>CM075781.1:48863724-49488724 GCA_037974665.1 Ehretia macrophylla
TCGGAAAAGGTTAAGAGAGTAACAAGGCAAAGCAGGTCGGAAGTCACTAAGACAAGACCCACGATCAGAAGCTTTGAAGGCTCGACCTCTCTAAATCGCTAAAGAGTTTCTAGCTTTAAGCAAACTAATAAGTGCTAAGGCTATGGAACAGCCTAAAGCAACTAGTAGTTGCGCCTAAGTGATCACAAAAACTAAAGGTCAAATAAATTGAAACAGAAAATCATGCATGAAAACAAAAACGTAGGTACAAAAAAGACATGGAAAATGCTGGAGAAATCACGGAGTCATAGATTTTTGAAATTAAACTTTCATTAAAATAGAAAAGTTAACTACAAAGAATGTCACCAGAGACCTCAAAATGTGCACCAAGAAAGGATAAATAAACTATCTTAGTCAGTACCAGAAGGGTTATCTTCATTGTTCTCTTTGTTGTCCTTCGCATCACTCTCTAGGTCAGAGATAGACTCCTTGAGTAGCATAGAAAAATCGATCTTAATACCCTGAGCTCGGGCCGACCTCTCTGCGTGCATCAAAGCAATTTTATTACCCTCAGCAATGCCTCGATCTCGAGCCCTAAAGTATGCCTGGGTAAAGACCTGGCGATATGCGTCACTACTCTTGTATTCTTCAACAGCCGCCCGAGCCTAAGCAGTGTTGTTCGATAAAGTAGTATTGAGCACAATGCTCAACACGTCGTCATGGCACTGAGTAGCAGCCTATCCCTCCTAAGACTTCTTCAGCTCCCCATTTAACTTTATCAGCCCATTCTTGATAGCAACGAGCTCGGTCTCATACTGGGCCTTCAAATCCCCGACCTAGCTCTTAGGCTACATCTTCAAGCCTAGGATCTCCCGTTCCTTCTCTGCCTTTTACTTGGCATAACCTCGAAAGAACGCCTTCTTCTCCTGATATCTCCCCGTCAAATCATAGGTGAGGTCAGTGGTCTCGATGCAGTACATGATACTCTCATAGAGTGCGTGGGTTTGCCATAAAAGAAAAATATATCATCATAGTTCGGGAAGGTCAGAAGCCTAGATAAAAAGGAAAGTGCTAACCTGCTTAAAGGAATACTCAATGGCCTCTCTCACAACTAGAAAGTGAACCAGCTTGGAAGACTCGCCCAAGATTTTCTCAAAATGGTGATCTCTCTCATACCCAGGCTCAAGACTGACTTGGAACCTGATCCCAGGCCAACCTGTAATCCCAGGTTTTGGTGGAATGTCACGTTGAGTTCTAAGGTCATTCTTTTCTTCGATTGCTTTGGGTACCTCTAGAGGAGTTGGCTCCCTAGTCTTGTTGATATAGAAGTCCGGCTCAGCCTGACCAGTAGTTAAGGGCCAAGATATTACTTCATGGATTTTAGATTCTGGTGCTTCGACTCACATTTGTGTCTCTTAATAGAGTCTAAATGATAGAAGAATGATTGGGAAGCGTGAAGTTGTTTTGAAGGTCTGAATAATGGAAAGGAGTTTTTGCATGTGTCATCTTTCATTACACTATTTCGAACAATGTATAAAATCGGGTCTATGAACTTAATCTATCCATATTTCTTGCTTGGTCGGGACAAATTAATGGAATAATCAAATTGCAATGTAATCGAAGACTATAAATAGATTCACTTGAGTCGAACTTCATTGCCTTATAGATTGTCTTGATATGTTGTTAGGCATCACTAAAGATCTTTAAGGGTGTTTTGAGAATGACAAAAGACATTCTAACAAATTGAATGGTTGATTTGTTAGAGATATGCCCTAATGCTACATATTTGGATGACATATTTTGGGACATTTTGACATTAATTTGTACTTTATGGCAATTTTGTCTACGTATTTTTTTACATATTGACATGTTTATGACATTCATATTCTCATTCTTTCTATGTATGAATGAGTCCCTAGTATTTTCATTAGAGATATATATTCTAAAAGGGATTAGAATATGATGGCATATTTCTTTAATATAATAAATACTTAAAGTATTCATAGTCCTTAGATTATATGATCGGGACTTCAATAATCTATTACAAACTATCACATGTGTTGTTACCTTTGATTAACATAGGGATGTTAATGATAAAAGATTGTGAGCCACGTCCATAACAACAAGGGGATGTGATTAACAAATATATAGGTGATTATTAGTTGAATAGATCACTGAATATGATATGAATAACAAATTACATGACTTAGGATTAAGAATTTGTTATTCGTTACGATTGTGCACATAATTCTTTAACTTGAGACACTATGGTTGTCATTTGTATTAGGGTTTGTTTGTAGCATTTAGATAATTCTTGTCCTGACAAACGGGATAAGATGCGTTCTCTAGCAGTTTCATTCGTCCGGTATAGTGATTGACGGGTAGTGGTCAAGATAGGATGTATTAAATTCCATCATGAGGCAATGTCCTATGCGATCTAAGTTTAGTTGTTTAATGAGGAAATCCTTGGCCGAGGTATGAATGATGGAAAATGAGTTTTTCATGTGTCATCTCTCATTACACTATTTAGATCTATGCATAGTATTGAGTTTATGAACTTAATCGAATCATGGTTCTTGCTCGACGGGGTAATTAATGGAAGGATTATATTGCATATTAATCGGTGACTATAAATAGATTTACTTGAATTGGACTTCATTGCCTTATAAATTTTCTTGATACGTTAGTTGCTAAAACGTCACTCAAGAACCTTAAGGGTATTTTGAGAATGATAGGAGACACTCTGAAAATAGATTAAAAGAGTTTAATATTCTCTCATTACTATATGGTGGTGAATCTATAAAGTCACACACAATAAAGTAATTGTAAATAGGTGTTGTAATAAACCATTAATGGTTAATGGGGCAATATTGTATTATAACATTAAACGTTAATAGGAGACAATGTGTTATAATATATAATGTATAGGGACTTAAGTGCAAAGTGGAAATATAATTTCCAAATTTTGATCTAATGATGATTAGATTAAATGTTGCTAACTTAAGTTAATTGACCAATACGTATACATGCATGCAAGATTAAGAAGTTAATCTTTGATTAATGGTATATTAAGGGAGATAGTGGAATGTAGTAAAATTCCACTAATTCTCTCTCTTACATATTTCGTAAGACATGCATGACAAGTGTAATGTTCTATGGACACTTGTATATGTTAGATAACACTTGTACATATGTTGCATGAAAGACTTATATAATATGTATATATGATATATGTATGTATGGCATGTCATCCAGAATTTAAAGAGTACTTAACTTGGTCCACAATTTGCCACATCATCAAAAGTCCACTAACCATTTGGATATATGGCTAGGATTGATTACTACACACATGATGGATATTAGATATGCCATCATACAAGTGTATTAGATGTATGTATATGCCTAGGCTAGAAAAATATCCTACTTCACTATCTTGCAAGAATATACATACACAACACAACATAACATAAAAATAAAAAAAAAAGACTTCAACTTCTCTTTCCTCTAATAAAAAATTGGCTATGGCATAGAAAATAAGAAGAAGTTTTTTTTCTTCATTTATTCAACATGCAAGCTCATAAATCTTCTATATAAGCTAGCACAAATACTTGGTAGATGAATGGAGGCCTTTTCTTTGCTTGTGTGGACCTACTAGAGCTCTTGCCCTTTGTGAGAGATGGTGTTTTCATCAAGTGTTCATTTTTGGGCTTCATAACTAGGCTTCAAGAGGTATATTCTTTGTTTACCTTTTGTAAATAAATACACTTGCTATATTTGTTAGGGATAAGTTAATCACATGATATCAAGATTGGGATATTGCATGTATATTAAGCTTTGATCTTCTAGAAATTTTTGAAATTTCATGTTTTTGCTTCCGCTAATTTCTTAGCTGAATGATGCTCATTTCCTAAATGGTCTTTTCAAGTGGTATCAGAGCTTAGGACTTGATGTTCATGTGATTACATATATGTTTGCATTTAGTTTCTAGACACTTAAGCACTAAAAGAGCCTTGAAAGATTTTCCTAGTCTTTGCATGTTGGATGTTTAAAATTAGTATGCAAATTTTCTGCGCAATGGTTTTGCATGGCTGATTTGACATAGTAAATCTTGTTGTTTGTGGCTAAATTTTGGATATGTTATGATATAGAGATAGTAGAAAAAATTATGTTTATATGCAGTTCATATTTTCGTGGTTAAGGTGTTCATTTAAAGCAATTTCAGTGAGTCTATTGAAAATGTGCAAAACTGGACAGACTGCGCAGTTCTATTCTAACAGGCATAACTTAGTGAATTTAACTCTAAATTGAGTTTGTTTGATTCTAAAACTATCTACACTTGAATTGATATGTCTTTAAAAAATTTCATAATTTTTGAACAACTGTAGATAGGTAATCGCAGTCCATGAAGGTAGTACATGTGCAGCCAATTTGTGATGGACCATAAATGAAAGGTCATGACTAATTGATTGGATTTTGGTTAAGCCCAAAGGGCCTAAACATCCATGGGCTTAAGTATAATTTGATTAGATAGTTTTTTCTTGGAGAAGATTAATTTAAGCCTTGGAACTCAAATTGGATTGGATCACGAAACGAATTAAGGATTTGTATTAGGCCTTGTTCAACAAGATGTATTATTGAGTTCTTTTGTGTGCTGTTTAACATGAGATGTTAAAAGCTCAAGATATGAAACTTATTGCTAATTTATGTTAACTTGTTTGTTTAGCTTTATTGTTTATGTATATGATACATTTACTTTGGTTTATGAGATTGTGTTGGATGATGAATGGTGAATTTGATATTGGATTTGGTCAATGAATGGTTGATTGGTTGTAATTTCAAATGATGGCATTGTAATATTAATTCTATTATTCATCGCCATGTAATTGAGGCATAAGTCTCATTTTACTTTTATACAAATGAGAGAAACTTGTAGTGAGGCATATTGATGTAATTTCTACAAAAAGTTTGCTAGAAATTGTTTGAAGACTTTCAAAGAGTTGAAGGCCTTTGGATCATTTGAAGTGCTTACTTTAGTTTATTTGAGTTGTCTTGATTTGGTCAAAAACCAAGTTCATGATCTACCATGATGTATGATTCATGCATATATGTTTATTTATTTGCTTATATATTGATGTATGCTTGTAAATGAACAAATGTGCAAAGTGAGACCTAATAAATGTAAAAAAATCTTCCTATGCACAAACATGTTAGATTATAAAACGGTAAAAGTGTTTATCATTGCCCTCCACTGTCCTATGTTTATATGTGCTCGATTAGGTATGTCTTGGCTAACCCAGTAGGAATTTACGTGACAATAGCATACATTACATCTAAAATAAATAGAGTTAATGATAATTGGTAGAATAAGAAATAAAAGTTATTACCATAAAAGAGAGCATTTTAGTAGTCATTTAGTACATGAGATATTCTAAATTAACTTGTGGCTTCAATTAATTATCTAAGAGAATTATTTCAACCACACAAAATAACATAATAGCAAAAAAAAAAGAAGGGAAAAAAGATAGAGGGCTCGGCTAAGAGGGGAAAGAAAATGAGGAAGAGAGAAAAATTAGGGCAAGGGAAAAGAGAAGAAAAGAAGAGGAAAGGAAGAGAAATCTTGCATTTTGGCTCAAATTCCTTGCCTTATTTTACATTTCCTACAAATCTAAGGTGAGGGGTTCATGTATTTCTTGCATTTATGGTAGATTTGGAAGTAGTAAGTTTATGCATATCCTATGAAATGGTAGATTGGGCTATGAACTCACATGCTAGAATGATTATTGTGAAGCACTTGGGTAGTAAGCTTTAGAAAGTTAGAAATTTTATGTGCATGATATTGTTGTTTGTTGTTTGATATAGTTGTATAGTGTGTAGATTAAATGTTTGATAAAATGCTTAAAGAGTATTCTTAGCTTACATAAGTTGCACACAACATTTATACATTTTATATGCTTGCAAAATAAGGCCTAAAGTTGGAATGTTAGGGATTTTCTTCTCCTTTTTACGGCTGCCCAGGAAATTCCAGCTCTGGCACGCCACTATCGGAGCTGTTCAGTTGGCGTACTACTGTCGGCGGTAATTCCAACGCCAGGTAGCAGTAGCTGTGAAGTTTTCCCCCCGTGTGCCAATATTTGTTCTCTTTTGCTTGTTTACAATGTGCTTGAATTTACTTGCAATTTTTCCTTGGATTCTAATTGAAATTTGTTGCAATGTTAAGTGTTTAGAGTTCATGTGCATGTTAATTACTATTGGAAAAGGTTAAATATGTTGTATGGGTATGTGGATAAGTTAAGGAAACGTTCAAAAGATCATATGCATACTTATAAGTGTACAATAGTTGGTGGCCTACTTTACTACCACCAAATGTGTGAATTGGATGATTTCTTGAATGTTAATGCCTTATGAACATGATATTACTTGCTTAAATTCTAGGGGGGCAACCTACTTTGTTGTCCCCTCGTTTTAAGTGTGGATTAAATGAATGTCTAAATGATTGACTATATATTATCGAAAGTTTGCAACCTTTTATCGAGGCACGGTTGTATTTTGTCTCCATTGGGTGGCAGCTGACTTGCCAATGGTTGCATGACCCCCGCGACCTATTCCCTCACTCGCATGGTCAATGAAGGCCATAGGGTATTGGGTCGTAGGATTTTGGGGTACATCCGGAGTACACCTACTAGAGTTATAAGGGGTTATCGACTTCACAAGCGCAATGAAGCAAAGGAAGTGGGAGTGATAAGGTGGAATGAAAACCGTATCCTTTTCTTGTGTGGTTATTTAATTCAATGTTACTTGTTTATATTATTGTTTAAAGCTTATGTGCTTTCTAATAATGCCTATATGCTTTCTATTACTGCTTAATGCTTACTTATTACATTGTTATATGTTTCTTGGTATATATGCATCATGAAAAAGGTTTTCCAAAGCCTCCCTGTACCCCCTCTCACTGAGATAGTGGAAGCTTACCCCATTTATTTAACAATTTTAGGTGAAGCCAAAGTAGCCCCTCAAGAAGATTGAAGATAGTTTGTTTGTTTGCTTGGAAGGTTGGCTTGTGTTTTTGGCTATGATCTAAGAATGTGGATTATGATGTTTTTGCAAGTTGTACAACTCATTTTGCAATAGAGTTCCATTATGCACATAATAGATCATAGCTTTTGACTTATGAAAATTAAAGAAGTTAGTTGCAAGTTTATATTTCATTTTGGGAAATGCATGTAATGCCAACTTGTTTATTTTTGGACTTAAAAAGTCTTGCTTATATGGATTGTATTCATTTTGGGAACTTGTAACTAAATATAGGTCTATCTAATCTTTTGGGACTTAGAAACTTTCTACTTCATGCACTATCATTCATGTTGGTCTTGTAATTGTTGCTAGACTCATGTTGAGCTATTTGAAGAAACAATGTATCTATTATATTATGCATAAACAAGACTCCAAGTTAGTATTGTTGTGTGCTTGTCACTATTGTTGAACATGACTATTACAGGTGTCGTAATGTCCGTAATATAGGGGAGACCATGTCCGCTTTCCATCGCGTTCGGTCTCGACTTCTAGGAAGGGGTTGGGTCAGGGCAAGACAATGTACATCCAGAGTACATCCAACGGGAGTGATAAGAAGCAGTAGAGTTCTTGATTGTGGTATAAGGAGCAGCATCAACAATGTTTAGCATATCCTTCTTGAATGGCTATATAGCTTTGCTGCTACTTGAGTTATTTGTGCTTAAATGCTTAATGCTTATATATTGTTTTAAATGCACGTTTTCAAATGGATTTTCAAGTTAAATGTTTTACCAAAACCTCTTGTATTCCCCCCTCACTAAGCTTCTGAAGCTCACCCCATTTTAATGAACATTTCAAGTGAAGCCGAAGTTGAGCCTCAAGAGAATGAAAATGAACCATATGTTTGATGTGCATTGGATGAACATGTTGTTGATGTATATATTGTTTATATAGTTCATGTGTAATGAAACACTTAGTTTACTCATGTAATATTTTTGGCTAATGATGTTTATTTTGAAGCCTAGAGGACTTTTATTGTAAAGCTGTAAGTTATGTGGCCATGTTTATAATGTTCGGCTTATAGTAGCCTATTTTGAAAAAAACAATGTAGTTATTATGTTAATGTTTAAATAAGGTCTTCCAGGTGGTTTTGTGGTGTAATCTCCATTGCATGTCAAGTATATTATTGTACAAGTTCATTAATTATAAGTGGCATAATACAGGCATTATATTGTCGAAATTCCGTCGCGTCTTGACTTGGTTCTAAGCGAGGTCGGGTCGGGGCATGACATCCTTTATCTCCAGCAGCTTGAAACTAAGATGGACAATGGCTTTGATGCCCTCTCCAAGAAGATTGACACCGTTGAAACCAAATTTAATGGGAGGCTTGGCATTAATGAAGATAAAGTAAAGCAAATCTATGCTCGCATGCCCGACCAGTGACTTGAATGCTCCTGTCATCATTTGTTTTTCCTTTCCTTTTTTCCCTTTCTGACTTTGGTTTTTGACTTAACTGCTCGTCTTTTATTTACCTATGTGAATCTCAATGCTAAATCATGTGATACACTGGTATGGTTTTATGATATTGCTATGGTTTTATGCTATTACTACATCTGTGATTTTGCTAATACATTTGTGCAAATTGTAGCTCTATTGTGCATATATTCAAGGGGAGTGAGTTCATGAACTTCTATTGTGTTAAAGTAGTTTGATGATGTCAAAAAAAGGGAGAAATATGAATGCATTGATATTATGTGATGAATTGAGATTTTTGAGATGTATGTGATGAATTGAAAATATGCATTGAGTGAGGGGAAGTCTTGCTTGAAGGAAAGCAAACTTGATGAGATATACGTGATGAATTGAAAATATGCATTCAATGAGGGGGGGTCTTGCTTGAAGGAAAGCAAACTTGATATGCACTAAGTAAGAGGAAGCCTCCCATTTGTGTTCATGCTTACCTTGCTTATGCCTTGTTTTTCATTCCTATTATGCGATACTTGTGTAAGATTGTCATCATCAAAAAGGGGGAGATTGTTAGCCTAAGGGTGTTAATCTCATATTTTGATGATAACTAAATCTTAATTAAGTTTTTATCTAATGACTAATCGATCTTGTATAAGTCATATATATTTGAGATCAGTCATAAAATGAAAAATGCTTAAGTATTGCTCATGTATAAAGAAATAGCTAGTACATGCTTATCAAATGAAACTCAAGCTTCAAGAGCTATGATTGGTGAAGATCTATTAAAGATTTGAAGAGTTAAAGATCTTTTCAAAGAAGAATAAAGATCTTGAAGATCAAGACTCGAAGAAGAAGGGATGACATAAGGCGGAGACGTGGGGACATAAGGGGTAATGGCGTTACATTTGTGGTTTGCCTTAGAATTCATTTTAAAGCTCAAAATCATTTTAGAAAATGGATTCACTTTCATTTTTAAATGGGTCTCAAAAATGATTTTCTTGCTTAAACAATATTTCTTTTCACAAAATCATTTTGCAAAATCGTTTCGAATCTTTACGAAAAAAACAACTACTGAAAAAGACTGAACTAGACAAGTGACCCGATCGAATGACTCGACCGGATTTCATGACTTGGGTGCAAGTTTGATGGAGTTTGGTGTTGATTTTGAGGGTTGCCAAAAATTCCAACTTTGGTGCCAATTTTGTGTCTTGCTTGTTAGCCTTGCTCTATGTTGTTTTATGCATTTGTATTGCATTGTAAACAATGGCTAAATGTGTTAAATACTAGTTGTTAAATGTTGTTGAGTTTATGTGCTATTGAATGTTATTGAGGTTAATTTATGGAAATGCTTACGTATAATGCTAAGTGCTATTGGTAATGGTTAAATGTTTAAAGGTGTTTACAATTGGTATGGTGGCCTACTTTGTCACCTACTAAATGTGTTATTGAATGGAATGGAATTGTTAAATACTTGTTAATGTGTTGAGAGGCAACCTACTTTGTTGTCATCTTCAAGTGAAGTGAATGCGTGAATAAGTGATCGAATGCGTATGAGAATGTTTAAGCGAGGCATGGTAGCGTCGTGTTACTCCTGGGCGGTATCGGGCTTGCCAGGTGTATTGGCATGACTACTATGGTCCTATTCCCTATCTCGCATGGACGGTGAAGTTCATGGGGTATAGGTCATAGATTTTAGTGTACACCTAGCGTTATCAGGGGTAAGAAGTGGCAGAGTTCGTGATGGTGGTATAAGGGGCGGCATCAACGAATGATAGCGTATCCTTCTTGAATTGTCATATAGCCTTGTTGTTACTTAAGTTAATTATTCTTAAGTGCTTAATATTTATATATTATTTTAAATGCATGTTTCCTTGAGTGGTCATATAGCTAACGTGCTTACTTGAATTAATTGTGGCTAATTGCTTATTGTTGTACATGGCTTTAAATGCGTGTTTTAACTGTAATGTTTCCTTGAATTAATTGTATTTATATGCTTAATGTTGTTCATTGTTCTGAATGCATACTTTTTGAGCTAATTGTGTTTAAGTGCCTAATGTTTGTGCATTGTTTCAAAAGCATATTTTCAACTGGTTTACAGGGTAAATACTTTTCCAAAACCTTCCCGTTCACCCCCCTTACTGAGCTAGTTAGCTCACCCCGTTTTATGAACATTTCAGGTAAGGTCGAGATCGTGCCACAAGAAGAATGAAAGTGATTGCTATGATTGTCTTGCCCTGAATGTTGTATATGTCATTAATGTAGATTGCGTAGTTTATCTTGTAATAGAAGGACTTATTTTTGCTTATGTATTAACTGTTGGATTATGGACTTTTATTGTAACATAAGAAGCTTAGTTACTAGTTGGAGTTTCATTTTGGAGCAATATATCTATTTTGCCTTATGTATAATGATGGGACTTCAGGTTGTTATATGTAGTCCTGGTCCAAGTGATTATAATGAATGAGTTTCGTCACTCCAGACTTGGTTCTAGGCGGGGTTGGGTCAGGGCGTGACAATCCGCCTTTCTCTTAATTTGATCCATCCATTTACACTCGATAACATTCTGAGAATCCGATGGAGGAACCAAATCCCGGGTACCATTGCGAACAAGAGCATCATGTTAGATGTCGGCGTTCAATCTAGAGGGAGGGATAGATTGAATGGGCAAATTTAATATAATTTTGCGAACTAAAATTTGCACCAATAAAATAATTCGAGCAGGGAAAGGAAAGAATTGACACATATCGATTTATCTTGATTCTCAACACTCTTTGATGTTGGTCAGTCCAGTCCCAATGATTTTTTTTTGGCAACTTTCCACTAATAAAAGTAATAAAAGTACAACAACAATTACAATAGCAGCAACAAGTTTAGAATAAAAATTCTAAATTAACTCACCAAGAGTTAACAATATGCAAGAATTTCTTGCTTACAAAATTCTAACGCTCAACGCCTTTCAATTAGACAAATATTATAATTATACTCTAAAAATACAACTCAAAATATTATATGATTATAAAATAATAATAGTCAAATAACTCTTACGAGCTTTCGGAAACTTTCAATATTCGGATATGAAATGAAGTCGAAGAAAGCTATTAAAATATCGAGCCTGAAATATATGTGAAAATAATAATCTTGAGCTCTCTGATTTGAGTGGAGTATTATTCTTTGCAAGATTTTGTTTTATTTATATTTCTAAATATTTTATTGTATTTATAGTCATTTTTTGTGTAAAATAACCATTGCTATAATGCCCGCACAATAACTCCAACGGATTTGCTACAATGCCCAAACAGTAACTCCAATGTTCAGATCTACTATAGTGCCAAACAGTAATTGAAATTTTCAAATTTGCTATAGTGTCAACAGTAACCGAAATTTCAAATTTTCTACATTGCCGAACAGTAACCGAAATTTTCAAATTTTCTACAATGATAAACAATAACCTTAATTTTTCCAATTTCTCGGGTGCTACAATACCAAACAGTAACTCAAAATTTTAAATTTTCTACAGTACCAAACAGTACTTGAAATTTTCAAATCGTCTACAGTAACTCAAATATTAAAATTTTCTACAGTGATAAACAATAACTTTCAATTTTCCAAATTCTCAGGTGCTACAGTACCCGAGTTGCTATAGTACTGTTTTGCTACAGTTCCATGTTGCACCATTTTAAAAAATCCATTTTATTTCTTCCAATTTTTAAACAATTTGACACTAAACAAAATCATATTATTATTATTTTTATTTGTTATTATCAAAACTGAGATTAACAAAAAATTATTAAGCCCAACAATTTTAACAATCTCCCCTTTTTTATGATGACAAACTAATATAAGGATAGAAAAATCTAAACACAAATTAATATGATTTGAATATAAATATGCTATATAAAAATTGACTCTCCCTATTTTCATACATATTTTAATTTAATTTTACTCTTCCTTAATTCTATATTTCTCTCTCCCTTTTGGCATTATAAAAAACTGAGACATCTAACAAACCTAGTTCACTTCTAATTTTTTTAAAACTTTTTGAACATAAAGGTTTTGTGAAAATGTCCACTATTTGATCACTAGTTAGTACATATTTTATTTCAATCAAATCTTTTTGCACACAATCTCTAAGAAAATAATGTCTAATTTCTATATGTTTAATTCTACTATGATGCACAGGATTAAGTGATAAATTGATAGCAGATGTATTATCACACATTATAGGAGTAAAATCAAACTCTTGCTTATCATCTTGAAGTGTCCATTTATCCAAAATATTTGAGTGCAACACATTGCAGCTGAGATGTATTCTGCTTCAACTGTTGATAATACTAGCTATGCTATTTTGTTTCTTTGACAACTATGAAATTAGATAATTTTCAAGAAATTGGCAAGTTCCTGATGTACTCTTTCTATAATTTAAGCTTCCTGCATAATCAGAATCAGTACATTCAAAAAGTTTTAAATCATTATATTTAGGAAAGAAAAGAGCTAAATTAAGGGTTCCTCACATGTATCTATAAATTCTTTTTACTATACTAAGGTGTGACTTCTTTGGATTACTCTGAAGTCTAGCACATAGGCACACTGCAAATTGGATAACCGGTCTACTAGCAGTTAAATAAACATGACTACCAATCATCCCTTTATATTTAGTTTGATCAACATTTTCTCCACTTTCATCCTTGCTTAATGTTTTATTTGTGCTTAGTGGAGTAGTAACATTTCTACTTTTCCCTTCAATATTGTATTTCTTTAGCAACTCCTTGATGTATTTGGTTTGAGAGATATAAATTCCTTCTTCTACTTGTTTTATTGGCAATCCTAGAAAGAAGTTTAACTCTCCTATCATACTCATTTCAAAATCATTTTTCATTAAAGCTTCAAATTCTTTGCACAAAGAATTATCAATAGATCCAAAAATAATGTCATCAGCGTAGATTTGAACAAGTAAAATATGAGAGTTTTTATATTTGATAAAAAGACTAGTATTTACTTTACCTCTACAAAAGTCATTTTCAATTAGAAAAATGCTTAATCTATCATACCATACTCTAGGTGCTTGTTTTAATCCATATAGAGCCTTTTTTAATTTAAAAACATTGTTAGAATGTGTGGGATCTTTAAAACCAGGGGGTTGTGCAACATAAACTTCTTTATCTATAAAGCCATTTAGAAATGCAGATTTGATATTCATTTGAAATAAAGTAAAATCTTTAAAGCAAGTATAGGCTAAGAGAATTCTTATCGATTCAAGGTATGCCACTGGTGCGAACATTTCATCATAGTCGATTCCTTCTTCTTGAGAATATCCTCGGGCTACCAACCTTGATTTGTCTCTTACCACATTCCCTTGCTTATTCAGTTTGTTTCGGATTATCCATTTTGTTCCAATAATATTTTGATCCTTGCGTAGAGGAACAAGTCCCAAACACCATTTCTTTTGAACTGATTTAGTTCTTTTTGCACTGCTTCGATCCAACTGCTATTATTCAAAGCTTCATCTCTTGTCTTAGGCTCAATTTGAGATAGAAAATATTATTTCTACCATAGACTCTTGTAGTTGTTTTCTTATTTTTACCCCTTCAATGTCACCCAAAATTTGATATTTTGGATGTGATTTCTTGAATTTCCATGCCTTCGAAAGATATTCATGTGGATATGAAGCATCATCAACCTTTTCTTCATTTTGCAATTTTTCTCTTGAAGCTTTCTTTGAATTTCTTCAATTTCTTCTTCATCATCTTGAACTTCAATCTATATTCGAGGTTCACTTTCATCAAATTTCACATGAATTGATTATTCCACAATGTGAGTTCTTTTATTATAAACTCTATATGCCTTACTTTTGGTTGAATATCCCAAGAAGATTCTTTCATATGATTTTGGATCTAACTTATCTAAATATTCTTTTGTATTTAAGATATAACATCTACAAACAAATACTCTGAAATAACTAATTGACGTGTTAGTGAATTTAGGCTATTCTTGTATTTTTAGAGTATTTTGTACTTACTTGATTGCATTTATTACCAATTTTTAACATTTGTTTATGAGTTGACGTTATTATTTTTAATGCTTCAAATAGTTAATTAATGTAAATTTTTATGATTTAAGTCATGCTCGTTGGGGAAAAGTGATTGTTCTATTTTCATGTTCATTTGATGAGGTGGGTCGATAAAGGTTTAATTTTGGCAGCATTTGTTTCAAGAAGAAAGCAACAAAGCACAACACCACAATTAATTTTGACCAATTAGCCACCCCACAAAAATCCACACAGCACCACTTAATTAAACATCACTCAATTACACGAACAAACAACCTCACCAGTACTCGAACACACACAAGCACCTCGCGAACCTCACCTTATGACTCGAATTTAACCCACAACCAGGCCCGACCCAACCCCATTCTTCACATGGTCAACTCTCTTCTCTTATGACCAAAAAAAAAAACTCTCTTCTCTTATGACTTGATCGAACAAAACCAGCACCCAGCTCACTTAACTACTCACATTACATTCTTATCCATTCATTATCACACTTCTACACCCACTTTTAACACACCCACTACCACATCCATCACACTCACACACACTAATTCACACACTACACTCTACACTAACACACACTTTTACACACTCACATACACACGCTACTACACCTACACACACCCGCTTCACCCAAAAAAATACATACCCACCTAAATCTACACCACACACATCATCTTTAAACTTAAAATCAAGGATTTAACGCCACGAGGAGCGAGATTTAACATCAAACACATGGATTTGTACATCAATTCAAGCTAGGAGATGGGGAAACAATTGTTTTTTTCTTTTTTATTTTATTTTCTATGATTTCAAGCATATTTTGAGTAGATCTTAGCTAAGATTGATATTTATGTAATGGGTATTTGAATTATGGATTTAATTTTAGATTTTTGGGTATTTGATTGTTGTCATTTATATGAATGTTGAAGACTCATTTGAGACTGTTCCTTTTTATGCCTATGTATGTCAAATATCTATATTAAATATGTTTGTAGCGGGTAGATATTTGACGATACAACTCAATTTGGTTTTAATTTCATATGGGTTCAATTGCTTACCTTAAAAAGTCTTGTAGCGGGTTTGTGAGTGAAATGTGACCTCAACTACATATAATCTGAGCTTAATGATAAATTAATCGTAGGTTGTACTACAATTAGTCCACATAGTTAACTAATTGAGCTTAAGATCATTTGGACAGATCTATACCGGACTACTAGAGTGTCTAGAGGACGGAGTTGTAGTTAGGTTTAAGCTAAATTAATTGACTATTTGGGTGACAACATTCAAACGACTTTTAGTTAGATTAACTTAGTCAACTACCCAAATCTAAAACCCGAGCCTAGTCCATTTGCCATGCATAGAATTCAATCCTAGCTCATTTTTCCTTTGGTATTGATCCTTTGATTCTAGCACTACCAACCCATAGGAATTTAGTGTTTTTATCTTTTCTTTTTAGGTTTTTAAAACCCTTTCCATTTATGATTTCCACCCACATTCATGATTTTAGACCACTTTCACACAAGCACACATTAAATAGCACTTAGGAGTCACCCTGTGGAGATTTGACATTGTACTCTATCACACTATATTGCATAGATCCGTGCACTTACAGGTTTAACTTGGTAATTTTGCTCCTTAATTTTCTATACACCAAGGAAACAATCACGAATATTAGGTGCTCTACCATACCAAAGTTCATAGGGAGTTTTACTCAAACCTAGTCTTATGTGTACTCTGTTAATGATGTAGCAACTTGTATTGACTACTTTTGCCCAAAAATATTTTGGTAAGTTGAACTCATTCAACATGGTCTTGTTCATTTCTTGCAATGTTCTATTCTTCCTTTCAACAACTCCATTTTGTTGAGATATTCTTAGTGCTGAGAAACTATAGCCATATCCTTTTTTTTTACAAAATCTTTTAAATTTTCCACCTCTATCACTTCTAATTTTGATTATTCTATTTCTTGTTTTATTTTCTATTCTTTTGTACAACTTGACAAACTCTTTTACTACATCATTTTTGTTATCAAGAAACATTGTCCATGTATAACGAGTATAATCATCAACAACAACTAATACATAATATTTTTCACTTAGACTAGCTATTCCACTATCCCTATACAAATCCATATGTAATAGTTGCAGGGGTTTGGAAGTGGAAATTTCTGTTTTAGGCTTGAATGAGCTTCTCACATGTTTTCCTTTCATGCAAGCATCACATAAAGTTTATTTTTCAAATTTTAATTCAGGCAATCCATGTGCTAAATTCTTTTTGTAAATATTTTGTAATAATATAATTCCTACATGACCAAGGCATCTATGCCATAAATTATGAAGAATCATTTTCAGCCATAAGACATGTAATATTTTGAGCATATAAGTCACTGAATTTAATAACATAAATATTATTTAGTCTTTGAGCAACAAAAATTGGCTTATCATTCGAATTAACAGTACAATCTTTTGAATTAAAAACAATTGTAAAATTATTATCACAAAGTTGACTTATACTTAAAAAATTATGATTCAAGCCTTCAACATGCAAAATATTACTAATTACTGGGTCTGGGTTTTTACCAATAGTTTATATGCCAATTATTCTTCCTTTGCCTTTGCCTTTGCCAAACTTGACTTGTCCATCTTGTTTGTCTATTAGGGTGCTGAATAAAATTTTGTCTCCTGTCATATGTCTTGAACATCTGCTGTCAAGGTACCACATTCTAAGTTTCTGTATACTTTTGAGATACATTTCTTGGCATTCTACCTCCTGCATTCATAAAATTTGTATTTCGATTTGGTACCAGTTGATTGGGCCCCTGAATGTTAGATTTGGCCTTTTTTTTCTTGCCAAATTTTTCTCCTTTATTTTTCTCTAATTTCTTTTTAATTTTGCATTCAAAGTTTTCATGTCCAACAATTCCACATTAAAAGCATGTAATAATATTGTTATGCTTAGAACTCCTAGAAACATCAATTTTCTTTCCTTTGTGAATAGAATTATATCCTATGCCACTTTTTTCGTATGGATGTTTTTGAGCATTCAACATATTTTCTAGTCTAGCACTAATAATGGAAAAAATTTCTAAATCATTTTTCAAAGAAGAATTTTTATTTTCTAACTTGCTACACTTTGCATTTAAAATATCATTTTCAGAAATTAAGTTTTCTTTATCAATCTTTTCATTGCAAAGTAGTTTCTTTAATTCTTTATTTTTTGTTATAAGCATTTCACATTTTGCAAATATCATATCTATATCTAATTCATCATCTGAAGATTCAGAACTTACCTCATCTTCCATTGCCATGAGTCCAATTGCTGCAATTTGATCATTTGAATCTTCTTTTTCTAATCCTGAGAGCAAGTCATCCTATGTTTATACTTTGAGTGCTTTCTTGAATTTTCCTCCAATTTTTGTTCCTTGTTTCTTTTCTTCCTCTCTTTTTATTGGACAATCTGCAATAAAATGTTCTTTGCTACCACACTTATAACATTTATCATGTTCTATTTTACCTTTGGAAGAAGAAGGTTGACTTCGTTTTTTCACCTAATTCCTTTCTTTTCTCATTTTTAAAAACTTTTGAAATTTTCTAGTAAATAGTACAAATTCATTTTCTTTATCTGTATCACTACTATCAACAAGTAAAGCTAAGGATTTTTTGGGTCTTATCTCTTCCTTTTCATACTCGTTCATGCTCATTTTATGAGTAAGAAGAATTCCCATTAGCTCTTCAAGAGTAATTTCTTTAAGAGATCTTACCTCGTTCATTGTTGTTACTTTGGGATGTCATTCTTTTGATAAGCTTCTCAAAATTTTATTTACTTTTTATTTTCTTTGTAAAAACAGTATCTAATAAAACTAATTTATTTAAAATGCTATTGTACCTTTCTCCCATTTGTGGAATTATTTCTCTAGGTTGCATCCTGATATTTTCAAACTAATGAAGCAACATATTTATTTTTGCATTTCTTACCTGTGAAGTTCCTTCATGTGTTACTTCAAACTTTTTCCACACAACATAAGAACTTTTGGATCCTATGACCCTTGAATGTTCTGTTGCATTTACAGCTTGTTTGGATTCAAGTTTTTAAAGGAAAGAAAATGATAGGGAAGGAATAAAGAATCTTTTTCCTTGTTTGGATTGCAATTTTGAAGGATGGAAAGGTTATGAATGGGTTCCAAAACCCCTCCATTTTCTTTAATGAGAAGGATTTTGCAATTCTTCCAATTTGAGATTTTTTGGAGGGAAAGGAAAGTAAAGTTATAAAAAGTCTTTCTTACCCCTACTTATCTCATAGTTATAAAAATAAACAAGGATACTTAAGTAACTTTACATTTAAAATTTTCCTTTCTTTTCCTTCCCTTCTCCAATCCAAACAAAAAATCGTAAAATCTTTTTCTTTCCTTCCCATTGTAATTTTTTTGCAATCCAAACAAGATAGTTTATTTTTTTTCCTTTTCTTTATTTTTTCTTCCTCTATTTTACTTTCCTTTCCTTTCTCTGTTGCAATCCAAACACGGTGTTAATGAACAAAGTAATATACTCCAAGCCTTTTTATTTAATGAGATTTTTAACTTATCTTCCGACATATATTCCTTTGGCTCTTTCTCTGCCTCTTTTCTATCTTCAATCTTTTTCGTTCGTACAAATGGTTCGTTTATAGTTATCTCCCGTAATTCATTGTCAATACTTTGTGGATGAATCTCCATTCTGTATTTTTTGTGAGAATTATTTTGGACTATCAAACAAAGGTGGTTTGTAAAAAGAAATACCTTAGTAGAATAGGAGTTGACTATTGCTTAATGTTGCCATAAATCTTTAATACTCATCCTGAAAATAAACAAGACACTCAAGAGTATACTAGCTCTGATACCACTTGTTAGGTCCTGACGTTCAATCTAGAAGGGGGGTGAATAGGTTGAACGGAAAATTTTAATAGAATTTTGCGAACTAAAAATTGTACCAGTAAAATAATCAGAGTAGAAAAAGAGAAGAATTGTCACAAATTGATTTATCCTAGTTCCCAACACCCCTTGATATTGGTCAGTTCAGTCCTAAGGAATTTCCTTGGTTTTACGGCAAATTTTCACTAATTAAAATAATAAGTACAACAACAATTACAACAACAGCAACAAGTTTAGAATAAAAATTCTAAGTTAACTCACCAAGAGTTAACAATATACAATGATTTATTGCATACAAATTTCTAAAGTTTAACGCCTCTCAATTAAGCAAATATTATAATTATACTCTAAAAATTATATGATTATAAAATAATAATAGTCAAATAACTCTTACGAGCTTTCGGAAACTTTCAATATTCGGATATGAAATAAAATAGAAGAAAGCTTTTGAAATATTGAGCTTGAAATATATGTGAAAATAATAATCTTGAGCTCTCTGATTTGAGTGGAGTATTGTTCTTTGCAAGATTTTGTTGTATCTATTTTTCGGTGTATTTAGGCTCCATTTGTTTGCCGTAAAATAACTTGTTTGTGGAAAATACTTTCAGAAAAAAATATTTTCCTGAAAATAGAATATTTTTTTATTTCAAATTTTGTATTTGCCGTAATATTTAACTGAAAAATATTTTTCAGTTGACAAATTTTCCAGTGTTACCAAATATCAGAAAATTGAAAAAATGTAGCCACCATTTTTTACTGGAAAATATTTTCTAATTGACCAATTTTCTAATGTTACAAAACACTGAAAAATTGAGAAAATATTTTTCTGGAAAATATTTTACGGCAAACAAACGGAGCCTTGTAGACATTTTTTGTGCAAAATAACTGTTGCAACAGTGCCCGCACAATAACTCCAATGGATCTACTACAAAGTCCAAATAGTAACTCCAATATTTAGATCTACTACGGTGCCAAATAGTAACCAAAATTTTCAAATTTGCTACAGTGCCAAACTATAACCGAAATTGCAAATTTTCTATAGTACCAAATAATACCCAAAATTTTCAAATCTTCTATAGTAACTCAAATATTCAAATTTTCTAGAGTGATAAACAAAAAACTTCAATTTTTCAAACTTTCGGTTGCTATAATACCCAATTTCAAATTTTCAAACATGTTAGCATAACCGAGTTGTTACAGTACTGTTTTGTTACAGTTCCGTGTTGTATCATTTAAAAAACTCCATTTCATTTCTTCTAACATTTTGAAACAATTTGACACTAAACAAAATCATATTAATTTTTATTATTATTATTTATTATTTATTTGTTATCATCAAAATTGAGATTAACAAGAAATTATTAATTCCAACAATTCCAACACATCAAACTTGGCATTCATGGCCTGGCACCACTGAGATAGATGGCTGGTTTGTTTGTATGTCACGGGTTCCACTACACATTGTTTCTCACAGTCAGCTGTTAAACATAATTTAGCAACAAGTTTGGTAATACCTAGTTTAGAACAAGTAATCATATGGTAATGAGAAACAGTGGTACCGTAAGAAAAGGGTTGTAAAAGAGGAGCTTATCATGATCGGAGCTGAGGTAGAAGGCCCAATTGCTGGCGGAGACAGTAGGGAGCTTGACACATTAGGCACTAAAGCAGAGGACACCACAAAATTAGAAGTTTATGGAGTTGGCTCGAGGGATGATGACGAGCTGATACGTAAAATCGAAAGAAAAAATGAGGAGCCACTGAGATCATAAGACATAGACAAGGGAGAATATTCATGCGAATTGGGGCCAAGGTATAACAAAAATGTGTGAGAAGAGAGCAATTGACGTATGCTAGGAGATTGAGAAGAAAATATGTTTTCCCAGAAGGCCACTTGATGGGAGATAAAGACTTTGTTAGATTGAGGATTTAAACACTTATATGCATGGTGTGTGGTCAAGTAACCCATAAATATACAGAGTCCTGATCTTGGAGCTAGTTCATTAGGCTGTCCTTAGTAGAGTCTCTAAAATAGAGACTCTACTATCGTATAATTATTACATAATATAGTTTATTTAGTACAACAAAAATTCATAAAGTAGATATTAAAAACACCAAAAGTGGGTCCGGGTCTCTAAAAAGTACAGAGTCTCTAAAAATGTTAACAAATTTGTTAACATTTTTAGAGACTCTGTACTTTTTAGAGACCCGGGCCCATTTTTGGTGATTTTAATCTCTACTTTATGAATTTTTGTTGCACCAAATGAACTATATTACGTAATAATTATACGATAGTAGAGTCTCTAAAATAGAGACTCTACTAAGGATACCCTTAGTAGTATAGGGCCTGAGTCATGGGTAACAGAGACACCCAAAGACCCTCAACATCGAGTAGTTGGGCTTTTCATTAAGGCTCCGTTTGTTTGCCGTAAAATATTCTTTCGAAAAATATTTCTCTATTTTTACGGTGTTTGGTATCATCAGAAAATTAGTCAACCGGAAAACATTTTCCAGTCAAAAATGGTAGGCTACTTTTTGGAGATTTTCCGGTGTTTGGTAACACTGAAAAATTGGTTAACCAGAAAACATTTTCTGGTAAAAAATGGTAGGCTATTTTTTGGAAATTTTTCGGTGTTTGGTAACACCGAAAAATTGGTCAACTGGAAAATATTTTCCGGTCAAAAATGATGACAAGTTCAAAATTTGGGAAAATATTTTCATTTCTTTGGGAGATGAAAATATTTTCCAAAATTTAACCACCCCTATTTTATGTGTATATATTTTTTTTTTTTATAAATCTCATGTCGGAAAATATTTTTTATTATACATCCAAACACCAGAAAATATTTTCCCCTAACAAGTTATTTTACGGCAAACAAACGGAGCTCAGGAAAATATTTTATTTTCCAAGAAAACATTTTCCATTGAAAACATTTTGTACAAACAAATTATTTTACGGTAAACAAACGAAGGAAAATATTTTATTTTTCAAAAAAATATTTTCTATTGAAAATATTTTTTACAAGTAAATTATTTTACGATAAACAAACGGAGCCTAAAATTAGTTCATAAGCACATTTGTTGCTTGTGTGGGAAGACGTGAGATGATTAATTAGAAAAGTAGTTGATTGGCAGGATAGTGCCAAAAGTGAAAGGGTAAAGATGCAATATGTAGCAAGGTTGTTTCAACAATGTGATGGTGTCTCCGTTCCGCGACACCTAGGTATTGGGGGTATAGAGGGAGTGATTAAATGTTAAATACCATGCTATTTTAAAATAGAGTGTAGGCCAATATACTTACCACCATATTCAGTATAAAGAGTGATAATACGAGTATTAAAATAATTTTCAACAACTATCTTGAAGTCAAGAAAAATTCACGTAGTATCAAATTTGTTCTTTAAACGGTAGAGCCATAGATATTTAGTAAAGTGGTCGAAAAATATAATATAAAAATTTGAATCCTTCAAGAGATTAAATAGGGGTTGGACCCCAAACATCAGAAAAAACAATTTCAAAAGGCCTAGTCATTACAATAGATAAGACACCAAAAGGAATTTGATGACTTTTATTACAGGAATAGGCATTACAAAACTTAAAATTAGAACATGACACTGGAAGCTTATTTGCAGAGATAATAATCCTAAGAGTTCGACTATGGGGATGGCTTAGTCTAGAATCCACTGATCAAAAGAAATTCGTGACGCAGAGCCTGAGGTGCCATGCTGGGAGATAGTCATTCTCCAATTTCCATTACTCTATCCTTTCAAAAGTGGTGCCCCCGTGCTCAAATCTTTCACAACAAAATAATCAAGAAAAAATTTAATGGAAGTTAGATTCTATGTGCAAAATTGCGAAACAAATAAAAGATTTTTTATAAAATTCCAGGGGCACAAAGAACATTATGAAGCTTAAATTTCGTTTTGAGGAGTAACTAAATTAGTATTACCAATATAATATATGGGAATGTTAGAACAATCTCCAATTGAAGTCCCGTCAGACCCTGCATACTCAGAATTGAGGTTTATGAATTGAAAATCAGACGCAATGTGATAAAAGGCACTTGAATCATCAACCCAATTAAAAGATGAGTGTGAACAACCATTGTCATGACCCCATTTTCATTAATACAGTCTCTGATACCACAGAAATAACAACAAATAATCTTAAGATCGTAATGCCATGGGCTTAAGAAGATCACTTCTCCTAAGTCCATAAAGGCACACTACAAAAACCCGATCACTGATATCCATAAAATAGTAAATCAGAGCCAATTAAAACTTCTCAAATTCATTCAAGAATTCATTATAACAGGCCTTCATAACAACTCTTTAATACCCAAGAACACATATGCATAATAACTCTTCATTACATCATAATATACATAAACTCCACAAATAGTATGTACATCATCCAAAACAGGATAAACAAAGCAATCACATTTTTTCTCCTCGTGGTTCGATCTCGACCTTACCTAAAATGGTTATGAAAGGGGGTGAGCTTCACAAGCTTAGCGAGGGGGATGAACGGGAAGGTTTTTTAAATCATTTAGCTTGGAAATCCGTTTGAAAACATGCATGGATTTGAAACTATATGTAACATTAAGTACACAAAAGACAATGGATAAACATTAGGCACCTAAGTACATTTAGCTAGCTTGCCTTCAAGCAACACCTAAACATTAAGCATTTAGATATAATTGGCACAAGAACACATAAGCCATATGACCACGTACAATCAATAAACATTTAATTACAATTAATTCAAGTAATAGCAAAGTAAGTAAACATTAAAAAAGGATACGCTAACTTTGTTGATGTCGTTTACACATTCGTATTCAAGACCATGTGAAACACCCTGATCCCTCACGAGACCGGAGCCCCAATCCAAAACCCAAGGTTATAAAAATGAGGAAAAACGGACGGAATTTTCCATGTTTCTAGGCCTAACTGGTTACCAATAAACAAAAGCTATACCACAAATCACATTCCATGACATTCTCAACAACATACTCCAACTTCAACTCCACAACTTCTCCTAACTTTAAGGCCATCCGAGCCTTAAGCAAGACATAGTAAACACACAAGCTTGCATTTTGACAACTCTTGAAATCTTATCTTGTTAGTCCGCTTATCATATCACTCTAACATTATCTATCTATCTTTCTTATATATTAGATCCGCCAACCATTCAAAATATGCAAGCATGCAATTAATAGACAATAAAGTAAAGATTACTAGTTATTACATACCATTTCAATTATCGCCTCGTGCATGTATTAAACTATCTATTACAACCCTTCATAACATGAATCAAATGCACACAAGACTTCTACTTTGCAAATATACTATCATGAGCAAGCAACACTTCAAGGCACATAAGTCCAAACAGCTTCTAGGCACTTCAATTACTTCATACTAAACCTGAAAAAAAATGTTAGAAAGATGGGTGAGCATACAACACATGTATACTCAGTGAGGGAGGGAAACAGTTAACCATGGAAGTTTTCAAAATCATTTTCATGCAATGCAACAGATAGTCACAGAAGATAGAAATTATACAACAAAGAAGCAAATTAACTATGAAATACTACACATTGAAAAAGGATACGATGCGATAACCTTTATCATTCTCACTTCTCGAACCTCGAACCACGAACTCGATATGCCGGCATCCCTTTACACCAATGAGTACTCCGGATGTACCCGATCCTACGACCCACACCCCCTGGCATACTCCATACCAAGCGAGTGAGGGACTAGGGTACGGAGTCAGGGCAACCAACACTAGCAAGCCCGATGCCACCTAGAGCGGCCCATCGCATCTGTCCCGAATGATAAAGTTGCGCTACCATTGAAACGAAACCACATAAAGCAATGACAAAGCAATATGACAATAAAAGTCAATAAACACACAAATGAGGGACAACAAAGTAGGTTGCCCTCGTTCACATCTAGCATGACAAAACAATTAATAGAAGCAATACTAGACAATATAAAAATTTAGAAATGACAAGAGAACTAATCTAGCGTTATGAACACTAAAACATTAGCTTTTCACTTCATAAACATCATTAGAGAAACATGAACAATAATAATTGCATATATGGATGAAATTACCTCACCTTGGATCCGTCTAGATCTGCAATAAATTAGCTCAGATTCACTCCTACCTTCTTGAATTAGCTCAAATATGTAACTTTAATGTGATCATACAAGTTTAGCACTTTAGCAAATAATTCACAATACCAAGCGAACTAGCTTCACAAAAACACTTTATAACTTCATTTATACTCAAAGTATTTGCAACTAAAACTGTAATACAACACTTAACACATATAGACAAACCAACAATACTTAATACAATATTGTATACTTACTCTTAAACTATTCATATTTTCTTTAATCTGACTATATATTTAGCAACAAGCTAAAGTCTCAAGTAACATAGTTAGCATTCCAACTACTTTAAAAGGCTATAGCAATACAAGGAAAATATGTACAATACAATTAACAAGCAATGAAGCAACACAACAAGATAACAAGATTCAAGCTTATTTTAACAAGGTAACTAAGCGACCCATTATAGAAAACTTCATCAGATGAATGAGCAATCTAACCAAACATCTTTGAGCCACCTTTACCCTTAATTAGCTAACTAATTAACTAAATTTAAATTATCCAATTATCGATACATACTAAAGATCAAAGACCATTAAAAGACTATTAAACACCATCTTTAAACTTAAACCACAATTAAAATATCAAAATCCCTAAGCAATACAAAGGGCCGAAATGATGCATGCCATATTTCATGAATTTTTTGATCATTACGTGGCTCATAGCTCTCATGGAGTCTAATTCTAACATAAAACATTTCATACAAGTATTATATCAAGCATATGATCTAAAATTTCTACTTTAAGCTACAAACTTTGATTAAAAATAATTTCAACCATAATAACACATAAAGCCTATAAAAGATTGTTCTCTACACTCCATAAGTACTAAACAAACAATATAGCCATTTATGGCATGAATTTAGAGTATAGAAATAAGTAGATAGCTTAAAAGTTAACAATCTTTAACTAAAGCACTAGCCATTAATTCCTAGCTGAATTCATAACTTCACCAAACCAACTACCTATGTTATTGACTTCCAAATTCTATGATTTTTACATATAAATGTAGCTCTTTGAGTGTAGATAAATTTAGAACCAAACGGTGCCTAATTCCGAGTTAAAATAAACAAGTTACAACCATTCCCGTACAACCGCGCAAACTGACCAGTAGCAGCGATTTTTAGGACACATTTATAAAATGGCTAGATCGAAGGGCTAAAACATTAGAATTAGCCTTAGTCCTAAAAATCAACATTTGCTCTAAACTGCCTAATCTAGCTTTTGTGAAAATTTCGTTAAGTTTCGAGCACGTTTACTAGGTCAAAGGAGCTTAGAAAGACAGGGGCAGTGGACTGACCCGAAACAGAATACACACACACAAGCACTACTTAATTTACTTCACTTGCTAGCTAGTTTGCCTTGTTATTTTGAAGCTTTAGGTTGATAAGTTAACATATAAGCTACTCTTTGAAGTATATAATCAAACATTTAGCATTCACATAAAAGAAGTTTAGCTAGCTAACATCTACCACAAAAGCTACTTCAACTACTTAATCAAGATGCACAAGAGTACTCCACACAAGCCTTTAAGCACATTTTCAACAACTAAAGATGTAAGGTTTACATAGCTAGTTAATATACCACACCATATAATCAAAATTTGCAACAAAGAAAACAACTAGGCATGATCTCCCTCACCAACAAGGTTAAAGAAGCTAGAACTTTACTTGTCTTGAGCTCAAACTTCTTGATCTTGCTCCAACATGCACAAAGTCAAAAGACTTAAATTTTTTTTCTTCTTTCTCTAGAACCGTCGGGTTCTGCTTCTTTTTTTTTTTTTTCTTGTGCTTTGCTTTTCTAATACATTATGTATGAATATCTATATACTAAGTATATGTATAGACATATATGTAAATAGATAAGATATGTATAGATATGGATTGGGCTTTTAGTTAAATTAAGTGTGGCCTTTCATATTATTCCTAAGTAAAACTAAAAAGCCCAACTTAACTAATACACTAAAGGCCCAATTAATTTCTAGGTATTCTATTCCTATAGGACACTTCGACATTTTATATCTCGCTCTCCGAACATGCTATACTCAAAATTCCAATGAACGGACTCTTTATTCATGACATATAATGAAGGAAAATTATGAAACTCAAAAAATAAAATGGTCAAAAAAATTCACTCCAAGCACGTATCACACATAAATTTCTAACAAATGAAAGCAAATTAGAAGTCAAACAAAATAAATATGCAAATAGGAAATTAAATTAATTAATTTAAAAGTCTCTTTGGGCTCAGGCGCCACACCATGGTAGTCATGTCAATACACCGGCGTCTTCAAGCCGCCCAGAGTTACACGACGCTACCAGCACATTCAAGACTATGGTAGTCATGTCAATACACCAACGACATCAAGCCACCCGGAGTTACACGACGCTACCAACATATTCAAGACCATGGTAGTCATGTCAATACACCGGATTCATTGAGCCGCCCGGTGTGACACAACGCTACCAAGCCTTACAACAGTTGCATTAAACAGTCACATTTAAACATTTCCACATATTGACAACATTTCCACTCAATAACACATTGACTAACAACTTTCAACATCTAGCACAACCAACACTTAATATCAACACTTGAGCAATTCCATAAATTAACTTCAACAAAACATAACTTATCAATATTAATCATCTTGTATTTAATCATCAATTTACCAACTTATATTGCTACACAAATGCACAATCTTTGCACAACCATCATATATACCAACTATAATACATTATAAGTGCAAAACATTGGCTAAACTAAGCATAAAACAAGTTTAATAAGCAAAATAACAAAAACGCACCATTGCAGGAATTTTGGAAAAATTAACGAAAATGCAACTAAAATCCACCAAAATTGCTACCAAGCCATAAAATTAAGCTATATATATATATATATATATATATATATATATATAATAAGCTTCATATTTAAGCTAGAAATCAATATTAGCTTCAAATCTAAACTACTATTCAACCTACAACCCAAATAGCTAATAGATATCATATAATGGTTCATTGAAGCTCATATGCATATATGTTGTTCTCTAAGCACGAATTAGCAAAAAACACCTGCGTATACAACAATATATAACATATATATGCAAATTCATAAACAAAACATCAGCTTTAACTTGAAGATTTGAAATTCCCCTCACATAATTTGAAGAAAAATGAAAGAACAAACATGGAAGAACCTAGGTTGAGCTTAATCCAGTTTGATTTGGCCTAGCAAGCAAGCTCTTCCACTTCAATCTTCAAGCCCTAGCTTTCACCTTTTTCCCCCTTTTCTTTTCCTTGGAGCAATGAGCTCCTCTTTTTTTTCTTTGGTTTTTGGCTTTTGTTTTATTTAAATGGAATGGTCAAATTAGCTTAAGTCAACTAGTCAAGATCACAATTTGGTGCTAGCAAAATATCACTATAAATTCCACCAAATAACCACTAATTAGTCAACAATTGATCAACATACCATTATATCCCATGCACATACACTTTGACAATCATTTATCAACTCCCGCATAAAAGGGACAGCTCTGACACATTTTACAAAAACGACCATAACTTCTTCTAAAAAACTCCAATTCGTGAATCGTTTGAAGCGTTAGAAACTAGATTTATATAGATTTACAACCATATATAATTCACCACTTAAGTCTTCCCCAATTGGTGTAGTTTTTATTTTGAATTTGGCTTAAAACTGACTCGTAACTTTCGAGTATGACTTATTTAATTCAATTCGACATCCACTGAAATGTCCCAGCATCATTTTAACACATTCCACACCACTCATTACATTTTTAAATATTAATGGGTCATTTCTTAATAATTATCAATTTATTCTGACTCGCCTCTAGCACAGGTATTACAACCTTTGTGCACAAGCTTCACTTGAGGCTAAAAAAATGTAGCTTGATGAGTCCTGCAAAACTTGGCAACATGACCAAACTTATCGCAAAGTTGATACTGAAGACGATTATTGTTGTCAAGAGCACCATTGTGCCAACCATTATTAGAGTATAGATTAGCATTAGAGTTGGAGAAAGATTGGCTAGCCGTATGGTCCTTATTAATTCAGTGTC
Source organism: Ehretia macrophylla (assembly GCA_037974665.1). Classification (NCBI taxonomy): domain Eukaryota; kingdom Viridiplantae; phylum Streptophyta; class Magnoliopsida; order Boraginales; family Ehretiaceae; genus Ehretia; species Ehretia macrophylla. The sequence continues at coordinate 48,893,393 of CM075781.1, forward strand.
ATATGGGCTTCAAGTTTATTGGATTGGAACTTTGATTCTTCCAAAAGGAGTTACTAAGAAGATGGGAAGAAAGATGGCCGCATTTTTATGGAAAGGAAACAAGCGAGACTGTAAGAGGTGCCAAAGTGAGGTGGGAACAAATTTGTAAACCCTGAAGATCAAATTCTTAGGAATTCTAATTACAAAACTATTTTTCACTCACTTCTCTCAAGAGTTAAAAGATTAACTAGTTAAGACGACACACTTATCAATTAAGTAGATTTTACTTATAAAAAGAAAACAAAAACATATCAATTAGATGTAGTTGGTCGTCTTTCAGTGATAGTCTTGTTTAAATAATTTGTAGAGAAAAAGATGGAGCCAAATACACACACTTTATTAATGAATCAGGGCCAATCAATTATTTTGTTCAATAACATGTTTTCCTTGATTTAACAATAGATATTCACTCACCTGAAGACATGTTCAATGCTATTTTTTTTTTTTTTGCTAAATAATACTAATTTATTCTTAGATCATGAGTTATGTGAATTTTTTTCAATGTATAAAGTCTAGACACTATCAATAATATCCTCTAAGCAGGCAATACGACTGATCATAAACTAAAAAGAGTGCACGGTAATTACTACCGATAAATCATCAAAAGAAGAAGCTGAATTAAGTCTCTGTTTTTAAAAGTCTTAATTTTATAAACACGTATTTACTATTGAAGTTATTATTGTACAATTTATTATTTAAAGAATAATTAAACTAATTGAAATTCTCTCCATTTTAAGGGTAGACTTGCAATTACTAATAATATGTGTAGATTAATCATTTCCAGTTCGAACGTAGTAGCGATGTACAATCATAATAAACTGATGGATCATCGAGTATAGAGATTAAATTATCATATTATAACTTTTCTATCCCTGATCACTCTCATAATTTATAATGATATTAGGAAATTTAAATCCCTTCGCATAAGCGATTGGTAAAATTCATGACTCAATCACAAGAACAAATAGATAATTCTAGGTGTTATGCCTGTCATTTTTGTGCACAAGTTACCTTTGAGATAAAAATTTTGAAAGAGATAAACGAAGATCGCACACTTTTGAAACTGTATGACTCTAAAAAAAAAGGCTAAGAAGTTTGTGAGATCCTATTATTGTTCTTATCAATAGTTAACACGGATAAACTTTCCCTATACACAGAGTAGGATGTTGAGAAAAAAATATAATCACACGAGAAGCCTTAAATAGAGGTCTACAACAGCATTGCTAGATTTGTCAAAATTTAAGTATGATGAACCATTTGTTGCAGTTGCTGCTTCTACTTTTTCCTGCCAATCAATGGCTTTGTTCCTCATTTTCTTACCTTCCTGTCCATCAATTAACTCTCGCCTATGTGTACACAACTAAATCCCAAATACAAATTGGTGAAATTTATTCCAGCCAAATGGACCTTATTCACAAGAAAAAAAATATAAGTAAAATACTTTATTAGCAGCTGTTTTTTCATTATGATACACATTTCACATAGGTGGCGGTTAGAGGCGTAAACCTCCACCTATGTGACCCAGTTTTTATAGTGAGAGAGGGAGGTCTGGGCTTTCGTCGAAATAGCAAAGTTAATTCTGTTGGTGTCCTCAAGCAGTTTTGGAAAATTCTTTCTGATTCCAATTCTTTGTGGTCAAAATGGGTTAAATGTTATTATACCAAAAAAGAAATCATTTTGGGGTTGCAAGTTTGGGTCCAACTAATCGTGGTAATGGCGCAAATTGTTGAAGCTGAGAACCAAAGCAAAAAATCTTCTAGTGAGACCCATGGCACACTTGGGGATGCCTTTCTGACTGGGTGCCAAGACTACAAATTAGGGGAACAGAGATTATGCAATGTGGCTTGAGCAAGAGAATTATGGAATATAGCTAGGCTGAATATGACACTTATCCCCTACCAATTCCAGCCTGGGAAATCATTGGAGAATGGTGTAAAAGGTTTTGTTGTGGTAAAGAGCTACAAGCCTCACTACTGCCTGCGACTCTTCTTCTGTGTTACAGTTTATGCTATTTGGAGAGAACAAAATCAACGTATCAACAAGGACTCTGTCAGCACCGGAGAGCAACTTAGAAGTGAAATCATATAGATGGCTTGATTGAAAATTATCTGTGGGGGGAAGAAATTTAGAGAAAATGCCTTGAATGCTCAGTTGTGTATGAATTGGAGCCTTGATAATATTCTTGTGTAATTTTGGTAGATTTTGCATAGGAGATTGTACAGATAATAATTGAGTTGAGTTTTAATGAAATACTTTGCTTATTTAGCAAAAAAAAAAAAAATTAATTAATTTCTGCATAGCAAAGTGTCTCCTCAACTTCTAGTTCTACATAATTACAATTATTCTCAAAAAATTGAATTTTTAACTATTTCGGGACCTTATTTTGTTAAGCTCTTTCAATTGTAAAGAAAATTGAATAAAATATATATTTCTTCTTTTTGGTGTGACAAAATCTAGTCCAATGACCAATGTATGTCTTTTTTTTTTTCTCTCGTTTTTTTAATTTCATTGATCTTAGGAATCTTGCAAATTGAAGACGACTATGCGATGTGGGAGAAATTCAAATTTTTACAAGAATATCTTTGACTATATAATTAGAGAAGCATATATTTATATAGCTTATAAATCTGGCACTGAATTACTATTATCTTTAAAAAAAAAACATTTGACTCTATCCACGTAAAACAGGTTAGTTAGAGATAATTCTTCAAAAAGTCCAGTGCTTTATATCTGGATGGGTGGGCCCGAGATAACAGAGAATTGAAATGTGTAGGTGAGGCCGAGGTGAGAGAAAGAGAGGATTAGAGTGTGAGTGGACCGAAGGAAAGAAAAGTTAGGTGGGGTCGAGGTGAGAGAAAGAGAGGATTAGAGTGTGAGTGGACCGAAGGAAAGAGAAAAGTTAAATGTATAGTAAATTCAAGGTGAGAGAAAGTACGAAATATGGATGGATGCGGACCAACCCGTTAGCTAACCTGACATATTGGTTAACTTTTGTGTTTAATTTTTTTTAAATTGTCCATTGGAATTCCCGACAAGCTCTAGGAATGTTTAGTTCTTCAAGCTTAAATTTTTTAAACCAAAAACCCTTGTTTCATTCCTATATTTATGTAGTCAAATCTCAATTTGTAGAGTACAATAAATTTGTTTAAAGTAAAACAAGCGATCAATTGACATAATAGTTGTAAACACAGCTTGCATGCACATTGAGAAACCTCAAACCTAAGCCCTCAATCCAAATGGGTGGCTGAGTAGCCATCCCTGAAGAATACTTAATTTATTTCTGCAAAGTCCTAGAGTGGCCATAAAGCCACAATTGCCTGACTTGAAATATAAAATCTTAGCTAACTAGCAAAAGAGAAGGGAAATAAGAATTATTTTTATTATCATTTTTATGACTAGGTAAGCTCCCTGGAAGCAGCACGTCATAGGATTATGTGACCAATTCGTGAGGAAGGTAAGAGATGATGTCCTCCATGTTGGTACTTATGTGGAGAATGGATCCTTCTGATCCTCTTATAATGAGATGATAGAGAATTTTGATTATTAATTAGTAACGTCATAATTTAGAATTTACATGTATCAAGATGGGTAGATTCGATGTGAGATAGAAGTGAAATGTGTAAATAAGATTGAGATGACACATGTTAATTTGAAATTGAGACATTGCTAATTAATAGCTAAAATTTTTCATAGGATTTGGACCCACTTGTGTGACCAATTCGTGGTTCCTGCATACGTAGTATAACATTAAAGGATCCATCTCCATGGCGAGTGGGAACAATGAATAATTTTCCATCAAAAGCAACTGTTCCTGGCACCATAAATATATCCTCCCCCCATCCAAAATGAAGACCACAAATAGGCACACCTATCCAACTTGTGCTTACCATATTTGGGTTCCCATAAAAGGCCCCTGGTGCACAACCAACAGAATGGAAATTACGGTAGCGAGACACATCAGGTGCATTCTTGATAAAAGCAAGGTAGGATCTTATATACTCGTCTGTCAAACTCTCTGTTGTTTGACGTATAGTGCTTGCAACAAAGCTCAATGAGTTCGATAATAGCTCACCTACCATGGCTGTTGCCGCGATGCGGACAACAGCATTGCCAAAGTATCCCTCTGGTATTGCTGGATTCACCCTATTTCGGATACTTGCACCAATGTCTAGTCTCGTTGGGTGCTCGTTGTCCAGCCCGCGTGCCTTGCATGCACATCTCCATATATGTCCACCCAATACTTCAAACCTACTATACCCACGAGTGTTGTCTTGTGCCTTATCTTTATTTGCTTCAAAAACAAATAATTATTGGGGCATAGCAACTGTAGTTGGCTTCTTTCGCTCCTCTAAGTTATCTGTCTGACTTAGTAGTAGTTGTAATACCCCCAATTGCATGGCATATTATTATGTAGTTGTTACTTACTTAATTGTTATTTTATATTTTATTGGGGTTTCTTTAATAAGGGGGGAAAACATTGGGGCCAAACTCTAATTAGACTATTTCAACAAAAATATCCTACACCTAAAGATAAGCTCAAAACCTGACCAAAAAAAAATAAAGAAAAGAAACAATCTGTCATCTTCTCTCTCACTCTACCCGATTTCCCTACCCCCAAATATAAAACCCAGCTGCAAATTTAAGTAAAACAACATCCAAAGTGTAAGGATTGAAGCCTTTTGAACCGTGAAAATCATAGATGGTAAGTGGGTTTAGTTGGATTGTGAATTTTTCATGTTTTATGTACATATGCATGTATTTCTATGTATAAATTCATATAATTATGAAGTGGGTATGTATATGTGTTAATCTGTGTGTGTGTGTTTGTGTTTAATTCGTGTGTGAGTGTGTATAGTCCCCGTGTGTGTGTGTGTATTGTGTATAAAATTGTATGTATTATGTTGGTGATGTGGATTATAAAGTATTTGACTCATATATTTGTGAAATATCATGTGGGTTATGGAATTTCATGAGTTAAAGGTGGTGATGGCATCTGTGATGAATCTATGTGTATATGTTCGGCCGTGTAATTGTGGCTGCCATGTGTGTGTTATAGTTAAGTTAATTAGTTTAATATTGATAAAGTAATATATAGATAATCTTGGATGATGATGATTGAACAGGGAGTGGTTCTTAGGTATGTTGATGAGTTGGTGTGTGTGGTGGTTCGTCCGCATGTGTGTGTTCCCAAACTACTGTGTGCGCATGTCTTATGCTAAGAATTGAGTGAGCTTTAAGTGTAAAATGGTTAATTGTAAATCAGTTAAGTAGCAAAGAAAGAAGGAAAAGATAGCAATACTCATGTGCCTAAGTGGACATCACGTCACGTAAGTGTTTTGCAATTGAGATTGGAAAGTTAAACTTGTATATTATAATGGCAAACTAAACATGAAATGAGTTTCTGTGATCATGTGTATGTTAGGCTTAAGATGGTTTCTCATGCTAATGATAAATTACATCTCAAATTATATATGACTAATAAAATGATTTATGTTTCCATTCATAGGAAATGAAATCTATTTTCGCCATAAAGAGAGAGTAAATAATTCATATGTATACTTTCTATCTTATCTTAGTTTGAATTTATTATTTTGCAGTATCAAGTTAACTTGATATTATAATGTTGGAAAAGAGAAGTTAATGTGTAAGATGCTTAGTTTATAACCATGTTGTGTTTCATATTACTTGGAAATGATTGTAAAATGTAAGGGTCAGATAGATGAAAGTGAATAATAGTAAATAAGGTACAGTGATTTTATTATTTTAGGACTTCTCTAATTTATTTTCTTAATTTTAACGTTTTAGTATAATTTATTATCGTGCAGCTGTAAGTCATTCTTGAGTCACTCGTCTTAGTCAGAAGGTTGGATTACTTTTGAGGCGATCGAGTTAAGTAGGATAGCCACTACACATTTTTATTTTCTTTCAATTTGATTTATATACTCCTTACGAGCATTGATTCATTATTGACATATCATTCGTTATTTTTTGAGTATACCACTTGTTCACATTAGTTGTACTCTGTGACACTTAGACGACAGGGTGCTATATATGGTCGTCACTAGCCTCTAGACATAATACAATGTTATTGTTACTGCCATGGCAGGAGAGCTAGTTACTCTTTATCGGATCAATGGTTATTGTATTGTATTGTTAACCTGATACATAGTATTAGAGGTCAAATATATTGTACAATGGTTATTTGCAATTGTTATTGTAATGGTTATTTGCAATTGTTATTCTCATAGTTGTACAAGGATGTTTGGATCTTATTTCATATGCTCCATACGCCATATATATCAAATGCTTAATTGATTTATCTAAGTCTTTCACAGGGTATCTTACTTAATGAACTTTCTTATCCATTTTATTTATGTAGAGGGCAGTGGGGAGGAATATCAGGAAGGGAAGTTCCAGGGAGAGGACAAGGCATAGTTTCATACTAGTTGTAGTTCTTGCATGTTAGACTTTGGTTTTGTAATCGATTTTGAACTATAGGTAAATCTTTTGACAAGAATGATGTAATTTTTGCCAATGGACTTTTATTAGTTACTAGCATGCTAGATCGCCTTGCATATTAGGTATTGGACCAAGTCTGTGGCAGGTTATGGTCTGAATTTTAGGAATTCTTATTATTATTAGTACTATGAAGGATTTTAGCTATGGTATTATAGGTGGACTTGTATTGAATAATTGAAAGTATTGTATTGATTCATTAAAGTTTTAGAGCTCTGATAAATGATTTTGTGAAAATTAGTTTAGTACTACGGTATTAGCGCTTTGTGGGTTTAGGCAGAGCCGTCTCAAACAATTTGGGGACCTTGGGTGATCTTATAAATGGGGGTCTTAATAATTATGTTTTTTCTCAATAAAAAACTATAAATTTTTTACTAAAATAATCATTACAAATAATAAAAAAATACCAAAATTAGAATTATAAAATAACATAATATTACAAGTTAACAAAAAAAATAGACTTATATAAAGATACAACAAAATTAATTTAGGATAGACATTTATCTTTAAAAAAAAATAAGTAGTTTTTTTTAAATTGGAACTCTGGATCAAGGGGGCCTTGGGCACAGGTCCAAGCGACCCATAGCTTGGGCCAGCATTGGGTTTAGAAGGTGTAATCTTCTTAGGCTAGTGGTATCACATCTCCGAGTTTGGTCTTAAGAAATTATAGCTGATGCTTCCAATGATTTCATAATACTTCGATCAAAAATTGGTGGATCAACTACGGAACATTCGCCTCGTGCGATTTTCGCCCATTCGTGCATGGACTGGAATGCATTTTGCCCATCTGCTATCGAGTGTGATAGCGCCATGCCAAAACTAATCCCACCACAGCTAAATTTAGTTATCTGCACCAAAAGTAGTGGCATTTCATTTATTGGAGTAGTGGTGTACTCCACAGATGGGATTAGGGCACGTACGTCTTAGGTTGGAATGAAATCGCCATAATCAGCAAGGATGGCCTCAGATTCAGCTTCTACCAGAAGCACTCCCTAGGCATTACAATGGAGTTCAACGCGGCCGCCATTGGCCATCCTTAAACGTCCAGCAACCGGGTTGAAAATGACTCAGTGCTTTGCTCAATGAATCTTTCAGAGTTTGGGTTGCGTCTTTTAGGGACATGCTAGTAGGACCAGAAAAATAAACACCAGGTGCATGAGTTATAGCTGCTATTTGGTCACATGCAGATAAGTAGATCATTTCATTGGGTGTCTGCTCAGCTGGTTTTACAATGTAAGAAGCCTTAAAGCTTGGTTGCAGTCCCATACGAGAAGCTTTGCCGGCCATCGTTCTTTGGGGCAAGGCCTGGTTGGGATTGAATGGTTTATGTTTTTGGAACGTGCGAATTATGGATAACTTGGCAGTATTGTCATTTGGTCCACCGTGAAGCTAATTTAATGCCTTGCAAAATTTGGTCCCACATTTTTTGGAATGTTTCATAAAGTCTGACACGTCAAGTACTTTTGTTTAATTATAAAATTAAGTCCAAATAACTAGTGGGCCTGTCAGAACGATTATTAATTTATTCGGGCAATTATTTAGCTTGTGTAAGTTGCTATGGGACCTTCTCGGGCGCCTATTGAGCTTATCCTAACGGCTATTATACATGTTCGAGCAATTATTAGATCTCTCATGGCAACTCAATGAGATCAAATTGCACTATCGGAAAGTTGTGGAATGATCGTTTAAAAACATTTGTTGTTTTTAAGCAAAATCTTTTTATTGTGATTAAACTAACATTTTGAAACCAAAATAAAGGTGTTATGCCCCCAAATTTATTGGGACAAATTCAAGAGCATGATCGCTGCGAATTTAAGAAGATCAATTTTTTAAACCTGTAAGGCTTTATACATTCAACAATAACAATAAATTAAACTAATATAATTTTCTCATAAATACCAACAATAGAACATCTAAAACCTCAAAAAAGTAAAAGTTTCAAAAATTCAAAGAAATACATATATTCATTAAAATCTATAATACAAAACAATATAAATATTTTAAATCATAAAAATATCGCAGTCCAAAATTAGAGAGTCTTTACCCTTCTATTTACTCATTTTTATTTGCAAGAGTCAAATAAAGTAGTGAGCGAAATAATACCCAGTAAGTAGAACTCACCCCAAGGAAAGCTGAGGTTCAAAGATCAAGTTAGAGACTAATAATCGATACAAAATTCAATAATTAATACAATGACATAATATCGAAACTAACAAAACTATAACAAGTTGTGGCTGCTTAATAGCACGATTCACAATACGAAGTTCACAATTCACACTAAAACATATAGCGGCTAATTAATTCCCAACTTCCTAAGATTCGATACACAGCTTGTATAGTCCATATGTTCAAAACATGTCACACACTTAATCTTATTCAAAGAATCAAGAAATAGGACTTTAATCAATAAGGAGTGCCAAAGAATACAAAGAATGGAACAAAATTTGTTGATAAACAAAGGGGTATAAAAGAACGATAAATCCTAATTGCCTCAAAACTACGAAATCAAAACCAATAATTAAGGCCTTCTAAGCCTTCAGAACTCGGTAAAATTATCTTCTAACTTTTTTGCTTTTCTCCAAAACTTGTGAGATTCTAAGGACATATGGCTCGTTTATATAGATATTTGATCCTAATCTGATAGGCTCTCAGAATTTAAAACTAATTAAAACTCTATCTTTATTTTTTGAAATGATTTTATTTCCATTAGAAATCTTATCACAAAATCTCACAAGATAGAACCTATTATTTTTCAAATCATTTATCTTATTTTATCTTCTTCTTTTTTTCCTATTAGGGCTCTCAATTAATAATTAAAAAATATGGGTCATTATAGTCTTCCCCTCTTAACAAAAGTTTCGTCCTCGAAACTTACCTTAAGAATCAAAATATGTCAGCCAAAAGCCTAAAGTACTAACAAAAGACATTAGTCAAAAATAATAACGAAATCAAAGCACACAGTTGAAACTTAACTACCCATAACAACCCACTAAGGTCACAAGTGATCATAACCTATTACTCTGATACCACTTTGTCAAGCACCCAAATTTGTCGGGACAAATCTAGGAACATGACTGCCGCGAACCTAAGAAAATCAACTTCCTAAACTTGCAAGGCTCTATACACTCAAAATTAACAATAAATTAAACCAAAATAATCTTCCCATAAATACCAACAACAGAGCATCTAAAACCTTCAAAAATTCGAAGAAATACATATATTCATTAAAAACTCTAATACAAAAAAATCTAAATATTTTAAATCATAAAAATCTCGCAGTCCAAAATCAGAGAGCCTATACCCTTCTATTTACTTGTTTTTATCTGTAAGAGTCAAAGAAAGTAGTGAGCGAAACCATGCCCAGTAAGTAGAACTATCTCACAGTCCAAAATTAGAGAGCCTCTACCTTTTTATTTACTCGTTCTTATTTGCAAGAGCCAAATAAAGTAGTGAGCGAAGCAATGCCCAGTAAATAGAACTCACCCCAAGGAAAGTTGAGGATCAAAGATCAAGTTAGAGGCCAATAATCGATACAAAATTCAATAATTAATGTAATGACATAATATCGAAATTAACAAAATTATAACAAGTTGTGGCTGCTTAATAGCGCGATTCACAATACAAAGTTCACAATTCACACTAAAACATATGGCGACTAATTAACTCTCACATGCTTAGGATTCGATACATAACTTGTATAGTCCATGTGCTCAAAATATGTCTCACACTTAATCTTATCTAGAGAATCAAGAAATAAGACTCGACAATAATCAATAAGGAGTGCCAAAGAATACAAAGAATGAAACAAAATTTGTTGATCAACAAAGGGGTACAAAAAAATGGTAAATCCTACTTACCTCAAAACCATAAAATCACAACCAATAATTAAGGTCTTTTAAACCTTCAGAACTCGGTAAAATTATTTTCTAACTTTTTTGCTTTTCTCCAAAATTTGTGAGATTCTAGCTCTAATATGGCTCGTTTATATAGAAGTTTGATCATAATCTGATAAACTCTCAAAATTTAAAACTAATTAAAACTCTATCTTTATTTTCTGAAAAAATTATCTTTCCATAAGAAATCTTATCACAAAATATCACAAGATAGAAACTATTATTTTTCAAATAATTTATCTTATTTTATCTTCTTTTTTTTTTTCTATTAAGACTTTCAATTAATAATTAAAAAAATCTGGTTCATTACAAAAGGCGTCTCAATCACTCACCCCTAAGTATTTAAGATTTTCTACAATAATGGAAGGTATAAACACCCAAGAAAATAGTCGTCAATCAAATCATATTCTTTCGATAAGGAAATAAATTTTCTTAATGAAAAATCTAGTCAAAATTCCAAACTCTAAACGATATATCAAAATCAAATCTTAATAATTTCCATGATCCAGATTCTATTGGGGAACAAGAATACACACACACAAAGTAGCAGAAAATGCACAATATTTTAATGTGGTTTGGCCTCTCCGCCTATATTCATGACTAAAAATTCAGAAAATCCACTATTTAATAATAATGGTTACAATGAAATGATATTTTAAGGTGAAAAAATCTAAACCCGTACACAATTAACTTTTTCTAGCAAAAGCATAAAGAACTCTTCCACAAGGTTACATCTTTTTGCATGAACAAAAGAATGTAGAAACCCCCCCTTATTCGCAGGCTGATCACATCCACACCCACCCTATGGGTTGAAATAACTACAAATTAAAATGTCCTATTTACAGATTTTAGGTGTTAATCCCACCAAGAATAGGATGCGTCTATTTTATTATCATTGCACTTTTACTTGTTTTCACAATAAACTTGGGTTTGAACTCAAGTCATAACGCCCAACAAATTTCCATGTATAAATTTAGTTTCACTTTAGCCATCTAAAGTGAAGGCCATTTCTCCGGCAAGTTGAAACTACATGTTAATTAGGTAAGATCGGAAAAATGTTGATTTAGAGAATAAGCAAAACATTTAATCTCTTTCTTGGTGTGAATATAACAATTGATCCAAGAAGGGTATATTTTTATTTTTATTTTCCCATTTAAGCAAATGACGGTATCTTTCTTAGTATCAAGAACTATCTAATGGGACTCACATATAAACCTCTAATTAGAGTTTAACCGCCATTGTCATAATTACATAATAGAAATTACGATGTTCCATCATGCTAAAGCTAAACTCACTTTTGGCATGCTCACAATTTTTAGGTACGTTAAATTTTTTATTAGTTTATTTTAGAATCATTAAATTATTTCGTCAAATTCTGTTTTAATCATCAAACTACTTTCGACTTCAAAATGATCATAGGCATATCCATATGAGGCACAAATCTATCTGGGTAGATTGGGTTTGGGCTAACCACTTGAAGGACAACAATATTTGGGAACAGGGGCGGAGTCAGGAATTTTTATTAGTGGGGGTTAAAATTCATAATTTTTAAATTTATACGAGTACTTTTTTTTTCAATGGGAGTTAATTAATTTTTTTAACTAAAAATACATAGATATTTAATTTTTTTTCAAAAAATACATAGAAATTTTAACATTTTTATGAGTCAGTGGGGGCTAAAATCCATAATTTTTAAACTATACGAGTACTTTTATTTTTTCAGTGGGGGCTAATTAATTTTTTTTAACTAAAAATACATAAATATCTAATTTTTTTAAAAAAAAATATATATAGAAATTTTAACGTTTTTATGAGTCAGTGTGGGTTGCAGCCCCCACTGGCCCATATGTACCTCCGCCAGTGTTTGGGAAGTGGATTCTCCTAATGAGGCCGCCTAGTACTGTAAAAAACTACTTAGTTTGAGAGGTAAAGTCAGGCAATGCATCAAACATACCCTTGGCGATGGGAGACACACTCTCTGAGACGAGAGAACACCTCTTTTCTGAATGCGGTCTACCTCAAAAACTTTGTTGGATTAGAGGCCTTCACAAGATGAACTCTTCTTTGAACTCTTACAACTGTGATCAAATTATCGAGTGGTTCGTGCATAACAGTGATCAAATTTTTTGTTCAGTAGAAGCTAAATTCTAAAACACAAAATTTAACATTCACATCCAATTAATTTTTTTCTACATTCATTTTCTATATTAAAAATATACACATTTTTAACAAAATTTTGAGATGAGGCGGGGCTGCAACGTATCTACTCGGCTCGAGCTAGGGAGAGAGAAATTATGAGCGCTTCAAATTGTCTAAAGTGTCATGGTAAAGGGCTAGTAGTTAGGCCATCTCCAACAGCTCCCTTATTTTTTTCTTACATTTAGGGAATTTGAAGCATTTTTCTTATTTTTACAGATTCCCTATTTCAGTTTCACTCCAATAGCTCCCCTATTTTTAACCAATCCTTTATTTTATAGAATCCCTATTTTAATTTTACTCCAACAGCTCCCCTATTTAAAAAATTCCTACTTCTATAATATTAAAAACTAAGGGAGATGGAATGAGGGAGAGATTTGATCCCCCAACAATGGGGGATCCAAATTTCAAAGCATTTATCCCCTAAAATATAGGGGATCATTTGAGGGAGCTGTTGGAGCTATATAGCACCAACAACTCCTCCAAATTTGATGATTTTAGGCATTTGGGAGAGCTGTTGGAGCTCCCCTTATATCCAATATGATTTGAACAGCGGGGAATACATACATTTTTCTTTTCCTTCATCCTGATAACTACCTATGTTGCATTTCACTGCTGAATCTCAGGGACTTGACAGTCTACACCAGTTATGCTAATTTGAAATCTCAGCAGAAACCTATATATATATATATATATATATATATATATATATATCATGAACAATACACACATATGTTCTGTATATTCTGTTGCAGGAGTAAATATGCAGTATTTGTCTGAAATAAGTACATGAATTTATCTATGGTGTCAAGAGTGGGCTGCCTTCCTTGATGAGCACAAAGACACTTCCACCATCACCCCTTGAGATTCGAAGCTCCTCATCAAGGTAGGTAGTTAGAAGCCATGACTCTGCATTCCTGTTGGAAATTGAGAACTTCAATGGCGGTTGGCTGGAGATGGTCTTTGCAACCGAGGAAGCGGTATCCTGGACTGAAGAGATCACGCCTTTAAAGGGGGTGAGATCAATCTTTTGTCCCAGAAATTCAACGTTTTCTGGTACTTCGATGGAGTCTGTCAACTGAGGAGTGCCAATGATTCCTTCTTCAAACTTTATCTGAAATCAGCAAGGAGAATTACCATATATTAATAGCTAAATGAAGAGACAATATTCTTGTAGTCTACAGACATTAATAATAATTTAAGTCATAGAAGGTACTGTCAGAAGGTTTCAAATGATTGATACATCATAGGCATTACTAATCCAGCATGTTCAGTGAGGATCCCCTCATAATATCATAACATTATAAATAGATCTATTCCCGAGCATCCTAAGATACAAAACCGAGAAAATACAAGGACAGAAGTAGAACCTGCACGCGCTTGGGACTTCGAACTTCAAATTTAGCATTGGTGGTAATCGAAGTAGAAGCCAGTGGCCCAGAAAACAGGACAGAGTTCTGGACTGTGAAATTCTCAGCGTCAATGGTCTGTGATATCTCCTCTAGTGTAACAAGTGGCCGTGTGCCTCTAGATAACAGAGGAAACAATCCAACGAAAGATGTGTATCTGCATCAATCTCAAAGATTTATGTTACTTTCTGGACAATTACTTCAAAAGAACAATCAGTTAAACTGCCACCTAAAACTAACCAGTGAAGGATTTTCACTGCTCCAAATCTAATCCATTGAGTTGGTTCAACAAAATGTCGCAATTAATTTTTCAGGGGGGTCGGGGGTCGGGATTGTTATTACTAGTGGGACTACAATACACAATTTAACACTCATATTCCATTTTATATTTTACTAGTGACAACAAATTAATTTTTCAGACTAAATATACCGTTCTATTTAAAAACTTTTCGGGGACAGTGGCTCCATATACATCCGGCCTTGGGCATAAAGAATGAAATTAGTGTAGAAAGGGATCCTAAATAGCCATATAACTAGGAGGAAAAATACCTGATATCTTCACAATTATTAGCAAAAAAAACTTCAATTGGTTTAGGTTTACGCATAATACTATAATATGCCTACTATTTTCCTAGTTCTATCTTTCTCTTTCAAATCAATACATAATACCACAAGAAAATACATTGTTGTAATACAAAAAAAGGGAAAAAGCATGTGTTCATGTTGTTTCCTAAAAACTCGCACAAGATCAATTGACACCATTAGCATATCAATCGAGAATATAAACAATCTTAAGATACTTAAATAAAAGATTTGATTTCATTACTCAATAATTGATGGAAAAAGTGGAACATACGCAAGAATCCATTTCCCATTGAGCAGAGTCAACGCCTCTGTGGGGGCAGGCGTCGGGTTCAGGGCCTCGAGCTGGGTGATCAGCTCAACAATCTCCGCTCTGGTCTCACTGGACGCACTTAATCCCCTGTTGGTTCCCTGGAAAGACTCCACCAATTTTTTCTTCAAGATTTCAATCTCAGATGGCTCCTTTGGTGGTTCTTCCTCGGCCACCGCCACCCTGGATGGCGGTGAAGGCTCCTTCTCTGGCTCTGGCCCCCACTCATCCTCGTTGACCGCCCGGACAGCGAAACCAGGCCTTGCTTTATTCAACTCTTGGATTGAAGATGACTTATTGAACGAGTTTTTAGCTGTGAAATTTATCGAATTTACGGGGAAAATTGAAGTCTTAGAGGTGAATTGTGAGTTTTGAGAGCTTATTTGGAATGTTTTGCATGGAAACTGATTGAGAGAAGAGATTGAAGCCATTGTTGATGCAGTTGTAAAACAGAGAGAAAACAGAGTGCTTTGCGTTGAACTGTGAAGTGAAAGACTAGAATAGAAATTATAATTTGGCAGTAGAGGAATGAAAAGACACACAACACCCCCACCACAATGCTTGATTCCATTTATTTGGAGGGTATTTTTGTCTTTTTATGAAGTGATTGATTGGGGAATAGTGATCAAACACGTGGCATGCTATGTTTAGAGACAGAAGAAAAGAGCTTTCTTTGCGTTTTGGCACATAATGGAGACATGAGAACGGAAAATAGAGACGCATTTGCATGTTGTGGTTGGTGTGGTTTCATGAAATTTTGCGACACATGCACTTGGCGCGCAATAAAGCTCTAGAACATTCGTTTTCTTGTTTCTTCTTCGTCTTATTTTCTATGCGTGTTGTGATTGATATTTTTCAATTGGTGGTGATGGTGATATGTTAATCAATATTGGCCCAAGTGTACAAAATATCTGATGAGAGTCGAATCCACTTGCTATTGGTCCTTGAATTATTAGTGAATAAGTATTAAAAGGTTTTGGATTTACTATTATAAATATTGCATGATTCTTAATTGTGGCAGAGATTTTTTATTTTTGTACTTCTTTTATTTCAAAAATAAAGTATATTATAAATTAACAGATTTCATCTTTTTAAATCTCAATTATCAGATAGGGATTAATAAGCTAATAAAATTTGAAAAAGGTGTTTAAAATAAAAGATCTAAATTTTATAACCTGTAATACATTTTATTTTGAAAATAAGAGAAATAAGAATGAGAGGACCCAAACCCCCGTGATTATCCTAAAAAATATATTGGGCTCCATTGCTAAGCTACAGAGCTTGTAACTTTAAATGAATCAAATATAGTCTTGTTTAAAGTGAGTTTCTGATCATTAGAAAAAGAAAAAAAAAAGAATAAAGAGATAAAAGAATGATAAGTATTAGTTAGGAGTACTAAAAAAGAAATAATTATCTTAGCCTATTGAGGAGCATTAATTGGTAGTACTAAAGAAGAAATAGTTATCATAGCCCAATAATGAAATCAAGTTCTCGCTTGACCCTCGTCATGATCATATCAAAATCAGTACTAATATATACTTTTCGGATTGTTTCTTTTTATTATCTTGTTAGTACCCTTAAATAAGTTTCTATCCCAAGGTCTTTAATGGTACCATCTCCTCTTGAGAATTCTCTTGTCTCCTTTCTTTTTGAGTAAGTTTCATCTTTTAAAGAAACTCGAAATAGTTTTCTTTTGTTCTTAGTTTAACAAAATTTAGTCCCACAACTAGATTACACTTAAACTAAGGATTTAGGCATAGAAGAGAAGATCAGAGTTAAGGAGTAGAAGCTCTTTGTCTAGGCGTGTGGTTCATCTAAACAAAAGGTGAAATTGTTCTTACTTTGTTCTTCACAAAAGGTATGCCTAGATCTTTGTTTGTTTTGAAATTAAACTATAAAGTATAAACGGTTAATGTTTTACTATTTTATGTTTAATCACATTAAAATTCTGCATAATTGTTTCTGCCATGTTCATAGTTTTATTTTTGAATATGCATCATGATAGCCTATATCGTTTTCCTTCAGTCAAAGTCGAGCAAGATCTCCCAGATACTGTTCCGCTGGATGTGGGGAAAAGAGTTATTGTTCATATTGAAGTTGAATATATGTGGCGACCACAATCGTGTACCAAATATAAGTGTTTCGGCCACCATGCGAAACAGTGTACTGTGCAAGAAATTAAAGAATGGCGAGCTACGGGTAACCTTATCCCCACTGAGGATGTTGGGCATGATAAGCCAGTGGAGAAAGAAAAACTTGATGATTGGCATACTATTTTGGGCCGAAGAAGATAGTTCAACCTGAAGTTCCCTCAGAGAGTAATGTGGTAGCCCATCAGGTCTCCACTACTTCACCAACTAGGAGATCTGCCTCCCCTTCAAAATCTAATCACTTGAAGTTGTAGGGGAAATCTTCCTTACAACAAGATCAAAATGCTTTTTGAAGTTGTAGGGGAAATCTTCCTTACAACAAGATCAAAATGCTTATTGAAGTTGTAGGGGAAATCTTCCTTACAACAAGATCAAAATGCTTATGCACCACTGCAATCTCTGGATGAGCCCATAGAGGAATTCATTGCAAAATATAATGCTCAAATGAATGATAAATATAAAGTTCAGAAGGAGGGTTCTATCCCTTCAAAACCTTTCTTTCCCCAATGAAAGTTTTTGTCTGGAATATCAGGGGATTGAATAAGCTCTATAAGCAAAGGGAAATAAGCAGACATCTGCGAAGGGCTAGAATTGATATTTGCTGCCTGGTAGAAACTAAAATCAAGTATCACAAAGTTATCGATATTGCTAAAAGAATGGCGCGACGATGGAACCTTATTAACAACTATGAAATTTTTTATTTTGGAAGAAAATGGGTGTTATGGAATCTTGAAACGGTGTCCATTTCCAAGGTTTCTATAACAGATCAATCTATCCTTTGTTTTATTAAATCTATCAACTAAAATGAAGGATTCTATTGCTCATTTGTTTATGGTGCAAATGAGCCAATGATTCGCATGGATCTTTGGGCTTATCTCGCGTGTTTGGGAGCAACATATCCCTGACACACCTATGTTTCAAGTGGTTCAGAAGCTTAAAGCGATTAAGAAAGAACTGAAACTCTTTAATAAGAAACATTTTTCTGGGATCTCAGATAAATGTCTTTCCTTCAAGAAAGAGATTAACAATCGCCAGGAGAAGATTTTGCCAGGGGTAGCAACTTCAGAGGAATCCTTAGCAGAAAAATCTTTGGTGAAGGAGCTTGAAAAAACATCTAACATTGAAGAAAATATCTTGAGATAAAAGTTGAGAATTGAGTGGTTGAATGGGGGTGATTCAAACTCGAAATTCTTCTTCAAAGCTTTAAAAGTTAGACAGTCCAGAAATAGCATTTCAAGCCTTATAAATTCTGATAGAATCAGGATTGTGGAGGATAATAGTATCAGGAATGAGATTCTACACCATTTTCAGAATACTCTGGGGTATGACAACAACATTTATATTGTCTCTAGCCAAACAATTAGAAATCTTCTTGAGAAAACTTTTTCAGAGGCAAAGGTTTCTAGAATGAATGGGCCTGTAACTGATGAAGAAATTAAAGAGGCAACCTTTTCTATTGATAGGAATTAAAGCCCAGGACCCGACGATTTTAACTCCTACTTCTTCAAAACTGCTTGGAATATCATTGGGGATGATGTAACTAAGGATATTAAATCATTCTTCTAGTCGGGATCTCTCCTCAGAGAAGTTAACTCTATCATTCTTACTCTTGTGCCAAAAATCCCAACTCCTGCCAAGATCTTGGATTATCGCCCAATTGCCTATTGCAATGTTCTTTATAAAAGCATTACTAAGGTGCTGGCTAATCGAATTAGAGGCTGCCTTAACACGATCATTTCTTCCAATCAATCCGCCTTTGTCCCAGGAAGAAGAATCTCTGAAAATATTCTTTCGGCTCAAGAAATTGTTCGTGGGTATGATAGAAAAAAGGGGGTTCCTCGTGTTTCAATGAAAATTGTTCTTATGAAAGCATACAATTCAGTTCGTTGGGATTTTGTGCTAAAAACTATGGAAGATTTGGGGGTTTCGGACAATTTCATGAAATGGACAGCAGATACTTTTGTGGTAAAAAAATGTTTGAGGCAGGGGGATCCCTTTTCCCCGTATCTCTTTATCATGGTTATAGAGGTTCTTTTGAGTTTATTGAGAAAGGCGAGCCAGTTGGACGGGTTTGATTTCCACCCCAAATGCAGGAAAACTAATATTAATCATCTTTGCTTCGCGAACGACATCTTCATATTCTGCAAAGCCAATATGAATTCAGTGCGGATCATCAAAAGTACTCTGGATAAGTTCTCAAAGATGTTGGGTCTACAGATCAATGACTCAAAAAGTGAGATTTATTTCGAGGGGTGCAAAGACCATGTTAAAGCACAAACTTGTAAAGATTATGGGGTTCAAACAGGGTGTTCTTCCAATCCGTTACTTGGGGCTTCCACTTGTTTCAAGTAGACTCAGTAAAAACATTTGCAATTCTCTTGTTGAAAAAGTCACGAGTCGAATCAACTCTTGGAAGAATAGGTGGCTATCTTATGCGGATCACCTCCAACTGATTAATTCAGTCCTTGTGGGGATCCAAGCATACTGGACAAATACCTTTATCATCCTAAAATATGTTCTTAAGGAAGTTGAAAGGAAATTGGCTAACTTCCTATGGAAAAGATCAGATCATAATCACCATGGTGCAAAAGTTAAATAGCTGGATGTTTGTTTGCCGAAACAAGAAGGTGGACTTGGCATTCGTAACTTGGTGGATTCAAATAGAGTTGGTGTGCTTAAATTTATCTGGTATCTCTTTGCATATCAGGACTCTCTCTAGGCTAACTGGTGTAGAATTAATCTCCTTAAAGGGCATAGTTTTTGGAATGTTGTTGTCCCCTCGGATGCATCTTGGGCTTGGAGGAAAATCCTCAACCTTAGACGCACTTGCAAGGAAAATGCTATCTCATTCGATTGGAGACAGCAAGGAGAATTTTTTCTGGCTCGACTCTTGGCACCCCCTGGGATGCCTTTGCAACTACTATGATGTGGAATCTCTAGCTAATCCAGGACTCAAGCTCACAGTTAAATTTTTAGATTTTATTTTAGCCGGACAATGGTCCTTTCCATCGAGATACCAAACTCTTTAACTTCATCGAGATATCTGATTATCATATATGGCAGGAAAGGAACTTTAGATTACACAACAAGAGTGCTAGAACGGAGGATCAAGTGTTGAACAATATTAGAGCAGATGTCAGCGCTAAATTTTTTGTTAAAACAAAATTTAGACATACATGTATTAACATTAGTATATGTAAAGCGTGAAATATAGATGACTTTATTTTTTTATAAATTTTTTCATTGTATATTTTGATCAGAGAGTATATATACTCCTCTTATAATTTTGAGTTTGTTGGAATGAAAGTTCTTTTACTGATCGAGAAAAAAAAAATTCAAGTAATTATTAACCAGCTTTTGATATCATTGCACAGTTCAATAGCAGTTGAATGCATGTAAAATACATTGAAGAGAGAGTTGATCAAGGAATGCAAATTGTCAAACAACGTGTGTAGTCATCTTCAAGCCATTGCTTCTGTTTCGTTGCAACTTCTTTCTTTTGTCCGTGTAAAACACTCTAGTCAATTTCAGCTCATTGAATATTTCAAAATTTTCATGATCCATCTCTTATACAGAGCCCGCCCGCCCCCTTAGCGTGGGGCCCCAAGTTAAAAAAAAAAAAAAAATACTAACTTAGTAAAAGAAGACCAAACGATCAGTACTTAAACCATTTTTGAACTATTGAAGGCCCAACTATTGAAGCCCAGCATTTAAAACAATTTTTGTTTATTGTGATATTAATTTTGCATATAATATAAAAAAACATGGCTGACCCAAGAAAGAAAGCATAAAGGTATACATTCAACTATTCTTTTTATTTTTCTATGTGATAAATTTTGATATTGTTTACATATTTATATATATCTTAACTTGAAATAATTAATTGTTTTACTTATATTCATTTTTTTTTATTAATTGTTCTTATATGCAATAGATTTAATAAAGTCTAATTATTAAGGTCAAGAAATATGCTGAAGAAAGACTTAATAAAGAGAAAGAACATTGGAGAAATGTCATTTTATTTGTAGTAATTATTTTAGTAGAAAATTTAAAAAATTTTTTTATTAAAAAAAAACCTAACTATTAGATGATCGTCTGAAATTTCCAAATTATTTGAGACGTCCTGCTATTATAGTTAAGCTCATTGAATATTTCAAACTTTTCCAGACCATGAATTAGTGCTTTGACTAGTGCTGAATCAATTGGAATAGATACATCTAAATTGTTGTACGAAAGGCCTAGAGAACTGGAATAATACTAAAGTACAAAGATGTTAGGCAAGACCTTTTATTTATTTATTTATTTATATGGTCAATTAGATAAGGATTTCAACAATAACCAACCATTATAGAATTAGCCAATGCCGGCTTACTTGAAGGAATTTCTGTACACAAGAAAGCCAATTATGGGGAACTCTTACCGGCTACAAAATTATTGGCTAGCCAATCAAGAAGCATAAAGGTCAAAATCTGTGGAGGCCGAAAATTAATCAGATTCACACGAACTTTAATTTCGTCAAGTAAGTATCTACATAAAAAGTGATAAATAATTAATAAAAATAGAATGACGTATAACATTTCTCTCTTATTATAATGTGCAGTATGTAAAATTCTGATGGTAATGAGAGTACAAATGCAAACTAAATTTAATAACTTCCAATATCCAAGAATTTAAGACGTGTAGTTGTGCCCTGTTTGATTTTCCAAAGTGCATTAACTAAAGAAATCGAGGAAACAATTCGGATCCTAGTGGACGAGTCTATTAACCTAACAATCGCAAGGTGATTGATTAGGGTAGGTCTAGAAAATGTTGCATTGTGTGTGACGCATGAAACTCTTGTACATGTAGAGTTTATTGTCCACACCCTTTATATACAACACGTTCAGACGTTTACAAGAAATTTCCATTGGCCTAAACCAAAAAGAAAAACTAAACCTACATACATGTCATGACGTTGGGTAGGTTTAACAGATTGACCACGATTGCCTGCATATTATCATGGTATGCTTTGACCAAAAAAAAAAAAGAAAAATCATATACATATACCATATTTAATTGCCTTCATCCCTTCCCCTTAATCTTATGTATAATCTCCGAGGCTCTAATAACTTCCTTCTTTTGAGATGTAATTCATACACATATACCATATTTAATTTGGCCAACATGTAAATTAATTTTATGATGTAAACGTAAAGCTTAATCTATAAAACAATTTCAAGCGTGTAGTAAATCTATTGAGGTTGGCAATGTCAATTCTACTTCCAAAGTTGACAAAATACACATAGGTATATTCAGTGGCGGAGCCAGACACCGGGCATTAGGGTATGCACTACAATATTAAAGTCAGTAACCGGGATTACAAGACAATTATTTATGCATAAATTTTTATATAAACTATAAAAAAAAATTGATGATTTTATGTCTAAAATCATATTTTTATACTATAACTAAATCAATACTTAATTTAAACATTTTATAACACAAATATAAGGGTATTCCATTGCAAAAAATGTTGGGTTCATAGCATTGAATCATAATTTCAGGGTGTTCCACTGTAAAAATATTATTTTCATAAAAAAAAAAAAAAAAAGACTTCACACCTAAAATTTTAAAGTGTTCGATTACACACCTAATACCAAAGGTGGCTCCGCCCCTGGGTATGTTTATAAAGTGTTTCCTTTGTGTTTCAATTTATGGACACATCATCATGACTTTAATCAAACCATAATCCTGATTGATGGCTTGAAACATTGCCGTTGAATACTGCAATTTTTATGGTTCCGCACCTGTAAGCCTAAATCTATGTGAGCCAAGGATTTTTAGTTTGTGAAAGTTCGGGAATTTTATGAAGGGTTACTCTTCTGTTAATATTTGGTCGTTTGATTCACACACATACACGTAAGTTTAACATTTGTTGAGTTTGGTTTTGTCTTTCACGTGTCGAGTGGCCGAATGCCGGCTAGAAGAAGTTTTCCTTTATGAATAATTGTTCACAGAATTAATAATTGGTTATGATAGAAGGGGTTCATATAATTATGTATTCCTCTATAATGTGGGAGTTCCAATTATAACCTTTTGTAATGTTAACGGTATTTTTTTTTTTCTTAATTCAACTTTAACGTCCATCAAGTAGAAACATGTTAAAAATAATAAATGAATATAATAAATTATTCTCTAATAAATTAGACTTTTAGATAAGATAGTAATTTAATATGATATCAGAGTTTAGGAATCAAAAGATTCTAGATTCAAAACTCACCGCCACCCCTTTAAAAATACTTGGACGGCTTAAAAACTAACTTCATTTATAGTTTTGGGGACGTGTAGAAGATAATAAATAATCTAGTGAACCCCTCTAACAACTTAAACTTTTAGATGAGATTGTCACTTAACATGATATCAGAGTTTAGGTACCAAAATGTCTTGGGTTTAAAACTCACCACCACTCATTTAAAACACTAAAACTGTTCAAGTGTAAGACTAAAAAACTAACTTTGCTTGTACTTGTGGAGGCGTGTTAAAGACAATAAATAAAAATAATAAATTTCACTCTAACAACTCAGACTTTTAGATAAGGTGATAATTTAACAAAACATTTAACTTTATCTTTTTTCTTTTTATTTTGGTATTATAGGTCACATTATTCTCTGGTGTTTCAGAAACTTATATCTGGACAAATTAACTTTTAAATTTATTTTGTTGTGTAAGCTTCTTGTGAATATATGATAAAATAACTCATAATTTAGAAAAGGCTTAATTTAAAAGTACTAACCTATTGCCTTTTTTTAGTTACGAGTTTTTAGGTGCCGATTGGCACCCTGAACTAATTTTGGATAATAATAAAATGAATTAAAGAATGGAGTGAGCATTGAATAGAATGAACTTGGGAAAAAGTGTGTTATGTTTGGTATGCTATAAAAATAAAGATATGAATGGATAAATTGATTCCAAGACCCATGTTTAGTAGTAAGTATAATAGTGTTGTAATGGGATAGCTTATATAAAATGACAAGAATGTCTTTTTTGTTGCTATAAATATGTTACTGTCTGAAGAATAAAAATAAGCATCATATTAATAATAATAGTTAGCTTGACGCATATTATTTTTATTTTTATCTATTTTTTATATTTTTATTTAAATTTAAATTATTTATTATTATTATGATTATACTATTTTTATTATTATTAGTGTTGTTGTCATTTATATTTATTACATAACTACTATATTACCATTTTATATTTATCTTTTTATTATTAATATATTTATTTCATTTTTATATATAATATTTGTGAAAATTATTATTTCATATTCATCATTATTATTTATTATATTATTAATATTATATTACCATATTTACTTTATTATTATTATTACTATCTATTTCTATTTTATTATATATATATATATTATTGTTATAATTATTATGTATTTTATATTTTTATTATTACTATATTATTATAATGGTTAGAATAATGGTAAATAATACTCATAAATAAAATAATATATAACCATTATAATAAATAAAAATAAAAATAATTAAATAATATTGATTATATTAATAATAATATTATTTGTGTAGTATGTAATATTTTTTTAAGGGTATTTTGGCCACTTCAATAATAAGTTCATTTCAAAGCATATGAGAATGAGCTAGCTATTCCCATGGGTTTTCTCATAAATAGGTATTCTCAAATTCATGAGAATGTAATTATCGAGGGAATGAGATTTTCAAGAATTCATTCTCTTATACCAAGCGTAAGAATTAGAATAAAATTGAAAATATCATTGCATTTTCAACTCATTCCTACATACCAATCGTCACCTCAGAGTTTAAAATAATTTGACTGAACAAATTTATGATAATTTTCTTCTAAGTGAAAAGGGAGACTATTAGCGCGTGCTCTCTCTCTCTCTCTCTCTCTCTCTCTATTTTTTTTTTTCAAGCTAAGCCAAACATTCTCTACAAAGTCCTAAGTGACATTTGCGTAAAAATAGTTAATTATTTGAAATTGATTCTATTTTAAGGCAAACCAAAAAATTGAACTAAACACTTTTGCACGTTCTTAGGGATTATGATCATCTCTTAATTACTGTTTTATACTAAAATTTGAATATTACTTTTCAACCATTCATTTCACTTAAAATATCTAATTTTTAAATTTTTTTCTCATTTTTTGTAGTTTAAAATTGAAATAAATATTTGAGATGTAATATTAAAATGTTAAAATAATATAAGAATAAATATTAATTATTAGAGCATCCTGATATGTTGTTAGGAACCACAAAGAACGCTATCAGAATTCAAAATGCATTATGTTTCACGTTAATCCTCAGTGTAAAGGTTCATTAGCAAACCTTTTCATTTTTCAAATACTTTGTCTTCGTTTTTTTTGTGATTAATGATGTGCATTCTTTGAAACTGAACGCAAATGCCACATGGGGTATCCCCTCGGTACGTGCGCCCGCTCCAATGCTTTTGACTTAATTAAGGCCGGCGAGGCCACCCACTTTATTCTACAAAACACAAAAATACAACAGCGTAACAAATAAACGACCAAAAAAAAAAAAAAAAAACTGCTTAACAAATCCATTATTCCAAACTCTATTCAATTGTTTATTAAACTTGTTCATCTTACCACCCATATTTTAGAAACAAATAAAGTCAACTAAACTATAACAAGAGAAGTCCTCAAATCCCATTAGCTGCTATTCTTCTATTTTGTCTCGTAATTCACACGAAAGAGGGCGAGAAATTCTCAATCCAAAAATAGTTTTTTGAATTGGCCGTGAAGGTAGTTTTTCATCATATGATTATTTTTATAACTTTCCTCTAAATTTGGATTATATATCAAAAAGGCTTCGCTCTTGGCCATTTCACTCTATGCCTAGCAGAGGCGTGGTTATCTGAAGCGTCTTTCGTTGGTCTCTAAGCAAGTTGATGGAGCTGGCAGTGATATCATAAGAGCCCTCTTGGTCTTGAGTCTGTTTTTCATTTTTGTTAACTCACTTCGTTTTTTTCTTGTTATGAATTGAATCAAAGTGGTGGTGGACCTTGCCGATATATGCACTTGTGGGCCTTCTCTATTCATTCTTGATGCTCTTCAATATCCAATCTCTGTAAGCATATTCTCCTTTGTGCGTATACATATGTGTGTCGCTTGTAGATGTTGTTTATATGTATATATATGCGGATATGCCTATGTGTGTCTTTTTGTGCATGCATGGTGTGTGTGCGTGTGAAATGAGCCAAGAAAGTGAAATCTTGAATTTTTGGATTGCAGAGAAGGGTTGGAGGAGAAAGGGAAGCAAGAAAAATAGTAGAGTTCTTGAAGGAGAAAATGGACGGTTCTTATCGCACGGAGAGAAGAAAGAGTTTAAAGGAACGGCTAGGATTGAAAGGGATTAGCTGTTGCGGGACCACATGGGGTCTTGGGCCGGCTAATATTAGCGTAACAGATGAAGAAGAAGAAGAAGAAGGAGCAGAACCAGAAGAGGTCCAAATTGGGTTATCAAACGTGAGGCCAAGTACGCCGGATATTGGGTCAACGCCGGTGTGTTTGGGTCAAACTCCGGCGAGGTCAGGAATGAACTTGGCGGCGGCGTTGGCTGCGGAGCGGCAGTTCAGGGAGGCCCAAGAGACGGAAGGAGTGGATGATATAAGCCCAAGACCAAATCCGGTCAGGCCCAATAACAACGATGATGTTACTGCAAGAACTACACCAGGGACACCATATAGAGTTTCGTTGATGAGATTGCTTGAAGAAACAGATGCTTGTGATGAGAGGGAAGAGAAGAAAGATGGTGTGGGGTGTGATTCCGTGTGCTGTGTGTGCATGGTAAGGAAAAAAGGTGCAGCATTCATACCATGTGGACACACTTTTTGCAGGGTGTGTTCAAGGGAGCTATGGTTGAATCGAGGTTCTTGTCCCCTCTGCAACCGTTCCATTGTCGAGGTTCTTGATATATTCTAATGAAAAGAATTAGTTTCTTTAGATTGTGAATTTATTATGGATCTGGTTTGATTGCACGCTCAGGATTAAATATGTTGATAATATTATTACGTTATAAGTAAAATTTAATAATTGAAAATTGATGATGCAGTTCGCAACTATTGAATTTTACTAATAATTTGTCCTCACTGTAAATTGAATTGTGGGTAACTTTTATGTACTTCAAGAATTAATCAAAACGAATTTAATCTCCATTGATGATATATTGATATGTACATTATTAATATATTTTTCATTATTGAAAAATGATGCAAGGGACAACACTCATATATTTTTCATTCTACCTTTATATTGTATGAAATGATTATATGAAAAAGTTCTTGTTGAAGTTTAAATCATATGAAAAGTTTATAGTGCGAACAAGATGTATGTTGTGCTTGTGCATGTGCATATGGTAAGTCTTTTTACAGAGAATTTGTGACCACAACTATTGTGAAGGACTGTGTTTTTTTTACCCGTGATATTTGCCTATTCGTCAATTTTGTTGAGGGACAAAACGCATGCCGTTTGTAAGATTATAGTTACTTTAAAGGCTTGTTTGGATTCAGAAGGGAAAAAAATAATCGACTTTATATAGCATATCATCCGGGTTAATTAAGAAGAAGGTATAAATAAGCCATCTCCATGATGATCATAAGTTAGCCCTCCTCATCTAGGTTAAGATGAATGGAGAAAAGTTACTTTAGTAAGGCCATCCTCAATAGAGGTTTTAAATTTAGAAATTTTTTGAATTTAGGTGTTTCAAGCCCGTTTTTAGAACCCTCAAACCTAAAAAGTAATATTATTCATGACAAAAGTACGTGGGGTCTATCACTTTTGACTTAAAAAATCTATTTTGTTCAACAAAATTTAGATTGGGGCTCTATTTTGACATATTTTAAGCCAAAAGTAGTGAACCACACGGACTTTTATCATAATTATTGTTACTTTTTAGACTTAGAGGCTTTAAAAACAGGTTTGGAACACCCAAATTTAAAAAATCTCTAAATTTTTATTTTACAAATCTTCATTTCTCGCTTTGGGCAATCTAGGATTGTTGTTATGAAAATGTAAGAGATGAACCTTTGCATTTTCAGGACTTTTTGCAGATGAGGGAAAGAGTAAAACCGTGGACTAGGAACAATAGAAAAGAGAAAGATTAAGGAGAAGAAGAGAAGAGAGAAAGAGTATTTGTAAGAATTTGGTAATAAACTTCGGATGATGAAGTATGGTGAAGATGAAAGGGGGAAGGAGGTCAAAAAGTAAAGAGAGAAAAATTAAAAACGATATAGAGGAAGAAAAAGAAAGAATAAAGTAAATAGAATGACAGTGGGATGGTATCAAAAGTATTGGGCAGTAATTTTTTTAAACCTTAGTCATATTTGTGTAAAATATATATGTATATATGGGCTAATTAGACATTCATTCTATTATATTATGGGCACATATGTATGTGTGTATTTATATTTTTTAATAAATTAATAATCGAATTTCGGATTATCTATCGGTTATTCTTTATAAAACCAAATCTAATTGGATAATCCATCGGTTACCTCTTATAAAAACTAAATCCTCATGGATTGCCCATCAGATTCATTATCAAATTATTATCGAATCAAATATCTATCAATTTTAAATTTAAATACTATTTATTGTCATCGCTATATATGTGGCCTATCCCATATCAATAATAAAAAAAAAGAGCTACCAAACTAGTCTCGGCTTTAAACATCGAACCGGCCTCTTTTGGGCTGGTATAAGAATGACCCAAAATAAGTCTAGTCCAATCGTTTTCTTCCCCGAAAATGAAAGATTAGAGGAAAAGTATTAGATAAGTGTGTACTTGTCTATATGTATGTATCACAGACCATGTCATCGCGAAACAAACAAAATTTCAAAATAGAAAACATAAAATGAAAAAATTAATTATAGTTAACGTCACACATGAAAAAAAAAAAAATTATAGTCAATGTCACACATCATGTGATCAGGTAACTAACAAACATTGCTTGCCATTCTGACCAAAAAAAAAAGAGAAAACATTGCTTGCCATTGGACTGTTTGACTGAATCTTATCGATAGTTATATTCCATAGATGATATCTTTAATTCATTGCTCTGTTTGGTCACGAAAAACAAGCCCAACTGCCAATTGTTTTGATTCAAAATAAGGCAAAGAAGAAGCTAAAAGAATTCTCTACGCTTGCAAACCAAACGTGTGGAAAACTGCGTAGGGATACCAATAGGATTGAATGTGTGGTTTTACCAGTAATCTTGGTATTGCATCTAATGCGCAGGCTGAAGTAGTCATTTGGGCAGGTTTGTAAAAGGCTATTGAGTTGAATGTGGAAACACTAGAAATAGAGACTTATTTCTCAAAAAAAAAAAAAATAGAAGTAGAGTCTCACTCACAAATTGTTGTGGATTTATTGCAAGGGATGACACGATGAAACAACTATCTAAAGCTGTGGTTAGACGATTGCAAGTTGTTTTGCAACAACATACCCTCAAAGTACATAACGTATAATGCGAGGCAAATAATATACGAATTGATTAGCGAACTTTGATCTGAGACAACCTTTTAGTGTATGCCTTAACTCCTAACATTGTACCAAGCAAACTGCTAACTCTACTTGAGAAAAGGTGGTTTGAAATCCCTAGATTTGTAAAGAGATAACCTATCAAAACTATTTTTGATGTGGTTTCTAACTCTT
Organism: Ehretia macrophylla; assembly: GCA_037974665.1. Taxonomy (NCBI): domain Eukaryota; kingdom Viridiplantae; phylum Streptophyta; class Magnoliopsida; order Boraginales; family Ehretiaceae; genus Ehretia; species Ehretia macrophylla. The sequence goes on from CM075781.1 coordinate 48,923,191, forward strand.
AGCTATACCTCCCTTTAAATTAAAAAATATTATAGATGATAATATTTTGCAACACTAGAAAAGAAAAAGTGTGTATGACCCCCTCGGTTCATTATAACATGTTTGGTAAAAGAAAGGGCAAATTTAACTATTAGTTCTCATTGTTATATCTCACTTTCAATTTAGTACCCAATGTTACAAAACTGACACTACTAGTCCCCAGTGTTACCAAAAAATGGTGCAAATGGTCCATTCCATTAGATAACCGTTAAAAATGGATGGAAAATATCAATTTTCATATGAATTGACCATTATGCCCTTTACTATGCAGTAAAAATGACTAATATACCCTTTATTATATTTTTTTTTCTTCATCTCCTTCCCCCAACATACCACCCCATCCTTACCCCACCCCCGGAACAGACCCTACCGGCTAACCCCCATTATTATTATTATTATTATTATTTTCTTCATCTTGATTAGATCTCACGGGTTCATCATTATTGTTTTTGTGCCAACTCCAGAAGGCATGGGTTGAGTTCATTATATTGAGCTCACCATGACCAAAGTTTGCTTCGCGAAACTTGAACTTACAAATCATTAACAGTGTTTGCTCCAAATCAGCAAAAAAAGAAACTTGAACTCCAAATTAGCAAAGAAGAAACTTGATCTCCTGTAAAAAAAAATGAACATGTAAATGCAAACAGTGTTTGCTCAAAAGCATTCTTCAGTAACTTACATATTCACTATTAAAGTTATCACTCTTATTCAACCCAACTTTTGTATACCATAACACACGCACATACAACGTAGACACACATTGGTTGTGCTGGGTTACATGGTAGGCCGGTAGGATCGGCGTGGGGTCTAGGAGTGGTGGGTGGAATGGTGAAAAGTGGAGGGGAGGGAGGGGGGGGGGGGGGCTGTTTGGGGGATGGGGGTAGTGTGTAGGTGACGGGGTTGGGGGGTTTGGGTGGGTGTAGGGGTGCGGGTGGGTTTGTGCAGGGGTAGGGGTGAAGGGTTTTGAAGATGACCAAAAAAAAAGAGGAAAAAGAATTAGGAGATAAAAAATAAATGAAAAAGAAAATAATGGATAAAAAGACCATTTTACCCTTCAAAAGGTTAGTTTTATAACATTGATTTAACAGTAAGGACTGATTTGACTAGTTTTTGTAACATTGAGGACTAATTGTGCCAGTTTTGTAACATTGGGGACTAAATTGAAAGTGAAAGACAACAATGGAGATTAGTAGTGAAATTTGCCCAAAAAGAAAAGTAGAAGCCTAACCCATACACTCTCGTTCACCTTTTTTGGCAAAATAAAAAAGGAAAAAGAGAAATTAATTAGGATGAATTGCATGTTACGCCCTTTGTTTTATCAAAGTTGTCCCTCCTCTACCAGCATAAGTCTTTAAAGAGTCCTTGAAACAATAAAGTGTTGCTCGTTACCCTCTCCCCCCCTCCCTCCCTCCCTCCCTCCCTACAAATCTATATTTCCATCAAATTTGGGCATCACGAGCTTGGAATGTAATTGTGCTTGTATTTTTGTTCGTTTCCCTCATAAATGAAAATCATGTTGGAAGTAAATACTTTTGCCATCCTACTTCAAAGTACCATATGTTTGTTTTTAGCACAAATAGTTCCTCTTGCCAAAATCTTCTTAAACCTTTTTGCCAAAAGCTTTGTAAACTATGTTGCTTATTTTCAATTAAGCAAAGCTGTTAGTGCCAAAAACACTCTATATCTTATTTTCTATTTAGTCAAGCTACGTTGGAGCTAACTCTTACAGGCATTTTTTACGTTATTTTTCTTAACAATTTTTATTGTTTGTTTAGAAACATGTAAACAAGGAATAGTAGAACTTCAATGAATGCCTCACTTGATTTGCATGGTGAAGGTGGGCACTTCATTAGGATAAAGTTATAGTAAGAAAGTCTCATGTATAGGGTGATATGTCTTAGTCATTGGACGGTTTTTAGACTTGTCTCACTAGTGTGTATATGCCACACTTTGAATTGGACCATTTAAGTATGATATCTCAATACTATCCAAGATAACGATTAGATATATTTTATGCTAGGAAGTGGCCAATGCTCTTAATCTTGAGCATATATGGATGAATTGATGAAATCAGAGTCATGTACTTTGATGCACTATGGGTGAGACCTTAATTGTGAGTGAATAACTCTGTGTATTTGGTATATGATTTTGACTAGTTGGGATGTACGTATGCAATATAGAATTAATTCCATCATGTGTAGTAATCACTCTCTTGCGATAATCTAGAAGGTCATCTAAATCTAAGCTTAGTGGTATATTCCATTTTTGGGTATATCAAATATTTGACTCGAAGGTCGCTTCGTGGATCAAGTGTTCTATATCTAGTGAATGGTTATTTTATGGATTAGATGTCTCAATCAGAAGATACAATCAAGAAAGAGATAATACAAGGCAAAAGATCTTTCTTGATTGTGAGTGTTACATAGAGGGACATTTTGGTCATTTTATTTAGTAGGTCGAAGATAAAAGTCAAACATAGTATATGACAAGAGTCTATAGATTACTACATTCATCTTGAAGTGTAGCCATATTTTTTAGTAGAATAAGTTAAGGTTGAAATGTCCAAATGTTGCTAGGGGTTAGTAAGGGCATTTTGGTCATTTTAAGAGTTAAGGTGTTTATGTTTTTTGGTGTCTCTTCTAAACCTATTTCTTGCTTAGTGCTATTATTGTATTTTGGTGCTTTCCCATGTGTCTAGGAATTTCCAAATATAGAATTCTAACGCAATTAAAAGTGTAAGTTAGGAAGGACTTTCAATTTTGGTAGTAGAGTTTCTTAATTAGACAATTGAGCTCATTATGGAATCTTGTTGGAACAAATTTGACAAATAGGTACAAGAAGAGGAAATAGAAGTATGGAGCATAGGGTGAGACATGTGTGTAGAGGAGTTCAAAGCTTATAAGAGATCAAGAGAAAGGATAGGGAAGGACTACTAAAGTCATAGATTCATAAAAATGTCTAGGTACATTCCTGACAGGATTATGACACTTATTCTGGTCCTATTTGGTTTCTGCTTCAGGCTTTTTCCTTATTTATAAAAAGAGCTCTTCCCATTAGCTCCTACACACACTCACATGTCCTATACGTAAGGGAGGAAGAAACTATCTCTTCTTCTCTTACTCCACACGCAGGAAAGGAAAGAAAATCAACAAGATTGAATCCCATAATTCAATTTAGCACTAGTTAGTAAGGAAGAGGGTTATAGGAGAGAAGGCCATTAGGTGATCTTCTCTTTAGGCATATAGAACAACGTGAGTTGTTTAATTCTTATTTGTTAAGATCTAAGATAACGAACTGAGAAAAATTCAACACAATGCACTGAGGTAAACTTCAACTAGTGTTGAATTCTTTTTATCTTTACATGATTGTGATAGTATACAAGTTTTTGTTTATGCTATTTTTCCATATAAATTATGGGGTTTGATCCTTACTCTGCATGCTATTAGTTTTCGCTGCATTAAAATAAGTTTTTGAACTTAGTACTATCTAGGTAGCATACACCTTCAGTTGAGATCCTAAAAATGAAGATACTCCTCATTGGCAGTTGTATATTGTCTTCGTCCATGCTTGTTACTATTATTGTGTTCATATTGAAATGAGATATCAGAAGTGAACCTATCCTATGTAAAATAGTTTAGTTTTAATTAAATGTTTAATTATCAGGACATAACATTTATTCCCTCTGTTGTTTTGGAATACAATAATTTACCCCCTGTGTTATAGATAACTAGAGAAAAGATCCCCGATAGATGACATTGTGAGTGTAACAATAACCCCCTCTGATATGGTGAATGTAATGTAATAACCTCCTCTAATGATATGGTAAATATAACATAATAACCCTTTCTATTTTGATAATTGCAATAATTCATTTACTATTAACATGTAAATAAGCAAATATGCAACTAGAGAAAGTAACCACTGATTGAATGTTAGACATTGTTTTATTATTTCATTCCAATAAAATTACCAACCTTTATAGATACATAATAAATCAGCCCTTGTCAGTACATAAAAACTAGCAATTTTCAATACATCAAAAGTCAACCATTGCCAAATACATCAAAAAGCATCCATTGTCAATACACAAAAACCAGTTGTTGTCACAACAAAATCCACCGATAAGACCAGTCATTGTCAAATATTCGCACTATACATAATTACATCATTCAAATCAACAAAATAAAATTTGAGGATTGGAGTTCCTTGTAACGACCCCAACCCGACCCATCTTAAGATTAGGTCAAAGTCTACGTTTACTGTCATTGCGGTCTTATGTATATAACTTTTTATAACATTAAAAGCAGTAAAGTATAAAAATCTTTAATAATAACTAGCTATTAAACAATAATCCCGGTACAAAAGGGTATTGCATCATCCGAGATTGGAGAACTACCTGGCTATTTTATAAACTAGGGTTTTAGCACAACTACCCTTCCACCCGAGAGTAATACAAATAAACTTTATCTTTTACAACTTGGATCAAAACATGACAGGCAAGGAGCTTCAAGCACGTAATCATTCAACTTTAGCACATACTATCAATTTCCATTTCAAGATAAGCTGTATCTGCAAGAGGGGGATGGGGGGGAGAAAAGAGGGTGAGCTCTTGGGAAGCTCAGTGATGATGGAATAAGAGAGGTTTTAAAAATATTTTTGGTCAGGCCCTTTTGAAAATCATGATGCATTACACGCACGATAACATTAATAAATTATCACATTTGTGGTAAACGATAAGACACAATAACATATGATAACCAGTAGAGATTTCCATCACATTGAAATCACTTATTAATAACAGTAACGACATGGAAATAAACAAGAAACTTTCATCCCCAAGGGTAGAGATCGCCAAGCGGGAGTACTTACTCATATTCCAATGTCACTTCCAGAGGTGGCCTACCCTGAATCATGATTTCAACTTCTTATCTCTCCCAATAGGGTACTTCGGATTGTACCCGAAATCTACGACCCAATTCTCCAAGGGTGGAGATCGCCAAGCGAGAGAGGAAATAGGACCACGATAGTCATGGGAGTACCGGCAAGCCCTATACCGCTCGGCGTTCGTGATAACTATCATGCCTGAGGTTGCAACCCCCGATTTCAATAACACACAAGCATGCACAAGTAACCACGTAACACATAATCGATAACCATTTGTACAATTTATGATCACGCACTTTGATAAACATGTAGGTGGAGAACAACAGAAGAGGTTGTCTCCAAACAAGTACCTTTAACAATTAGAAATATTAACGCAAGTAGGCAATAGGATGTAATTTATAATAACTCATTGTTGCCTCTTCAAACCAACAATTTAAATAATCTCTAAGGCTATCCAAGTTCATGAAGTTTACAAAAATAAGATTTCCAGGCTAACATTTGTTTGGGATTCAGGAGAGACTAAACTAATTTTACTTAATAACATAAGCTTCCGTTAAAATAATAACCCTGTTCTTAGTGCCTCTGATAATTCCTTCTAATGGATCAATTAAGCTTATTAGCTCTTACCTTACTCCAAGTCTAATTTAGAATAAAACTTATTAACTACATGTATTTCTAGTATTAAACTTCTAGTTCATTTAATAGTAGCCTAAACTATTGATATACATAAGTACTAACTAGCATGCCCTTTAAATAAAATCCTCTCATATCTATAATTTATAAATTAATATCTAATACTTAATACACATGGTTAAAGTTAAAGTTAACAGCTTACACATATAATTAACTAACAGCCACTCTCGCGAACCAAGTTAAAGCTATTTACATTTCTTATTTTCCTTTCGATTTCACCTGATATGGTTTTCAATTTATCATTACATACCAAATGCTTTCAAGCTAAGTTTAGAACCACTGTCCATTTTCTATGTTATTTACCTTAACTTTCTTGCTTACATGGTTGGCCCTTTCGTGAAACATGTACATACTTAAAATTTAATGTGGCTACTATCAAACCTTGCCTCACATTTATAATCAGTTGTGTATAAAATTTATAAGTTAGTTGCAACTAACACATATAATTCATAAATAAATATGAGTTTAAGAAAATTTCCTCACAAATAAACAACTATAAAATAATCACATGATAACATACTGATTCAATTACAATAAAGATGCTGGTTTTAGAAAACTCCTTACCTTAAATCGTGGAAGTCACGAGCTGATTTTAGTAGCACTCGAATAAGCTTAAGAAATTGTTTACTGTGTGTGCCGCTGAACCTATAAGGAAAGCTACAAAATATACATAACTATTGGCTTATGTGTTTCGCTATAGCCGAAGGTGAGGGGTTTATATATGGTTTTAGCTTTGATCTAATTGGATTTTGGTGGCGGTAATCATTTAGTGTGCAAGGTGATAGCAACGCAAAGCTAATTGTAGACAATCAACGCTAGACTATCTGATAATGAAGTGTTGTTATGACTCCTAAGCTGCTGCGTAGAGGCACAATATCGTGCATGGCTGAATCTTGATGTTTACGCGTGATGTTATTGGCTTATAATAAACAATGATGAAAAAGGTAGTCTTAACACCTTATGGTAGAATGGTGCTGATTCACTACTGATAAGTTTAAGTTTGTGTATACTTAGGATAAGACATCATTGCAGCTTAAGCAAATAGGTGATTTAACCTTAGGTGGCGATTGCTAAGAGCTTCTATAATTTCATGCAAGTTATCCGCTGCTATGTGTGCTTGTAATGCTTATGCCAAAAACAAAAACAAACCAGGTGGCTGTCCCTGAAGGTGTTGCCGAATGACTAAGCTAAACTAGGTATTGGTATGATATGTCCCTATGTGGGTGGTGAAGGACGTGTAAGCTGCTGATTAATGTGAGTTCGTTATAGATAGTAATTGATGTGCTTAATTCTAATAAAGACAAATCAAATGGCTGTCGTCGATGCTTAGGTGCTATCTATTGTGCATCGCTAGACATTAATTTGTTAGGAATGTTGTTATCTCTAGTTTGGGTGGCACGATAAGGTATCTAGCAGATAAAACTCTTTGCTAAGGAGAAATCATATTTTGCTCGCTAGGTGGTGAAGTTTATGTGCAGATATTATATTATGGGTTAAGTAGTATAACTATTAAACTACAACTATATCATTTATCAAATTACATTACGCATATGTAAATGTTAGATTCCAAGTTTGAAAGATAATCCCAATATAGGGCTTTGTGATTATGAGATCGAATGATTAAGTAAGACGCCATTATAATTTCTGTACAATTTATATACACATGTTATTTTCGAATAATAGATACAATGTACTATAAATATATTTTAGGTACTAATTAGTTCAAGCCAGTTAGCCAATTAAACTAATTTTCTTCTTTTACTAAGATAAGATTACTAAGGATGGTGATGATTTGATACTACAAAATACGATACGAGATTTCCTAATTTGGATAGTAACAGATATTTAATGAATCAACTAATAGATTGTTAATGAATCATAACTCATGCTATTATTTCATTTTATTGAAAAGTAATATATGACTTAGCATCCCTAACCTATTTATCTAAATCTTTTAGTAGTAACCTAAGAATTAGTTAGGATCGTTTAGTAATAACCTAGGTATTGATATGTTTCCCCAGATCGAATTTATTAACTTTTCATCTTTTGCAAATCAAAAATACTATAGACAACATTTTTAGGAATTTCCTACAAACCTAGATAGAAACAAGTAATTGGAACATCAAATAAATGCGCAAATTTTTAGGGAAAATGAACAATCACACTATAATCTATTTTTTTCAGTAATAAAGGTAGACACTAGTCTTAATAGTAGGATGCTTATCTGTAGGCTAAGCTATTATCCTAACTTTCATTCTAAATTCTTCAGGCATCCAATAAATATCCTCAAGGTAAGCTTTAGCTAAGGCAGCCACATAATGTTTTCAGTTAACCCGTAGTTCCAGAATTCCACTCATAGTCAACTCTAGTAGCGCAAATGATAGTAGATTATGAACATGCTTACACCGATTTCTAGAACATATACACACTTTGTATTCTTGGCCCATTTCTTCGTAGATTTTTATATCCTAGCTAAGGTAGTTAATAAAATTTCATAAAAATCAACTTTAACATTTCTAATCACTTCCAGTTCCAGGCCTATATCGACGAATCGGGATACACCCAAATTATCTCAATGCACTTCCTAAGTGAATCATCTTGAAACGAATGCTTAGTTTGATATGCTAGCCTAATATATTTTCTAGATTTAAGTTAATTCATATAATGAGAAATGAGGATACCTAGTATAATACTAACCACAATACAAATTGATTTTTAACTCACACTCAATTATTATGTTACTGCTCGGGAATTAGGTACGACGCCTTACATCTTTATTTTCTTATTGATTTTCTCCTGTTCTTATGAAGTGGTAGGCACCTTTGTTTTTTAGCACCAAAGGTAGCAATTGAGCTTCTACTTTGTCTAGGTATTGAGGTTTTATTTGTTTTACCATCAGTTAGTGCATTATTTTTACAGCTTTTTTATAAACTCTTGGTTGCCACCTTCTATCATACTACTGCCAGCTTGGCTTTTCCACAAGAAATGACACTATTCCTACTTCTACTGGTACTTCCTACCACATTGTCATTTTCTCTCCCACCGGCATTTCTTACCATATTACTACTACCTTTCCCACTACCTCTCCAACTACCTATACAACTGTCTCTCCCATTATTTTTTCCTTTCACATGGTCGTTGCCACTACCATTGGCATTTTTCTTGCCTCGCATAGTACCCCTCAAACCTACCCTAATACATTTTATGCCTCCTATGAAGCCCTTCCTACCAAACCTAACACATGCACAATCCACCAAACCTAAAATTTACATATGCATTTGGAACATTATTGCCTCTGCCTACGTTTTGGTTATTGATCTTGTGGGTAATTGATTATGAAGTACCATATTTGTGGTTGGTTTGTAAGCGTTTGCACCTAGAAAATAATTTAGTTACTACTTTTATTAGTAAATGAAATCCATGTTACATTATTAATGTCAAAGTGCATGTTCAAATCGATATTGAGGTTATTCTTCATTCACACTTTTGGCACATGATTATTGTCCTATTTCCTATATTGAAACATATCATACTATTTCATAACTAGTTACTATACTTAAATAATACTAAAATTACTATGAAAACAGACCCTTAACAGTAGGGAATTTTGATGGATCAGATTCTGATATGAGGACTTATTACGTCCTTGCCGTAACCATCTCTATATGTATATGTAAGTTCTTTCCTTGTTGAAATTCTTTGGTCTTGGAGCTCTTCAACATTCTTTCTCCTTGGTCTTGAGAGGTTTGCTTTTCCTCTTATGGACAATTGATGGATTCAGTGGTTCAGCTCTTGTTTTAATAGTCATTCATACCAGGCACTCCATAAACCATATAAGACTCTTAAATACACTTGCATAGAGTAGTATATGCATTCCTCCATTTTTTCTTCGATACTTATTTATACAAGACTGAGCATAAGTACATGGATACCTTGCCTAAACATACCATAACTATGATACCTTTGCCCTAGACTTACAACCTATTTAGTCCAATTTTGGATAAATTCATACACTTCCTTTTCACCCAAAGTAGCATACCATGATTTGACAATGTCATTGAGTTTGTACATCTTCTCAAAATGTTTGGACATACTGTTTCTTCATATCTTAGTATTCCTTTCCTTTTTTTTGAGTCAAAATTTCCTTCCTCTTCACTCGAATCCTTGACATCAAATTTTCTCTTATCATTAATTGTGATATAATTAAGGATATCACCTTTGGTTGTAGTAGGAAAATATGACCTAGCCCGCTATTTAGTTAGGATCTTTCTGAGCCGTTTTTCTGCAGTCTCCATGTGCTCAAGTTTAGGGTCTTCCCTCTCTGTCATTTGTTTACACCTTTCAAAATTTCTCAAATTTGTAGTTGATTTGCCTTCCAAAACAAATCTTTCGATGTCAAACCCTGATATAGCTTCTTGATGCTTTGATACATGTACCTAAAATACAGTCAATGATGAACACCCATATATTCTTCTCTAAGCACATCCATCGACCCCTTCTGTCTATCCAAAATGTATGTTCATCCTTTTTCTCGAGGCTTACTGTGAGACCCCGATTTTGCCTAATTTGCAAATATGTGTTTTTTCTGCTTAAATGCTATTATAAATAATATGTACGAATTTATATGTGCTACTAACTGATTATATATTGAATGTGTATTTTAAATACATTTGCAAAATAAATAATGTGACTTTTCAACTTCTTTTGCAAAATTAAGTTTTATAGCTTGGTTGTATGTATATGTATGCATGTATTAAATGTTGTCACTAGAAATACTTAACTAAATATAGTATAAGTGTTAGAATATATATATAAACATATAGACTAAAAAACTAACAAAAACTAAAATATTGTCAACTTTGACCAAAGTTTAATTGTTTGACTTTGCATTATATATACAATATACATACATAATACATAGAAACAAGCTCAAAACACACTAAAAAAACACACACATAGCCGTGTGCTCATTGGGGAAAAAAGAAGACATTTTGTTTAGGTTTTGAACTAGATTTTCTCATAGAATTTGTATTTCAAGGTCAAAGATCTTCATTCAAAGCTTGAAATTGCTTGTTGGGCATCCATTCTACACATTTCTAGCTTTGCTTGGGATCAAAGGTGAGGGAAAAATTAGTTTATTATTTCAAAGTTTGAGTTGAATTTTGGTTGATGCATTTGTAGTTGCTATTTTGTTAAATTGATGTTAGATTATTGCTACGTAGGTGATAAGGACCAACTTTGTGTAATTGTAGCCATTTTAATCGGTAGTAGCATGTATTTTTATTTTTCGTGCATTTAAATTGATATTTTGGCTTATATTTGAATAATTGTTGTTGTAGTAGTTGAAATTGAGTTGTAGTTGCTTCTATAGACTTGTTAATTATTTTGTAGTAATGATGTAATTCCAAATTTTCAATTTGAATGCCATAGCAAAAGTCAATAAATTCATCCATGTATGCATTGTCATTTTTAGCTTGTTGGGCTTGTTTTGGGTGGCTTTTGATTAGTTTCCAAGGGGGTGAATATAGTGGCTTATGTGGTTGAGTGGTAGAAGAAGGTTTGGGGGTTGTTTGATTGATAAATTGTAAGATATGAAGTTTGGAAGTTTGGGTAGTCTTTCTTTAAAATGCTTAAGTGTTGTCTTTAGTTGCCTAGTAGTGTTTATGTAGTTGTTACTTGCTTTGTTGTTGAGTAGGCTCGGGTTTGAATGTATGTTGGAATGTGTGAAAAGTTGGATGCCCTACTTTGTCATCTAACTTGGTTGTCTTAGTTGTTTATTTAATGTTGTGTTGGTTGAAGTGTTTTAAATTGATTGATGATTGTTGAGGTGCCGGGAATGAGGCAACCTACTTTGTTGTTCTCTCGGGATATAAATGTCAAGTGTTAATTGTTGTGAGCCATGATAGTGTTGTGTCTCCTTGGGCAGTATTGGGCTTACCGGGTTGCCAGCATAGCTATCATGTACTACCCCCTTCTCGTGTGGTTGAAAGATGACCATGGAGGGAGGGGCTAGTTGAGATACTACCGGAATGTATCAATGGGCGTTATAAAAAGTTGGTTGAGATGATGATGGTGTATAGAGCTACACCAACTAGTGTATCATTTCTCAATTGAATGGTTACTTGTGTTACTTTAATTGAATTATTGTTGTTAGTGATGTTTATTGAATGTTTAATTGTCATAGGATGTTTTCCCAAGTGGTAAATAAAGTGTTTCCAAAATATCCTACTGAACCTTTGCTGAGCTTTGTATTGTATAAGCTCACCCTCTTTGCTAGCTTTTAAGTGTTACCGAGCCGGACATAAGGTACGTTCCTCAGGAGGTTGAGAATGAGCCATATGTGGATGAGTCCAATGTGCAAGAGTCTTATCCATGATGTCTTTGCTAGAGTGCTCTTTTTGTTATCTTGTATTATAGAACAAGTTGTATTGTATTTACTTTGATGTTGTAATGTATAAGATGTTATAAAGATAATGAAGATTATAATGCTAGTTTAGTTGTCTTGTTTTTGGAATATGAATAGGTTGCTAGACTAGTTTTATATTTATCATGCATATGTATAGTATAGCTTGTGGTATGTTGTTGAAGTAGAGGCATATGACTTATGGTTGGGATGTCGTATAGTTGTATAATGAATGGTTTTGGATGTGTTGTATGTTGATAAATGGTTGTTAGAATTGTTGTTGAAGTTGTAGTTGGTTGTGTGATGTTATAAAGGATTGATTTAGAGTCCTGTTGTCCATGTTACAAATGTTATATTACTGAAATTTTGTTGCGTCCTGACTGATCGTAAGTGGGGTCGAGTTGGGGCGTAACGTTAAGTGGTATCAGAGCGTATGTTTGGCTGTCAGCTGAGTTGTCCTCGGTATGTAGGTAGTGGTCTAAGCATGCAAGTATGTATTAAGTGTAAAAGTGAAGTATATAATTATGTGATTATGTGATTAACATGTTTACATGACTAACACTTATGTGATCTACGTGCCTTACGTGAACTTCGTTTCCTATGTGTTATTAATTGTCTATAGCCTGTCTACGTGTTATAACATGTGCTAACTCTTTGACTATAAGATGGTTGGATGCCCGAGAACTCGTAATAGGCCTAAGGAAGGTAATGATGATCAGGGGAATTAGGAACAGGGCCGGGATCAGAGAATGGATAGGATAGCTGTGGCAATGGACCGTTTAACTAAGGTTCTTGCTGGGCAAACACAAATATTAGCAGGGCAAGCTACACAAGTTCAAAATGTGTAGGCATAGGTGCACAACATGCAAGGTTACTGTGGGGGCCGTTTGTTAAAGAAATTATTGGGGTACTTTCCACTGAGGCTTCAGGGTGAGCCCGATGATCGGAAAGTTGAGGCTTGGGTGAACAAGATTGAGAAGATATTTGACCCACTTGACTACACAAATGATAGAAATGTTACCTTTGCCATGTATCTCCTTGATGATGAGGCAGATGAGTGGTAGCGTACAGTGAGGTTAGCTTGGGAGGCTCAGGGTACTCCTTATCTCTCGGCTAATTTCCTCCGGGAGTTCCGGGCTAAATATGTTACGAGGCTTGCCAGAGAGCGTAGGGAAGAGGAGTTCATGTCCCTTGTTTAGGGTAACTTTACGGTGGCTCAGTATGAGGCCAATTTCACTAGTCCTGGTATGCATCGGAGTTTGTGCAGGACCAGGAAAGGAAGACTCGGAGGTTTATATGGGGGTTGAGGCCAGAGCTTCAGGATTCGATGACCTTGATAGAGTATGATGAGTTTCCTGCAGCCATTAATACAGCTTCGAGATTGGAGAAGAGGAAGTGGAGTAGGCTGGTTCTAGCTAGGCCAGTAAGAAGCCGTTTCAGCCTCAGGGTCAGCAGGTTTTTTATAGGCCTCCAGTACAATAAAGTATTTTTAGGCCACTAGTGTAGCAAGGTTCCTACAAACCTCAGGGCAACAGAGTACTTACAGGCCCCAGCTTCAGCAGGGATCTTATCAGTCACAGTCACAGCAGAGGCCGGCACAATCTCAGGGTCAGTACATGCCTAATGTTGCGAGGCCTCAATAGACTGGTACAACTGCTTATTCAACTTCTGGTTCTTTGGGAGGCAGTGTTAGTACCCCAGCTTCGCAATGCACTTTCTGTAAACGTTGGGGTCATCTGGAGGCTAATTGTCGGATGAAGGTAGGGACGTGCTTAGGTTGTGACAGCAACCAACACAGGGTGAAAGATTGTCCTAGGTGGCAGAGGTCTGAGGGTCGATCAACAACCCAGGGTTATCAGGGTAGACCTGCAGGCAGTGTATCCCAGCAGGAGCGAGTTCAGGCTCGGGCCTACGTAGTTGACTTAGAGGAGTTTCCTGAGGCAGCAACGGTAGTGGAAGGTAACTTCCTTATACTCAATCAACTTGTAAAGTATTGATTGATTCTGGTACTACGTATTCTTTCATTACACCTACTTGTGTGCAACGTGTTAATGAGCAACCAGAGAAGTTACCTTATGTGGTTGAGATTAATATACCTTTGACTAATAAGTATGTGACTGGACTAGTGTATAAGGACTGTAAAATACATGTTAAGGGCCATGATTTTCCTTCTGACCTTATCTTATTTCTTATCCGAGAGTATGATATTATCTTGGGTATGGATTGGCTTGCCAAGTATGATGCTCAATTAAATTGTAGAACAAATGTGGTGCAGTTTCGGTTGCCAGAATAGCCAGTGGTCGAGGTAGCGGGAAACCGAGATGCTAAGACGAGTTTCATCATTTTATCAGTTAAAGCTATTAAGTTGGTGAGTAAGGGGTGTTCAGGTTATCTAGCTTATTTGATAAACAAGCCATCTGATAAGCTAAAGTTGGATGAAGTTTCGATAATTTGGGAATATCCCAATGTATTTCCAGAAGAGTTGCCAGGGCTGCCGCCAGAGAGAGTTATTGTGTTTGTGATTAACCTATCTCCCGATACTCAACCTATTTGTAAATCAGCATACCGGATGGCATCAGCTGAGCTTAAAGAGTTAAAAACTTAGTTGCAGGAGTTATTAGAGAAGGGTTTCATTCAGCAGAGTTCTTCACTGTGGGGAGCACCTGTTTTATTTGTAAAGAAGAATAATGGTACCATGAGATTATGTATCGATTATTATGGTTTGAATAAGGTGACCATCAAGAATAGGTATCATTTGCCACTAATTGACGAGTTGTTTGATCAGCTTCAAGGAGCCAAAGTCTACTCTAAATTTGACTTGAGGCAGGGGTATTATCAGCTTCGGATTCGTACGGAGGATGTTCCAAAGTCTATTTTCAAGACTTGGTACGGGCATTATGAATTTGTAGTTATGCCCTTTGGACTAACTAATGCACCGGCAGCATTCATGGATCTTATGCATCGAGTCTTTCAGCTGTACTTGGACCAATTCGTGGTGATCTTCATTGATGATATCTTAGTATATTCTAAGACTGGATCGGAGTATGAGCAACATCTACTAATTGTGCTACAGAAACTTTAAGAGCATTAGTTGTTTGCGAAGTTCAGTAAATGTGAATTATGACTACAACAAATATCTTTTCTGGGCCACGTGATTACTCAAAACGGTATCTCAGTAGATCCCACTAAGATTGAAGTGGTAATATCTTGGAAAAGGTCGGAGAATGTTACGGAGGTTCGCAGCTTTCTTGGTTTGGCGGGCTACTACTGTAGGTTTGTGAAGGACTTTTCTAATATCACAGGGCTACTTTCTAAACTAACTCATAAAAGAACAAGCTTTACGTGGGATGAGAATTGTGATAGTGGGTTTCGGGAGTTGAAAAAAAGATTGACTACCGCTCCGGTACTTGCATTGCCAGAGGGAATAGCTAATCTAGTCATTTACAGCGATACATCCAATGAGGGTCTGGGTTGCGTACTTATGCAGAATGGTTGGGTTATTGCCTATGCTTCTAGGAAGTTAAAACCGTATAAGATGAACTATCTGACTCATGATTTGGAGTTGGTAGCTGTTGTGTTTGCACTGAAAAAGTAGTGACACTATTAGTGTGCTGTAAGTTTGAAATCTTCACTGATCATAAAAGTCTGAAGTACTTGTTCTCATAGAAGGAGTTGAATATGCGGCAATGGAAATGGATGAAATTTCTGGGAGATTATAATTGTTCCATCAATTATCTACTTGGGAAGGCGAATGTTGTAGTAGATGCTCTTAGCCATAAGACAGGTATTGCTTGTTTGACAGTTAAAAAGTGGGAGGTGTTTGAAGAAGTTAGTTACTGGAAACCAAAGTTGACTCAGGTTGGAGTGATGTGTTCACATCTATGGATTCAACATTTATTGTTATCCCAGATTAGAAAAGCTCAACAACTTGATGCAAAACTTCAGAAGATCAAGGATCAAATCACGGATGATCAGTCTGACTTCAAATTACATGAGGACGGTATTCTTCAGTTTCGGAATAGGGTATGTGTTTCCGATGAACTGGGCTTGATGAGAGGTATTCTGGATGAGGCTTATGATTCTAAGTACACCATTTATATCGGTGGAAACAAGATGTACCGAGACTTGAAACAACATCATTGGTAGAACAACATGAAGAGTGAGGTTGCTCAGTTTGTATCGAGATGTTTGACTTGTCAGCGAGTAAAAGTAGAGCATCAATGACCCGCAGGGTTACTTCAGCCATTGGCAATACCAGAGTGAAAATGGGAACATGTTATGATGGACTTCGTCACTGATTTGCCTAGGTCACCGAGAGGTTGTGATGCGGTTTGGGTTATCGTAGATTGTTTGACGAAGATAGCTCATTTTATTCCGATGAGGAAGGGAGATGAACTTGTAAAATTGACGGATCTATATTTGGATTAGATTGTTAAACTTCATGGGATTCCAGTCAATATTATCTTGGATCGAGACCCTCGGTTTACTTCTCAATTTTGGGAGCGTCTTCAGCAAACTTTAGGTAGTGAGTTGAGTTTCAGCACGGCGTATCATCCATAGACTGATGGTTAGTTGGAGAAAACTATTCAGATTCTGGAAGATATGCTCAGGGCTTGTATTTTGGACTTTGGAAAGAACTGGGAGAAACATCTACCATTTGCCGAGTTTGTCTATAACAATAGTTATCAAGGGACTATTGGAATGACACCTTATGCAGCTCTTTACAGCTGTAAATGCCAATCATCTTTGTACTGGGATGAAGTAGGGGAGATGAAGGTTGTTGATCTGACTATGATGCCAGAACTTCTAGAGAATATTGAGAATGTTCAGTTGATCAGGCAGAGAATGAAGATAACGCAGATCAAATACAAGAGTTATGCTGATAAACGCCATCGGGATTTGGAGTTTGGAGTCGGGGATCGAGTCTTCTTGAAATTGTCTCCTCGTAAAGGTTTTGCTCGTCATGGTAAATGTGGTAAACTGAGTCCGAGGTTTGCAAGGCCGTTTGAGCTTACTAGTAGAGTGGGCAAGTTGGCGTATTGGTTAGCTTTGCCTTAGAACTTCTCTAATGTTCATGATGTCTTCCATGTGTCTACTCTGAGGAAGTATTATCTGGATCCTTTTCATAATCTAGAACCAGAGCCGTTACAGTTTTGTGAGAATCTGACTTATGATGAACGGCCAATTTGCATTCTAGATAAGATGGAACAGGAGTTGATGTCGAAGAAGATTCCGATGGTTAAGGTATTATGGAATTCTCACGGGATTAAGGAAGCTGCTTGGGAGAGAAGAAATCATATTTGGAACCAGTATCCAGATTTGTTCTAAGCAGCAAGTAAGAATTTTGAGAGCAAAATTTTTTTAAGAGGGGGAAAATATGAGACCCCGATTTTGCCTAATTTATAAATACATGTTTTATCTGCTTAAATGCTATTATAAATAATATGTATGAATTTATATGTGCTACTAAGTGATTATATATTGAATATGCATTTAAAAAATATTTGCAAAACAAATAATGTGACTTTTCAACTTCTTTTGCAAAATTGAGTTTTATAGTTTGGTTGTATGTATATGGATGCATATATTAAATGTTGTCAACTAGAAATACTTAACTAAATATAGTATAAGTGTTAAAAATATATATATATATATATATATATATATATAAACATATAGACTAAAAAACTAAAATGTTGTCAACTTTGACCAAAGTTTAATTGTTTGACTTTGCATTATATATACAATATACATACATAGTATAACACCCCGGCCCCTCGCGAGACCAGGAATTCTATTAACCAAGCTATATACAACTCGATTCTAAACCTGGGCACAAAATTTTAGGGAAAACGAACGGAGTCTCCCCTGTTTCTAGGCAAAACCAAAACCTGCAAACAAAATATAAATGGACTAGTGTTATGTCCAAACATTCAACAACACCTCAAGGCCATCCAAGCCTTGGTTGTCAACAAACAAACACAAGCAATTATACATTTCCAAATTCAACGGCCATCCTAACTATTTTCCTTTAGACAAGTATATTCATGCTGTGAATTTAAACTATACTGACCTATAGCATAAAATAGGTTATCATACCATTCCAATGACCTAGTTAAACTAAGTTATATTCTCTTTATTCATTGAATACATACAACTTATAATGGAAACAACTTTACAACTTTTTACAACTCAAGCCATATAACACATAAGACAACTCTTCAAGTACGAACTATCACGAAATCAGGTACTTTCCTGCTAACACGGCGTTACGTGAAAGGTGAATAATGAGGAGTGAGTATACAAAACACGTATACTCGGTGAGGGAGGGAACAATATACGAGAAACATTCATAAGGGGATTCGTGCAATGCAAATAGGATCAGTTAAGCAATATAACCAATAAAGGAATACAATCAACATAAACATTAAAATCAATAAATGAAACAATCAAGGTAAGCATTAACATAACCAATCAAAGCTATACCACACTTTGAAGGTTACGGTTCAATCTCATGAGCAATACATCAATCCACGAGCAATACATCAATCTCGAGCTTGATGTTGACAATGATGACAATAAGCGCGCAACCACCTTATAACTTCGGTTGGGTGTACTCCGGATGTACCCTAACACATCTACGACCCAAATCTCCTAGGGCGGCATCCATAGTGAGAATGGGAATAGGATACAGAGCTAGAGCAACACAGCCATGGCAGCCCGAGACTGCCCAGAGAGCCTTATCACCCATGCGCCTGACTCTATGCAATGCAATATGAAATATATAACAATATAGGAGCGATAGCACAAAAGTGCTAATTAGTAGCAATAATTGACATTTCAAGCATTATATTTATTAATAGCAATAAGAACAGTAGTTAACAAGCAATAATAGTTCAATCAAGAAATATAACACATAACACTATTCAATCTTTAACTTCCAAAGACAATTACGCGCAAATGAGTTACAGGATTGGGAAACCATCTTCACTACCCTTACTTAGGCACTACAAGGCACGTTTCTATGGCACGAAACCTCACTTTCCCAACCGAAGCCCGAAAGTTCACCTAGTGTGTTTGAACTATAGCTATGCTAACCGGACACCCAATCAATGCCACAACAGCACCAAAAGTGCTTTCCCGCACTCACAAGCCAAATCCCTAACTGAAAATGAGCACGGTCAATACTTGGTCAAACGGCCCCATTACGTTTCATTGCTAATTTCTCAATTTTACCAAAGAGGAATCCATTTTTATTGCACATTTAATTTTTCTAACACTAATGGCACATAACTAATTCAAGAAAACGCAATTCGGATCGAAAATTCAAAAATCTAGGATTTTACTATTCAAAATCACTATTCATGTTCTTCCCCAATTCTAAATTGTATTTCTAACCGTAAAAATTTCTAAATAAATATGAAACATTTCTCTATAATCATTATAGAACCTAATTCAAGCAACAATAGGCATCTAAACACGATATATAACAAATTTAAAAATTTTATCAAAATATAAAACTTAATGAAATTACAACAAATAGCATGAATACCTCACAATAATTGAAGAGGAAGACCCATAAGAACCCCAGCCAAGCTCCTTGTTCGATTCCATGAAAAATTGTAGAAGAAAATTTGAAAAAAATCATCCTCCTTGGCTTCCTTGAGCTCTCGGTTTTGGGGGAGACCTTGGGGGAATTTTGAAGTTTGTTTTTTTGTGTATTGTTTGCTTGGTTTGTCTATTTAAAAGATGACAAAGGGCATTATAGTAAATAAGCAAGGTCAAGCTCAATTAATATGGTCAAATCTTGGTTAACTAGTTGGCATTTGATTCTATTCAAGTTAAAATAATGCATTTCAATGAAAAACCAACTAAACTAAACTAAAACCACTATTCACGGAGGACTAAAAACAATTCTCTAACTCTCGTTTTCAATATGCCACGAATGAACGGTCGATGAACGATTGGTATAAAAATGATAAGTAATGATAGAACAAGTATAATTTTTGAAAAGAAAAATAGTTTAAAATTCACTCTGGGCTCGGAGCTACTTTTCCTTTTAGTTGAAAACTAAGTAATTAAGTACACGGAAATAAATTCAAATTCTATAAATATTAAAAGTAGATAATATTCATTTCAAATAATTAATTTTGCTATTATTTGAATATTTTTAGAATAATATGAAAATAGTACTTAAAATGAATGATTAACTTAAAATAAACACATAATTCAATGCTAGGATTTATGATAACACTTAATTAAATGCAATTAGATACTATTAATTATATGCCGGGTTTGGGGTATCACACATAATACATAAAAACAAGCTCAAAACATACTTAAAAAACACACACATAGCCGTGTGCTCCTTGGGGAGAAAAGAAGACATTTTGCTTAGGTTTTCAACTAGATTTTCTCATAGAATTTGCATTCCAAGGCCAAACAACTTCATTCAAAGCTTGAAATTGCTTGTTGGGCTTCCATTCTACACATTTCTAGCTTTTTTTGGGATCAAAGGTGAGGGAAAAATTAGTTCATTATTTCAAAGTTTGAGTTGAATTTTGGTTGATGCATTTATAGTTGCTATTTTGTTAAATTGATGTTAGATTATAGCTAAGTAGGTGATAAGGACCAACTTTGTGTATTTGTAGCCATTCTAATCGGTGGTAGCATGTTTTTTTATTTTTCGTGCATTTAAATTGATATTTTGGCTTATATTTGAATAATTATTGTTGTAGTAGTTGAAATTGAGTTGTAGTTGCTTCTATAGACTTGTTAACTATTGTGTAGTAATTTTGTAATGCCAAAATTTCAATTTGAATCCTATAGCAAAAGTCAAAAAAATGAGTGATGTATGCATTGCCATTTTTAGCTTGTTGGGCTTATTTTGGGTGGCTTTTGATTTGTTTCAGAGGGAGTTAATGTAGTGGCTTGTGTGGTTGAGTGGTAGGAAAGGTTCGGGAGTTGTTTGATTGATAGATTGTAAGATATGAAGTTTGGAAGTTTAGATAGTCTTTCTTTGAAATGCTTAGGTATTGTCTTTAGTTGGCTAGTAGTGTTTATGTAGTTGTTACATGGTTTGTTGTTGAGTAGGCTCGGGATTGAATGCGTGTTGAAATGTGTGAAAAGTTGGGTGGCCTACTTTGTCATCTAACTTGGTTGTTTTAGTTGTTTATTTAATGTTGTGTTGGTTGAAGTGTTTTAAATTGATTGATGATTGTTGAGGTCCCGGGAGTTAGGCAACCTACTTTGTTGTTCTCTCAGGATATAAATGTCAAGTGTCAATTGTTGTGAGCCATGATAGTGTTGTATCACCTCGGGCGGTATCGGGCTTGCCGGGTTGCTGGCACAGCTATCATGTGCTACCCCCATCTCGTGTGGTCGGAAGTTGACCATGGATAGAGGGGCTAGTTAAGGTACTTCCAGAATGTATTAATGGGCATTATAAGAAGTTGGTTGAGATCGTGATGACGTATGGAGTTACACCAACTAGTGTATCATTTCTCAATTGAATGGTTACTTGTGTTACTTTAATCGAATTATTGTTGTTAGTTATGTTTATTGAATGTTTAATTGTTCATAGTATGTTTTCCCAAGTGGTAAAGAAAGTGTTTCCAAAATATCCTACTGAACCCTTGCTGATCTTTGTATTGTATAAGATCACCCTCTTTGTTGACTTTTAAGTGTTACCAAGCCGGACTTAGGGTACGTTCCTCAGGAGGCTGAGAATGAGCCAAATGTGGATAAGTCCAATGTGTAGGAGTCTTATCCATAATGTCTTTGTTGGAGTGCCCTTTTTGTTGTCTTGTATTATAGAACAATTTGTATTGTATTTACTTTGGTGTTGTAATGTATAAGATGTTATAAAGATAGTGAAGAGTATAATGCTAGTTTAGTTGTCTTGTTTTTGAAATATGAATAGGTTGTTAGATTAGTTTTATATTTATCATGCATATGTATAATATAGCTTGTGGTATGTTGTTGAAACGGAGGCATATGGTTTATGGTTGGGATGTCGTATGGTTGTATAATGAATGGTTTTGGATGTGTTGTATGTTGATGAATGGTTGTTGGAGTTGTTGTTGAAGTTGTAGTTGGTTGTGTGATATTATAAAGGATTGGTTTAGAGTCCTGTTGTCCATGTTACAAACGTTATATTGCTGAAATTCCGTTGCGTCCTGACTGATCGTAAGTGGGGTCGAGTTGGAGCGTGATACTTACCATTTACATTGTGCAATTGCCTTAAAATCCAAGACTATGTAACCTTTCTTTCAGAAGGAACTAAAGTCAATGCTATTATAAACATGTAATCATTGCCCTCTCTACCAATAACAACTAACAATTGTTCGCCATAAATTGATTTTAGAAAACAAAAACCTAGGCAAATAATGAGCTTACAACCAGACAAAAAACCATTACTCATTGTGGCAATGCAAACAAAGATCATGCCAAATACAAGATCCATGAGGCTTTTATTAACAGTCAACAATAATGTTCTTCTAGGGTTATGCAAAATGATTGTGGTATAGGAGTCCCGTAAATTGGCATATTGTTCACTTTGATCCATTTGGATTATTTGATAGTCACTTGTTTAGCTCTTTAAACCATATGCTTACTTGCAAGCACATTTAAATCTCTTTGGATAATACCTTGCAAATTGGTTGAAGTCTGGCGGGGATTCAATCTAATTGCTTCCTCAATCCTCTTCCCCAAATACTCATATACAAGAAGTTTGTTTTGATGATAACACTTATAATACTTATGCTCACCTTTCAAAGATCTTACTCGATACATGTTTTCTTCCATCATAGGTGAAACATATATCCTCCAATCACATTTCTATCTTTATTTTATTACATTTTAATGAAGAACAAAACAACACCTTTTCTTGCTATCCAATCCTTAAAAACATCCCCGAATAGTGCAACAAAGGTACTTGCACAGATAAGACAAAAATTGCAGCAGAACAAAATAACAATAAATACTAAATTCTTAATTGATTTGAACCAATAAACACTTATAAAACCACGCAAGCAATATAGATCAACATATAAAATGTAGTATTGCGGATCAACTCTATGAATGTGGTTGATGATATTGCTTGAACAAGACCCCAAAGTACAAAGTCTCCATACTCACACATATAGCATGACAGAAGAACATAATAGACATGAGTTTGACACGACCATAATGCATGCCACTTGAGGGAAGACCTAAGAATTAATAGTAAAAAATATGGGGCAAATTCAAGGGGACTAGGGTTTCAATGACTTCAGGTTTTCTTCTCTGGTGTGCTTAAGGTTTATAAGTGCTATTAAATTGATACTCATAACTTTTGGTTATTTACTCTGGCCTCAAACCTATTTTGCCCTCACTTATTAAGCACCAAAACTTATTAAAATTGACTTAAAGTCAATTTCTACATTAGCCCAATAGATGTTTGACCATCATATATTTACTCCACTATCTTACTTACTCAAGTCAACTTTGACCGTAAGCCAAATGTTTGACCATCAAACATTGATCCTTTATTGCTTATTTGAATGATTTCCAACGTTATTTCTAACCATAAGCAACCTGACAATTAATGATCTTAAGTAAAATGTGGGACAATCCTCGTGATAGCATCATTTTCCTATTTTACCCCTTATGACTTTAAACCATGCACTTGTAGGGGATCTTGTAGGTTCGAGCACCAAGTCAGTAGCAATTGAAAGTACAAAATAGCTCATGTGATATGTTCAAAGGGTAATAGCCTCTGCTTGGAAAATTCAAGCGCTTTAATACCAGTACTTATGGGTCCAACGTCTTATTTTAATTTTGTAATATATAATAGAAATGAACATCTTTCATATTGGGTATATTTGAGGATAATTTACAAAACAAAATAATAGTCGTAAATATACTTTCAATTTTAAATTTTAAATAAAAATTAGTAATAAACTCTTTCTACAAATTAACAAGAACAAATCCTACTCACATTGTGCAAAATCCCACCTTTGCACCTCTCAAAATCTCTTAGTCTGTCTATATCTATATCTTTCTACAATGACCCAAATAGCCTTTATAGCTTAGTCTTATGAAATAGCACAAGCATAGAAGAATAGAAACTCATTCTACTTGTGTTAGCCTACGAGTAATTGAGAAGGAAAACTAGAAAATTTCTAACACAGAGAACAATCCAAATAAAAGTGCAACAAGATTATCCCAAGCAACACTCCACACCTAGAAAAAACGAACATAAAGATTTAAATGGAAAACCCTTCAATGCGAAGGAAAAAATCACGGGGTCAAAAGAGCTACCACCAAACTTCTACTAAACTACAAAAGGATTACAAAGGTCTGACAATGAAGAACAAGTCTTAACACTATCCACAACAAATAACCTTTACAAATAAATGGAATAAAATTAGAGACCAAAAAGATATTACCAAAATAGAAAAAAACTGTAGGAACTTGTTAGATTGGTCTCTAGTCCTTAAAAACACGATCCCACAGTTGGCTTTGAAGAACCAGATGTCACAACGGACCTTAAAATTTTAGTTGAATCTAAGAAGAACAACCGTCCAATTTTATCTAGTATGGATTTGCGCAATGTAGTGATGAACCAGCAAACTCATTTTTTTCATGTTATTCTCTCTAATTTTCCTGCACTCTCTGTAATTCTAAGACAACCTAAAAGAGGCATTTATAACCAACTCTAGGTGTTTCGAAGCATGGGTAAAAAACCCATAAACTAATTATTTAAATTTTAGAACATATTGGGCTTTCTTGAACAAATAGTTAAAAAAAATTATTTAACCATCCATATATGTGGGACCTACCCAACACTTGGTAGACAACCCATCATCTACTTCTCATTCTCAAGATCATGAACAAGAATTTGAAAAGAAGATCCCAAGAATCTGAAGAAGAAGAAGAATAATAAGAAAAAAATTATTTAACAAATCCAAAAAGAATCACAAAACCCACAAACACCAAACCCTTCTTCATGAAGAAGATGAAGAAAAAGAAAAAGAAGGGTCGATGATAACACCAAAAGCTTACCTATTGTTTCATATTTCACTATTAAGCATATTGTCCCCACCAACATAAAAAAATCAACAACAAGAATGAAAAAATCACACCAAAAAGGGGCTTTAGATATCCAAAAGGCTAATGAAAAGAATGATTCAACAACAAAAAAAGCTAAATTTATTAAGGAAAAAGGTAAAAAGCCTAAAAGGGTAAAGGTGTGTGGCCCCGAACCCAGAGATAGTAGTAATTTTACTAATTTGTTCTTGCATTGCATTTAAAATAAGTGGAATTAATGTCAATAGAAGTAGATGGCATAGTCAATAATATATTGGGTGCATTCTAGTGGGCTTTAGTGGACCATAAGAAGGTTTAATTGATTTACGCATAAATAATTATGCAAGAGCACAACCAAAAGGCCCAATTTAGCCCAATTAACCAAAATAAGATAAAAACAAAAGACATGTCTAGAACCAACAAGAAGAATCAGATGGAGAGGGGGAAAGAAAGAAGAGAAACGACCAAGAGGGAATGAAGAGGATTAAAAGAAAAAGAAAGAAAAGGATAAGATATTTAGATATGAAAAGTTTTTACATGGATTTGCCTCGTTTAATGTGTATTTACGTGTATTCATATGTATTTGTGTGTTAGGGGTATTGTAGAAGCTAAATAAACTTTACCGATTTACAATGGCAAACCAAATTAGTTAGGATTTAATTAGCATGACAAACTAAGAAATAAGCTATTAGTTAGAAGGGTTAGTTGGTCATTTGACAATTAAACAAATATCCTACCTGCCATATATTAAAACAAAACACAAACACACCCAACACACTCACACATACACAACTAAAACACACACACACACATGGCTGAACAAGAAGAGAATAAAGAAAGAAAATAAGAAGAAGGAAGAAGAAGAAGAAGAAGTTAAGGGTTAGAGCTTGAGGTTCTTGCATCTTCTAGCTAGCTTCAAGAATATTCTTGCTCATTTTGCATTTTAGCTTCAAGATAAGGTGAGGGGTTTAACCGTTTCTCAAAGTTTTTCAAGGATTAAAGCACGAAATTGCAAGATATTACTATGTATAAGCTTGAATGTACCTGTGAAAGTTCTTATTGTGCAGTAATTTTGCATTGGTTATTTGAGTGGACAAATGATGTTGAAAATACCTGATTTTCGAGTGTGGTATACTAGACTCATAGTAGAACAAAGTTTGTGTTAAGTGTTTGTTGAGATTGAGTGGTTAAGTTACTTTATTGGACTCATTTCCGTGAGGTTGCTATAATTATGCAAAGCTAAACTCATTCCTGTGCACTGATATTTCATGCTCGATTTGAGGTATCAAATGTTGGTGTATTGATCTGACTTTTGGATACTTTGTGCAAAACCCGTGTTAGAACAAGTTTTGTGTTTAGTTTTTGTTCATATTTTGAGGTTAAGATGCTCGTTTATGGTCATTTCAGTGAGGTACTGATTCTCACGGGTATGCTAGACAAATTTGTTTAGTAATGTTCTAGAGGTGATAACTTTGTGAATTTAACTAGGAATTAAGCTCTGTTTAATTCTATCATTATCTCCACTTGAAGAAATAGGCGTTGTCAAAGTTTCAGAAATTTTAGAGACCTATAAAGAGGTTAACCGAATTAAATAAAGTAAGCGTGTATAGTAGGCTTGTGTTGAAGAGCATTTCTTTGCTTGTCTTAGATGCATTACTTTTAATATGGTCTAAATGGGGTTGTGTAAAGCCTAATTGCTTAGTAATTGCATATGCTACATGAATAACTTCAAAGAATACTTGAATGATGCTTAAAAGGTGAGTTTTATACATGATTTGAGAAATGGGAAATTTGTATGCAACTATATTTGACAAGCTTTGGAAATCGACCATGTAGTTGTTGTAAATGTCAAGTTTGTGTGCTATACTTGATTGGAGGTTAGAATAGCACTTAGATGACATTTTAATCACGCTAAAGTGTTTATCTTGGAGTTGTAGTTGAAGGGAAAATTGTATATGTATAGGAGTTGCAAGAATGGAAGAAATGGTATTAGATCATGAGATTTCGTAAATGAGTTTGCTTGGTTGGGAGCTACTGGTTGAGGGAGTCGGGCGAGTGGCTCAACCGATTCACCTCTTCCGACACTCTCAGTACAAGTCGGATGCAGGAGTCGGGTGAGTCCCTCGCCTGACTCACTCGCCCGACTCCCCTAATTCTTTTTATGAGTTTGGACACCCGACTTGATATATGTCAATCTACATGCTTAAATGTTTCTACGTGCAAGATATTATACATGTTTACATGCTTACATGATATGTTATATGATAAAATGCCTTTAAATGCTTATATGACGGAGGCAACCTACTTTGTTTCCCTCCATGTGTGTTCTAAATGTTGCATGTACCCAAATGCAATTGTGATCAAAATGTATACTCACCAAGGTTGCAACCTTTTGGCATGGTTCAATTTCCTCTCTCACTAGGGCCTCTGCCACCCCAGGAGGTTTCCCTTGCTGGGGCCTTTGCTACCCTAGGAGAGTTGGGTCGAATGTTCAAGGTTATATGGTTACCTACTCTCGCAAAGGCCTCTGCCACCCCGGGAAGATTCCCTCGCTAGGGCCTTTGTCTCCCCTGGGAGAGTTGGGTTGAATGTTCAAGATTATGTGTTACCTACAATGTGTATAGTTAACTCTTATATGTTATCTAAATGTTCACTATTATATGAAGTATATGACTTATTTGTAAACTTATGGTGCATGACATGGATTTCATAAAAAGTTTTTAATATGATAAAATATTTACGAAAACCCTTCCCGATTCCCCTCTCACTGAGCTAGGTGTAGCTCACCTCTTTTCTCCATCATCATAGGTTGTTCGAGATTGAAGCTCAAAGTAGACAAATGCAAGTGGAATTTGTACTTAATGGCTATATGTGAAGACAATGTGTATGTAATATTAGTGATGGAGTTTGTATAATATGTATTATATGAATTAATGTAATAGTTAGATGACGTATTTAGGCCATTTTGAATTCGGTGGACATAAGGCAAGTGCAATTTTGTAAACTTGGGTTTTAGTATTAAGATAATTTTAAATTGTATGGTTCCTTTATCTACCTAATTCATTCTAGTACATGAGAGATTTTAGAGTCCTAACTCCGTTTTGACAAGGATCGGGTTTGGAGCTATTATAGAGATAACTAGTGATTGGACTTGTGTAGTGTGACTTTGTGGACTTAGGAGGAGTGATCTTTGTGAGCCAATGGCATCACGATCTCAAGATTGTAAGTTTGGCTATTATTCTAGTTCTTGTGGTATCAGAGACCGTATTAGCGAAATGGGGTCGTGACAACATATCTTCTTTGTACAAGATTCTCTTCCTCATATAACACCAAGCATCCACAATATATTTTGACTTCCAATATCATTAGTACAATATAATGCACACAAGCCAAAATATTTAAATACAATTTGGCTTATAATAATATATACATTTAATGCACACAAGCCAACACGTGTGTATTTTAAGCATGTAAACACATTTGCACAAACACACTTACAATTCCAATTATCCTTGATTTGTTATCATCAAAATCACATATTTTGGCATTAGGCCAACGAAGTCAATAATGCCATTTTTTTTTTAATTTTTATGCTTTATTGGTGATATTGAGACTCCGTTATACATGAGTAATACTTAGTTGATATTGAGAAATCCATGTGTGTTTAATTATACTATCTTGATTGGTACATTAGCTCATTTCCTATATATGAATTCTCTGCTAACAACTACTGGTACTTTTATTTTGTAAGCGACACAAGGGTGTCTCATAGGTGTAAGAGACTTGGTTACGTGAGCTTACGTTAGACTTGGTAGGATGTTTGTTTGATTGACATTCAGTTTTATTGAACTTTTACTCATATTCTAGGTACAATGTGTTCCCTTTACAAGGAAAAAACAAAAAAACCAAAAAAATGAAATAACATAGATGAGAAAATATTTATGTCTGTGTTAGTTGTCACAATAAGTCCCTCTGCACCAATGTCCTTCTTAGGCATATGTCTAGGGTGTGATGGTTTTGAACCTTGGTGCCTCAGGCACGTAAGATACATATGGGGCCTTTAAAAGCCTAATAACCTAAACTATTTCAGTCAGGATTGTTGATCCAAAAGCCTACTACACGAGTCACCAAGAAAGCCATATGGAATTGAGCACTTAGAAAGGAATACTATGTTTAGCTTAAGGTTGTTGTTAGGTGGTTGGAAAACTCGAGCTAGTAAATTCGAGGGGTACTCTTGACCTAGTTTATGATACCCTAGACCTAGCATGTAGTGAATAATATATTTTTGCATATATTTATATGTTAATTTAATTGATTGGTTGAATTTAAGTGTTTATTTTAACTTTATATATATATATATATATATATATATATATATATAGTAACTTTACTTTTAATATTTCTTTAAATGTGTAATTAACACTTAATTAAATTATATAAAATGCTTAATCTCTTATTTTGTTATTTGTAAAATGTGATGTTACTTTCTTATGTCTAATAAATTAGTTTTTATCATTTTAAAATGAGCCGCGAGTCCGGGGTGATTTTTGAAGTACGTTATTTTTTAAATTTTAAATTTTATTTTCATTATATGTTTATTTTCATGCATACATTCATAATTTTTATGTGTATGGTGTTTCGGGAAGGTTGGTAGAAAATTGATTAATATAACAAAGGAATAGTGTTCGGAGTGTAAAATTTGACTATTTTATTTTTCAAAATATATATTTTTCCTTTATTACTTACCTTATTAGACGTATTTCGTCCATTGGAACTATGTGCATAACATGTCGAGAACGTGAGATATAAAAATATTAGTGTCCTAAATGAATAGTAACACGAAAGAATAGTAACTTTTTGTAGAATTTTTATTTGGGCTTCTAGTGAATTAGCTAGACTTTGGACTTTTATTAGACCCTTAAATATATTTAATTAGACCCAATTTACCAATCCAAGCCGTTATTTTCTTAGTCTATTATCTATATAACGTAATAAGAGTCAAAACATAAAAAAAAAAGAAAGAAACCATCGTCTAGGAGCAAAGAGAAAATGTGAGAAGCTAAGAGCTAGGGCTTGGTATTTTTCTTCAATTTTCAGCCATTTTAGCTAAGATCAAATGTGTCTCTAGCCAATTTTCTTCATTTCTTAGCTTTACCAAGGTAAGAGAAGCATTTTAAGGTGCATTTTATTGAATTTCTAGCTATGGTGATGTTATGTAATTGTTGTGAATTGTTGGTTTGAGGCTTCTAATGCATGGATTAGTGTCTACAAAGGTAGAACAAGCTTTTAGAATTTCTTGCATATGTTTTGCTCAAATTTTGAAGATGGTTAGAGGTAGAAGATCATGAATAGTACTATAAATAGTAAAATCTGAAAATTGAGTTTTTTCGATCTAATTTGCGTTTTATTGCTTTGATTAGGTGCCATGAATGCTTAGAAGAATAAATGTATTATTTAAACGGATTAAATATTGCTAGAATTGAGAAATTTGAATTGGAACATAAATGGGTCATTTTGTGCAATTGGTTCGTTTGAGTGTTTTAGGTGCTTGTAGAGTTCATTGTGGTTGATTAGTGATTAATAAATGCTTGGTATGCCCATAGTATCATTCTGTTGCTCGGAAGATAGCCTTTTAGTTGGAATTTGCAAAGGGGCATTTTAGCATTTTGAGTCGTGCATGTATTGTGTGTATTTCTAGAGCTTGGTTAGATGCCATAAATGGTTATTAAGTGAGTGGTGAACTTGTGGTGTTGGCTTGTTGCTCAGTAGCTTGTGACTTGCTAGGAAATGCAAAAAAAAAAGGTTTTTGTAGAGAAAGTTATAATGGTTGTTAGAATTTGTGTTGAACTTGGTTAGTTGGTTATTTGTTAGGATTTTGATTGTAGTTGAGTGGTTAGGGGTCTTTGGGTGATTGTCTAAGTTATGGCAATAGTCGGAGGAGTTTTCGTGAGTTAAAATGTGAAAATAGCTTGATTTACAAAGGGGTTTCGGGCGAAATGCGAATCTGGGTAGAATTGAACATTATAATTGGTGTTTATAGGGTGAGAAAGTATTAAATGTGTGGTTATGTCACCTAATTGAACATCAGTTAAGGTACTTGTAGTTAAAATGTATAAAGGGAATTTCGGGGCTTTCAGGTAATTGCGGTTTAAAGTGGGGTTTCATGGTTTTACACGGTGCCATAAAGTGTATTTAGAAGTGTAGTAGAGTTGGTTTAAGAATCGTGAAACTTGTAGTTCGCATGTGCCTTGATTTGGGTCTTGAGTCAAAGGGGACTTTGGAACGAAATTTGGAATTTGACTTGTTGAATATGTAGTTAGCCTTAGATGTATTAGGAAGCCTTTGAAATGTAATTATGGCATGGTTTGACTAATTGGATTAGGTAGCTGTGGTTAAAACCATATAAGAGGCATTTCGGAGTTTTGTGCTAACTTGACTTAAAAAGTGGTTTAGTTGCGTTTATGTGCATCGTAATGTAACTATATGAGATTAGTGAGGTTAGATTTGAAGTTGGTTATCTTGTGTGAAATTTAGAACTTGTTTTTTTAAGCATTTGGAAAGAGATATGTTGGAATTCTTGTCAATTGCTTAATCTTATTGCATAATTAGTTATCTGAATTGCTATAGTTGCTACATTTGATTGTTAATTAAGTAAACTATAAAGTTAGCTCATCTAGTTAGATGATTATTGATTGTTGTAGTTAAAAGTAATTGGAATTTATAGCTTATAATCTTAACTTAATGATATTTTGATGCTTCTAATGCCTTTTATGCTATTTAATGATGTGGTGGAGTGAATCTTCTAGCTTAATTACATGTGGAATATGAGCTTGTGTGTATAAGTGAATTGAAGAAGAAAATGAATAGTAACTTGATTAAAGAATATGAATATGTTGCTTATTGTGTTTTAGTGTTAATAAGAGTGTCATTCTAACATGTCTTGTAATCTAAAACAGTTAGTGCGTGTTTAATAATCTTAAAGCCTGAAATTAGTTCGTTAGTTAATCTTCGTTAATGTTTAGATGTAACTGTTTAGTTGATTAGTTAGTTAGAGTTCGTCTTTCATTTAATTGAGTTTAAGCATGTTATCTAGTTCAAATGTATATTGATTGAGTAATGAAGTATTGAATGCCTTGTAAATGTGTATAACTACTTGTCATTAGTTGAATTAAAGATGGTGAGGTCCATGCTTGTTAATGCTTATTAGATGCTATGAATTACTTATGAGTTATAAATGACATGCAAAATAAGAAATGTTATAATTGTATGGTCAAGTTAGAGTGCAAGTTGAGCCAATTCAAGGAGGTTGAAGTGAATGTAAGCTATTTTCTTGCATGCTTGGCTTAATCCAAGGTGATGGAATCACCACCTCTTCTGTGCATCTTAACTTGATTTATTGTTTCTAAATTGAATTATTTAGTAATTGATACGGTTTATATGCATTTTTTACTTGTTATCTTGAGTCTTTTCGTGTTATTTGTGATTAACTGCGAGGGCGGCCTACTTTGTCGTCCCTCTTATGTGATATTTGATATTATTGGCTCTCATGATCTTGACTCGGGGTTGCGCAACCTTTTCGAACATGGTAGCGTCGAGAAACACGGGCGGCATCGGGCTTGCCGTGCTCCCTTGACTATCATGATGCCTATTCCCTTTCTCTCGCTGAGTATACTCCACTATCCCAAAGGCGTGGTTCACCTGCTGGGCATATAGACCTACCTCAGGAGAAAGTGTAGTAGGATCGAGGTCCATCCGGAGTACCCCATTTTGGAGGAATAAGGAGTTTGTCGGTATTTGCTTGAAGATCGTGGCTCGTGGTTCGAGATTGAAGACATGGAGTTGAACCGTATCCTTTTTATATGTAGTTAAATACTTGTTTAATTAACTTGTTTATTTCTGATATTAATGTTATTATCTTTGTTGCATCTCATGAAAGCCTACCCTGGTTTACTGCATCACCTCCCTCGCTGAGTAACTCTGGTTACTCATTCATCGTTTTAACATGTTTCAGGTGCAGTTAGAACAACTACCTTGTATGCCGTGTTGTTGGTTGCTTATCTTGCTATGGTTGGAAGCTGTTTGTGAAGATGGGACATAATGTATTTTTGTTCTGTTTTGAAACCCCTTGAAGTCTTGTATGTATTTTGTACGGCTTGTTGGATAGTAAATTAAATTAATAACTTATGTGGTTTGATAGAGTAGTTGGCATGTAGTAGCTAAATATAGATTTTATTGCCTTTTAATTGCATTATTGTATGGTTATGTTTTGTCTAAGGCTCGGATGACCTTGAGACTGGGAAAAGTTGGACAATTGAAGTTGGGGTGTTGTATTATGATTATACTTGCTGCTTGCAGGTTTTTGATTAGTCCTATAAACAGGGGAGACTCCGTCGGGTTTTCCTAAAATTTTGTGCCTGGGTTTGGATTTCAGTTGAGTATAGTTTGGTTAATAGAAGTCCCGGTTCCGTGAGGGATTGGGGTGTTACATAGTTCCCTCAGCCTTAAGTGGTTGGGAGTCACTGATTGAAAATTTGCTACATAGGGGACCTAACTAGTAGGTATATAGAAAAAGAAGAAAAAAAAAACAAATGTAAAAAAAAATGTACACATAGTTTAGGGAATACCGCTTGTACTTTTGGAACGCAGCTAGGATTTAACATAGGAGAATGACATAGGACAGAATTATTCAAAATCAAGCAAATTTTTTGAAACTAATCTTGTGTCCCTACATGATAGCCTGATGTGTTTAAATTGGCCCAAAGAATTGGCACAGTTAGGTAGTTAGAAAGGGAAATAATAGTGGAGAAGTTTGCTTATGTACCATTTGTATGTGTTCCATGGGAAACGTCTTATTATTGGCTTTGTGTTATCTTTTGCACTGCTTACCATCATTGTCATGGGTTAAGAAGTTTGAACAAATAAAGAGTTTTGAATTGTTCTTTTTCTTGATGATAAGCAAATGGTGGATTTGGGGTATTGATGTGTTCATAATTTTGTGTATAAATCTTTATTTTTTTTGCATGCATTGCATAATGAAAATAGTATGAATTCTTGGATATTTGAGAGGTTTCTTGTGTATTGTAGGTTTCCTGTGCTCAAGGAATAATTTGGGTAAAAAATAAGCAAAGAAAGATAGAATTCCCACAGGGGTTTAGTGGCCCTTGCTCAAGGATGTATAACAGTCGCTCGAATAGTTTTGATACTTACTCGAGCGGCTGTTTGGCATAGAAAAAATATAGAAGCCGCTCGAGCAGCATATGCACCTACTCGAGTAGCTGTGTTCTAGTGAACAAACGCAAGAACCTACTCAAGTAGGTTGGAAAAAATAAAAAGCGGGCGTGCGATTTTCAGTTGGTCAAATCCAACTTTGACCAAGACTTGTTTCATATTTAAAGAAGGTTTCAAATGTTAGAAGGGGAGTTTTGGCTTATTCTCAACCCTAAACACCAAGAAAGGCTAGGAGATTCCAAAGGAAGAGACAAAACACGATTTTGAAGCAAGATCAAACTAGAACAAAGATCAAGAAGTAACAACATCATCTCAATCCGCAATCAACTCATGAGTTGTTCTTATTGTTTCTTTAGTTTACAATATTTGCTTGGTTTTAACATGTATTCATCACACTAAATCCAAAGATTTAGGGTGATAGATTGGGAAATTACTAAAACGTATGTTTTGATTTGGGATTTAATTTCATAATTTTATATTTGAATTTCTTGCAATTGATTTCTTGGTTGATCATCCATATTCTTGTTAGTTGTGGTTTTCTCATTCAATAATCATACTTTTTCTTATATGAGTCTTTAGATTCTTGGGGGTACGAATTTGAATTAATTTAGAACTTAGTTAATAATTGTTTTACAATTGAGATAAGTTATGCCCTAGAGATAGTCTATGTCTTTTCAACTCAATTAAAGATTAAGAACTAATTGAGATAATTGGTTGGGATATGTAGATGATAATTTGTGGCCTAATGATAGGTTATACTCGAACACCCTTTATTAACTAATCCTATAAGATTAGAGCTTGTGGCCTAATCAATATGTGCATATTTGAACAATCTCAAACCTATTAGCATAGAGTAGAGTAATCAAAGCTCGCTATCATCCCAAATCGCCTTCTTCCTATAAGATCCCCAAAACCTTAATTTGTGTTTAGTTATGAGTATAAGTGATTAGAAGATTCATAGTTTCTTTTTAATTATTAATTTAGACAATTCCAACTCCAATTCAATTTTCTTAATTTATTTGCTTCCTTTTGAATTCTCATACGATAATCCCAATTCCGTGAGGACGACCCTTGAGTTGCTATTCGTGTGGTCAAAGAAGAATTTAATTTATATTGCCGTTGATTTATTTTTATCGATTATTATTGATAGTACAATGACGCGATCGATTTTTCAATCTAAATTGATTTCAAAACTTAGATCTCAAAGCATCTTATCCTCTCTTTTAAAATGTTTGAAATGGGACTCAAAAAGCTTACCGACTCAATTTTGTATTATGCCTAAGTACTATTTGTGTTTAGCTCAAAATGATTTTCCAGTCTAAATTGTTTTCAAAACTTAGATCTCAAAGCATCTTATTCTATCTCTTAAAATGTTTGAAATGGGTCTCAAAAGGCTTTTGAACAACTATCTATTCATAGAAAAAATTGTTCTTGTTCAAAAATCTTTTTGAAAAAAATTATTTTGGATCATTTCAGCATAGTCACTACTGCAAAACGGTGATTCGAACGAGTGACCCGGTTGAGTAACTCGAGCAGATGCAATCGATCGGATCCTAGGAAATGCGTACTTGAAATGATCCGAATGAGTGATCCAGTCGAGTAACTCGACCGGATCCACTCGATCGGATGATGTCTAGTAATGATTCGGACAAGTGACCTCATTGAGTCACTCGACCGGATCTACTCGACTAGATGACGCTATTTTGAAAAAATAGCTGTTATTATATCCATTGGACCCTTTCTTTAAAGCTACAACCACAACCTATTTGAAAAATAACTCTTCCAACTTCAACCATTGAATACCAAGCTTTCAAAAGACTTTATTACATATTTAATGTTACAAATCTCGAGCTAACACTTGCAAATCTTTAAGCAATAAAGTTTTACACTTGTTTATATCCAACTCTTGAGGAGTTAATTTTTGTACCCATTTATTATGTCTTTCAAGACTTGTATACATTCTAGATCTATAGCCTTGAAAGATTCATTATATAGAGAGTCTTCAAATCTTCTTTGTTGACTCAAAGAAATGAAGAGGCTTGTACTACTCTTATGGATTCAAAAGGGCTTGTAAGGTTTATTTGTGTTTCACCAACTTTTGAAGAAGTAACTCTAGTGGAGTTAGTGAAATTTTAAGAAGAGGAAACCTTAGATAGTGGACGTAGATTAATGAACCATTATAAATCCCTGTGTTTGTTCATTAATGTTTTTTACTCTCCTTGCTTTCATTTATATATATAGTTTGCTCATTTGACTTGATATGAACCACGTTAATATGTGATGAGACCCAACACCAAATATGGCAAAGACGAACCCAAGATCTTTCAAGAACGATAGAAGATTTGGTCAAGATTTGATTTCTTTGTAATTCTATCTTAGTTTAAGTTTTAGTTTTATTCAAGTTCTAGTATCTTGTTTAGAGTCCAATATGGACGAGTTTAGGAGATTGGAATCTTGAGTCCAACTCTAATTCTAATCTTGAGTCAAATTTGTCAGAGGAAAGAGTCTTTCTTGACTCAAAGTCTACTTCTTTTTACCTAGTTACTTTAGGCGTTTTTCTACTTAGGATAAGATTAGGAGTTATTTTCCAAGTAGGACATCTCGTTCTTATTTCGCCTATATATGGCCAACTTTCAGATTATACAATAAACATTTTTGATTCATTAAAAATTGTGAGGTTGTTCTCATTGAGTTCTTCAAGAAACTCTTCCAAATTTATCAAGGAATTCCTTGTGGCGTTCAAACTCGGCTTATCAAACGGATTTCCCATCCCCGTTTATGGCGTCTTCACTATACCAAGGTTCTTGCTTTCCTAAGCAACAGGTTGCGGTTTCCATCGTTTTTGAAAGATCTTGGGTTCGTCTTTGCCATATTTGGTGTTGGGTCTCGTCGCATGTTGATGTGGTTCATATAAGTTGGTAATCAGAGCTTAGGTTTATCAGGTTTGCCTATCATTTTCTTATTTTCTTGGTCAAATCCATGTGTCTAGGTTTAGGTATTAAATTCCTTTTTTCATTCTTGATTGAGTCTTGCTTTCAATTCATTTTCTTGTTTTTCTCATTTTTGGTTGGTCTTAATTTCATTTCTTGTCTTGCTTTAAATTCAACCAGTCCTTAATTGGACAAATCCTAGAAATGTGAATTAGGGTTTCTAGTGCTTCTAAATTTGACTTCTTGTTACTTGCTCTTTGTAATCGTTTCTACGACATCAAGAAAAAAAGAAAAAAGAAAAGGAAAGAAAAGAAAAGAAAAGGAAGGAAAAAGATAGCGAGGGTCAAAAAAAAAAAAAAAAAAGAGTCTGGAAACCCTTCTTAAATTTTTTTGTTCTAATCTTGTTCCCCACGTCTTAGAGGCCCTTTTGCCAAAACCCCACGCTTGATTGTCAAAAAAATCAAAATTTGTAACAAAATTTGATTCGTTTGGTTTGTTTCTCATCTTGATTAGCTGCTTAGATCCTTCTTGATATTGTTTGATTAGTTTCGAAAGAACTAAAAGAAGAATATAAGTGGAAAAAGGCATAGTGTGTGAGAGTATTAGAGGGTAAAAGCCAAATTGATTTGAGTGAAACATGTGAAAGAGTGTGATTTCGATCATGTCTCATAATCAAGGGGAAAAGGCAAACGAAGAGGCTCAACAACCAGCTGTTCTGAACTTACAGATGCAAGCATTGATGGGAGAGATGAGACAGATGATGAAGACGGAATTTGAACAAATACATAAGAGGTTGGATAGGCTAGAAGAGAGATCACAACGGGTGCAGCTACCAGTTGCTCCAAAAGTACCAAGGAGGAATAGGTTGCATCGAAGTGAAGTTGAAGATGCGGATGAATCTGAAGAGGAAGGCTTAGAGGAGGAGTTGGATAGGATGTTAGTGGGTAGCCATGGGAGACATGGCCGGGATAGAGAAGCTAGAGATCGTGTTGATAACAATTTGGGAAACATCAATATGAAAATTCCTGCTCTTCAAAGAAAGAATGATCCCGAAGCATATCTCGAGTAGGAAAAGAAGATGGAGTTGGTTTTCAATTGTCATAACTATTCCAAATTGAAAATGGTAAAACTTGCTACAATCGAATTTACTAATTATGCTATTGTGTGGTGGGATCATTTGTGCATCACTAGGAGGCGGTACAAAGATCATCCTATTGCAACTTGGGATGAGATGAAGAGAGTAATAAGACAATGATTTGTACCAAGTCATTACTATCGAGATTTATACCTCAAGCTGCAAGGTCTTCAGCAAGGTAACAAAAGTGTTGGTGAGTACTATAAATAGATGGAGATGGCTATGATTAGAGCCAATGTGGAAGAAGATCGGGAGGCGACAATGGTCAGGTTTTGGAATGGGTTAAACCGAGAGATTGCTAACACGATTGAGTTACATCATTATGTGGAATTAGAGGATTTGGTGCATATGGAAATTAAAGTGGAGAAGCAACTAAAGAGGGGTGGTACAGAACCAAGACAAACTCTACAATACTCGAGTGTAGCACCTTGAAGAATGAGCTACCCAAAGAAAGAAGAAAATCTGTCCACTTCTAAGGTCAAGCCTGAACCTAAACCATCCACCATTGTCACGACCTCTCAAGGTAAAACAACTTCTACTACCACCCGATCTACTCAGATTAAATATTCTAAATGTTAGGGACGGAGACACATAGCAAGCCAATGTCCAAAAAAAGAGTAATAGTAGTCTTGGAAAGTGGTGAGATTGAATCTGAAGACGAAACGCATTCTGATGACATGCCCATACTAGAAGATATCACAGAGAGAGAAGAGGAGTTTGGGGTAGATCATGGAGAGATGCTTGGACTAGTGGCATAGCGAGCCTTAAGCTTGCAAGCTAAGGAAGAGGAAGAGATAGTACAGCATGAGAACATCTTTCACACTTGTTGCCATATAAAAGACAAGGTATGTAGTATTATTATTGATGGCGGTAGTTGCACTAATGTTGCTAGTACTTCCACGGTTGAAAAGCTAGGGCTCATAACAATTAAACACCCTCGTTTATACAAGCTACAATGGTTGAATGATTGTGGTAAAGTATGGGTTACAAAGTAGGTTGTGGTACCGTTTCGAATAAAAAAATATGAAGATGAAGTATTGTGCGATATGGTACCAATGCATGCTGGACATATTCTCTTAGGAAGACCGTACCAATTTGATCGACGTATGCAGCATGATGGCTTCACCAACAAGTACTCATTCATGTTCAATCAATGATCAATCACTCTAGTTTTGATGACACCAAAACAAGTCTATGAGGATCAAGTGAGGTTGCAAAAATTGAGTGAACAAAAGAAACCGAGAGATCAAAAGAAAGAGAGCAAAAGAATGAGAGTGAAAAAAAAGTAGTAAGACCGAATCTGAAGAGGAATTGAGGAGAGGGAAGAGTTCGGCAAATGAGGTAAAAATAGTGAGAAAACAAAGTAATTTTTATGCAAAAGCAAGTGAGGTTAAGAGAGCTTTGATCTCAAAATGTCCGATGATTGTACTCATGTACAAGGAGGCTCTTTTAAATACTAACCAACTTGACTCTGCATTGCCCGGTGTTGTTGTTTCTCTCTTGTAGGATTTCGAGGATGTGCTTCCCGATGAGATACCACCTGGTCTACTACCTATCAGAGGGATTGAATATCAAATCGATTTCATACATTGTGCGTCAATTCCAAATCGACCAGTATATAGGAGTAACCCCGAGAAGACAAATGAGCTTCAAAGGCAAGTCGAAGAATTGACAGAAAAATGGTACGTGAGAGAAAACATAAGTCCTTGCACAGTTCCGGTGATTTTAGTGCCTAAGAATGATGGGGCTTGGAGGATGTGTGTTGATTGCAGAGCCATCAACAACATAACGGTAAAGTATAGATACCCTATCCCTCGCTTAGATGATATACTAGATGAGCTGCATGGTTCTTGTGTGTTTTCTAAGATTGATCTTAAGAGTGGGTATCATCAAATACGAATGAAAGAATGAGATGAATGTAAAACAACATTGAAATCAAATATAGATTGTATGAGTGGTTAGTCATGCCCTTTCGATTAACTAATGCACCGAGTATTTTTATACGCTTAATGAATAATGTTTTGTGTGCTTTCATTGGTGTTTATTTTGATGATATTCTGGTTTATAGTAAAAGTTTGCATGATCATGTCTCACATTTGCATTCGGTTTTGGATGTGCTTAGAAAGGAGAAGTTATATGCTAACCTCAAAAAATGTACTTTTTGCACCGATAAGATTGTTTTTCTAGGTTTTGTTGTTAGTGCTAGAGGAATTGTGGTTGATGAAGAGAAGATCAAAGCCATCCAAAAGTGGCTGACCCCTTCCAGTGTAGGTGATGTTAGAAGTTTTCATGCACTTGCTGGTTTTTATAGGAGGTGCATGAAAGATTTTAGTACCATCACAGCACCGCTTACCGAAGTCATCAAGAAGAACGTTACTTTCAAATGGGGTGAAGATCAAGAGAAGGTGTTTCAGCTTATTAATCACAAGCTTACTCATGCTCCTTTACTTGTTTTACCTGACTTTTCTAAAACGTTTGAAATTGAATGTGATGCTTCAGGTGTAGGCGTAGGCGCTGTTCTTATGCAGGAAGGAAGACCACTACCACTTGCGTACTTTAGCGAGAAGCTCAGTGAGGCTGCACTTAACTACCTCACTTATGACAAAGAGTCGTATGCTTTGGTTTGAGCTTTGGAGACTTGGCAGCACTACCTGTGGCCAAAGGAGTTTGTAATTCATACGGATCATGAATCCTTGAAATATTTGAAAGGTCAACACAAGCTGAACAAGAGACATGCTCGATGGGTTGAATTCATTG
This sequence comes from Ehretia macrophylla, assembly GCA_037974665.1. Taxonomy (NCBI): domain Eukaryota; kingdom Viridiplantae; phylum Streptophyta; class Magnoliopsida; order Boraginales; family Ehretiaceae; genus Ehretia; species Ehretia macrophylla. The sequence continues at coordinate 48,964,331 of CM075781.1, forward strand.
AGACTTTTCCCTATGTCATTTGGTATAAACAAGGTAAGAAAAATGTGGTTGTGGATGCACTTTCACGAAGGTATGCCTTAACCTCTACTCTTGATGCTAAATTTCTTGGTTTTGAGCACATTAAAGACCTTTATCAAGATGACCATAACTTTGGTAAAGTTTATAGAGCTAGTGAAAAGTCTGCAGATGGTAAGTTCTATAGGCATGAAGGCTTCTTGTTTAGAGAGAGTAAGTTGTGTGTGCCTAATTGTTCTATGAGAGACTTGTTAGTTCGAGAATCCCATGGTGGAGGTTTAATGGGACACTTTGGTGTCGCTAAAACCTTAGCTATTTTGCAGGTGCATTTCTATTGGCCACACATGAAACGTGATGTTGAGAGAACTTGTGGTAGATGTGTCACTTGTAGGCAAGCTAAATTGACGGTTCAGCCACATGGACTTTATATGCCCCTACCTATTCCTAGTTCACCTTGGATTGATATTTCAATGGACTTTGTTTTGGGTTTACCTAGGAGTAGGTATGGAAGGGATTCAATTTTTGTTGTTGTAGATCGATTTTCTAAGATGGCTAATTTTATCCCTTGTCATAAGACTGTCGATGTTTCTCATGTTCTAGATTTGTTCTTTAGGGAGATTGTGAGGTTACATGATATGCCTAGGACAATCATTTCTGATCGGGATGCTAAGTTCTTGAGTTACTTTGGGAAAACGTTATGGGGCAAACTAGGAACGAAACTTTTGTTTTCTACAACTTGTCGTCCTCAAACCGATGGTCAAACAAAAGTAGTTAATAAGACTTTATCTTTATTGTTAAGGGCTATCATAAGTAAGAACATTAAAACTTGGGAGGATTGTTTACCACATGTTGAGTTTGCTTATAATCGTACTATTCATTCTACTACTAAATTCTTACCATTTGAAGTTGTCTATGGTTTTAATCCTTTAACTCATTTGGATTTATCATCTTTACCTATTTCTAAGCATGTGAATTTAGATGGTAAGGAAAAGGCAGAGTTGGTGAAACAACTCTATGAGTGGGCATGACTCAACATAGAGAGGAGAACTGAGTAATACACCAAGCAAGCTAACAAGGGACGTCGCAAGCTGGTCTTTGTGCCCAGAGATTAGGTATGGGTACACATGAGGAAAGAAAGATTTCCAGCACAAAGACGTTTTAAGTTGCTACCTCGAGGAGATGGTCCTTTTCAAGTCATAGAACGAATCAATGACAATGCTTACAAACTTGATTTACCAGGTGAGTACAATGTTAGTGCTACTTTCAATGTTACTAACTTAAGTCCTTTTGATGTAAGTGATGATTTGAGGACAAATCATTCTCAAGAGGGGGGGAATGAGGAGGATATCAAGGCTGCAATGAATGTTCAAGATCCAATTCAAGTTCCAGTTGGTCCAGTAATGAGGGCTCGTGCTAAAAGGTTGAAAGAAGAGCTGAATAACTTGGTCCAGAGAGTTCTACAACAAGAAAAAAACGCGTTCACTAATAAGGGTGAACAAAGGCTGATTTTACTCATCAAAGTAGATCCAAACCATGAACCAGCCATACACGTCTATTGAGCCATTTGGGCGTATTTTCCAGCAAAGAATCAAGTCAAGATTTTGTTTTCAAGATTCAAGAAATTCAAAATTCTTCAAGAAGTTTTAAGAAGCTTGGAAGATTTCGTAAATATTTAATTTCTTTGTAATTCTATCTTAGTTTAAGTTTTAGTTTAATTCGAATTCTAGTATCTTGTTTAGAGTCCAATATGGACGAGTTTAGGAGATTGAAATCTTGAGTCCAACTCTAATTCTAATCTTGAGTCAAATTCGTAAGAGGAATGAGTCTTTCTTGACTCAAAGGCTACTTCTTTTTACCTAGTTACTTTAGGCGATTTTCTACTTAGGATAGGATTAGGAGTTATTTTCCAAGTAGGACACTTCGTTGTTAATTCGCCTATATAAGGCTAACTTTCAGATTATGCAATAAACGTTTTTGATTTATTAAAAATTGTGAGATTATTCTCCTTGAGTTATTCAAGAAACTCTTTTGAACTTATCAAGGAATTCCTTGTGGCGTTCAAAATCGGCTTATCAAACGGATCTTTCATCCCCGTTTGTGACGTCTTTACTACACCAAGGTTCTTGATTTCCTAAGTAACGGGTTACGGTTTCCATTGTGGAACCCCACTTTTCTATCCTATCTCGTTTTGCGTGTTTATTCTCGTTTTGCGTGAATTGACCTGTTTATGTGCTATATGACTTAGAATGTGGTAATTTTAGTATCAATACTCCTAGAACATGTTAAATGTGCATTCATGAAATTTTCATCAAAACCGGAGTCCGAAATTTTATCGTCGATTTTCAGTGAATAGTGTTTTCGAAACACGTCCGCTATAATTTTGAAACTGGTCTTTTTAACCCTTCTAGACCTAGTCCACGGACTTTAATAGACCTGTGTTTGATTAAAACAGTTTTAAAATCGGCTTAAGAATTTATTAGGGTTTTTACACTGACTTTTGCGAAAATCGAGTTTTAAGCCGACTCGGGTAGAATTGTTTGATTGTAAAACTTCTTGTCACCTAAAAATAATTTACTTGAGCTAGCTTGGGTGTTGAATAATTGTTTTGAACTTTGGTGATCAAAAAAATGCATTTAAAGTCAAGAAAACACTAAAAACACTAAAGTTTCAACTTTGACTTTCATTTAAAATCTTGACTTTGATGCATATATCATCAACACACATTGCCAAAGCACAAAAACACACTCATTTTCACACACATGGCCGAGATTTTCATGGGAGATTAAGCCAAGGAGTTTTCAAGGTTTTCAAAGCAATTTTTCAAAGAAAAAGCTAGTTTTTGTCCGTAGAATTTCGTGCCGAGTTGGATTCCTCTTGTTGGGCACGCATTGCACGCATTCCTAGGCTTTTATCGCATCAAAGGTGAGAGAAAAATTCTAGATCTCAAAGTGTCATTTTTATACTTTTGCTCATAAATGAAAATTTAACCGTTAGAATTGAAATCTGATGATAGATTATTGCTCCTTGTATGCTAGGGATCGTTATATACCAATACTACGAATTTCTGTCGGATGTAGTATAATTTTTATTTTCCGGGTATTTAATTTTGATTAAAATGTTCAAAGTTGAATTAAATGAGTTGTGTTGATCGAAATCGATTGCCGTCAATTTCTAAATACTTGATAATTACGTGTTAGCGCTGTTGTAATGCCGAATTTTCGATTACATTGTTCGTGTGAAAACCCGGAAAATCCAGCCAAGACATCCTAGGGTTTTAGGGTTATCGGGCATGATTTGGAGGTGTTATGGTGGATTTCCGAGAGGGTTAATGTAGTAGGTTGAATGGGTGAGTGATAGAAACTGATTTGGCAATGTTTGGATTAGTAGATTGTAAGTTATGAATTTTAGAAGTTTAGGTTGTCATTCTTTAATTTCTTGAACCATGCCTCTAGATGGTTGGGTGGTGTTGAGTGATTGAATTGTGAGTTGTTGATGGGTAAATTAGAGTTTGATTGTGTGTTTAATGCACGTTCGGTTAGATGGCCTACTTTGTCATCTAACTTACTTGTTTGCTGTTTAATGTTATATTGATGTTATATGGATGTTATATTGATGTTATATTGATGTTTTATTGATTGATTATTGAGTACGGGAATCGGGCACTTTTGTTGCTGATCTCTCGGAATATTGATGATTGATGTTTATTATTATTGCTGGGTCTCTGGGATGTGTGTGCCACCTCTCGGGCAGCATCGGACTGTCGGGTTGATAACAGCATGACTATCAGAGATTGCCTCCAGCTCGCATGACGGAGGTGTCATGGAGGGCGAGGTTATTGGGGGTACCTCGGGTGCGTGAGTAATGGGGAGTTACAAGAAGAATGGTTGAGATCGTGATGGCGTCTGGAGCTACACCAACTAGAGAGAGTATCCTTTATTGAATGGTTATATAGTTATGTGATGATAGTTTTATTTATTGTTATTGTGTGTTTAGTGACTCAAAGGATTATTCCAAGGAGTTTAGTAGACCTTGCTGGAGATCTATCGGATCCTCACTGGGCTTATTTTATATAAGCTCACTCTCTATTATTGCATGCTTACAGGTGTACTTGAGCAGGATTACGGGTACGTGCCTCATGAAGAGGAGAATGTGAAAAATGTGCCGTATGTGGACGGGTCCTATGTGCCAGAGTCTTGTCCTTGATGCTTGAGATGTTGTATACTCTATTATCTTGTATATTAACCTAGTTGTCTTTTATTTTCCTTGTAATTTATGATGTATAAGTTGTAGTAAGATAATGAACTAAATGATGCTAACTTAGTAGTCTTTCTTTTGTTATGATCTAGGTTGCTAAGTTTGTTTATAATCTATTTTGATATGTATGTATAGCCTATGTACTATGTTGGAACGGAGGCGCGTAACTATGAAGGAGTTGATGAAAGAATGTTTAATGTATGAAGTGGTTGTGTTGTATGTTGTCAATTTGATTGTGGAATTGGTTGGTGATTTATGGAGGTTGATGCATGTTGTTCTTAAGGGTTGGTTTAAAGCCCGGATGTTCATGTTACTGTCGTTATGCTGCCGAATCTCCGTTGCGTCCTGACTGATCGTAGGAGGGGTCGAGTTGGGGCGTGACATCCATCGTTCTTGAAAGATTTTGGGTTTGTCTTTGCCATATTTGTTATTGGGTCTCATCGCATGTTGACGTGGTTCGTATCATGACTTCTAATAACTTGTATTAAAATTTTAATTGGTAGTAATTGGCCAAATACTCAATTCAACCCCCTTCTTAAGTATATTTGCCCTAACGATAGCTATCGGTAAGAAGGTTTCCCCATAATTGATTTCTTTTTTCTGATTATAACTCTTCGGCACCAATCGTGCTTTGAAGATTTTGACATTTCCATTCACTTCTCTCTTTCTCTTGTAGACCCACCTGCACGCTATGAGTTTAATCCATTTAGTGGAGGGGAGACGTCTGGTTCACTGAATGTTACAAGATTCCTAGGAATGTGAAGTTTGGAATATGACATTCTTATATTTGGTTCGCAGAATAAAAAAATATTATTGGGAATACAATATTCCCATGATTTGGTTAATTTCTATTCCTATGTGAGGGGGTGAGAATTTCACATTTTCAAGTCGTGGGAATATTTTAAAGAAAATAAAAGACACAAATACCCCTCTTAGAAAATACAAAATTAAAATAAATACAATAAAATAATTAAAAAAATAAAATAAAAAATAAAAAAATAATGTAAAATTAATAAAAAATAAAAAATATAAATAAGATAAAATAAAATAATATAAAATTAAAATAAAATAAATAAAAACTAAAAAATAAGAAAATAAAATAAAATTTAAAAATAAAATAGAAAAATAAAAAATGAATTAAATGAAATAAAAATAATATAAAATAAAATGAAAAAAATAAACTAAAAATAAATAAAAAATAAGAAAATAAAATAAATAAAAAATAAAAAAAATAAAATAAACATAAATATAAGATTAGTAAGAATAAAATAAAATAAAATAACATAATGTAAAATATTTAGAAAAAATAAAATAATAATAATAAAATGAAATAAATAAAAATTATCAATTTTCTAAGTTACACTAGAATTTTATATTTAAAGTTATGTTTAATGCTGCATTCTAGATTTTAAATTACTAAATTCAATAAATTTAAAAGTTTAAAAATAAATTAAAAATTAAATGAAATAATTTTTAATTTTTTTAAATAATAAATTTAAGTTTCTGATTTTGAAGTGTCAAGTTAAAATTTATTTTTATAATTTATATACTTTGTATTAATAGGTTAAACATTTGTTTTACTCGCTTATTAGTGAAAATACACAAAATTAATCTTTATTTGTACACTTTGTTCGTTATTCTTGTTTTTTTGAGTTAGGGGTATTATTGAAAAATTACTCGACATTCCTAGGAATTTTGAATATAAACCAAACTTAATAAAAAACATTACTAGGAATTTGACAAAATATTCTCAATAATATTTTTTAACAAACCAAACACTTTTAATCACATTATCAGGAATGACATTCCCAACCCTGGAATGAAAAATTTATCCGTGAACTAAACGCCCCCTAGGTGCAACTACAAGATCCCAAACATGATTAAAATACATGGATTTTATCTCGGATTCCATTGCCTAATGCCAACGATCGGCATCAACGTCAGTAACTACCATGTCATAACTAGTAGGATATACTTCTTGATCCTCAAGTCAGTTTGAAAAAACTCTCCAAGGTATCTATTAGGTTGTCTGGATATTATCCTACTACGATAAAGCTTTGGCTGATTGCTAGAAGTAAGTTGTTGTTTATCAACGGCATCACTGTCTGGATCTAGTGATCCATAATATCCTTGAGGGACCTCTTCTAGAGCAATCTCTGACTCATTCCCCATAGTGGGTCATACAACCATCTTCCAAGTACTTAGTATGAGCATTAATAGGTACCTTCTACTCTTCAGGGTTGTAAAATAAAGCTCTTCTTGTTCGTTTATGTTATCCTATGAAATAACACATCTTGGATCTACGTTCCAATTTCTTAGCATCATTATCCAGTACATAGGCTAGATAACCCTAAATGGGATTTGCTTCAAACTAAATTTAAGATGTGAGCTGTTGTTTCTAACGCATAGCACCAAAAAAAAAATTGTTAATATTGCACGACTCATCATAGATCTTACTATATCTAGGAGAGTTTTGTTTCTTCTCTCAACTACACCACTTTGCTGGGGGTACCCAATGTAGTCAACTAAGATACAATCCTGTGTTCCCTTAAGTAATCCTTAAACTCTCCTAGGAGGTGTTCACCACCTCGATCAAATTGAACAACTTTAATAGTTATTCCTAATTGCCGCTTCGCCTCATCCTTGAATTCTTCGAACTTCTCAAAGGATTTTGTCTTGTGTCATATTAGGTATACATATCTATATTTTGAGTAGTCATCAGTAAAAGTGATAAAGTACACATAACCTCTACGAGCTTGCTTAATCATATTACCACACACATTTGCGTATACCAATTCCTCTACCTCACTTGCCCTTTGCCTTTTAGTAAAGAATGGTCTTTTGGTTATTTTCCCTTCAAGGCGTGATTTGCACTGAGGCCACGTTTCAAGATCTAATGAGCTTAAGGGCCCATCGTTGACCAACCGCTAAAGCTTGTTTAGGTTGATATGACCTAAACGCAAGTGCCAAAGATAAGTATCACTGGCAGGAAAAGCCTTCCTTTTAGGGAAAATAGAGCATTCTTGCTCTGTATAATATAGTGCAGATGTAATGGGATAAATGAAAAACAAGTTATCATGCATTTTATAGGAATAGATAATTTTACCATGTCTACTGATGTCAATACCAAAATGAAAATTAACCATATAACCAAAATTAATAAATTGCGACATTGAAATTAAATTTCATCGTAGGTCCAAAATGTAGTTGACTTGACTTGACTTAGAGGAATATTAGATGTGATCTAATATATTGTGATCCTTAGGCAACATACCAAAGTAGCTAACATTGAACTTGAATTATTGGAATATGGATGTAGGTCACTAAAGGCACACAAGAGAAGCCTTCGAAGCTTCAAGGGCTCACATAGTGATGAAGTAGGGATACATTCATCAACTCCCTTATGTAGTCACTATGGCACTCACGGTATGATACGTGAGTTACGATGTTACTTCCTTCAAAACAATGCGTACGTCATAACTTTACCCAAACACCGTACAGATCTTGGTTTGGTTATCACTTAGTAACCAACCTGAATCCTCGAAGCTAATACACACAGTAACCGAGGTTTCACATCTGGCTATTCACAGGTTACATATGGATTGTGGGTATCTATACCGACAATATATCAATCTTAAATTACAACATATGCAATAAGAGGTCTCATCTTGGTGATTGTTGTTAGAACTAATCCTGGACAATATTCAAGGCGACACTTGAATGAGTATAGCATTTCCGACGACTACTAACCAACTAATTTTGTCTCATCTCTGTATGCTCCCACTGCGCTAGAGGCGATTGCTCGTGTGAGAGAGCTAATCTTCTTAACCTGTTGACGTACTTTTCGATGCCAATATGTGCTAGCATACTCATACTCGATTTTTTCCAAACTTATCACAAAGATAAGGCACCAAGCAAACACATGAAGAAAATTTTGTTCACTATAAATTGGCATCAAACACTCACCAGTATGAGTACATTAGTAATTACACAATACTTTACGAAACATCAACATCAAGTCATACACAATCGTAGAGATTCCATTGCAACAAATGCATATCTCTGAATATGGATTTATTGAGTAGGTCACTGCCATCTCATGCATAGGTGAGTTTTCCACAGTCATTTCTTTTTATGACACAAAGCCATAATGTTTATGTACTAGGTCTCGCCATGAAATTTAGGATCCTTAGCACAGGCGATGACTAATTAGTGGACACAACAAATCATCATTGCTTATCTAGCAATTGACTTATCTTATGTCCATCATAATCTCTCGAGCCATACTGCCACTTGCATAGCTATTGAGCATGCCGCATAGCTCAATTTCTACAATTGACAATGCTATGCATATTTGCTTCTTGCCATTCCATGAAGTTGTGCCATTGATCAGCAAGAAAACATACTAAGAGGTAACTTTACACTCATTTGGATCACTACCTAAATCAACACTTCTGGATCTCTACTAATAGAGATCAACACTTCAATGGCATAGGCAAAATCTAAGTTGCCTTTCAAATACCTCAAGATCCTTTTGACAATGCTTCAATAAGCTTGTCTAAGACTTTGATTGATAACAACATATCAATTCCATGGCAAAAACAAATATCTAGCTATATACATACCACAATATACAAGGCTTCTCATGGTACTTGACTGTAAGACCCCGAATTTGTCCATATTTGTAATTGCGTGATTTCACCCGTTTATATGTTATTTGAATTAAAATATGTTAATTAAGTGATTATAACATCTATTACATGATATGTGAGCATTCTTGAAATTTTCATAAAAATCTGCATCAAAAATTTTATCATTGATATTTGTGAATAGTGTTTGAAGTGCACGTCCGCTAAAATTTTGACACAGGTCATTTAAACGTTTTAAATACTAGTCCTCCATTATTAATTGACCCATATTTTAATAAAAGTTATTTCTGAAATTGATTAGGAATTTAAATAGACTTTACGGGCGAAAAGGTACATTTTAAAGCAAAAATAGTGATTTCTGCTACATTTAATTCTTGCGCTGACTTTTGTTGACCTAGTATATATTAAATACAAATTATATTTCTTCTTAAATATTTCTAAAATGGCACAACTGAAAAATGAATTTAATAGACACTTGAAAAATAAATAATATGAGTTTTTCATCGTCTTTTACAAAAATAATCATTTTATTTTAATCGTTGGTAAATATATGTTTATAAATATTAGTGATCCTCAAAATATAGTCTACTAAATATATAGTATAAATTAGATAGTATTATTATTACTATTTTTTGGCTAAAATAATTAAAAAACAACTAAAATATCAAATGTTAACAAATTTGACCAATTCTTTTTGCATTGACTTTTTACTTAACTTAATATATACTCAAATATCAGCCAAAACACCACAAAAACACACCAAAAACCGTGGCTCCTTGGAGGATAAAGATGAAGAACATTTTCAAGATTTTTCAAAGTATTTTTCACATAAAAACTTCATTTCAAGTCCAAATCACTTCATTCAAAACTTGATTTTGCTTGTTAGGCATCCATTCTACCTATTTCTAGCCTTAGTTTGCATCAAAGGTGAGTGAAAAACTATATCTTATTTTTAAAATTTGTGTCAAATTTTAGTTGCATTTGTAGTTGTTATTTTGTTAAATTGATGTTAGATTATTGCTTACTATATGTTAAGGACCAATTACATGTATTCTTAACTGTTTTGAACGGTTATAGCATGCATTTTTATTTTATGGGCATTTAAATTGATTTATTGGGTTATAGTTGAATAATTGTTATTGTAATGGTTGGAATTGAATGGTCGTTGCTTCTATAGGCATGTTAATTATTGGGTAGTAATTTTGTAATGCCAAATTTTTGATTTGAATGCCATATCAAAAGTCTAGAAATTTCAGCCAAAGTGCATTGCCAAGATTAGGGTTGTTGGTCTTGTTTTAGATGGATTTTGGTTGGTTTAAGAGGGGGCTAATGTACTTGCATTGATGGTTGAGTGATAGGAAGTGGATTGGGGTTTGTTTGATTAGTAGATTGTAAGTTATGAATTTTAGAAGTTTGTGTAGTCTTTCTTTGAAATGTTTAAGTGTTGTCTTTAATTATTTGATAGTGTTTATGTAGTTGATATTTGGGTTTGGGTTGAGTAGGTTCAAGTTTGAATGCATGGTGAAATGTTTGTTGAGTTGGATGACCTACCTTGTCATCTAACTTTGATGTATTAGAATTGTTTAGTTGTTTAATTGGTTGTTGAATTTAATTGAGGGGCGACCTTCTTTGTTGTCCTCTATGAGAGTGTTGATTGCATGATTGAGTGATTAGTTGTGCATGCTAATGTTTATAACAATTGTTATCGGGCTTGGTTGTGTTGTGTTACCCTGGCATCCTTGGGCTTGCTAGGCGATAACCCGACCACATGGACAATTCCCTTACTCGTATGGACGGGGAAATCCATGGGTATTGGGTTGTACTATCAGGGTTTCCGGATTCTCTTGAGTGGGAGTAACAAGGAGGGAATGTTAAAGTTCGTGAAAGGATTGGATAGAGTCCAACAACTTCAAAGGAACAAGTGTATCATATCCAAACTGATTGTTTACTTTTATTGCTGAATTTGTATTGTTATTAATGTTTATTGTCTGTTCATTGCTCCTAGGATGATTGTCCAAGTGGTAAAGAAAGTATTTGCAAAACATCTTTCAAATCCTTACTGAGCTTTATTATATATAAGCTCACCCTCATTCGTTTATTCATCAGGTGTAACTGAGCCAGATTTTGGGTACGTCCCTCAAGAAGCTGAGAATGTGTCTTTTGTTGAGGAGTCTTACGTGCTAGAGTCTTATCCATGATTCTCTTGGCCGAAGTTCTCTATTTGCTATCTTGTATGTTGGAACCAGTTGTATTGTATTTACTTTGAAGTTTGTATTGTATAAGATGTTATAAAGATAGTGAAAAGTATAATGCTAGTTTAGTTGTCTTACTTTGGATTATGAGTAGATTGCTAGTCTAGTTTTATATCAAGTATGCATATGTATAGTTTAGCTTGTGGTATGTTGTTGAAACGGAGGCATATGACTTGTGGTTGGAATGTCGTATGGTTGTTTAATATACGGTACGAATATTGATGAATGGTTGTGAAGTTGTTGATGATATTTGGAGTTGGTTGTGTGATGTTATAAATGGTTGGTTTAGAGCCCTGTTGTCCATATTACAGACGTTATATTATCAAAATTTCGTTGCGTCCTGATTGATTATAAGTGGGGTTAAGCTGGATCTTGACTCTAAACACATAAGCTACTCCATCAGTGTCCTTTATTCCACAAAGTTAAGGATAACTAACCACTTCCTGATAGTGACTATATACTCGTTGTCATTTCTGGTCAATGATATCATCTATCTAGAGAGATAGAATCACATATCTACTCTTAGATCAATTGACATGTACACAGGTGCTTTATTGAACCATTTGAAGATCATACACAATGAATTCTTCTTGCATTTCTCCACAAAGAAACATCACCTTTACATCCACCTAATGTGAATTATTTTTACATCCACCTGATGTAATTCGAGGTTCAATTAGGTGACTTGATCAGAAATGGGTGGATTGAGGCAAACCTATCAATGAAAAAAGGTTTGCATGCAAGTTATACCCTCAATTTGGGTACAACTTTTAGTCATTAGCGAGCTTTTATTTGATATTAAATCCAATTGTTCATCCATTGCTTTTCATCCGACTTTTCCTTACAAAAGATGAGAGAATTTCCACCACTATCTAAGATTTATCATCATCTTAACTAATAATCATATGAAAAACTTATTTTCATAATTACCCGGTAGTGAAACGAACTCACATTGATCACGAAACAGATTCGAGTTGATCAAACCGATATTACTATTGCAAGTAAACATGATCCACAAACCGGTTTATAAGACAAACTCACTTTGATCTTGAAACAAATTCAAGTTGACCAAACCAAACCGGTGTATGTCTCCCACTTGGATTAGTGAATGAAAGGAAGTCCTTCTTTCAACTGAAGATTTGTGAGGGATAGGACCATTAGAAGCATTCAATTCAGATAACTGAATCTCCTATTAAGAAATTCTAAATCTAAGAATGTTGAGTCCAAACACACTCCTACTATCTGTTTAGCAATGAACATTCCATTTGGAGCATTCAAAGTACCAAATAGAAATACACATATATCATTTCGGTTAAAATTTTTCAAGCTCATGAGAAATGTCATGAACAAAAGTAGTCAACTCAAATGGTCATAAGTCATCACGGACTAGTTCACTACCTGTCCTTAACTCATAGAGAGTTGAAGTGACTGTTTTCTAGGGCTCTCGGTTAAGTAGACATATATATGGTAGTTATATATTCTCAACAAAAAATTGAGAAATCTATACGAGCCATCATATACTCAAGCACATCCAATTGGATTCTATTCTTTTTTTCTACAATATCTCATAGTTGCGAAGTTCTAGGAATAATTAGCTCTCAAGATATACCTGTTTCATTACAAGTCCTTTTGAACTAATCAAATGGATATAATAGACCACAGTCGGTTATCAAAGATTTCATTTTATGTCTGATCAATTCTCAACAAGGTTTAAAATATGCCCAAAGTAATTAAAAGCTTCAGACTTGTGACAAAAAAAGACAAGCCCACAACTTGTGAAATCGTAATTAATGAAACATTAGGCCTCTTGCCATGCCCTAACATTCTTTGGTCCATAAATTTCGGGATGATAAATTGCAATGGAAAGCTAACTCCCAAGCCTTTGCCAAATATCTTTATTGTGGTTCACTGGCTAGGAAACATTCACACAAGGGCAGATAGAACTATGCTAATCACAGACTCAAAAGACCTTCTCTTGCGAGTTTGTTCATTCTATTTTGCCCAATATGCCTAGCTTGCTATGCTACAAATTTCAACGATGTAGCGTTAATAACACATATTTATATAGTAATGGTTCTTGATGTTAAGCGCATAGAACAAGAAAACCATCCACAATATAGCCAAATTTATAATGAGTTGTCCCTAACAATTTGACTGAGTTCTATATATACAAAATTGAGAACCTAATCATAAGAGGATTTTATCCATAGACCAAGTATTTCTAGAATCGGAGCTTATAGGATGCATGGAAAAATTAGAGTTTGACCAATGCCATTGTCTTCAAACTCTCGGATTATTTCCTACAAATATCCACCGTAATTCACCTAAAATCTAACGGTATTTGAATTGCTCCTTCATGTCTAGTTATAGGGTTAGACGCTTAGTCTTCGGCTCAACGCAATTCCGAGCTTAGTGACCGTTTGTATGACAATTGTAGCACATAGCTCATATTTGTCACACATACGTCTGACTTTCTTGGCCTCTCAGTCAGCTTATCCTTTCTTTTTGTCATTGGAGTCATTGCCCCTTGTGCTTGGATCCTTATGACCCTTGCTTATTGGACTTAGTTACATAAGCTTGACCAATGGCCTAAATGGCTAAAAGGTGTTACCTACAATCTCCAGTTGACATTTTCTATTTGGAACGTCTTAACATTCCTATTTTACGTCATGTTGACAATTATGTGCACTCAAGTAGATGTAAATGATACGATGACAACTTGCACTAGTTGTTCATCAGTGAGAATGTGACCAATTGCCTTCAATTCTCAAATTACGTTCGACGTCTTGGAAATACTACCCTTAGAAGCATTGTAATGCTCTCAACATGTGTCGAATTGGAGTATAAGTTTATATGGCTTAGAAATTGAAATTCCACTGAACTTCTCTCTCAAGCTTTCAAAATCCCTACATTAGTAGGTCATACTTCGTGATAAGTATTGAGGTGTGACACACAATGCTCAGCAACGTGATGTGAGCAATAATATTTGTCTAGCCAGATAGTTCTCTACCTCTAATACTGAGTGGTGTTACCACCCTCATGGTTCACCACAACATAACTCAGTGTTTCAAGCACCTATTTACTGTTCAAGGATATTCTGAAGTTGATGATGGCACATTTGCAATCATCATCGTTCATTTTTCCCTCATCAATGATATTTTATGGTGATCTTAAATAGCCATAACATAGACATCTGTGATGTTCGGTACTAGCACATTTAGATGTTTAATTCTACTTGAACAAGTATTTAACTACAATAAAGTCACAAATTGTAGAACAACCTATCAAATTCTATAGATGAAATGTCACAATGATCACAATTTAATCCTATTCGATTAGAAATATTCGTTCTGAAAATGAATTACTTAAATTCACATGTTTGGGAACTAATAGTTTTAGATTAGAATCACACCAATCTCAATCTTAGAACTCCCACTCAGATAAAGGATTAATAAACTAATTATTAATTTAATAACATATACAACATATGCTTGTGATCACTACATGATAATAAAGGCAAATATGAATATGCTACTCACATGAATTAGTATTTAGCATATAAACACCAATAATGTTAGACAAAAATAAATATTTCTCACCGGTCTCCTCTTTTTTATAATTTGGCATAGTCCACCAGAGTTGACACATTCAATTCTTTTAACACGTGTGGACCATGACAATTAATAATGTAGAAGCTGTCTCAAACATATCGAGACCCAAACGACATATTTTGGTTCTACGTGTTAGGAGAAATAAGAGTATGTCTAACATTACTCATAAATCATATATGACCATCACATGCTCATCAAAGATATCCCACAAAATATTTAATATTACACGTACATATTAAAAGTAAAACAAAATATGGGATAATCAGTTTGGGTCAATAACAATATGTGTTCGTATGTCCAGTAGTGGTGGAAATCTTTCTCTCAGTTTGTTTAACTCTCATATTCCTCCAATGACTACTAAAGTCCTCAAGAAAATAAACAAACTTTAATACATAACTATCTAATAAATGAATTTAAAAATAGATTGATAATGCAAGTAGCATGTATTAATATTGTACACAACATGTATAATGAAATTGAACAAATTTCATACTTTGAAATGAAATTACAAAAATTTCATATCACTTATTGTAAAGATTACAATAAAAATTACACAAATTTGGACATTTAAATGAAATTACGAAAATTTCTAACCACTAATTGTAAAAATTACAATTAAATTACAAAAATTTGGGCAATTTAATGAAATTATAATTGAAATTAATTTAAGTTATGTATTAGTCTAGCAAGAAATAAGGGACAAATCACAATTATCAAAAAGATAAAGGCCCTCATTTAAAGGAAAACAAAACTTATCTGGATTAAATCAAAGAGAGTGATGCACACATCATTTTAAATGTTGTACAAAACAACAAATAAAACTACACAAATTAATGTATCTCAATGAAATTACTAAAATTTCATGCCTTTTAGTTGTAAAATTTCAAATTTCTTGGATTTACTCAAAAATTTTACCGAAAAATTTCATGCCTAGAAATGTAATTTTACAACGCATATCACTTAGATTGGAGCATTATGTGGGAAATACCATAATTTTCATATCTCAATTTGATTTAATTAAAGTTTTGGAGTCTAGGGTGAAAGTGGGAGTTAAATTAAACATATCACAAAGATATAGGGTTTAAACAAGTGATATGGGGCCAAAAACACAAATAATACAAAGTTTTGTGTACGTGAGGTCAAATATGAAATTATCACAAAGATATAGGGGATAAAAAAAATTTCTATAACTAATATATAATATATATATATATATATATATATATATATATATATATATATATATATATATATATATATATATATATATATATATATATATATATATATTCTTGGCCAGACGGCCGACGCCATCCGGTGGCCAGACTACCGGCCGGCTGGCCGCCACGTGGCATCGGCTGGCTACGCACGTGGCAGCCGGCAGCCCATGTAGCTGCCACGTGGTGGCTACATGGCTGCCTATATGGCATATCACGTGGCTACCACGTGATGCCGGTGGTGTGGAGGAAAATTTTTTGATTTGATTTGATTTTATTTTGCAATTTGAATTTTAAAAACATATTTTGAAATTCAAAAATTAAACAAAATTAAAAATTAGATAATAAACTCATTATTACCTTTAATCTTTCCTCCACCACATGTCACCACCGCATTGGCCCCATGTTTCCCATGTTACCCTACTTTCTGATGTGCGCACAAACACACAAACACCAAGAACACACAGTAAAAATGTACAAACACAGTACGCATTAAAATATTCAAAAATTCGTAATTTATTCATACGACATCCACAAATTATGAAATTTATGTCGTTGGAATCTTTCAAACACGTAGTTTCTACTAGTACCAATTATATGCACAGATCTGATTCTTAACAGTAACGCAATTAAAAGGCAGAATGTTATTCTAACTTTAAAAACTCATAACTAATTCAGCACTTACCAGAAAAATATGAAATTAATTGCGTTAGAACCTTTATAACACAAGCTTTCTAGCAGTACAAAAATAATCCCCAGATGAGATACTTCATAGAAACGGTATTCCATGACTAATTCGCTAAAAATTCATGAAAAACTAAAAATAAGGGTTTTGATGCATATAATTGAATATCGTACAGAGAACAAACATTAAGGCTCTGATACCAATGTTGTTTTAAAGTGAGATATTCGCACATACCTCAAAATTACGGAAGCGAGTGATCGACGATCTTGTTTGTTCTACTGCACTTGCAAGGAGTCGTAGTGTGTAGCACAAGATCACAAACTAATCTACCACAACTTAAATGTCTAGGTTCTGAGAGCTTTTCACAAAGTGTTTTTCTTATATTGGATACAATAGGCAGAATAACGTATGTTCTGTATTAGGTTTTCCCTAATATATATGGGATAGTGGGCTTCCCACTACCTGGGCCATATTAGTTAATCCACCCCAACTTGGGCGGATTATAACCCAAGTCCAACAGGCCATATTACTAACTTTTTTCCATTTGCATTCAGCTTCTTGCTATGCATCAGTGGCATCGGGAGTTGGGACAAGGTATGGCTCGATCAGAACATACTTGTACTCTTTAGCATTAAGTACTATGTCTAAGTTTCTTTTCTAGTCCACATAGTTTGGGCTAGTCAACTTATTTTCACTAAGAATATTGGCTAGTCGGCTAAAAGAACTTCCTAATATCTCTGGATATTTAAAACAATATATTAGATGCATGGGCAGTATATATATAGTGCATGTATATTATGAGTGCAAGATTAGAATGTAATAGTATCTTACCTTACTTACAAATATCCCACCGTAAGGTGAGAATCTAATTGAAAGATCCTACTGAATAAGGCAATGCCATTTTTTTTCTGACAAGAAAATTAAGGTACTAATTATGTTGGTTCTACCTTAAAGTTATAAAACTCAACCGTGCAGGAACAAAATTTTTGTAATGAGAATACATAAATCCCGACTTGAAACTTGGGGACTATGTTTCTTGTATTTTTCAATATTTTGAAAAGTGATATTCAGAATTAACAGAAAGTAACAAATATTTGGCAAGAAGATAACATCTCACTCTATCTGTAATGATAGACAACTAATGCATACGAGTAATTCTTGTAACATCAACAAGAACTAATTTCCTATTTATAGAATTAAAATGCAATAGTGCACCACTCAAAACTTCATTTTCCCCTTTGGATTTTTTAATTATCGCTTTTGTCTGCTTCATCTATGTATATGTTACTAAATAAAGTAATTACAGCTGTAACACAAAGATAATTCTCACGGAAAAGATTGTCCGATATCAAATGAAAATCACCTTCATTCATATACTTGCTCTGCCGGGCAGAAGAAGGGTTTGGCTCTGATCAGCCCGGGGCCAGCTGGGCGGCTTAAGAATTCCATGCAAGGAGGATGCCTGTATCACTCAATATATTGGCAATTACTAGTATTTAGATTTAACTCATTACATGTGATATTAAAGTAGGTTACCACCACATTCTGTTGGGCAAGACATATTCAAAGTATTCAAAAATTGAGATATGAAGATGGTTAAAGAAGATATCCATACTTCACCAGGGATCATTTGAGGACATTGAGATTTCTAAATATGCAACCATTGATATCCACCAATATCTAGTTCTTCGTATGCATGCATGACTACAGAATGGATCTTTCAAGATCATTACTGAGATCTCTAATCATAAGAATTTGCACACGTTTTGACCGTTTCTCTCTGAATGTTGGTGGAGTCCACGAGCTAGAGAGGCGCCACATGTTTTGAAGCTAACTCCATTAATTTCTATTCTGGCATGTCCGAATAGAAGTTTTATATATATATATATATATATATATATATATTCAGACATATTCGAATAGAACTTTTTAAAAAAAAATTGACAGAATTAACAGAAAGTACGTAACAAATATTTAGTAAAAAGATAACGTCTCACTCTATCCGTAATGATAGACAAGTAATGCATACGAGTATTCTTCTAACATCAGCAAGGACTAAGTTCCTATTTATAGAAAATGCAATAGTGCACCACTCAAACTCGGATTCGAGACTGCTGCGCACCGCACCTAAAAAGATCATACTTTCGTAAGGCTCTAAAACTAAAAAAGTAACAATAAATAAAGTCAAATATTCTTCACTTAAATATCACAGATTAGTGTCTAAGGCCTCCTACGAGTAAAAATTTCAAAAGTAAAATTCGAAACTAAACCTCAAATAATTCTAAATTTTTATGTATTAAGATTTTACATAATCAAGCTCGGAGAAGGGTGATCCAAGTTAGTATCTGAAAAAGTTAATGGGGGCATTGGAATCTCGAACATGTAATTAAATTAGTACTACTAAAGATCAACTTATTTTTCATTAGATAAATATCCGCTACTTTCTCGGTGAAAAATCAGTGGACTATGTAAGTTATAATTGTTATTATTTCCTTTTTAATTGGCAGTTTTGTTTGTTCCCTTTTAGTGAAAATGGCAAGCACGATGGAGGGGTGAGACAATATTAAATAGAGAAATTTCTGAATTCGTGGTTACTCCTATAATCTTTGTATGAACACATGCCACTATAGAAAATTATAATTTTCTCGAACATATTTTTGTTGTTTTGGAATAAAGTGTGCATGAAGCAAAACAATAAAAGATTTGTAGTGATAATGTCTTTTTGGTCAAATATCTATAGTGATAAAGTAAATCAACTTTTGTAGTAAATTAATACCAACTTTGATTGTAAAATAAATAAACTTTGGTGGTAATCGTTGAAAAGAATAGAAAAAAAATCATGTTGGTAATTTCTGAAATCATAAAAAAAGAAAAAAATCATCAAATGTATTGTCAAAGTTGGTCTATTTTACCATAAAAAAAATTATGAGGTTTTTCAAGGCTTAGATAGAATTTCTATGTAACAACATGTTGTAATCAGAATCAAAATTTTAAGTTCAAGTCACTATGGGCGGATCCAAGATTTACGTTCAATAGGGGCTAAAATCATAAAATTAATAGTAATATATGAGTAATTTTTTTTTGTAAAAGATCTAAAAAATACACGTGTTTTCAAAAAACCTAATCCAGACTCACTCCTTAATAATTCAGATGATATAGGTCTATCTATGTGAACTACGATTTCGCCCACCAATTTACCAACATAATTTATTTGAAAAAAAAAATTACTAAGAGGGGTTTGTTTAACATCACTCACGCATACTCTCTAAGCAAAGAAGGCGGAGATGAAGACACGAGAGCTCAATAAAAACAGAATGAGAAGAGAATATTGAAGAACTAACTTCACTAGGAAGAAATGGCTATATATGAATTTTATCCTCATCTTTACATATCTCAACCACAAAAAATGAGTAATGTGTTGTATCAAATGGATATCAATTTTATCCTCAACTATTACGCCCCTTGCTGCAACAAGACCTGTGATGTTGATTGGCTTATATTTTGCCAAAATTATGTCTTGTCTGAATTTAATTATGGTATATGCATATCTATTTGGAAATCTTTTAATTGACAGGTTTACCATATTTACAAGAGAGTCGAAAATGCAAATTAGCATTTCCTTATTTACTTGAAGATTTGAAATCTCCTTATTCAAAAAGGAAGGTTTCCTTATTTAAGAGTTGCTTGGAGACAAAGTCATTCCATAAAACCCAAGGTCTAAGCAATGATTACCGTGTGGAGTTTTAGGCAACTAATTCAGCATATATACAGAGCCTTACACGACTAGAAGGAGGGCGAGAAAAAAAGCTGAAAAAGAAGACCTCTTTGAGTATTTAGAACTGTCAGGTTTTGCTGTAGCAGATTGATGTCATGTTGTAACAAAAGTCTGTAACGCAGGAATCTGATAGAGCACGTGTTGCTGCAGGAGACCGTGAAACAGACAGTTTATTTATGCTTTCACTATGCATATTGTTTTAATCTTTGATAGGAAGAGATTTTAATATGTTTATTGTTTGATTCATTCTTCGGGAGAAGAATATATAGTTCTCGGGAGAGAACGTTGCAAGTCGAGGGAAGCTCACCAAACCAAGGTTCATTAAGGAGTTTGTCATCAAGATGTCAAAGGTCAAGAATGAGTCTTTACTTGTGTAAGTTTGTTGATGTTGTAACTTGTTATTTATTAATGAATAGGTTTGTTGGGCCAGGGGAGGTCCCGTGGACGTAGACCGCACAGTTGAATCACGTTAAATCTCGGTGTTCTTACTTTGTGCATATGTTTATTTATTTTGTTTAACTTACGTTACAACAAGCGAATAACCAGAAACCATCATCAACTATGAAGAAATGGCTATGTATCAAATGTATAGATATTGCATAATGTGTCGTATATACCTGTTTTACATCACCGAAAGAGACCGATTTAATTGTCAAAAACATGTTCAACACTTACGATGACCCAGATCATAAACCCAATCACACAGAAAAAGAGAAAAAGGATGCACAAGTAATGGAGGCGGCCATGGCCATTACTAGTTGCGTCGAGGGGCACAACCACACCCACGCTCATCGACTAGTTATTCTCCACACCTATAGCAAAAATGGGTACCACATTTGCATCCAACGTGAGAAAGAATTAGATATGATCCCTCATATGTGGACATGATTTTAAAATTGCAACTGTTGAAAGATCAATATTAATACGTGACAACATTGCAAAATAATACAAGATGGAAAATTAATGTGACATGCATGGCAACATCGCAAAACTCAACCATTTTGAATAGTTTTCCCTCGTATGTTTCTTCTATTCTGCTCTTTGTCAGAACTAAGAATGTAACACCCCGATCCCTCTCGAGACCGGAAGTTCTATTAATCAATCTAATCGCAACCCAATTCCAAACTCGGGCATAAAATTTAGGGAAAAACGGACGGAATCTCCCCTGTTTCTAGGCATAATGCAAACCTGCAACAACATATAAGTGGACCAGCACCGTGTCCAACCATTCAAAATTCCTCAAGGCCATCCGAGCCTCGGTTCTCAACAATTAAACGTAACAAGTATATATACATTTCCAAGTACCCAGACTATCGTAACTATTTCCTTTAGACAATACAAACATGCATTGAATCTAAAACTTATTAACCTATACATAAAACTTAAATGACTTTTCTTTACACATTGAATTATATACATCTCATGAAAGTAAAATCTTTACATCTTTGACAACTCAAGCCAAATAGCACGCAAGGCAACTCTTCAAGCACGATCTACAACATAACCACGAACTTTTCAGCTAATATGGTATTTCCTGAAATGTGGTGGTGAGGAGTGAGTATACTTAACACACGTATATTCAATGAGGGCGAAATAGATATCGAGGTAGAAAGAAAGAAAGTCGTGCAATGCAAATAAGACAGTTAAGCAATATATCCAGTAAGAACAACAATCAATATAATCAACAATACAATAACAATTAAAGAAGCATTAACACAACCATTCAAAGCTATACCACACTTTGAAGGCCATGGTTCACTCATACGAGCAATGTACCATTTCACGAGCGATACATCAATCTCGAGCTTGATGTTGACAACGATAACAATAAGCGTGCAATTACCTTATAACTTCCACTGGGTGTACTCCGGATGTACCCCGACACTCTACGACCCAAATCTCCCAGGGCGGCATCCCTAGCGATAATAGGAATAGGACACGGAGCTAGAGCAACCAACCCTGGCAGCCCGAGACTGCCTAGAGAGGCCCATCACTCACGCGTCTGACATATGCAATACAATACGAGATACAAGCAATAAACGAGCGATAGCATGAAAGTGCAGATTAGTGGCGATATACGAGATATCAAGCATTTACAATCAATATTAGCATTCAATTAACTTTTCAAGCATGATTATCATTAACATCAACAATAACACCAACTAAAACAAGTAATAGCAGTTCAAACACGAAAACGACAAATATCACTATTCAATCTCTAACTTCCAAAGGCAATTACGACCAAACGAGCTACGGGATTAGAAAACCGATTTCACTACATTCACTTAGGTACTACAAGGCACGTTTCTATATCACGAAACTTCACTTTCTCACCCCAAGCCTGAAAGTCCACCTACTGCGTTTGAACTACAGCTATGCTAACCGGTTACTCAATCAATGCCACAACAGCGCCAAAAGTGCTTCCATGCCCTCAATAGCAAAACCCCCAACTCAATTCGAGCACGGTCAACACTTGGTCAAACGGCCTCTTTACGTTTCTTTGTCTAATTTTTTATTTTAACAAAGGCCAGTCCATTTTTATTGCACATTTTATCTTTCTAACATTAATGGCACCTATCCAAATCAAGAAATCGCAATTCGGATCAAAATTCGATAATCTAGGGTTTTACTATTCAAAAATACTATTTATTGTTCTTCCCCAATTTCAATTTGCGTTTCTAGCCATAAAAATTGCTAACTAACTAACAAGCAATGCTCTACGAACCCTAAGGAAGTTATTTCAAGCAATAACATGCATTATAACGCGATAAATATCAAATCTGAAAATTTGAAACAAAAATCAAATTCAAATAAAAATGTACAAAAACGTGAAAACCCTCACAGAGATTGAAGAGGAAGACCCGCAAGAACTTGAGCCATGACCCTCGAGCATTTCCACGCAAGATTTTGGCTAAAAAATGCAAAACAGTCTTTTCTTTTTCTTCCTTGGGAGCTTCGGCCATGGGGGGGATACAAAGGGAATTTTGGGTTTTGTTTTTATGCTTATTTTGGTTGATTTTGGCTATTTAAAAAGATGACAAAGGCTTAAGGGCAAAATGGTCATTTAGCAAAGTCAAAACTCAAGTTAAAATGGTCAAATAAGGCTTTTTGATGACTTTTAATCTATTCCAAGTTAAAATAATGCAATTTTCATGAAAAACAGCTAAAACTAGTTAAATTAAACTTAAAACACTATTCACTAAGTCCGATAAATATTTCTCTAACTTTCATTTTCGATGTATTACGATCGAACGGTTAATAAACGATTACGATAAGTATGATAAACAATTTCTTAAAAAATATAATTTTTGAAAAGTAATTTAGTTTAAAATTCACTCCGGCTCGGAGTTACTTTTCTTATTTAATTGAAAATCGAGTAATTAAATGCAGGAAAATAAAACCGATTATTAAAATAATCAAAATAATCAATATTCATTTAAAAATAAATAATTTAACTATTTCTATAATATTTTAAAGAATTATGAAATTAATGCTAAGATACAAATGAACAAGTTAATATGAACACGTAATCAAATGCAATTAAATACTAACATTTAAGATGACACTTAATTAAATACAAGAAAATAAATCCAATTACTATAAATAATAAAAATAGGTAATAATCTTTTAAATTAATCAATATAAAAATTATTCGAATATTTTTAAAAGAAATATCAAAATAGTGCAAAATGGATGATTTAACTAATTAAACACTTAATTAAATGCAGTCAAATGCTATTAAATGCATGCCAAGTTCGGAGTATCACAAAGAACCTCAGCTTCTAAAATATAATTCATTTTCCCAAGTGTTAAGGTAGAAAAATACTGAGCAGCGAGTAATCTCCTCGTGCTGCAGAACGTCTGCAAAACAAAAAGGGCTTGACGGGTCGTGCCCGCGTTAGCACTCCGATGCTTAAGTTAGCTTGGTCCTTTTATGGGAACAAGTATAAAAATATGAGTGTGAATATCAAAAGTGCAATTACCCTTTTCCCTGATGAGTCTTCTGATATTTATAGGCTTGGTGTCAACTGAGTAGGAAGGGAATGGAGGAGTGGTGGAGTGTTAGTGGAGGAGTAACTGCATGCAACCATAATCCATGCTTATCAGTGGGCAGTAACTGACTACAATTGTTGAACTATACGGTTACCAGGGAACACTGCTATTTGTAACTTCCACCTGACCCGAGGTCTCAAAATGAGACCCTTGGGCGTTCCTATGCCACGTTCGACCCCCTAGGGGCACCCACCAGGGCTTTTCCGAGCCTTCGATGTAATCTCCTTGGGGGTCAGGTTTGCCCGACCCTTTATTCAAGGTCCCCAACGCTATCCCTTTAACCTCCCCGACCCCTCCTAGGTATCATTATGCAATTCTTATAAACCCTAGGGGTCTTATCCATATCATGATGCCCCTCCCCCTCCCCCTCCCCCTCCCCTTCCCCCTCCCCCTCAGTTTTTGGACCTATGTAATGGGTCTGGGAAATGGTCCTGATACCTCGGTTGTGCCAAATCTAGGTGTGGGATTACCTTGTTGCCACCTCATCTTCCATGTAATTTATTACCAACCACTATTTACTGCAGCTTTGCCACTTGTCACGATCTGGTGGAGTGCCTTTTGGATCTACGGTGGGGATTAAAGACCTTTGGTTTTCCCTATCTTTTTTCACCCCTTTAAATATCATTCCTGCCATTTCAAAATTCACTTTTCACCTCACCTTTTTCCAAACACCTTTCTCTCACTCTCCTCCTTCCCCTTCAGTACTTCAAGCACCCGTCTGACCTACTTGGTGTACTCATCTTCTATCGGTCTTCGATAATGGCATCTTCCTCTTCGACCTCCTCCTTCAAAATCATGGAGGTTACTGTTGCCCTACCTGCTGTGACTCAAGGCCTCGGACCTCGGGATGGTGCCCACGCTAAGCCCTTGGCTATCACCGCTCCAATACTCTCACCACTTCCACATCTCGGAGTTCTTATTCTGGCTCAACCACTTAGGTCAATCAGATTTGATGAAGCCGGACCTTTGAGATCAGCCACTTTGAATCCTACTGGGTCCGAAGCCTTTCAGACCATCCTCCGATGCGACCCCCATCCGGACCTTCTACACATCACACTATAGATGATTCCAAGAATGCCCGAACCTCCTCATCCTCTTCCTCTTAGGGCCGTTACTCCCGACCCTGACCTGCCCTGAGGCTCAGTCAGTCTTTTTAGCTTATGCTACAAATGCATCTTTGACCAAGACGACTTGCTCAACCTTCGCAACAGGGGTGTCTTCCCCGACAGCTACAAGTACAGAGTCCCTAGACTTCATGAAGTTGTTTGCGGACCCAAGGTAGGGGAATTGTCCTTACCCTACATCATTCTTCAGTTTCTCCGCCTTTCACTCCCAACTTTTGTTATTCGTATCCTCAACTTTCTCAACATCGATCCTTGCCAACTTGCACCAAACGGTTGGAGGAAAATAGTGGTTTTTTATGTATGGGTCAAATCCCTTGGGCTTACCCTGACACTCAACCTCTTCTGCCAGTTCCACTAGTTGGTCCACAACTCCAAGAATTTCGATGTGTACTACTTCTCTCCTAGATCTAGACATCGTTTGCTCTCTAACTGGCCCTCTAGTGACTGCGGATGGCACAACAAGTTTGTGTTCGTCACTCATCCTTTCAAGTGGCCCATCAAGAAACTCTATAGGCATTTGTCGGATGCCGAGCTCGAGGCCTATCCGAGCTCATCTTCTGACCCCACCTGAAAGTCTTATGACCTCTTTACTCATCCGTCAAGCTCGGCCTATGTGTGGAAGTCCCTATTTGACTAGTGTAGCCATATTAGCCTAGGGTTTATATGATCAACCAAGGGTCACTGATACCGCGGCCGGACCTTCAGCCGTTGCTCGCTCTCTATCACGGGGAACCTCTGTTGTCGAGGTTCATCTTCTCCAATAGGTAGTCCTAATGCCGATGTTCCAATTCACGGCATGGATGAAGTTAATGAAAATTTCTATACATGTATTTTTATTTTAGACCTTTATTTTTGCCTAGCTGACCCTGAGTTTCCTGCTACAGGTGTCATGGATGTCATGGTCCCGGAGGCTCGGTAGTAGATGGCTCCCGGCATTCCCGAGGCTGACAAGGTCCGAACTTCCGACGCCAATGACATTCTTCCCACATCTGTTCCTCATGCCAAGGCTTGAGATATTTATCCTATTGATGCTATTGCTAAGGAGGATCGGGCCGAGGGGCGCCAGGCTCAAGCCGAAGCTCAACGAGCCCGAGCTGCTAAACGAGCTAAAAAGAAGAAGGTTAGAGGAGGTCCTAACAAGAAATGAAAGAAGGTCACCTAGCCAGAGACTTCGTCTGAGCCCACCTGGTCCGGGTCTTTCGCCCCGTAGGATTTCTCTTCGCCAACCCCTAAAAACACTGCTCGCAGATTAGAAGCCATCGAGGAGATTGCCGCTTGCCATAAAACTCCTATTTATGAAGAGGTGGTTGGCGTTAGGCCCGAGAACAGCGGTTTGGCCAGGGACGCATTGTAACATCCCGATCCCTCTCGAGATCGGGAGTTCTAACAGTCAATCTAATCACAACCCAAATCCAGACCCGGGCATAATTTTTAGGGAAAACGGACAGAGTCTCCCCTGTTTCTAGGTGAAATGTAAAACCTGTGACAGCATATAAGTGGACCAATACCATGTCCAAACATTCAACCACCTCAAGGCCATCCGAGCCTTGTTCTCAACAAGCAACCACAAGCAAATATACATACATTTTCAAGTACTAGACTATTCTAACTCTTCCTTTAAACAATACAATGTTTTGAAGTTAAGCTATGCTAACTAATTACATAAACTAGCTTATCAATTCACCTCAACTACTTAGCTAGATTTAAATTACATTTCTTTTAACAATAAATACATACAACATATGAAAGCATATATCTTTACAACTTCGACACTCAAGCCACATAGGCACGCAAGACAACTCTTCAGGCACGAACTTCCACAAAACCACGAACTTCCAACTAACATGACATTTCCTGAAATGTGGCGGTGAGGAGTGAGTATACACAATACGTATACTCAGTGAGGGCGAGACAAATATCGAGTTGGAGAGAAAGAAAGTCGTGCAATGCAAATAGACACGGCTAAGCAATAAAGTCAATAAGAAAGCATTCAATACAAACGACAATATATTAAACATTCAAGAAAGCATTAACACAACCATTCAAAGCTATACCACACTCTGAAGGCTATGGTTCACTCTTACGAACAATATACCATTTCACGAGCGACACATCAATCTCGAGCTTGATGTTGACAATGATGATAATAAGCGCGCAACCACCTTATAACACTAGTTTGGAATACCCCGGGAGTAACCATCAATTCTACGACCCAAATCTCTCTGGGAGGCAACCCAAGCGAGATAAAGGAATAGTCACGGAGCTAGAGCAACCAACACTGGCAACCCGAGGCTACCCAGAGAGGCCCATCACTCACACGCCGGACACTATACAATGCAAGACTCGATACAAGGCAATAAACGAGCGATAGCACAACAATACAGAATAGAGGAGATAAACGAGATATCAAGCATTATCAACAATTGTTAAACATTTCAATCAACAATCAACTCTAACAAGCGTAATAAGCATTAACAAGTATTTACAATCAAATAAGTAACAAGGACAACACCAACAAACATCATCAAGCAATAACAAGTATTCTATAGGCATTATAAGCATTCTATAGGAAACATAAGTATTCTATAAGCAATATAAGCATTCTATAAGTAATATAAACATTCTATAAGCAATATTCTATGAAAACACACAAAATCACGAAAATGACCTCAACTTACCAAACGCTACTACTTCCAAACGAGCCACAAGTTTTGAAAATCGACTTCACCAATCCTCCTAGGTTACCATAAAGCACGACTATAGACCACAAAACCCCACTTTACCCTAGAATTCCCGCAAAGCCCCGATTTTCCCCTTTGCTCGTTTGAACTACAACTACCTCAACTGATTATCCAACCAATGTCACAACTGCACCAAAAGTGCTTCCATGACGTACCTCGACAATGGCTTCACGCAAATCGAGAAAATTCTAAACTCGACCGAAACGACCCCAACTTTCACTAATGTATAATTCTCATTTTTTCCATTACGCAACCTAAGCAAACCATGCATTTAGGCATCCTAGCATACCTAGCACCTTTTCACATCAACAGACATCATAACAACGCAACTTCATCATTTCAAGGGTTTACTATTCATAATTCACTATTCATGTTCTTCCCCAATTTCAAATACGAAGTTTCAATCGTAAAAATTGCTAAATAACTATCAAACAATGCTCTACGAACTCGAAGGAAGCTATATCATGCATTTATAGACATTATAACACGTTATATATCAAATCTAAAAATTTGATACAAAATTCAAATTCGAATTTAAATGCACAAAAGCGTGAAAACCCTCACAAAGATTGAAGACCAAGACCCGCAAAGACCCGAGCCACAACCCCCGAGCAATTCCACGCACGATTGTAGAAGAAAAATGCAAGCAAAATATTTTTTTTTCTTCTTGAAAGGTTTCGGCCATGGGGGGGACACAAGGGTCATTTGTGATTTTGTTTTGAGTCATTTTTGCCTTGTTTTTTAATTTAAATGGTGACAAGGGCATTTTGGTCATTTGCAAAACTAAACTTTAATTAAAAATAGTCAAATAAGCTTATTTTGATGCCATTAAATCTAATTCAAGTTAAAACAATGCAATTAAATGAAAAACAATTAAAACTAGTTAAATTAAACTAAAAACATTTTTCACTAAATCCGAAGAATATTTCTCTAACTCTCATTTTTGAAATACTGCGATCGAACAGTCAATAATCGATCGCTAATAAGGTGACGAGCAAAATATAAAACTTTAATTCTTTGAAAAGTAGAATAGTAGAATAGTTTAAAATTCACTCCGGCTCGGAATTACTTTCCTCATTTATTTGAAAACCGAGTGATTTTAATGCAAGACAACCAAAACCGATTATTAAAATAATCAAAACAATCAAGATAACCAATATGCATTTAAAATAATTAATTTAACTATTTCTAGAATATTTTAAAGAATTATGAAGTTAATATTAAGTTACAAATAAAAGTTAATATAAACACGTAGTCAAATACAATTAAACACTAACATTTAAGATGACACTTAATTAATCACAAGAGAATAAATTCAATTACTATAATTATTAGAAAGAAATAATAATCTTTTAATTATTCAATATACAACTACTAAATGCTTCCAAGAGAAATATTAAAATAGTGCAAATTGGTTGGTTTAACTAATTAAACATTTAATCAAATGCAGTCAAGTGCTCTTAAATGCATACCGGGTTTGGGTTATCACATCCTTCCCCCCTTAAAACAATTGCGTCCTCGCAATTCTTCTTCCAATAAAACTCATCATCATCTGAAATCCAATTCTGACTAATCTTCATCGGTTGAAGAATCCCGTTGACACGAATATTGAAGAAGAATAAAATTCCAACCAAGAGTGGCGAGATAATACCAATAAAGACTAAAGCAAAGATACTGTAGATGTCATTAATACCACACAATAACGATAAGAAGAATACCTCACCCACGAATCTCCAATATAAGTCTAACTATTACTGCCCGAGAATCCCCAAGCAAAAAGCCAAATAAAGGCTCAAACAAAGGTTCCATCCAAAGGTCCAAAGAAGTACCCCGTTGGTCATGAATTTCATAGAAGAATTCCATGTTAAGAGTGCTAAAGAAAATACTAAGAAACCCAATCAAATATACTTCAAAAGTTCCAAAGAAGCCTTCCAAATAATAACCCCATGGGACAACCAATTAGATTCCAAGTTTTGCTATCAAATGCTAAGAAGAATGTCAAAGGGAATAGCAGAGAAAATATAAGGTGTCCAATAAGACAACCAAGTTGAATAACAAACATAGTTTCCCAGATGGATGAAAACTCCAAGGATAAACACTGAACTGGTGAACAATATACCGAAACCAAACTCCGAGGCCTCTTCACTGTTTGCCAAGTGAGAACTTCATGCAACCTTGCCAATAAAGAAAATACCAATAGAACGCCCAATAAGAATTTTCAAAGAATACCATAAGTAGTATTATTCAATAAGTCTGATAGGAACTCCAAATACCAAACCTACTGAGGAACACTGAAGAAGATATCCGAAACAATGCCCCAATAAGAAAGTAGCCAAGGTTGCCCAATAAGTAAACACTAAATAATTGGCCACTGAGAATTCCATAAAATACCATTGAAGAATTTCCAATCAGGGATGCCAGTATCACACCAATAAAGACCGAGACACATATACCATAGATAATACTGTGCAGTAAGGCCGATTGAAATCCCAATAGCCAAATCCATCGAGAAATGCCAACAGAAGTCTCCAAAGAATACCCATTAAGAAGTCTCCAAAGAATAACCAAATAAAACCCCAAGAGAAAGCTACTTTTTCACAACTGTTAAGCACATAGGAGGACCATAGAGATTCGCTAATAACCGAGCTCCAAAAGCAAACACCAACTCCCAAATAAAGGCTAGTCAAATGCCATTCATTTCCTGCCAATCCATACACCTTGAAAGGCCAACTGTGAACCACTTTCTTCAGGGGAGGAAGAGGACTTACTTACCATTTCAATAGGACATGTATGAATGCCAATATATCACAGTTATACATATGCCTTAAGCTATTATGCCAGCAAGTTTACAAATAGTTTATTCAACAAAGTCTCTCAAGCACGACAATCAAGTCAAGCACAACATAATCAATTCAAATCACGGCATAGCTAATTCAAGACATTCTAATACACACATCACAAGCAATACTCCAAGCAAATAACAATACACGAGATCAATTTGATTCACGATGCCAATTCAATAGGTCAATTCAATGCACAACTAGACACTTCACTTTTCTTAGCACACAATTAACACATAACACATAACTATATCACATAGGAGCACACATTCAATTTAAGACACAAAATCTCACATACAAGCATACACTTTCAAGACACACTTAACAAGCACACATTCAAGGATCACTACCCACCAGACCGAGGACCCTATCCTGGCTTATGAGCTAGACAAGCTCTGATACCACCTGTAACACCCCGATCCCTCTCGAGACCGGGAGTTCTATCAATCATTCTAATCACAACCCAATTCCAAACCCGGGCATATATTTTCAGGGAAAACGGACGGAGTCTCCCCTGTTTTTAGGTGAAATGTAAAACTTGCGACAGCATATAAGTGGACCAATACCATGTCCAAGCATTCAACCACCTCAAGGCCATCCAAGCCTTGTTATCAACAAGCAATCGCAAGCAAATATACATACATTTTCAAATACTAGACTATTCTAACTCTTTTCCTCTAGACGTTACAAACATGCTTTGAAGTTAAGCTATGCTAACTGATTACATAAACTAGCTTATCAATTCACCTCAACTACTTAGCTAGATTTAAATTACATTTCTTTTAACAATAAATACATACAACATATGAAAGCATATATCTTTACAACTTCGACACTCAAGCCACATAGGCACGCAAGACAACTCTTCAGGCACGAACTTTCACAAAACCATGAACTTCCAGCTAACATGACATTTTCTGAAATGTGGTGGTGAGAAGTGAGTATACATAACACGTATACTCAGTGAGGGCGAGACAGATATCGAGTTGGAGAGAAAGAAAGTCGTGCAATGCAAATAGACATAGCTAAGCAATAAAGTCAATAAGAAAGCATTCAATACAAACGACAATATATTAAACATTCAAGAAAGCATTAACACAACCATTCAAAGCTATACCACACTCTGAAGGCTATGGTTCACTCTTACGAACAATATACCATTTCACGAGCGATACATCAATCTCGAGCTTGATGTTGACAATGATGACAATAAGCGCGCAACTACCTTATAATACCAGTTTAGAATACCCCGGGAATAACCATCAATTCTACGACCCAAATCTCCCTGGGAGGCAACCCAAGTGATATAAGGGAATAGTCACGGAGCTAGAGCAACCAACACTGGCAACCCGAGGCTACCCAGAGAGGCCTATCACTCACGCGCCGGACACTATGCAATGCAAGACTCGATACAAGGCAATAAACGAGCGATAGCACAACAATACAGAATAGAGGAGATAAACGAGATATCAAGCATTATCAACAATTGTTAAACATTTCAATCAACAATCAACTCTAACAAGCGTAATAAGCATTAACATGCATTTACAATCAAATAAGTAACAAGAACAACACCAACAAACATCATCAAGTAATAACAAGTATTCTATAGGCATTATAAGCATTCTATAGGCAACATAAGCATTCTATAAGCAATATAAGCATTCTATAAGCAATATAAGCATTCTATAAGCAATATTCTATGAAAACACACAAAATCACGAAAATGACCTCAACTTACCAAAAGCTACTACTTCCAAACGAGCCACGAGTTTTGGAAATCGACTTCACCAATCCTCCTAGGTTACCATAAAGCACGACTATAGACCACAAAACCCCACTTTACCCTAGAATTCCCGCAAAGCCCCGATTTCCCCCTTTGCTCGTTTGAACTACAATTACCTCAATTGATTACCCAACCAATGTCACAACTGCACCAAAAGTGCTTCTATGACGTACCTCGACAATGGCTTCACGCAAATCGAGAAAATTCTAAACTCGACCGAAACGATCCCAACTTTTACTAATGTATAATTCTCATTTTTTCCATTACGCAACCTAAGCAAACCATGCATTTAGGCATCCTAGCATACCTAGCACATTTTCACATCAACAGACAACATAACAACGCAACTTCATTGTTTCAAGGGTTTACTATTTATAATTCATTATTCATATTCTTTCCTAATTTCAAATACGCAGTTTCAACCGTAAAAATTGCTAAATAACTATCAAACAATGCTCTACGAACTCAAAGGAAGCTATATCATGCATTTACAGACATTATAACACGTTATATATCAAATCTAAAAATTTGATATAAAATTCAAATTCGAATTTAAATGCACAAAAGCATGAAAACCCTCACATAGATTGAAGACCAAGACCCGCAAGGACCCGAGCCACGACCCCCGAGCAATTCCACGCACGATTGTAGAAGAAAAATGCAAGCAAAATAT
Organism: Ehretia macrophylla; assembly: GCA_037974665.1. NCBI lineage: Eukaryota > Viridiplantae > Streptophyta > Magnoliopsida > Boraginales > Ehretiaceae > Ehretia > Ehretia macrophylla. The sequence continues at coordinate 48,998,006 of CM075781.1, forward strand.
TTTTTTTTCTTCTTGAAAGGTTTCGGCCATGGGGGGGACACAAGGGTCATTTGTGGTTTTGTTTTGAGTCATTTTTGCCTTGTTTTTTAATTTAAATGGTGACAAGGGCATTTTGGTCATTTGTAAAATCAAACTTTAATTAAAAATAGTCAAATAAGCTTATTTTGATGCCATTAAATCTATTTCAAGTTAAAACAATGCAATTAAATGAAAAACAATTAAAACTAGTTAAATTAAACTAAAAACATTTTTCACTAAGTTCGAAGAATATTTCTCTAACTCTCATTTTCAAAATACTGTGATCGAACAGTCAATAATCGATCGTTAATAAGATGACGAGCAAAACATAAAACTTTAATTCTTTGAATAGTAGAATAGTAGAATAGTTTAAAATTCACTTCGGCTCGGAGTTACTTTCCTCATTTATTTGAAAATCGAGTGATTTTAATGCAAGACAACCAAAACCGATTATTAAAATAATCAAAACAATCAAGATAATCAATATTCATTTAAAATAATTAATTTAACTATTTCTAGAATATTTTAAAGAATTATGAAGTTAATATTAAGTTACAAATGAAAGTTAATATAAACACGTAGTCAAATATAATTAAACACTAACATTTAAGATGACACTTAATTAATCACAAGAGAATAAATTCAATTACTATAATTATTAGAAATAGATAATAATCTTTTAATTATTCAATATACAACTACTAAATGCTTCCAAGAGAAATATTAAAATAGTGCAAATTGGTTGGTTTAACTAATTAAACATTTAATCAAATGCAGTCAAGTGCTATTAAATGTATGCCGGGTTTGGGTTATCACACGCATCGCTCTTCACTGCTGGGGCTTCTGCCCAGTCTCGTCCGAGGTCCCCCTGGCTCTTGAGAGCCCTACTCGTATAGCGAGCTCTCTGAGCAAGCTTCCGAGGGAACGGTTACACCTTATTGCTCAAGAAGTCTTCGAAAGGGCTCGTCTCAAGGTACTTCTTTCTTTCCTTCGCTTTCCATCCACTTTCATTTCATCTGAGTTGTATTTTTTTGACTTTTCCTAGTTGCCGCAGAAGTCCGTGGGTCTTAGTGTGGCCTACCGCTTTGTGGGAGAATACGAGCAGCAGCTTGCTGAGGCGGAGGCTACTCTTGGGGAGTTTGAGGAACGCACTAGGAGCTTAGAGGCTGCTATCCTGGCCGAGCTTGCCGCCGCTCGTGAGGCAGTCAGAATGGCTCGAGAGGAGGCTATTACTGTAAATTTCGAGCGCCTCCAACTCCGGACAGATTGGGAAGCCTCCCTGAAGGCTCAAGAGGAGGCCAGGGCCGAATGTAAGAGGCTTCACTCTGAGTTAGAGGCATCTCGCATAGCCCAAGGTTCCGCAGAAGCTCAGCTCAGGGATCTGAAGACCTTACTAGAGGATATGAAGGCCCAGGCAGTAAAGGATTTCCGTCGCGGGCAGGGCTACAAGGAAGATCTGAATAAGTTATATGCTTGATCTACCGTTAATACCACCGCCGATGTCACCGTTGCGCTTTAGGAAAAACTTGACCGTTATGCTCAAAGGCGCGATTTAGTTATTAGGGAGAATCTGCTTACTAGTGACTCCTCGAGCTCTGAGGACGAGTCCGAGATAGTAAATTTGAGGGCTAGGCATTGTATTTACCTTTTACTTTTCCCTTTGTAAAAAAATTTTATGCCCTTAATAAAAAACATTTCTTCTCTTTTTTCTCTGTTCCTCTTTTTCCTTCTTTTAATTTATCGCTTTTCCTTTTGCACTTGGTTCTTTTGTTGGGTCATGCCCTTGAACCCCCTTTTTTTCTAATTGCTGAGGGGTCACTCCCTTTTCAATCTCACGCCTGTCGGCTTCGGGAGTTGTGCCCCCATTCTCATACCTCGGGAGTCGTGCCCCTAGGCTCAGACTTCGGGGCTCGTGCACCCAAGTCTTTATGCCTTGGGGGTTGTTCCCCTAGTTTTACGCCGTCCTGGAAAGATCTCATTTCCGTAAGAAGTGTGTTTCTCTCTTTCACTAATTTTGGAAGTTGGCCTCCCTTGCTAGGATTTGGCTCTCTTCCATTACAAACATCAATCAAACTTTAGATGGAAATATCAAATTTATTGTAGAGACATAATGTGTTTCAACACAAACACCACATGAAGACATAATCTACCTCAATATAAACAACTCCTAGAGACATAATCTGCCTCGATATATACAACACCTGAGTATTCAAGGAGAAAGTTACATGTTGTATTTCCTTAGATGCTCTACATGTCAAGCATTTCTCAGTTCCTTGCCGTTGAGGTCTTCGAGCCTATAGTTTCCTAGCTTGACCTCTTTAACTATCTAGTATGGGTCTTCCCAGTTTGGTCCGAGCTTTCCCTGATTTGGGTCAGGTCTGAAGATTGATTTTCTAATGACCAATTCCCCCTCTCTAAGTTCTTTGCTTCTCACCTTCTTTTAAAGTACCTTGCCATTGCTCTCTTGCCTTCGAGCATCTTTATTCTGGCCTTCTCCCTGAATTCTTCTACTAGGTCCAGGTCTTCCTATAGGGCCTGGTTATTAACTTCTTCTTCATACTCGGCAAATCTTTGGCTCGTTGAGCCAATTTCTACAGGCAGGACATCTACCTCGAACATCAGGTTGAAAGGGGTCTCGCCTGTTGACTTGTTTGGCGTCGTTTTATATCCCTACAGCACCTTGGGCAAGACCTCGCCCCATAGGCCTTTGGCTACTGCCAGCTTCTTTCTCAGATGTAACGACCCCGACCCAACCCTTCTCAAGATTATATCAGAATCTACGTTTGCTATCGTATGTAATTTATAGTAACATTAAAAGGAAGAAAATTCAAAAAATTTATTCAACAATAGTAGTTTAAGTACAAAGGCTGTTATATCATCACCCGAGACACAAAAAATTACCCAGCTATTATACAATTAGGGTTTCACTCTTTGTTACCCCTTTACCCAAGAGTAATACAACAAACTTGACTTTTACAACTTGGATCGAAAGGAGCTTTGAGCACATAAACAGTCTACTTTAGCATATAAAGCCAATTTTCATTTCAAGCTAAGCTGCACCTGCAATTGGGGGAGGGGGAAGGGGAGAAAAAATGGTGAACTCTTGGGAAGCTCAGTGAGAATGGAATATGAGAAGTTTTAAAATCACTTTTGGTCAGGCCCTTTTGAAAATCATGATGTAACTCACGTACAGTAGTATTAACAAGCTATCCACATATGATACATATGATAACAAGTAGAAATTTCTATCCCATTTGAATAACAGTAATAATATTTAGATAGATAATCAATTTATATTGCAATAATAATCACATTTAGTGGCATATATCCACATCACATATCAACCTCATCTTCGAGGGTGGAAATGCCAAGCGAGAGTAGGACACTACTCTCCGAGGGTGGTACCAAGCGAGAGTAGGAACACTTTTCAATTCGATCATTTTCATATGGTAGCTAGCCTTGATCACAATTCCAACTTCTTATCTCTCCCAAGAGGGTACTCCGAATTGTACTCGAAATCTACTACCCAGCTCCCCGAGGGTAGAGATCGCCAAGCGGAAAAGGGAATAGGACCACGATAATCACGGAAGCACCGGCAAGCCCTATGCCGCCTGGCGTTCGTGAAATGATATCATGCCTGAGGTTGTAACCCCTAATAACACACAAGAATGCACAAATAATCATGTAACACACAATCGATAACTACTTGTACAGTTTATGATCACGTACTTTGATAAACACATAGATGGAGAACAACAAAAGAGGTTGTTTTCGAACAAGTACCTTTAGAAATATTACTATAGGCAGGCAATTAATATGAGCAGGCAATAGAATGTAATTTATAACAACTCATTGTTGTCACTTAAAGTGATAATTAATAGATAACTAGCAGTATAACATTATACACACGTTAAAAATAGATAGTTAATTATATACATATGATACAGACTAAGTAGATTCGAGTAGAGATAAGAGTCATGTTTTCACATCCTAAAAATTCAATAACTTTTGCCAGTTAAGTTAATCTTAATTGAAATCTTATTTATTTAAATGCTTTCTGGTCATTTCTAGATAAGTTAATCATCTTAAAGAAACTAAACATTTATTAATTAATTCATAGAGTCTTAAATTAATACTCTAGTTTCTCTAAATTAATTCTATTTAAGAATAAGTTTATTTACGTGGGAGATATTATATTATCATAATCACTACAAAGATGCTGTTTGGAAATTTTCTCACATCTTATAATCACTTATGTGTATAATTTATGAGTTAGTAACACATTAACTCATAATTAAACATGAGTTTTAAGAAAATCTCCTCACGTTCACAGTCAATCATGATTACAACTTATAAGTTAATAACTAACATTCCCAAACTATCAATAGGTGACAATTGATTTCCTTATTGCTAATTCTAATGTTAGGAGACAATAGTGCTAAAACCTGAAGACATGTAGCTGCCCTCTAGGAATCGGAAATGGCTTAGTATAATTTTAGTGTCGGGTGGCTAATCAACAAAACTAATTAAAGCTAGGCTAGATTTCATTTACGTATATGATAACAGCTATTAATAGTCCTAGCATCAGCGCACAAAATTAACTTGCATGCAGTTCGGTTAAAGCTAATAAAATCTTATAGTACATACACTTAATATATATGCGACTTATCTTACATGCTGTTTATTTTAATTTTCCTCACATTTATAATTAGTCATGAGCATAATTTAATAACTATTATACATATAGTCAAGTTTAACAACCAACACTTATATAATTAATCAATAAATAACATGAGTTTATAAAATCTCCTCACCCGATTTTAGCTAAGTTTCTGCCTCTCCTTCGGTGTTTTCTTCCTTTGGTCTATCTAGCTGGTCCGTCGAGGATGAGAATGATTTGTGAAGTGTTAAGTGCTTCTAATCTGTTTATAGGTATGTAAACTGATTTGTATATGTGAAAGATGTGGCTTAGTGGTATGAAATGATAAAAGCTTTCGGTGGTGGTATGAGTTAATGGATCAAAATATTAAGCTAAGCTTGTAAATCTATCTCTTTTATGGGATGCCTGGCCGACGGTAGAGATAAAAGAATAACAAGCTTGGGGCGGCTACTGATGATATCAGGCTATGGGAATAATTAATAGTGATATTGAGAAGTGGTAACAAGGGTGAAGTAAGTTTCTACGTGACGGATATGTATATAATTTAACTTTGCTTACCGTGTGTCCTTCGCTAAACCGTAAGCCCCTCTTTATATAGGAACTTTGGTCCCATTTAATTGGTTCCTTCAGGTGATGTGTATAATCATTTGCTGCTGCTATCATGATAATAGCCATGGTTGTAGGTTGGCATAAACAAGCTGCTGCGAGCTTCACTAAGGGGACGTCGACTCCATGCAAGACTTGCAGAAGTGGACAGCGAAGCTAGATCATGGTGCGTGATTGGTTAGTAGGTAGATAAGAACGCTCAAGGTGAAGACAGGTGCACTACTGACTCATCAAAGTTATTTGGCTAAGTTCTAACTTGTAACATGCAGGTTGCTCACGGTGCAATCTAAATGATAAACATGGCTAGTGGCGGAAATTAATTCGTAAACTAAGGTGACAATGTTAACTTACTCAATGATTGCAATGTTAAATTAGGCTGCAGCGTGGCTGATTTATTTTATGTAGTAAATGATGCAGACAGCTTAAGGAGATAGGTAGCATATGTTTAGGTGGCAGACGCAAGCTAAACGAAACAACCCAGGTGGCTGTCCATGAAGATAACACCGAATGACTAAGCTAAATCGGGTATTGGCTTGTTCATGATATTTTCTCTACGTGAGTGGTGACTATGGGTGAATCGACAGGCTTGATTAATGGTATTTACAATGATAAAGATGTTATATGCTAAGCTATAAGGATAATTATCTTAGGAAGTAATTTGATTGGAATGTTTCGAGGTGAATTATTCGTATTTGATGGACATGGTGAAGACAACACTAGGTTCAGATGGCTGCACGCTAAAATGTTTGCTAAGATTATATATTGTGGGTTAAATAATATAGCTACCCAACTATGTAAATACTAGTTTTCAAATTTTGACGGTTAACTCTAACATAGGATTTGTGATGATAAATCCTGTTACTAAGCTAGCCTAGGTAGGGTGCTATTATAATTTCTATACAATCCCAATTTACATGTTATTTCTAAAGAATAAATATAATGTACTTCATAATTTGGGTACTGATAATAGCTATTTTTCATTAGATCAACTATTTGGCCAACATTACTACCTAGTTAATTTATTATAATCCCTACCTATTCATATATACTTATCTCATATAATTCTAATATTTTCTTTAACCTAGTTCTACATCTACTATCCAAGTTCATATCGTCTAAGTGTACCCAGAGTATCAAGTTATATCTTAGCAAGTTTTCATTTTAGAAGTTACTTAATATCTATAGAATAAGGTTGATTAACTTCACTTAAATGCCAGACGAGTTATATAAATTAAAGATATTATACTAGGTTAACCAATATCTTTAACTTTAAGCTAAGTGTTTCCCATATAATGCCAGCCTTTGCTACTTAATGAGATACTAACTATCATTGTTATATAACTATTACCTACTCATACTATTCCTATGTACTTCATATTACTCCTAGCAATTCCAGAATAATTAATCAATAAAGCTATAGAATAAAAGTTATTCAATCCAAATAGATATAGTATGACCAACCTTTTTAATTGAAACAAACGTTTAGCTTGAAATACTAGGGTTTTTATATTTCCTAAGCTTAATTTTAATTCATGTTATAAGAACACCTAATAATAGGTTACTATTAATCGTAATACCAATTGATCTTAAATAATAAGACAATTAACTATAGATTAAATGCAGGCAAATAATCACAAATGCTTGTTTTCCAAGAGTAATGAAAGAAATAAATATAAATAAATATTTGTAAATGCATGGTTGGCCTCAGGTATTACATCAGACCCTGCAAAATAGATCTGTTAGCATTTTCCACTTGGCCATTAGTCTGCAGATGCACTACAGAAGCAAATCTAAGAGAAATTCCCAGCTCTGAGCATTGTTTCCTAAAATGGTGGCAATCGAACTGGGTCCCGTGGTTTGTCACTATCACCCTTGGAATCCCAAATCTGCATACGATAAACTTCCATACAAAATTCCAAGGATTTCTATCTGTAGTCTTAGCTACGGACTCGGCCTCCACCCACTTAGTAAAATAGTCCACTGCTATGAAACATTTGACCTTCTGTCCTGTGCTCATCAGGAAAAGACCCAATATATCCAGACCCCACTGAGCAAAGGGACAGGGGCTCATCATCACAGTCAAGTCTACTGCTGGCTGCAATGGAATTCTGGAGAATCTCTGGCATGTATCACATTTTTGCACTAGGCACTGAGCATCTTCATTCAGGGTCGGCCAGAAGTATTCATACCTCAGTATCTTTCGAGCCAATGCTCTATGACCTATATGATTACCACAAATTCCTTCATGCATTTCCCTGAGTATGTAATCGCCTTCAGCCCTGCCTACGCATTTCAACATGGGCCAAGTATATGTGTTCCAATACAACTGCTTTCCGCGCAGTACAGACTTTGGTGCTCGAATCTTCACCTTTTTCGCTTCTTCACTGACTTCTGATAAGACCCTTTTCTCCAGGAAATCAACCATAGGTTGCATCCAAGATTCACTGTGCTCCACTTGGGCTACCTCTTTGCGCTCCGGAGCTATGCTCGGTTCCGAAACCTCTTCCACCTCTATCGTCACTGGCTCTGCTACCCACACTGCAAGCTTTGAGAGGACATATGCTTTCTCGTTCTCCGCCCGTGGAATTCGATTGATTACGAAACCACATAAATCAGCCACTATGTCTTTTACTTTGGCCAAGTATGCAGCCATGGTTTCATATTTGGCCTTATACTCTCTACCTATCTGACTTGCCACCAATTGTGAGTCTGTGTGGGCCTCTACCGAATCAGCCCCCATCACATAAGCTATTTTAATACCTGCAATGAGGGCTTCATACTCGGTCTCATTATTCGAGGCTGAGAAACAGAACTTCAGAGCGAATTGCAACTCATCACCTTCTGGTCCCTACAGTATGGACCCTGCTCTGCCGTCGTGTTTGCCCGAGGCTCCATCCACCCAGATCTTCCACAGCCTCAGACTATCCTCTGACAGCTCCCTTGTGAACTCCACAATGAAATCTGCTATAGCTTGAGCTTTTATTGTCGTCCTTGGCCTGAATGTGATGTCAAATTGGCTCAACTCCACAGACCATTTCAGAAGCCTTCCCGACGCCTCTAGTTTCTACAATACCTGCCAAAATGGCATATCCGTCATAACACATATGGGGCGCGCCTCAAAGTAATGTCTGAGTTTCCTTGAGGCCACAAGTAAGGCCAATGCCATCCGCTCTACAGGCGGATACCTCAATTCTACCCCTTTAAGTATTTGGCTGATATAGTAGATCGGCCTCTGCTACTTTCCATCATGTCGTACCAGTGCTACTGCCACAGCCACTAGGGATACTACTAAATACACATACAAAATCTCGCCGGGCTCCGGCCTAGACATTAGAGGTGCCGAACTCAGGTACTCTTTCAGCTTCTCAAAGGCCTCTTGACATTCTTCAGTCCACTGAAAGTCTTTCAGTTTTCGCAGGACCTTGAACAGAGGAGCACATTTTTCTGCTGATGTAGTCATGAATCTGCTTAAGGTCGCTATCTTCCCTGTCAGCTTCTGAATATCTTTGACACTCCTAGGGGGCTCGAGATCTAAAATGGCTTGCACTTTTTCTGGATTAGCCTCGATCTCCTTCCGGGTAACCATGGACCCCAGGAACTTCCCTGCCTGAATCCCAAAGGCACATTTTTCAGGATTTAACTTGATTCCGACCCTGATCATTATCGAGAACACCTTAGATAGATCCTAGATGTGAGTTTCTGCCCTGTTACTTTTCACCAGCATATCATCAACATAAATCTCCATATTTCGCCCTAACTGCCCCTTGAATACCTTGTCCATCATGCGCTGATAACAAGCCCTCGCGTTCTTCAAACCGAATGGCATCATTGTGTAACAAAACACCCTTAGGTCTGTTATGAACGCCATTTTCTCCTCATCTTCTGGTGCCATTTTCATTTGGTTGTACCCTTTGAAGGCATCCATGAACAATAACATCTCAAACCCTGAAGTGGCATCCACCATTTGATATATTCTTGGAAAATGATAGTAGTCTTTCGGACATCCCCTATTCAAATCTGTAAAGTCCACACATATCCGCCAAGCCCCAAAAGGCTTAGGGACCATCACTACATTCGCTAATCAGGTAGGGTACTCTACCTCACAGATATGCCTATCCCTCAACAATTTGCTTAGTTCTTCACTGATTGCTCGGTTCTTTTCTGCATGGAAGACCCGTATTTTTTGCTTCACCGGCCTGAATGTCGGATCTACATTTAGCTGATGCACAGCTATCCGCGGATCTATTCCTGTCATATCATGCATGGACCAAACAAATACATCTCTATTACAAGATAAAAAATGAGTTATACTTTTAGCCAGGTTTGGAGGAAGCTCCATTCCGATCTGAACCTCCTTTCCAAGTGCCAGTTCAACCTTCTGCAACTTTTCTGCGGGCTCAGCTTTTTCGGCTCCCGTCCCTTTTTAGCCTTCTTCTCAGGAATCTCGATTAGTTATTTCTCTTCTTTCTACAGCCTCAGACAAGCTGCTTAGCATTCTTGGGCTCTGCTCTGGTCCTCTCTTACTGTCACTATACCAGCTTCTAATGGGAACTTCATTGCCAAATGATAGGTAGATACTACTGCTCTGAACTTTCCCGGTGCCACCCTTCCTAATATCCCATTATATGGTGACTCGCAATCTACTACAATGAAATCTAGCATCTCACCATGACTCTGCTTATCCCGCCCGAGGGTCACTTTCAATGTTATCATACCTTTAGGCCTTACTTCTCTGTCGTTGAACCCTGACAAGGTTCCCTTCATCGTCTTCAGATGTTACCTTCTCAACCCCATCTTCTCAAATGTACTCAAGAATAGGATCTCTGCTGAACTCCCTATATCAACCATGATCTTGCGCACCACAATCCCACTGATATTTGCTGCAATCACCAATGGGTCATCATAGGGTAACACTAGACAGTTCAAATCTTTATCACCAGAAGTGATATTTTCTTCCATCCTTGGTCTTTTCGTCGGGGGGTCCCCGCAACCTGCTCTACGGTATCATTTCCTAGCCTATAGGTTTTCCCCTCTTGAGGCCAAACCTCCTGTTATCATATATATCTCTACTTGAGCGCGTGTCATCTAAACATGCCTCGAGCTCCTCTCTCTTTGCCTTCCTCCTTGGTTGTTTCTTCTGACGTAGTCTTGCAAGTGCCCACGCCTGATTAGGTCTTCAATTTCATCTTTTAAGTTCCTGCAAGCATCATTATCGTGTCCAAAGTCTTTGTGATATCTACAATACTGCCCTTTTCCTTTGCGGCGCTCCTTTTTTGTCTTCATTTTCGGTGGATCTGGGAGGTTTATCCGTGTCCGGATTTCTACCAGGATCTCAGATTTGGGCTTCACCAAAAAGGTATAGTTATGAAACCTCTGCAATCTAGGTGGTTCTCTCATTTCCCTTCCTGTCTGTCTGCCTTCTTTTGCCTTTTTTTCTTTCTAGGTCACATGAATTTGGTTGCTCTGTCCCTTTTTTTTGGGGTCTTCCTCGTTCTTTGCCATCGCTACCTTTTCCACTTTGATATACTTCTCCACCCTGGTCATCAACTCCGTCATGTTCAGGGGGATCTTCTTGGCTAAAGAAGCCTGAAACAACTCGTTCGTTGCTCCCTTTGTGAATGCTTGTATTACAAAGCTCTGGTCAAAATGCGTACACTAGAGGGTAGCTTGATTAAAGCGAGTTGCATACTGACGAAGAGTTTTACCTTTTTCTCTGCTTTAGACCGAGCAAAGAAGTAGTGTGACGGGTCGGCCTGATAGCTGAGGAAAACCTTCCAACAAACAACTCTTTCAACTACGCATAAGAACCGACTGACCCCTCCTTCAATTCATCATACCACACCCTGGCTGTTTCCACCAAAGTTCCAGTAAAAGCCATGCACATCCAAGCTTCTAGCAACTCCGTGAACTCCATTTTATGCCTAAAAATCGCCAGATGATCTTTAGGGTCACCATGCCCGTCATAGGTGGGCAAATAAGGAAATTTGTATTACGCGGGCTTTGGAACTTCGTTGATGGCACGGCTAAATGGATTCAGGCCTCTGAAAGTTCCTGCAATTGAGGCAGTACAAGTTGTACCTCTTCTTCGGACGCTTTGTGACGGGCCTCGTGTTGCCGTATCTAAGCCTTGAGATAACCCCGTGGAGTCCACCATTTCTTCGTGTTGCCCCCCAGTATGAATCCGCTGTCCAGACTCTCTTGGGTTGGTTAGATTTTTGGTTGATTGAGTTTTTTGGCGTGAGGGATTTTGTTGAGGTGTTTGATGTGGTTGGTTTTTTGAGTAGTGTGGTACTGGTTGAGGTGTTGGGTTATGAATGACTTTTTTCAATTCCTCCAAAGTTCACAAAATATATCCTAAATCTACTAGTGGGTTAGTTTGCGGGATTGGTGTTGGGGCGGTAGGATATTGCTACCCTGCATACCACGCAGGCCCTTGTGGATAGTTTTGAGAGTAAGTTGGCATATAGTTTAGGTACGGATTTGTGTATGGGTTCGTGTATAGTGGTTGGTATATTGCTAGTACTTCCACCCCTGGTGGTGGTGGATCAACCTACCTAGGGATAGAGTCTCCCCTGGACAGAACTGCATATTGGGTTGTTCTACGGCCTCTTCTTCATGTACACTTGCTACACTTCGACTCCTTGTAGTAACCATGGTGCAATCTTGTGAAAACTCAGTGAGGAACCAAGAATCGGCCCCACGGTGGGCACTAACCTGTTAAGGTAGAAAAATGCTGAGCCGAGTAACCTTCACGTGATGCAGAATGTTTGCAAAACAAATAGGGCTTGGCGGGTCGTGCCCACGTTAGCACTCCGATACTTAAGTTAGCCTGGTGCTTTTCTGGGAACAAGTATAAAAATATGAGTGTGAATATCAAAAGTGCAATTACCCTTTTCCCCGATGAGTCTTCTGATATTTATAGGCTTGGTGTCAGCTGAGTAGGAGGGGAATTAAGGATTGGTGGAGTGTTAGTGGGGGAGTAACTGCATGCAACCACAATCTATTCTTATTAGTAGGCAGTAACTGACTACAACTGCTGATTGTGTGCAATTACCACAGAACACTGCCGTTTGTAACTTCCACCCGACCCGATGTCTCAAAACGAGACCTTCGGGCGTTCCTATGCCACGTCCGACCCCCAAAGGGCACCCACCAGGGCCTCTCTGAGGCCTGGGTGCAATCTCTTTGGGGGTCGGGTTTGCCCGACCCCTTATCCGAGGTCCCCAACGCTCTCCCTTTGACCTCCCCGACCCCTCCTAGGGGTCAGTCTGCAATTCTTATAAGCCCTAGGGGTCTTATCCATATCACCAAGAAATGCAAAATTGATTTGTATAACTTTCTAGCTGGATAGGACTCTTTAAAGATTCAAGCTTATGCATAATTTTAACCAGAAAAGTAAGTCGAAGCTCAGGATACTTTAAAAGGTGAAAAAGGATACCAACGTAATTGTAAGGCTCATGTCTATGTTTATGCACACATATGCTGCAGTTTTTTTTCATTTCCTCAACTAGAACAAAATTGAGGGAAGGAAATAGATAAGGATTACTTTGCTCGTGTCTGTTTTAGGTCATTTTGTTTCATAAACGATGAAAGGTCTCTCTTGTTAAGGTGGCTTAACAGTGGCCGAGATAGAAACTGGTGATCAAGAGTGCACACCGTACCTATAGTCAATTGGGGTACTTATACGTAACGAGTCCAATATAATATTTTTTTTTCTCTCAAATATACCCTCATAACAACGTGACTCTAACTAATGTACGTGAATACATTCAGATGTAAAAACTCAGACAAAACATGAAAACAAGAGTAACCAACATGTGAATAGCCTTCAAATATCCACAATATTTGGAACCAGTGGTAACAAAAGATATGTAACATTTCCATTTTCAAGAGCACAAGAAGTTCCTTAAATCTGAGTTTTGCATATGAGAGAATTACATAAATGTTGCATGCCTAGACAGTCCAATGGAAAAGAACAAGAGCCAATATATGCAATTGGATTGCTGAAACAGAGCAAGCATCTATATTATACCAAACAGAAAGAGATGATGTGTAGTACTATACCATCTTGATGATCAATTTTACGAATTTCGTTTGAAATGGTTTTTACATATTAGTCTAGACAAATGATACTAAAGCTTCATGACCACAAAATTACCCCGTTGATCTCAATCCAATAAATTTTAAGGATTATCTTATTAGTCATAAATCATAATATCAAATTATTCCTGCAAAACCAGTTCAAGTTCTGTAAGCAACACACCACTGTGGATTGGCCTTTCCACCAAAATAAAATCATTTTTCTTTGCTAAAAATCAATTCATCTTTCAGTAAAAACTAAAATCTAAACTTATTTCAAGTTCCATTCTTTGAAATAGTGACATATAAAAATCCTAGCTAAAATCGTTTGGGTCCCTGTTTTCGCTACGCTCCTCACACCGAAACCCTGCATGCCACGGTAACTTGCACTTGAAGCAAAACAATTTCTCACAGTTGGGGCACTTAGACTTGTTCACATTGCCACCACACTCGTTGATGACCATAGCAGCACAGTTTTCGTACGGAAAATGACAGGTGTCGAGGTCTAAGAGTGTGGATTCGCAAAGCATATCGCACCATTTGATGAAGAGCTGTTCGGAGAGAATTGTACGGCAAGAGATTGGGTCTAGGGAATGGGTGCAGTCCAACGCGGGGCAGGGGATTCGAGCCACTTCGTGTTCTTCGAGTGCCACTGTGATGTATTTGATTATACAATCTGTGCATAATGGGTGTGTGCAGAGGTTTTCGTTCTTGAATTTCTTGTTTGGTGATGGTATTGGCTCGGTGCATATTTCGCATGTCAAGTTTTCATCTTGGTTTGGGTTTTGGGGTTGTGGTGGTAACAGTAGACCACGTTCATCGTCTTATTCTTCTTCTTGTTGTTGCTGTGGAGTTTGCAGTGTGTTAGTGTCATCCATGCTTGTGAGTAAAGTTGAGCTCAAACCTCCTTACTGACGAACTCTCCGCGTTTTTATGGAAATGGATTTGCTCATTATATGTCAGTTATAAATCGTTTATATAGTTACAATTAAATAATATAAATAATTTATCATCGTCAAATCTCAATTATAGTTCTTTTATAATGTTATGAGAGGATAATTATTATATTGCTCTTAGTATGTAAGAGCGAGAAAACACTAATATTGAATTTTCCGGGGCTTTCACGGGGAAATGGTGCTTTTCTATTTATTTATTTATTTTCTTTTAGCATAACAACGAGTATATCGCTTATTTCGTAATTTTTTCATGTGAATTTGTATGAAGAAATTTTGCAATTTCGTATTTGATTTAGTTTAACTAATTTAATATATTATCCTTTTAAGAAAACACAAAATACTTGAGACAGCACGATAGCCCAATAATGATCAAGTGATTTTTTATTTTATTTTTGCTAAACCCCTCGGAGCTTGTCTTTCATAAGTTGGGAAAAACCAAACATGTGATGCAAGCTCAATGGATGTTTAAAAGTGAATCCTGATTTACCAGCTGTAGGAGCAGAGGCGGAGCCAGAAGTTAAGTGTTATCGGGCCAATTTTTTTTTATATAGTATCTTTAAATTAGTAAGAAATATATTTAATTTTTACAGTTAAAGTTGAAAGTTATATATATTTATCTAAATCTAATAGATATACGTACATACCACTACAAAAAATGAGGTAAAAGGTGGCACTTTTTTTCTATATAGGTGGCATTTTAGAAAGCACCGCTTATAAATAGGCAACATTTTAGTAAGTGCCACAACAAACGCCGCGGTAGCGAGCGTTTGAAAACTTTAGCAGCATTTAAATTAAGCGCCACCTATTATATAACTTAGGCGGCATTTAATCTAAGTGCTGCATATAATAGCAATAAAACCTGGTGCTTATACGAGTGAATAGTATGTTCATTATAGATGGCGCTTATAGAAATGCCGTCTATTCTATATTTTTTTATAATATTTTTTCTCTATAGACGACATTTTAAGAAACGCTGCATATTACAATCATCTAAATTTTATCTAAATTTTGTTTTAAATTCGCTGCTGCTATTAG
Source organism: Ehretia macrophylla (assembly GCA_037974665.1). Classification (NCBI taxonomy): domain Eukaryota; kingdom Viridiplantae; phylum Streptophyta; class Magnoliopsida; order Boraginales; family Ehretiaceae; genus Ehretia; species Ehretia macrophylla. Next base: position 49,013,360 of record CM075781.1, read on the forward strand.
GCAGCATTTTTTGAAACGTCGCCTATGAGTGACTTTTTTTTTTTGGATGGATAAATTTCAAAGAAAATCTTACTTCATGACTCGACTTTAGCCATAAAAATGTAACATCTAGATTAGTTGTATTTCATAACTTGGATCAAGTCACTTTTACCTTAATGTAACATTGACATACAAGGTATTAGGTACCCAAATTAAATGTTGAGATAATTCAAATAACAAAACTAACAATTCTCAAAATAAATTGATAACACCAAATAAAGTTTATGAAAGTATCTATATAAAGCCAAAAAAATCCTTCATAATTTTATAACATCATACAACATAGTAGTAGCAAAACAAAGTCTCACAACTTTGCAACATAATAAGGGCTAAAAGAAATACTGAATAATAAGCCCAGAAAGTTGTGAATCAATCCTAATAAGTAGTTGGTTCAAATATCATACAATGTTCAAAAACTTGGCAAAAAAAGATAAAGGGTAACATGACTAATCAGTCCAAAAACCTGTGCCCAAAATACCAACATATTACTCCGAACAAATCCGGTAGGTAGTAGGATCAAGCACGTGGAACGAATCTACAATAAAATAAGAAAAAATCAGTCCAAAAACTTTGCAAGATGCATACATCTAATTCAGATAGCTTAGGAACTCTAGCTTCTTATTCGTTTTCAACTGATTCAAACAATAATTTATATCTGATAACTAAAGTATCCATCTATGTGAAAATGTAAAATTAAGGGGCATTAGTATAAAATAAGAGGAAGGGACACAATAGTGGGAGAAGAAGTTAAACTTTAACTATACAGGTGAGACTCATGTAATGAGTTCTAAAACGATCCTTTTTGCTTGTTTCTTGAAGTAAACCAGTAAGAATGAATTCATCCAAAATCAAATAAGCCTAAACATGAAAAAACAATAAATGAATACTAAATAAAAACATATAGATTAGGAACAGTCCTGAAATTAATGAGTATTCATTAAGTCCAAGATATTGAAGAAGATGTCATATTCATTAAGTCCAAGATATTGAAGAATATGTCATCCATCAAGAATTTGATATAGGTCTTCTTCCTACGTGTATGTTATAATAAGGTAATGATAATAAATTTTATTCACAAGCCTTATGGGCCTAGTTTCACGTATAAGAACTTATTTCCCCATGATCACAAGGGTACTTTTTTCGAGAAATAGCATTGATGACTAATAGGGACATTTACTTTAGTTATAATTAAGCTATAATCAAATAATAGTTATGGAAAAAGATACAGTAAATGGAATAGCAACAAAGATACATCTTTATTAAAAAATCATCTCAATCACAAGGGCACTTTCGCTAACAATTGAATCTATTGAGAACTTCCAAGGTGAAGATCAATTATATAATTATGAAAACAAATATGTTGCATGAACTAATGAAAAATAGTACATCTAATGAAAAAGAAATTACATTTCAATGAGTAACTACAATTATTCATTTAGTTGATTCTCATCTACCTCCAACTTGGAACATGCAGCCTACTCAACAACTAGTAGGGCTTCACGTTCAGCCCTTTCAGCAACCAATAGAGCTTCACGTTCAGCCTTCTCGGCAGCCAATAGAGCTTCACCTTCAGCCCTCTCGGCAGCCAATGGAGCGTCTCTCTCAGCCCGCTCAACAACTAATTGATTCTCCAAACGTCGTACTTCAAATGAGGTATGCTTCGAGCCAAAGATTGAAGAAGGGGTTGGTCCCAACCCTTCCCCTTTAACACGACCCGAACATTTTGGGCCCCGTATTTCATGGATGGCCTCGTACTCTAAGTCAATCGATTTTGGGTCATCAGCTCCAATACCTAGAGATGCCATCTTTTCATCGAAAGAAGATTTACTCTTAGCCTACACATAGAAAATGAAAAGAGTTAAAAGGAAGAATTATATTATTTGTGATGCAGATAAAGAAGATTTATAAAGATGCTATCATGTTCAATTTTTACTACATATTAATCGTAATTGGCAGAATTTCAAACTCAATTAAGATTGCTAAGCATGGCTTGTACATTGAGTTTCAAATCTTCCTAGGTCAAGATAATTAGAATTCATACGTTATTTTTCTTTATAAGCAATAGATAATTGATGCTAATGAGGTAAATTTCATAAATATATATATAAAGTTGTGTTGTTTTGTGTGTGTGTGTGTGTGTGAATGAATGTTGCTTTGCAAAAGGAACGTGAAAATGCAAATATTCTTGATTTTTGATTCTGACCTACGCTACAACAAAGATAATGCGATCAAGAGAGCTAGATGTTTTCATGTACTTGATCAAATCTTTTGCATGTAGAAAATAAACCCACATGACCAAACAAGAAAAGCTTCAACAATAGCATATCTTGTAACAATTGGACAAGCAAATGTGGAATGATTTATAATGAGAGACAGAAAGTGTGTTTGAATTTTTTAGACAAAAATTTAGCTTTACTCATATTTGAAGTTTCTCTCTCTCTCTTCTATTCACTGTTATGTGGAATTTCTTGGGAAATTTTAGAAGGCAAAGCCACAAGAAGTGGATGCAATAACTTGAGCTATTTAAGTAAGAAAAAACTATATGGCTATCACCGTTTTCTAAGCCTCCTCTTTATCAAAAAAAGGGAAAAAAAGAAAATAGATTAAAGCCAATGTGAGTTAGATGGACAAAGATTGTGGAGCTAGCAAATCTTATTTTTGTAATCAATCAGTAGACTGATGAGTTTATATTACAAGTGGCATACAAGTACCACATGTCATCATTCTTTCCTTTTAACTCATTAATTACTATGTTGCTAATGTCTAAGCCCCTTTAATTATGATGTATTACAAGCTTTAGGTAGTTTAGCTATCATCATTTGTGTTTATAGTTAATTGTCCCAGGAGTTGATATCAAATACAAGCAACATTTTACACCCAAAGTCAAGCATCAAAGATTTAATATATTAAAAGTGAAAGAGAAAAATCTCCTCCAAGGACAAAGAGAAATAGAGGGAGAAATTACCCAAACATCGTCACACTCATCATCCATGTCGCCATTTTTCTTACTATGTGTAATTTTGTAGAATTCAATAGGACCCACGCGACGTTTCTTCTTTTTCTCCTGCAAACATATATAGGTAAGTTTAATTGTAATGTTTACTCATTTATTGTGCAATTGGGATAGAAATCTAAAAAAGATTATTCTGAGTACCAGAACATGCATTATATCGACATAACTCTTATTGCCACATATGTGTAACTCTATTTGCTGACTGCTATATTTTTTCCCATTTATTGATGCTTTATGTCAAAATGATTAACATCAAAGTTGTAACAATAACTAAATAAACACAACTTAACTACATAGTGAATAGATATTAAATATGACACATATGGTACTTATTCTACCGCTTTTGGATAAATACACGTTTACCAAATGCCTCCATTGACGATCGTTCACCCCCTCTGGAACTGCATCAACAATTTCTTGCAAAGAACTTCCACTGTCTGCTAATTTATAGATATGTTTCCTTAACTTGGACTTGTAGTTTCTCCATTTGGTTCTGATAGAACGAAGAACAAACTTTTCATACTTTTTGCTGTCATCCGGGTTGTCTTCAGGAAAAACGTAACGCTCCTAACACATATAAGAGCTATTAGTGTAAAAAAAGTACCAATGAAAGCTAAAACAAGGAAAATAGTCATTTACAAGGGTATAATTAGATCATTAACCTTTATATACTTGATAATATCATCTTTTGCTGAACCAGAAAGGCGTATCCAATCACTATAAATTAGCGAACAGTAATTGCCCATGCCAGCAACTACTCCACAACCACTTGCCAACTTAGCTCTTCCCCGAACAATAGGCTGGCCTTTTAGGTTAAAGTCCACTGGGATTCATTTATCCCTATCAAGATGCCAACCTTTCCTACAATAGGTCTTGCCTCTTTTCTTTTTGGGGGTATTAGTTACTGAAGAATTCAACCAATTCCAATCATTTAAATGTAAAAATTCATAGTAAATATCTCTATTCTTAAACACATGGTATGTTTGGTACTTGGCCTCTAAGGAGATGATGCGTCTGTCACATTGATTTATGCCATTTACTGACAATTTTCATCACATACATGATTAGTGAAACTTTTATTCTTTTAATGATAACAGATAAAAGATAACTTCAAGCACATCTTTAATATCTTAGCTAAATTCTAGTTAATCTATATATAATCATAGGCATGATAGATATCTAATGAAATCAAGTTCACTCACTGACTGCTGCAGATACATATGCAACAACCTTGAATGTTAACACACTGGTTGCAATAGCTAATAATATGCAAACTGAACCAGTAGAAAAGTTGAAAATGATATAATCAATGTGTTTCAGTCATCTTCTGTATCAATCAAACTTTGAATGTACTTTTATGAATTATGTAAAGATGTGTAACGAATCACACACATATGCAGGACCACAAGAACGATATTGATGCTGAGCTGGCTCTTGAGGCATAACCACTTCTGACGGATCACAACAAAAAGAATGAACCAGAGTAGTTAGGAAAAGACCTGTGTAACAAATTGATTCCAAGGCATCTGGATGGTTACATAAAAAAATAAGAATAGCATGAATGAAGGCCCATATCTACAGAACCAATTATATATGAGTTTTGGGCATCAAGAAAATTGTATTAACTCTTTAGTTTTTACTTTCATCTTTAAGAGTTTGTCCAGTTCACTATGAAAAAACTTCTTGTAATTCTCTGTTTACTACAATTCAATAAAAGCTTTTCTTAGTTCTTCCCTAATTCGTCTTTTAAATACTGAATTGCTACATTACAAGACGAAAATGGTATCACTATGAAGAATTGATGGCTTAATTTACACTCGGGATAAGTATGGGGTCACTCTTTTAATTTTCTTCTTGTTGTTTTTGTAATTGATTGCCCTCAATTCTCTATTTCATCCATCATCATCTACTGTCTTTTTTTTGTAGTCCTACTGGAAGGTTGAGAAAGTTTTGGGAATAATGAATGTGAAAATCCTTGCCATACAGCTTTTTGTGAAGAAGAAAAACAACAACAACAACAAAGAAAGAGAGAAAACAGTTTTTTTTTTCATTATGTGCCAGTACTATTATCTTGTTGTGTGATATGGAATTTCGCTTGTTTATTATTCTTCAACCCAATTAAATCTAATAGTTTGCTTTTCAATAGTAATACATATCAATACTAGCTCAATTCGCTTGTCCTAAAAGAAAAGAAACGAGCAAAAGTAATCCATATTATTCTTTTTTTCAATAAATTCTAAAGGAGACATAACCCAATTTTACATCATAAAAATAATGCATACTTTAAGAATTGATCTCGAATCATATCACAAAAAGAAATGAAAGAAAGAAAGAAATGAACAAATGCTACTACATCTCTTACAAATTTATATATATCCTTATCCAGCCCAAACAAAAATTTCATTCGTTGGTAATCGATGCTTATATTTAACAAATACCTCACTGGCCGACATTGCAGCAGCACCTTTTCTATGTGCTGAGATGATTTAATCATAATCGATGCTTATATCTAACAAATGCAAACGCACGACTTGAGAATCGAAGGCACAAAATCAATTTTCCTTTAAAATTAGTGTAAAGGACATCCATGCATGTAGAACTTCGTGGTTCAAAATTACAAAGAATTAACGAATATAATCTGAATGAATGAAAATAGACCAATAATGAAGAAGTTCATGAACGACAAAAATCATCTAACATCGAACTACATTTTTCTAAAAAAAAAGTTAAGCATGTGGTTCTCAAACCTGGTCTCTAGCAATGACGGTGGATAGTGCAACTTTGAGATGATCAAATAGTGCAACTTTGAGATGATCCGAGGGGTGAAACAGTGAGATGAGTTTAGTGTGTGTGTGTGTGTGTGTATGTGTGTAAAAATGGAAAGATGTGGGTATTGGAAGCATTTTATAGGTATTGGGGAAAAAGGTTTTGGTGGGAAATGATATATTGGGGAACAAAATTATGCGGGAAATGAATAGGTTTTGGTGGATAAATTAAATTTTACTTTTAATAATATTTGGTATTTATGCTTAATATTGTGTAGATTATATATAGAGATAGAAAATTTTTGTCACATTGAATATTTGATATTATAAGATAATTGTAATTGTACAAAAATAAAGTATGAGAGATAGTTTATATATCTATGTGTATATATATTAATAATACTTTTATGACCAAAAATTGTATAAGAGCAATAAAAATATATGTACCATGAGTATAATTTGAGAAAATATGTATTTTGTGGAAAATTGATATTATCGTCTTCATAATGCATATATTAATCAAAATTATTCTTCAATTAGAATTAACTAAAAGTTAAAGAAAAATTTCTTTTGCAAAAAATTGAACTTCGACGAGAATATAATAGAAAATTATGATAAATGTACTTTAAATGGAATTGAACTTAATTATTGAATGATAAAACTATTATGCACTTTGAATGGAATTGAACTTAATTGAAAGACAAAAAATACTGTTTATTAGAATTAAATGAGTTCAATATTCGTAATAAAAGTATTATGTACAACTTGGAACCTAGAGGATATAGTATACGCTTTTTTATGATTTGGATTTTGTAAAAAATTTTGGATTATTGATTTGAAAGATTGCACTTTCTTATTTAGCAAAAAAATAATGGTTACATGGAAGTTTATGAACGAACATCATGGATCTCAATGAAATTGATCTTTTTAAGAAAACGATTTTTAGAATAGATTGAATCGTGTATGAGTTAATGAAAGTTATAATTAAAACAAAGGTGAATTGAATAAATCTTTTTGACTAACTTTGTTCTAATCCAAAAGGCCTATACATTGTTCTCAGGATGTTATTAGTTGATTACGTATACTTGGTAAAATAGCTTTTGAATTAAACAACTATCCAAATACTTGTGTATATTTTAAATTTCTTTTGGCTATTTACTAATCTATCTTTTTTGCTCACAAAGTCATTTCCCATCTTCTTTTGGCTATTTTTTTGAACTTTTTCATTTTGAAGATTAAGAATAAAGTTAAAAACTAGAAAAAATAACAAAGAAAAGTGAGAAAAGTTTGTCAAAAAGTATAACTATTACAATTAATAGCCCTCCAATTGACTACAAAGCTGTATGATACAGCAGGCAGACCAAATGCTTCATCATGTGCAAACTTGTCAATGCATTAAGGAACTTTTTTAGTTTGCTAATTAAGGAACCTATTCAGACCCAAAAGAAAAACAGAAAAAATGAAGCAGCCTATTAACTGCGGATGAACTTCATCTATATACTCTGCAAAAATCCTGTAGTCTTGGAGTCTCAGCTGCAGTCACCCTTACCTGCACAATCACCCTATGCGCATTCGGATTCTTCAGGCCACTTCTTTTCAAGAATGCTGGAGTACCAATAGCACCACATTCCTCAATGGTCACATTAGCTCTACTACACAAACTTCTTTCCCCCTCTGATGATGAAATGTAAAAGCAACCCCATAAGAAACACTTCCCTCTGCTTTAGTCCTCTGTTTATGACCTGATAAATTTGATAACATCAAGTTAGAGGAGTTTTAATAGGTATATTAACGCAATCGCTTCTGATTATTTTTAATAAATTTATACGCATACTTGTTTATTTATCAGACACAAGCACTGGTAGTGAAGATAACATGAGATTGAGAATTTGCAGCATTAAGAAAAAAGAGACCAAATTGTAGTACCCAAACAAAATCCAAACTTCTGAAATCATTAAACATAGTGACAACCCTCTTATTCATATCTTTCCTATGCCTAGCACCTCACTCAAAATTCAACATAGAAACCTAAAACCACATAACATGGCAATAAAGAACTTTGGGCAAATATACGAGACATTTTCACCCGAGCTCATATCCTCTGAGTTCTTCCTCAAAGGTGCTGCTAAAAGAAATCCTCATCCGTACCCCCGTGTCAAGGAAGGAAACACAAAAAAGAACTAGAAAAACAAAATATGTACTTGATTTCACCATAATCCTTCCTTTGAATTCACAAGGACAAAAAGGTGGAAACAAGTCACTATTATTGCATCAATTGCATCAAAACATGAATTTTCATACATAAATCCCCAAACATAACTCTGCATCATACCACTTTCCAAATGTTACACATATGACATCTCTCTATTATATTAGGAATTAAAACCCGATAGCAAAATAAATTACAGCCAGAACAAAGTCTCGTAAGTAGATTGTTGATTTTAGATATTGTCAATGTCTTCGTCCTCAAACTCAATGTAATCATCGCCAGCACCTTCATCTTCCTCATCAGATTCTTCATGATGAAGAAACTCACGTGATCAATGCATGCAACTCAAATGTTTTTATTGTTAATGATAGTAGTTTAAGAATACAAGCTATAACTTTCTATTTCATGAATGCCTTTTCAGTCACTAGACAATCAGTTTAAAATGGCACATTGCAGAACTTGGGTTGACAAAAAAAAAAAAAGCAGAATCAGCATAGAAAGCAAGAAGTAAAACTTTTAAGGTTTTCTTTTAACAGAGTACATAGTAATGTTCAAATCTTTAAACCCATTTTTATTTCGATTTCCACCAAACAGTTAAGGAACCATGGCTCTTCAGATCAACTGTCTAGAAAGTTCATCTTAGCATTTTATCGAACACCTCTAACACATAATCATAAGAAATATATTCATGCCATATTTCTTGATGCAAATGGCACTTTAGCATTTTAACAAACACCTTCAAGGCTCACCATGAGAAACACATTTGTGTCTAGTATTTTCAATACTAATGCACCTTAGCTTTTGTCAAACATTTCAGGGCATACCAAAGGACATTTACATTTTTGTCTACCCATATGAAATATTTTCTGCAAAGCTGATATGTAGAAATAAAATTTATATATGTCACATGCCATACATAGAATTCTCATAGATGTTTGTCTACTTCTCACGTGGACCATTTACATAATCATTGGCATTTGGTGATTTATATGATTAAATCATAATATGATCATCTTTATGCACTAGTAAAGTACAATAAATAATGAGGTGTGAACATCATGAGTGAATTATATGCTATTGAGCAAGCAGATGGAAAACATTGACATGATGAATATGTAAAAAGTGTCCAAAAGGCAGTAGTACACCGTGGTGGAATTTGATGAATTAAGCTCGTTATATGTCATAGTATAACAATCATCTTATATAGCCACAACATAATAAGTATGAATCTCAGTACCACGAATGAATTGTGCACCATTAAGCTTGTACATTAAATAATAAATAATTAGCAAGGTTCGAGTAATATCATTGCCCAACTTGCGTTTGATAGTGGTATGTCAGTGGGATAATTTCTCACCCTGCAAATGGAACTCTTTTAATGGGCTAAATGATTTAATGCTAAAACATCTCACCAAATCAGCAATTTCTTATAAAAATGTATTGTAATGACTTCATATCATGGAAAGTAGCCAACTGCATTATAAAGCAGTCCATTAAGGGCATGCCCTTTTATTGTTTTTTCTAATGCTTACACCACATAAAAGACATCACTTTTCGATTGCCAACAAGAATTAAAAACAGAGGATGAGTACAAATTTGGTAAAAAAAGGGATGATACAATTTATATACAACACAACAAATTCTAAGCTTCATCCGCCATGGATCTGATTCTTATATCAAACAAAGATGATAATCCAACAAACTTATTAAGAAAATTAATTTTGCCAAAGAAGTGCAAACACAAAATAAGTTATGGTATATACTAACAATGAAAACTTTGCACTACACAACTACAAGGAATTCCGAATAGTCTATATTCCTTCAAACAATTAGGAAGTTCCATAACATTTTTGGTTGCTTACAAGGAGCAGGGGAAGACTGAACAAACAAACTTAATTTTGTTCATAACTTACACATCTTACAAAACAAAAGAAATAGAAGAAGTTTTAACTAGCAGGAAATATAATTTAGTAGAATTACTACTAATAGTCAAGTAAAGGATGCAAAAGGCATCAGACACTAAATAGTGATCAATATATACAATTATATTGATCACTATAATGATAACACAAGTAATTACTTCTCGAAAAGAAAAAAATAATAACATGAAGTATTGGTCACAATTTTCCCTTATCATCCAGCTTGAACTAGGCTCTTTACAATTTTTCAACTCTTTATCCACATAATTATGATGCAGTAACATCTATTACGTACATCAAAGGAAAGGGAAAAAAAGGCTTGAAAGAAAGCCATGACCCTCCCCCAGAAAAACATCTATCAATATACATAATAAATATCTCTCTAAGGCCTTATTTCAAACATGTAATGTACATAAATACAATTTACGGCGTATAACAATGAGTTTGGATCTCTTAATAATATAATAACGTGAATAAAAAGATCAATGGTGGTGAATTTTTGCTACTTTCGGCAATGAAAAATTTGAACTCTATTTTACGGAAAGGATAAATTTCACCATTAGTTTTCATGTTCAGTTTCTCGTGCATTGTTTCAATTGTGTGCAATGAATTCAGTATTGGATAGCTCTCAACCGAAGGCCTTGGATAAGCATGAACATTGAACACACCATTGATTCCTCTTGACATTCTAGAAGTGAATTGTGAGTCATTGTGCCTACTCATACGCTAACTTTGCGCTTACCAATCTTGATAAACTTCCGGACACAAATTGGATGAGACCATATGGCGAGTGCCAATGTGCCATGCTGATGGATCTTCTCAAGGCACAACTTCCACAGACCCCATTTACGTGAAGTCCAAGTGCCACCTTTTACCTAATTTTTTGTAGTGAAAGAATATTTTGAAATATTCTGACATACATAATAAATATCTCTTTAAGGTCTAATCATATTTTTGTCAGTCTAGAATGAAAAGGTGGTAGATGTATGCTACTAAAACAATATTCAATTGTCAAATTAAGAAAGCCATTAACTAGGAGATGACGACTTCAAAGACTACTGTTAGGAAATTATGAAAGATAGTATTGCTCAAAAGTATATACATAGAAAATGATGATCTAGTCTACATTTGAGTAGTATACGTACTAGAAGTATATTATACTCAAATAGATTCATTTTCATTTACATCAAAAAGTGAAGGCATTGCACCAGCATTCTCGACAAAGATGATGAAACAAAATATAAACTTTCAATCAATGCAATGCATAACATGAGATTCGTGCACTGCACTTTCATTTTATTAGGTAAAACATCTCTAGTTTTTGTGCCTACAAGTTACAAAACTTCTTTGCTAACAGTTTCAAAAGAATCAATGCATTTATTTCACATATCAAAGTTAATTTATAACTCGCTAACTTTGACCAATCAAGTTCAACATTAAAGAAAAAGCTTATATTTTATAAACAAAAAAAACACTTCACAACACACGAAAAAGACATGTTTACTTACCACTCAAAAGGCATCAAGAATCCAGAAGATATTAAGAACCCTTAAATGGAAAAATATGTCTATCATATGATTGTAGCACAACATCAGATAGCAAATCTACGTTAACGTCCTCCCGAACCCAGTCACTTTCTTCCAACTCCTGACATTCATAAGGAACACTTCTTGCAAAACTAGTGGCATTATCTTCAATAACATTATCCTCAATAGTTGATTCACCTTCCACACCGAGATCAAAAATATCTTTAGGGATTGTTTTTATCACGACATTCCATAGAGGGCACAATAGATCTTGCACATAGAAAGCTTGTTGCACTTGAGAAGGGATAACATAGGGCTCATGAGTAATGCGCTCCCCGGTATATGACAACCGTGTAAAATTAACAAGTGTAAACCTATATTCATTTTTATTTACTCCTCTTTCCCATGTGATATCAGCCCAATCACAACGAAATAACACCACCTTGAATTTTCCAGAATAGTTTAATTCAATTATGTCATTAAGCTCACCAAAGTACTCAACATCTCCATTTACAAGATTTGGATCTCGACGAGAAGCAATGCTTAGCGTTGTAGATGTTACAACCACCCCATAATTTTGCGTTCTTTTTCCCCTATTTCTTTCCTAGTGCGAAACTTAATACCACTAAAATCAAAGCCTCAGGCCTCAGGGAAAGTGGGACTCAGGCTGAGGTTACCTGTAGGCCTCCCTTCATATTTCATCTTAGGGGTATTTTGGTAATTGTGCATGTCATCGGAAATTTACCTCATATCAATTACCTATCATCCCTGATTCTCTAAGTAATGAAATTGGTCGAGGGAATCGAAATCCTCAGTTGAACTAGTCCGACTTTATAGGCACAATCATCAGCATCAAATACTCGTTTAAAGATATGCATTAAGGGAGAAAAGTAGTGGCTAAGATCATGGGACACGTGGCAGCTCCAGCTTAAAAGTGGAAACGTGTGGCTGTGATGTTGAGTCCCTTGGCCTTCCTACCTAAAGCCTGCTTTGCCCTATAAATAAAGGTCTTTTTGAAATCTTCCTTCACCCATCATTATATATTTCTCAAGAAATTCTCTCAAGCCTTTCACGCTGCCAACGGTTCTTCTCTTTCCCATCCTTGTCAGTTCGAGTCTTCCCAAACTCAATCACTAGGTTTGTGTCTCATCCACTTTTTATTTTTCACGCCATGTCTAGCTCGAATGACTCCAAAAACCTTCACCCTTCTCCTACGCTAAGGACGATAGGGACTTTAGTGAGTTCGATTTTTCTAGTGATGGCCTTCTAGCCTCTCTTCCTTCTTCTTCATCAGATTATATGGAAGTGTTGGACGAGAAAACTTCTGTACCTGCCGAATCCCTGTTGGAAAGGTCTAGGTGTAGTCTACTAGATGTAGCTCCTCTTAGGGCTATCCATAATGAGGGGTCCACCCCAGAACCTCTTAGTCAACCTTCAAAAGCTGAGGGCTTTTACAAGGCTCGTGCCGAGGTCTCTAGTGAAAAGCTTTCCGAACCTTCTCCTTCCACAATAATACCTCCCGAATTTCATAACCCTGTAGAGCCTGCTTTTCCTTCTGATCACTTTGACGATCTTCAACCTTTCGGAGCCCTCGGGCGCAATTGTAGATCTACCCACAATGAGAAGGTGAAATGGGAGAACAATGATATCTTTCCCCCTGGATACATTGTGAGGATTCCTAGGCGTAAGGAATGGGCATGCTAACCTCAGACGAGGGAGACTGCTATTTACCACCTTTTATAGAACGTTTCTTGCAATTTTTTGATATTACCCCCGGCCAACTTCCCCCTAGTAGTTGGCGGCAGATAGTAGCATTTTTCATGTGGGTGAAGTCTTTCGGTTTGACTCCCACTGTTAATATCTTCCTCTTTTTTCATATGTTCAAACATGACTCCAAGAAGTTGTATGACTGGTACTATTGTTCACCGAGGTCAGGTCCCAGCCCTTTTTATGATTGGCCCTCCAGCAATAAAGGGTGGCATTCTAAGTACTTCTTTGTAAAACATCCCTTTAGGTAGCCTGTTAAGAAGAAATGACATATCATTCTCGAGGTTACCTTTAAACTTCTTCAACAACCACCTCTCTTAACCCCATCCGAGGAGAGTATCAAAGATTTCCTGTTATCTCAACCTCAGCCTGTGAGTGGAAAAAACTTATTGAAATTCAATAGCATTTTATCGTCGGGGTTATATGACCGTGATGTTTGCCCCTCAATAAGTGGGGAAGAGACCACGGGCAGAGCCCCAAATGATCCAGAGGGTAGGGATAGTTTCTTTTGTTATCCATTTCATGCTGCCTTCGCACAAGCACTGTGTTTCTGATGTATTGTTGTCAGTTTTATTGTATGAAAATAGACGCACAGAGCATGAATGCTAATTTTAAGCGCAAAAGGCGCGAGGCCAAAGAGGCCAAGAAAGCTGAGCATTGCGCCGCAAACGATCCCACTAAGCCAAAGAAGAGGAACCACGTTGGAGACTCTTCTAGTGGTACACGGAAGACTCGCGGACATCAACTAGTAAATGAGCCCGATGTGGAACAAGTAGACACCGAACATGTGTTTTCCCTTAAGATATTGTACCCGAGCCCAGGACGGCGGCAATGGAGCAGGTGGATCTTACTGAGTCGCCTGTTCATGTGATTGAAATTATTCTCCAGGCAGCTCGAACTTCCCATCCCGTTGGTCTGAGGTCCTCCAGATCTTCTCTCCCTCCCCGACCCTGTATCACGCCCCAACTCGACCCTTCATACGATCAGTCAGGACGCAACGGAATTTCGGAAGCATAACGACAGTAACATGAATATCAGGGCTCTAAACCAACCCTTCAGAACAACATACATCAGACTCCATAAATCACCAACTAACTCCACAATCAAATTAACAACATACAACACAACCACTTCATACATTAAACATTCCTTCATCAACTCTTTCATAGTTACGCGCCTCCGTTCCAACATAATACATAGGCTATACATTCATTTCAAAATAGATTATAACTGTGAAACCCCAGTTTTCGTCTTTACCTCGATTTGCATGTCTTTACCTTGAATTGCGTGAATTAACCTGTCTATGTGCTATATGGCTTATAATATGGTAATTTTGATATTAATACTCCTAGAACATGCCAAATGTGCATTCATGAAATTTTCATAAAAAACGGAGTCAGAAATTTTATCGTCGATTTTTAGTGAATAGTATTTTCGAAACACGTCCGCTATAATTTTGAAAATGGTCTTTTTAACCCTTCTAGACCTAGCCCACGGACTTTAATAGACATGTGTTTGATGAAAATGGTTTTAAAATCGACTTAAGAATTTATTAGGGTTTTTACACCGACTTTTGCGAAAATCAAGTTTTAAGCCGACTCGGGTGAAATTGTTTGATTGTAAAACTTCTTGTCACCTAAAAATAATTTACTTGAGCTAGCTTGGGTGTTGAATAATTGTTTTGAACTTTGGTGATCAAGAAAATGCATTTAAAGTCAAGAAAACACAAAAAAAATGCTAAGTTTCAACTTTGACTTTCATTTAAATGGTTGACCAACAAGCTTATATCACCAACACACACTCACAAAGCACCAAAACACCCCAAAAACACACAAAACCGTGGTTCCTTGGAGGAGAAAGATGAAGGCATTTTCAAAGCATTTTTCTCATAGATTTTGTATTTCAAAGCCGAATTGAGTGATTCAGAGCTTGAAATTGATTGTTGGGCATCCATTCTACCTATTTCTAGCCTTAGTTTGCATCAAAGGTGAGAGAAAAATTCTAGATCTCAAAAGTTGTCTTTTTCATTTTTGCGTATAAATGAAAATTGAACCGTTAGAATTCTAATCTGATGTTAGATTATTGCTCCTTGCATGCTAGGGATCATTTAGCTGTAATACTACGAGTTTTTATCGGTTGTAGCATAATTTTTATTTTTCGAGTATTTAAATTTGATTAATTTGTTTAATGTTGATTAAATGTAGTTGTGTTGATCGGAATCGATTTCCGTCAATTTCTAAATGTTTGATAATTACGTGGTACCGCCGTTGTAATGTCGAATTTTCGATTATGATGTTTGGGTGAAAATCCAAAAATTTCAGCCATGAAATACTAGAGTTTTAGGGTTGTTGAGCATGATTTGGATGTGTTTTGGTTGGTTTTCGAGGGGGTTAATGTAGTTGGTTGAATGGGTGAGTGATAGAAACTGATTTGGAGTTGTTTGGATTAGTAGAATGTAAGATATGATTATTTGAAGTTAGGTTGTCTTTCTTTAGAATGTTAGATTGAGCCTTAGTTGATTGGGTGTGGGTTGAGTGATTGAATTGTGAGTTGTTGACGGGTAAATTAGGGTTTGATTTTGTGTTTAATGCATATTCGGTTAAATGGCCTACTTTGTCATCTAACTTAGTTATATGTTGTTAAATTGGTTATTGATGTTATTATGATGATAATATGATTATTGATGATTATTGACTGATGATTGATGCCGGGAGATAAACAGTTCTGCTAGACTGTCCTCCTGTGAATGATTGATTTTCATTATTATTGCTGGGTCTCTGGTATGTGTGTGCCACCTCTCAGGCAGTATTGGGCTGTCGGGTTGATAACGGAATGACTATCAGAGATTGCCTCCAGCTCGCATGACGGAGGTGTCATGGAGGACGAGGCTAGTGGGGTACCCCGGGTGCGTGAGTTTATGGGAGTCACAAGAAGGCTGTTATGATCGTGATGGTGTTTGGAGCTACACCAACTAGAGTATCCTTTATTGAATGGTCATATAGTTATGTGATGATATTATTATTGTTGTTATTGTGTGTTTACTAACTCAAAGGATTATTCCAAGGAGTTTAGTAGACCTTGCTCGAGATCTATCGGATCCTCGCTGGGCTTATTTTATATAAGCTCACTCTCTATTATTGCATGCATACAGGTGTACTTTCGCAAGATTACGGGTACGTGCCTCCTGAAGAGGAGAATGTAGAAAATGTGTCTTACGTGAATGAGTCTTATGTTCCGGAGTCTTATCGTTGATGTTGTACTGTTTATTATCTTGTAAATTAACTTAGTAGAATTTTACATGCTTTGTAGTTCATAGTGTAAAAAATGTTGAAAAGTTAATGAATTAGTTGATGATGTCTTAGTAGCCTTTCTTTTGTTTATGATTAGGTCGCTGGATTGGCTCATTATGTTTTGTAATGTATATTAAGGGTTCACGTATTATGTTGGAACGGAGGCATATAACGAGGACTGTTTATTGTATAATATGGTTATGATGTATGTTGTTATTTTAATGAGGAGTTGTTTGTTGTATGGTTTGTAAAGTTGATGTATGATGTTCTATTAAGGTTGGTTTAGAGCCTCGTTGTCCTATTTACTGTCATTATACTGCCGAAATTTCGTTGCGTCTTGACTGATTATAGGTCGGGTCGAGTTGGGGCGTGACATTTAAGTGGTATCAGAGCGCATGTTAGCTGTCAGCCAGGGTATCTCAGAATATGGGTAGTGGTCTAAGCATGCAATTATGTATTAAGTGAAAGAAAAGTGAAACATATGTTAATATGTTTATGTGATTAATTTACTTATGTGTGGAACTTTCTATGTGACCAATATGCCTTGTGTGTTAAGTGAACTAATATGGTCAATATGTTTTATGTGATAACGTGCTATACGTACTCAATGTATTGTAATTAATGTGCATTATGTGATTAAAGTGTATTATGTGACAATTGTGTTTTATGTGATCAAAGTGCCTTATGTGAAGTTTGTTGCTTATGTGACTTTAATTGTTTATAACTTACTTTTGTGATATAACCTGTTTATGTGATATTGGCTTTCTATGTGTTGAATTGTGTATTATGTGATAATGTTGTAATATATGATAATCATGTAATATGTTGGTACTTGTTTTCATGAGATATAATTGTATATATGCTATAATTGTGGGTGATTCTTTTGGGTGAAGTAAGGTTGTCCGCAAGAGTTTTCGGAAATAGAGATATGCCATAATTTTGAATTATTATTATTCTAGAAGTTTATCAGTTAGATTTTAATTGTTATGTTTATGGATTTTAGTTTCGGCTTAGTGGATTGATCTTGATATTCCTTTAGCGAGAATGAAATTGTTCGAGGAAATAGCAATGTATCTTGATGATTATAATTACTTTTGTTGCCATGTTTAACTTGTTATTACTTGGAGATGAATTATAAGTTGAGGTTTCCGTGAGGTTGTGATTAGACACTTTTGGAGTCTCAACTCAAATTATACTTTCTTGAGGCTATTTTAGAATGAATTTATTTGAGGAATTAGTGATGTATATTTGTGAATGGAATGAACTGTGGTATAACATGTGGATATGTCTACTATTTGGGATTGCTATATTATTAATGGATATTTTGGAGTTTTGATCTTTAAACCTTTGAGACAATTGGAGTGATTCCTGACTAAAGTTACTTTATTCGAGGATGTAATTGTTGGGAGATAGAATTATTTGAGGAAATAAGAATGCATTTTGGTGACTGAACATTTACTTGCCTACATCGAGCTTTTGAGTTCTAGGTGGTATGACTTTCTAAATTGTTGATTGAGGATTCGCTTGTGTTATAATGGATTAATATGAATCTGTATTGTGTTATCAGATTCTGGAGTCTTCATTAGTGAATCATGTTGGGTAATCAGTGATTTATCTTGTTTAGTAATTGGTCTGGTACGGAATATAAATTTTGGAGTGATTTATCTTGTTTGGTGATTGTTATGACTCCTTAGGATTCTCTAGATCTCCTTAGTGTCTTGTTTTAGAGGAAGATAGATTGTAGGATTTGACTTGTTGGTGTTTAAGTGTGTAGGTGGGACACCCTTCTTGTACTTCATAATTCTATCAGTCTTATTATTATCTTTTACTCTATTCTCACTTATTTGAGAGAGAGTTACACTTTTCTAGCATATCAATTGTTTCTTGAAAGTTTTGCTTATTGGATTAATGGATCCTATACTCATTTGACATTGTTTCTATTCTTAACATTCATAGTTGCTTCTTATAGCAATGTCACTTATTGGAGTTAATGTTTGAGACTTCTATATTTCATTTTATATCTCCAGCCATTGGTTTCAATATTTCATTTCATCCTATTACTATTCATTGAAAGTAATTTTTCCTTTCGTCTACCATTTTACTTGTTCGAATTTCACTTCCTTGATGTATTCCCTATCTAAGTACATTATTGTCATTCTTGTTGATCCTTGTTAATGCTATTGTTTTATTATTAAATCCTGAGCCATTACTTTGCTTGTAATTGCTCATTCAATATACTCGGCATTGTCCTTCTTATTTATACTTCTTTGGTTATTGTGTGCTGAGATACTCATTATCTTGGCACTCATGTTTTCTATTGAATTAATCATCTCTTATCTTTTAATTTCATTTCACCTCAAGTATAACTTACTTGTTGGTTCCTTGAACAATTATCGAGAATTGAAATATCTACTTGTTCAGGAATTTTGTTCAATATACTCAGCACTGTTTTGATTCGTCATCATCCTTTGTTCATACTTATTTAACTGATAGGTGCTGAGACATTTCTTATCTTAGTTATCATGCTTCCTTATTAAACTATTAACATCTTGACTCTCTAACCTGTTTGACATCTTGTTCACTTGATTGTTGGCTCGAATATGATTTTTTATATTCATATTTCCTTGTAAATTTCATAAGAGCCATATTCTGACAAATGTCACTTTTGAGATATTCTCTTGATCAGTAATCATTCATGTTATCGTGAATGAGTTTTTAAACCCTCGGGGTGTTCATAGAGCTCTTTTGTGTAGTAGGGGATGATTGATAAGTAGTGGTGTCATGCTAAGACTTTGGAGTTGTGAATTCTTTCATATCCAATATGATATTAGGTAGGAGAGAACTATGAATTGAAGATTGTCTTGGAATTATGATCATCAATTTGCAGTCAACAGAGTTTGTTCTTTTGAGGTCTTTGGTTAGGTGTCATCCTAAGAGATAAATGAGAACTAAGAGAAGTATTGTTAAGTGTAACGATTGACGATTTAATTGTCTGTCAGTTCGAGAATTGTGCGGACGCAATTGTTTTAAGGAAGGGAGAATGTGAAACCCCAATTTTCGTCTTTATCTCGATTTGCGTGTCTTTACCTCAATTTGCGTGAATTAACCTGTCTATGTGCTATATGGCTTATAATATGGTAATTTTGATATTAATACTCCTAGAACATGCCAAATGTGCATTCATGAAATTTTCATAAAAAACGGAGTCAGAAATTTTATCGTCGATTTTTAGTGAATAGTATTTTCGAAACACGTCCGCTATAATTTTGAAAATGGTCTTTTTAACCCTTCTAGACCTAGCCCACGGACTTTAATAGACATGTGTTTGATGAAAACGGTTTTAAAATCGGCTAAAGAATTTATTAGGGTTTTTACACCGACTTTTGCGAAAATTGAGTTTTAAGCCGACTCAGGTGAAATTGTTTGATTGTAAAACTTCTTGTCACCTAAAAATAATTTACTTGAGCTAGCTTGGGTGTTGAATAATTGTTTTGAACTTTGGTGATCAAGAAAATGCATTTAAAGTCAAGAAAACACAAAAAAATGCTAAGTTTCAACTTTGACTTTCATTTAAATGGTTGACCAACAAACTTATATCACCAACACACACTCACAAAGCACCAAAACACCCCAAAAACACACACAAAACCGTGGCTCCTTGGAGGAGAAAGATGAAGGCATTTTCAAAGCATTTTTCTCATAGATTTTGCATTTCAAAGCCGAATTGAGTGATTCAAAGCTTGAAATTGATTGTTGGGCATCCATTCTACCTATTTCTAGCCTTAGTTTGCATCAAAGGTGAGAGAAAAATTTTAGATCTCAAAAGTTATCTTTTGCATTTTTGCGTATAAATGAAAATTGAACCATTAGAATTCAAATATGATGTTAGATTATTACTCCTTGCATGCTAGGGATCATTTAGCTGTAATACTACGAGTTTTTATCGGTTGTAGCATAATTTTTATTTTTCGGGTATTTAAATTTGATTAATTTGTTCAATGTTGATTAAATGTAGTTGTGTTGATCGGAATCGATTGCCGTCGATTTCTAAATGTTTGATAATTACGTGGTAGCGCCGTTGTAATGCCGAATTTTCAATTATGATGTTTGGGTGAAAATCTGGAAATTTCAGCCATGACACACTAGAGTTTTAGGGTTGTTAAGCATGATTTGGATGTGTTTTGGTTGGTTTCCGAGGGGGTTAATGTAGTTGGTTGAATGGGTGAGTGATAGAAACTAATTTGGAGTTGTTTGGATTAGTAGAATGTAAGATATGATTATTTGAAGTTTAGGTTGTCTTTCTTTAAAATATTAGATTGAGCCTTAGTTGATTGGGTGTAGGTTGAGTAATTGAATTGTGAGTTGTTGATGGGTAAATTAGGGTTTGATTGTGTGTTTAATGCATGTTTGGTTAGATGACCTACTTTGTCATCTAACTTAGTTATATGTTGTTAAATTGCTTATTGATGTTATTATGATGATAATATGATTATTGATGATTATTGATGATTATTGATTGATGGTGGATGCTGTGAGATAAACAGTTCTACTAGACTGTCCTCCTGTGAATGATTGATGGTTATTATTAGTGCTGGGTCTCTGGTATGTGTGTGCCACCTCTCAGGCAGCATTAGGCTGTCGGGTTGATAACGGCATGACTATCAGAGATTGCCTCTAGCTCGCATGACGGAGGTGTCATGGAGGAAGAGGTTATTGGAGGTACCCTGGGTACGTGAGTTTATGGGAGTCACAAGAAGGCTGTATGATCGTGATGGTGTTTGGAGCTACACCAACTAGAGTATCCTTTATTGAATGGTCATATAGTTATGTGATGATATTATTATTGTTGTTATTGTGTGGTTACTGACTCAAAGGATTATTCCAAGGAGTTTAGTAGACCTTGCTCGAGATCTATCGGATCCTCGCTGGGCTTATTTAATATAAGCTCACTCTCTATTATTGCATGCATACAGGTGTACTTTCGCAGGATTATGGGTACGTGCCTCCTGAAGAGGAGAATGTAGAAAATGTGCCTTATGTGGATGAGTCTTATGTTCCGGAGTCTTATCCTTGATGTTTTACTATTCATTATCTTGTAAATTAACTTAGTAGAATTTTACATGCTTTGTAGTTCATAGTGTAAAAGATGTTGAAAAGTTAATGAATTAGTTGATGCTGTTTTAGTAGCATTTCTTTTGTTTATGATTAGGTTGGTGGAGTGGCTCATTATGTTTTGTAATGTATATTAAGGGTTCACGTATTATGTTGGAACGGAGGCATATAACGAGGACTGTTTATTGTATAATATGGTTATGATGTATGTTGTTATTTTAATGAGAAGTTGTTTGTTGTATGGTTTGTAAAGTTGATGTATGATGTTCGATTGAGGTTGGTTTAGAGCCTCGGTGTCCTATTTACTGTCGTTATACTGTCGAAATTCCGTTGCGTCCTGACTGATTATAGGAGGGGTCGAGTTGGGGCTTGACAAACCAACTTAGTAATCTAGTCATGATCAAAATAAAGACTACTAAATCAACATACATATGTCTTTATATTAAGATAGGTTATACAACACATTGTTTTACAACAACTAAGACAATCTCATGGCAATGACTCCTGTACATAAGACTCATCCACATATGACACATTTCCCTCTTCAAGAGGCACGTACCGATAGTCAGGCTCAGTAATACCTACATGCATATAATAATTGAGAGTGAGCTTATATAAACAAGCCCAGTGAGGATCTGATAGATCTCTAACAGTATTTACTATACTCCTTGGAAATCATCCTTTGAGCAGTAAACACACGATGAACATCAATAATCATTATTAATGCAACAATAGTAATAACTGTAAACACACAATAAGGATATGATACATTTGCTGATGAAGCTCCATACATCAATTCCATGCTCAACAATTCCTCCAAACTCAATGACACAATCCTGAGGTACCTTGACCTAGACCCACACTCCATGGCCTCTCCGCCCATGCAAGATAGGGATTAGCCATGATAACTGTGCCCGCAGCCCAAGATGCCTCCCGAGGTGACACAACATTATCAAAGCTCACAACAATGAGACTCAATTTGAGAAGTCAACAACATTGGTTGCCCGACTCTCAACTCATAATAACAATAACAATAACAATTCGAGAAGTCAACAACATTGGCTGCCCGACTCTCGACTCATAACAACAATAATAATAACAATTCGAGAAGTCAACAACATTGGTTGCCCGACTCTCGACTCATAACAACAATAATCATAATTCGAGAAGTCGATAACATTGGCTGCCCAACTTCCGACTAATAAAAACAATAACAATCAGTTAACCATGTAACACCCCGGATTAACCCCGAGCGTGCTCCTCACAGTTTTGTAACAACAATCAATAATCAATAATCAATTAATCTGTATTTCAACAATCAATTAAACAACATTTAACAATCATCAACTATATAATCATGAAACAATTAAGTTAGATGACAAAGTAGGCCACCCAACTTAACATGTATTAGACACACAACCAAACCCTAATCTAACCATCAACAACTCACAGTTCAATCACTCAAACACCACCCGATCATCAAAAAGCATATAACAACATTTTAAAGAAAAACAACCTAAGCTTCAAATAATCATATCTTACATTTTACTAATCCAAACAACTCCAAACTAGTTTCTATCACTCGACCATTCAATCAACTACATTAGCCCTCTCGGAAACCAACCAAAACACATCCAAATCATGCCCAACAACCCTAAAACCCTAATGCACCTTGGCTGAAATTTCTGGACTTTCACACCGACATCACAATCAAAATTTCGGCATTACAACAGCACTACCCCAGATTTAACAAACTTTTACAAATCGACGACAATCGATTCCAACCACTGCAACTCAAAATAATCACCAAATAGCTAATACTCAATTTTAATACCCGAAAAATAAAAGTTTATGCTACAACGGTTCAAATCTTATAAGAATACATATAAACGATCTTTAGCATGCACTGAGCAATAATATAACATCAAATTAACATTCTAATGGTTCAAAATTCAATTATATGCAAAAACATAAAAAATGACATTTGAGATCTAGAATTTTTCTCTCACCTTTGATGTGTTTTGATGCAAGAAAGATGTAGAATGGATGCCCAACAAGCAAAATCAAGCTTTGAATGAAGTGATTTGGACTTGAATTGCAAAATCTATGAGAAAAATGCTTTGAAAAGCCTTATTCCTCCTCCTCCTTGAACTCACGGTTTTGTGTGTGTTTTTGGGGTGTTTTTGGCTTGTTTTAATGTGTGTTGATGATATAAACTCAAAGTCAACAAAAATATTAAAAGTCAAAGTTGATTTTCTAGTCTTTTAATTAATGTTTTTAGTCTTTTAAGTAGTTTTTCTTGACTATTTTGCTTGCTCAAGTAAAAAATACTATATTTAGTAGTTTAAGAATAGGTGACAACATTTCACATGCATACTCATACACCAGCTCAGGTAAAAACTTGGTTTTTGTAAAAGAAGGTGAAAAGTTATATTATTTATTTTCAAATGTCTTTTAAATGTATTTTTTAATTGTGCCATTTTATAAATATTTAAAATGAAATATAATTTGTATTTAATATATACTAGGTCAATGAAAGTCAACACAAGAATCGTTTTGAGCAAAAATCACTATTTTAGCTTAAAAACGTACTTTTTCGCCCGTAAAATCTATTTAAATTCCTATTCCATTTCAAAATCAATTTTTATCAAACATGGGTCTATTAATAATAGAGGACTAGGTTTTCAAACCCTAAAAACACCCGTGTCAAAATTTTAGCGGACGTGCGTTTAAAATACTATTCACAAAAATCAACGATAAAATTTTCGATGCCGATTTTGATGAAAATTTCATGAATGCACACATAGCATGTATTAGGAATATAAATCACATATTTAGCACATTCGAACTCATATAACACATAAAACAGTTCAATGTACACAAAACAAGGTAAAACACGCAAATCGAGGTGAAGATGAAAAGTGAAGTTTCACATTCTCCCTTGTTTAAAACAATTGCGTCCTCGCAATTCTTCACTCAAGTACTGCTGGCTCAAACATACGGAATGAAAGACCGAAAACCAAATTCTGAATACCAACTACGTATGTCAACTAGGAATACCAAACAAGAAGCTGGAATAGGAGTGCTGAATAAGAACACTGACTAAGACTTCCGGATGAGAATCTCAAATAATTACTGAAGAAAATGCCAAACATAGATCCCGTAATAGAGTACCAACCAAGAATACCAAGTAAGAACTTCAACAAGATCACTGAGCGAGAATATTGAATAATAATCCCAATATAAGAACTCCGAATAATACCGTATAAGAATTCCACATAAGAATACCGGATAGAAAATACCATAGAAGAAGTCCAAAGAAGTATGATGAATAAGAATCTCCATATAGAAATCTCGATGAAGAATGCCGTATGAAATCACCAAATAAGAATCCCAATAATCAAGGTATAGTCATAAAGTAGCTTGACCCTTAATCGGAATTTCATATACCTCAGCGTCACATACTACTCAGTCACCAACTGATATGATGCACGTGCTAACTTTAATCATATAAGGCAACTCTCTACTCACATTTAAGCACGTTGCACTCAAGGAGATATAATATTTAATTGGTTGAGAATAAGTAAGTTACCTTTCACTGTGAAACCCCATTTTTCTATCATATCTCGTTTTGCGTGAATTGACCTGTTTATGTGCTATATGACTTAGAATGTGATAATTTTGTGATTAATACTCCTAATACATGCTAAATGTGCATTCATGAAATTTTCATAAAAAACGGAGTCAGAAATTTTATCGTCGACTTTTAGTGAATAGTATTTTTGAAACACGTCCGCTATAATTTTGAAACTGGTCTTTTTAACCCTTCTAGACCTAGTCCTCGGACTTTAATAGACCTATGTTTGATTAAACGGTTTTCAAATCGGCTTAGGAATTTATTAAGGTTTTTACACTGACTTTTGCGAAAATCGAGTTTTAAGCCGACTCGAGTAGAATTGCTTGAATGCAAAACTCTTAGTCACCTAAAATATATTGTCTAGAATTAGTTTAAGTGTTAGTTTAATGTTTGAGCAAGAAATAGCCATTAAATGAATTAAAAGACTAGAAATACAATTAAAAGACTAAAAAAAATACTAAATGCTCAACTTTGACTTTGCATTTTAATTGTTGACTTGCCTTATATATACTAAATAACTAAAAATAGCTCACAAAATAAAGCTCAAAACACCACAAACACACACACACATGGCCAAAACTCTCAAGGCCATTTTTGCTTAGTTTTTGTTCAATATTTCTCTTATAAATTGCAATCCAAGGCCAAAACTTTTGAACTAAAGTTTGCTCTTGCTTGTTGGGCACACATTTCACGCATATTTAGGCTTATATCACATCAAAGGTGAGAGAAAAATTCTAGATCTCAAAACTCATATTTTGTGTTTACGCGTATAAATGATTATTGAACAGTTAGAATGCTAATTTGAAGTAAGATTATTGCTCCATGCATGCTAAGGATCATTTATATGTAATCTTACGAGATTTGAACAGTTGTAGCATAATTATTTTTTTCAGGTATTTAAAGTTGATTAATTTGATAAATGTTGAATATTTTGAGTTGTGTTGGTTGAAATCGATTGCCGTCAATTTCTAAAAGTTTGTTAATTACGTGGTAGCGCCGTTGTAATGCCGAATTTTCGATTGCTAGGTCGATGCTAAAGTCCGGAAATTTCAGCCATGACAGACTAGGGTTTTAGGGTTGTTGGGCATGTTTTGGATGTGTTTTGGTTGGTTTCCGAGGGAACTAGTATAGTTTATTGAATGGGTGGGTAATAGAAACTGGTTTGGAGTTGTTTGGATTAGTAGAATGTAAGATATGAATATTTGAACTTTAGGTTGTCTTTCTTTAAAACGTTAAGTTATGCCTTTAGATGATTGGGTAGTGTTTGAGTGATTGAATTGTGAGTTGTTAATGGGTAAACTAGGGTTTGATTGTGTATTTGTTGCATGTGCAGTTGGATGGCCTACTTTGTCATCTAACTTAGTTGTTTATTGTTTAAATGATTACTTGATGCTATATTGATGAAATAATGATTATTGATTGATTATTGATTGATGATTGATGAACCGGGAGCTAGGCAATTCTTCTAGATTGTCCTCCTATGAATGATTGATGTTTAATATTATTGCTGAGTCTTTGGTATGTGTGTGCCACCTCTCGGGCAGCATCGGGCTGTCAGGTTGATAACGGCATGACTACCAAAGACTACCTCCAGCTCGCATGACGGAGGTGTCATAGAGGGAGAGGTTATTGAGGTACCTCGGGTGCGTGAGTTTATGGGAGTCACAAGAAGGCTGTTATGATCGTGATGGCGTTTGGAGCTATACCAACTAGAGTATCCTTTATTGAATGGTCATTATAGATTATGTGATGATAGTATTATTGATATTATTATGTGTTTACTGCTCAAAGGATTATTTCCAAGGAGTTTAGTAAACATTGTTAAATATCTATCGGATCCTCACTGGGCTTATTTTATATAAGTTCACTCTCTATTATTGCATACTTACAGGTGTTGTAGAGCAGGACTATAGGTACGTGCCTCCTGAAGAGGAAAATGTGCCTTTTGTGGATGAGTCTTATGTTCCGGAGTCTTATCCTTGATGTTGTATTGTTTTGCTATCTTGTATTATAACCTAGTTGACTTTTATATGCTTTGTAGTTTATAATGTATGAGATGTTGAAAAGTTAATGAATTAGTTGATGCTAACTTAGTAGCCTTCTTTTGTTTATGATTAGGTTGCTAGGTTGGTTCAATATATTTTGAAATGTATATTAAGGTTCATGTATTATGTTGGAACGGAGGCGTATAACAAAGAATGATTATGGTGTAATATGGTTATGTTGTATGTTGTTATTTATTGAGGAGTTGTTTGTTGCATGGTTTATGGAGTTGATGTATGATGTTCTAGTGAGGTTGGATTAGAGCCTCGGTATCCTATTTACTGTTGTTACACTGCCGAAATTTCGTTGCGTCCTGACTGATTATAGGAGCGGTCGAGTAAGGGCATGACATTCACCACTGCTGCCGCATCTGGCAATTCCTCCAAGTCCACTGCGTAGGCTCGAGCCTGAGCCTGCTGCTGTTGAGGTGTACTGCTTGCAGGTCCTCCCTGATAACCCTGGACTGCTGGCTGACCCGTAGAACCCTGATACTTGGGGCAATCCCTCGCCCAGTGTTGATTGCTGCCGCAACCTAAACACGTCCTTGCCTTCTTCCGACAGTCGACCTCCAGATGGCTTGTACGTTTACAATAAGTACACAGCGGTATCGGTGTACTGACACTGCCTCTAAAAGACCCAGAAACTGAATAAGCAGCTGTACCAGTCTACTGCTGAGGTGACGCAACACTAGGCCGATACCAACCCTGAGATGGGGCCGACCTAAACTGCGGCTGAGCCTGATAAGACCCCTACTAAAACTGAGGCCGATAGTAATCCTACTAACCCTGCGGTCTGAAATAACCCTGCTGCACTGCAGTCCTGTAATCACTTTGCTGTACCGAAGGTCTATACATACCCTGCGGCTGAAAAGGCCTCTTGCTAGGCTGAGTAGGTCCGATCTGTTCTCCCTTTCTCTTCTCTAACCTAGAAGCTGCATCAAAGGCCTCAGTAAGTATATCATACTGATTTAGGGCCATCGCATCTTGAATCTCGGGCCTCAAACCTAATGTAAACCTACGAGTCTTGCGCTTCTCGTCAATCACAAACTCTGGTGCATACCGGGATAGTCTAGTAAATGTGGCCTCATACTTAGCCACTGAAGCATCCCCCTGAACTAGAGACAGAAACTCAGCCTCTATTCTCTCCCGTGCAATCCTCGGGACATACTTCACCCGTAAAGCTCTCAGAAAGGTATCCCAGACATATGGAATATCCTGGGTCTCCCAACTAGATTTCACCATGCGCCACTACTCTTTTGCCTCATCATCAAACAAATAAACGACAAAGGTGACCTTTCTTTCATCAGTATAATCCATAGGGTCAAATATTTTCTCCACTTTATTAATCCATGCCTCAGCTTTCCGATCATCTGGCTCCCCCTGAAATCTTGGCGGATAATACCCTAAAAAGTCTTTCAGTGTACCACGCCCGTGGTACCCACCTTGTGCATTCAGTAACTGATTCTACAATGCCTGAGCTTGGTCAACCTGCCCCGCTAGTAACTGTGCCTGACCGGCCATGATCTCAGCTATCCTATCCATAGCCGCACCGAAACGATCATCACCCCTAACATGGCCTGGTGCCACATCTCTCGGAACCTCATCAGTTACCTCAGGCCTACCTTTGGTCCTCAGTCTACCAGTTATTCTACTAATCAAAGAGTTAGCACAAGTTATAGCACATAAACAACTATGAACAACTATTAACACATAAACAACAAACTCACATAAAGCACATAAATCACTTAAGTATCAATCACATAACCAAATTGATCACATATTCACTAAATCACATAATCACTTAATCATTTAATCATATTAACACATAGTTCTCTTTTCTTTTCACTTCATACATATTTCCATGCTTGGACCACTACCCACATTCCGAGGATACCCCGGCTGACAGCTAAACATAAGCTATGATACCACTAAATGTCACGCCCCAACTCGACCCCTTGTACGACCAGTCAGGACACAACGGAATTTCGGCAGCATAACGACAGTAACATGAACATCAAGGCTCTAAACCAACCCTTAAGGACAACATACATCAGACTCCATAAATCACCAACCAACTCCACAATCAAATTAACAACATACAACACAACTACTTCATACATTAAACATTCCTTCATCAACTCTTTCATAGTAACGCGCCTCCGTTCCAATATAATACATAGGCTATACATTCATTTCAAAATAGATTATAACCAACTTAGTAATCTAGTCATGATCAAAATAAAGACTACTAAATCAACATACATATGTCTTTATATTAAGATAGGTTATACAACACGTTGTTTTACAACAACTAAGACAATCTCATGGCAATGACTCCTGCACATAAGACTCATCCACATATGGCACATTTCCCTCTTCAAGAGGCACGTACCGATAGTTAGGCTCAGTAACACCTGCATGCATACAATAATTAAGAGTGAGCTTATATAAAATAAGCCTAGTGAGGATCCGATAGATCTCTAACAGTATTTACTATACTCCTTTAAAATCATCCTTTGAGTAGTAAACACACAATGAACATCAATAATCATTATAAATGCAACAATAGTAATAGCTGTAAACACACAATAAGGATATGATATATTTACTGATGAAGCTCCATACACCAATTCTATGCTCAACAACTCCTCCAAACTCAATGACACAATCCTGAGGTATCTTGACTTAGACCCACACTTCATGGCCTCTCCGCCCATGCAAGATAGGGATTAGCCACGATAATTGTGCCTGCAGCCCAGGATGCCTCCCGAGGTGACACAACATTATCAAAACTCACAACAATGAGACTCAAATCGAGAAGTCAACAACATTGGTTGCCCAACTCTCGACTCATAATAACAATAACAATAACAATTCGAGAAGTCAACAACATTGGCTACCGGACTTTCGACTCATAAAAATAATAATAATAACAATTCGAGAAGTCAACAACATTGGCTGCCCGACTCATAACAACAATAATAATAACAATTCGAGAAGTCAACAACATTGGCTGCCCAACTTCTGACTAATAAAAATAATAACAATCAGTTAACCATGTAACACCCCGGATTAACCCCGAGCGTGCTCTTCACAGTTTTGTAACAACAATCAATAATCAATAATCAATTAATCCGTATTTTAACAATCAATTAAACAACATTTAACAATCATCAACTATATAATCATGAAACAATTAAGTTAGATGACAAAGTAGGCCACCTAACTTAACATGCATTAGACACACAACCAAACCCTAATCTAACCATCAACAACTCACAGTTCAATTACTCAAATATCACCCGATCATCTAAAGGCATATAACAACATTTTAAAGAAAAATAACCTAAACTTCAAATAATCATATCTTACATTTTACTAATCCAAACAACTCCAAACCAGTTTCTATCACTCACCCATTCAATCAACTACATTAGCCCTCTCGGAAACTAACCAAAACACATCCAAATCATGCCCAAAAACCCAAAAACCCTAATGCACCTTGGCTGAAATTTATAGACGTTCACACCAACATCACAATCAAAATTTTGGCATTACAACGGCACTACCCCGTATTTAACAAATTTTTACAAATCGACAAAAATCGATTCCAACCACTACAACTCAAAATAATCACCAAATAGCTAATAACTCAATTTTAATACCCGAAAAATAAAAATTTATGCTACAATCGTTCAAATCTTATAGGAATACATATAAACGATCTTTAGTATGCACTGAGCAATAATATAACATCAAATTAACATTCTAACGGTTCAAAATTCAATTATATGCAAAAACATAAAAAATGACATTAGTGATCTAGAATTTTTCTCTCACCTTTGATGTGTTTTGATGCAAGAAAGATGTAGAATGGATGCCCAACAAGCAAAATCAAGCTTTGAATGAAGTGATTTGGACTTGAATTGCAAAATCTATGAGAAAAATACTTTGAAAAGCCTTGAAAATGCCTTATTCCTCCTCATCCTTGAACTCACAGTTTTGTCAAACATGGGTCTATTAATAATAGAAGACTAGGTTTCAAACCCTAAAATAGTCGTGTCAAAATTTTAGCGGACGTGCGTTTAAAATACTATTCACAAAAATCAACGATAAAATTTATGATGCTGATTTTGATGAAAATTTCCAGAATGCACACATAGCATGTATTAGGAATATAAATCACATATTTAGCACATTCGAACTCATATAACACATAAAATAGGTCAATGTATGCAAAACGAGGTAAAATACGCAAATCGAGGTGAAGATGAAAAGTGGGGTTTCACACCCTGTGAAGCCCCGCACGAAACCCCATATGCATATCATATCATTTAATATTTTTTTATATTGACTTATGTGCATTTGAATGATTTTACATGCATTTGCTTTACTTTATCTGCACTTGCATCATTTAACGTATATTTATATTTGGTTACGTGCCTTGTATGTTTTAAATATCGTAGGCATTTACTAATTGTTACACAATTACACTAGCTAACTAAATAAGTTGAAATAGAACTAAATGACAAACTAGAAAATAGGCTTGTAGTTGGAGGGCACTCTTGTATTTTGGCAACCAAACTAAAATATCCTATCTATATACATACATTACACACACAATTTACCACATACACACATAAAAATACTGCACATACACACACACTAAACACACGATCAGGAGAAGGGAAGAGAGAAAGATGAGAAAAAATAGAAGAAGATAGGAAGAAGAAGAAGAAGAAAGAGGAAGAACCAAGCCAATTTTCAGCCTTTTCTTTGCTTTATCTAGCTTCTTCAAGTGCATATTTTCCTTCTCTTGCTTTCATACTCACGATCTAAGGTGAGAGATGTTTTCTTCAAGTTTTTCTAAGAGTTGCATATGATATATTATGAGTTCTAAGTATGTATTAAGAATGATCTAGTAAGGTTATGCTTATTGTGCACACTTGAACTTGAGATTTTGTTCTAGGGCTTCAAGAATATGAATAGTATACTTCTAGTTTGATCTTGTTGATAATAGGCTTGTGTGATACTTATGTGTGATATTAGTACTCATGTCTTGAGCTAGATGAAGTAGTGGTGCCATAATATGAGTTAAATCTTGATTTGATCCATATGTGAGTAATAGATTTAATATTGTCATGGTTTAGTTGGTTAGGAGTTAGATGGCTTGCAATTTGAGTTCTTGCATGTTCTTGAGCTTGAGTATGTTGTCTTATAAGACTTGTGGGTGTTCTAAGTGCTTAACTAAGGTTAGAAGCAAGACAATGAAGTTGAAGAGAAAAAATGTTATGTTTTCCCGTAGACAGCATGACCGGGGGACCCCTACTCCACCGGTAGACTTGTGGAGGACCCCTTGTCCGGTCGAGAGGTTTCGGGTGAAAGACCCTGTGAGTACCAGTCAACCGGCAGCTCGAGGGTTTATCAGTTTAACAGCTTCGCGCAACGAACTTGTTTTAGTGATTCTGGGAGCTATAGCGGTTAGAAGCTTTAGAACCGTATCGAACCCTAGTTTACCATGGTAGAATTTAATTATGGATTTATACCATAGTTTGGGTGCTATGTAGTTGCTAACTTGTCTTATGAGTGTTCTTGGGATTAATTGGGGCATAACCATGGTATATATGGTAAATGCTTGCATGGCATGCGAGTGAAGCAGGAGATGTTATTGATTATTTAGCATTGTACATTCATGGGTTATGTGTTAATTGCACTTGTTTACACTTGATTATTGGAGGCAACCTACTTTATTGCCCTCCTTTCTATGTTATTATTTATGTCATGTTTACAATGTTAACTACTACGGGTGCGACGGTTGTAACCACAATTATGGGCATGGTGGCGTTCGTTTCTTCTAGGTAGCATTGGGCTACCAGTCGGTCTCGACTACCATGGTCCCCGGTGATTATCCGGATGTCATTGAATGTTTGGAGTTTGGGTAAAGGAATGAAGATTGAATCAAGGCCGGTCGACCACAACAATTACAAGGAAACAGTATCCTTTGATATATGGTAAAAACTACCTTCGCTTGGTTCCTTAAGGACCTCGAAGGGTAGAGCTATCTGTTAATACTTGTTCATAATTGCTTTTACTTATTCGTTATCCATGCATGGCATGTTTTCTAAATGGTTTCGAAAGATCAAAACTCTTACAAAAACCCCCTTCCCATTATCCCTCATTGAGCTAGGTGGTGTAGCTCACCCTTTTCATGACAATCTTTCAGGTGAGGCCGAGCCTGAGCTAGCAGCTCAAGCTGAAGGCGGGGTGTACTTGTGTGATGAGTCGGACTTCTCCTTGTTGTGATCCTGCTTGTTTGTGTTGATGAATTTTTGGATGTTGAACTAAGTTAATTCAAACAACTTCAACAACTGTAATATTCTTTTAGATGTTGGATTGTAACCTCACTAAGAGTTCATTCTTTTGAGGTCTAGAAGGTTTTGAAGATTTGTAACATGTTTTGATGGGTGATACTAGGCCTTGTATATATGAAGCAAATTAATGAAGGTTGAAGTGCCCTTAGTTTTAGGCACCCCTCTTGAAGCTTGTGGAATTTATAATTGTTAGGTTATGACTTGTTGATTGTATAGGTTATTGGTTTGGTTCACGTCACGTTAAGGCCTAGTCCTAGCGATAGGTCGAGGTCAGGGCGTGACAATTGTAAAACTGAACAATTTGCTATATTGTAATATTCTTGTAATTACTAGGTTATATTATAATATTCTTGTAATTACTAGGTTGTAGATTAGTTGCCTATTTTTTGTGACCTACATGCTCGAATGTTGGATAGTTATAATGTATGATCAGGTGGTTCCAGGTGGTATAAATATGTAACCGGTTGTGGTTGTCCTTTAAGGCCGATGACTTGGGAGAATTTTGGAAGTCTTTTGGAATTTGCTGTGGTATTTTAATGATTGTCTAGGTTGTTACTTATCGATCTTGCAGGGGTTAAGTATTGACATGTCATGTTTCGACCTTAGCCTAGCGATAGGTTGGGATCGGGGCATGACAGACCCGCTCATGATTATGATTAGGAAGAGGTGGTGATTGCTGATATTCGCAGTTTAGACCATACTCAAATAAAGCTTGGGGCAATCTACCAGACTAAAGAAGTATCCCATTCGTGGTATTACTCTGCTTGCTATCTTCCCTATGTTATTTTGCCTAATTATCTAATTGATCCCATAACGCACAAGGTGGTAAGTGCCTTCAAAGAGCTATCGAGCATCTGGGGAAGCTGTCCGAGTTCTACGAAGACCTGGATCGCAGGTGTAGAGAACTCAAGGCTCGGAATCATCAAATGGCGGAAGCTATAAGGCCACACTCACTTCTCTCCGAGCTGACTATGAGGGTAAGCTGAAAAGAGCGATGAGTAAAGACGAGATGGAGAAAGCCCTCAAGATTTCTGCTTAATCTGAAAAGGAGACTGCCAAGAAAGATTTAAAAGACATTGAGGCTAAGCAACCGCATGCTTCTGCTCAGGCAGTGAAAGAATTTTGGGAGAGTGAGAAGTACAAGAGAACCTTCCAGGAGGGATATGAGCTATCCTGTGAGAACAACACAAAGGAAGCTCAATCCCGACTTATAAGATACGCCTCCCGTTATGGCTTGGTTATTAGAGGTGATTTATTGACCATCGAGGATTTCGAATCAGAGCAGGAGTCGGAGTTTGAAGGCAATGGGGAGAATGCCGAGGTATAGGTAACCACGGGCAACCAACCCAAGGTCAACTAGCCTGATGCCAACATAGGGATTGTAGCCCCCTGTACTTAGATGTAGTGTTTTTGTACTGTTGTTTTTTCTTTTTTGTAAGAATACTTCTTTATGTTAATGAAGCTAGATTGCACTTTCACTTTAAATTCGACCATTAACCGTTGGCTAGTATTCATGCATATATTTTTCCTAGCTTTTTCCCTTGTTTTCTCGGCACGTGCAAATGCAAGTGGGCTCGGGTTTGTGTAACCTTTACTCTCTTTGGGTCATACCTTTTTGAAGCGAGCTCGAGAAAAACCATTTGGGTCACCTCCTTCTCGATCTTGGTTAGCATCTAAGGGAATGACCCTCCGAGGTCAGCTTCGTGCTTTTAGAGTTGTTTTGAGTGAGTTGGGGAACTGGCTGGTCCATGTAGGAACCCAGTCAAGACCCTTGATGTGGGGCTGCTAGGAACGTTGTGTGGTTCCTGTCGTGGCCCTTGGTGTGGGACTAGTAGGACTTTTGTTGGGTTCTTCATAGGAATCCCGTTAACTCCCGTCATGGCCCTTGATGCGCGACTACTAGGAACGTTGTTTGGTCCCGTCGTGGTCCTAGGTGGAGGGAATGTTAACCCCCCCGAGATGGCTGTTAGGTTTCTTGTAGGAATCTCTTATAGCCAGTGGGACTAGTAGGAGTTTTACTCCCGTCATGGCCCTTGATGTAGGGCTGCTAAGAACGTTGTTTGGTTCCCGTCGTGGCCCTTGGTGGAGGGAATGTTAACCCCCCGACGCGATTGTTAAGTTTCCTGTAGGAATCTCTTATAGCTAGTGGTGCTGGTAAGAGTTTTACTCCCGTCATGGCCTTTGATGTGGGGCTGCTAGGAACATTATTTGGTTCTTGTCGTGGCCCTTGGTGGTACGCCGACCCCTGTTGCAGTAGGCTTCGAGGGCTCGCGCCCATTGCCGAATAAGGCTGGGACTACTTCTACACAATAAAATGTAGGAGGGAAAGGAAATATTTTCATTGCATAATGGAGTCATTACAAAACATCATACATAATATTTTCTCAGGTGCTCCGCATTCCATGCGTTCCTTAATTCCATTCCCCTGAGCTTAGTAAGCTTATAACTTCCTGGCATGACCTCTTTGATGACCTGGTAAGGCTCTTCCCAATTTGGCCCAAGTTTTCCCTGGGTAGGATCAGGTCTGAAAATGGCCTTCTTCAGTACCAAGTCTTTTTCTTTGATGGCTCGAGGTCTGACTTGCTTGGCAAAGTTGCGGGCCATTGCCTTCTTTCCTACCAGAATTGTAATTTAGGCCTTTTGCCTGAACTCTTCTACAAGATTTAGGTCTTCTCTAAGTGTCTGGTTATTTGCTTCTTTTTCATACTCCTTAATTCTGAGGCTCGAGGAACCGACCTTCACAGGAAGTACAACCACAACTCCGAAAGTCAGACAGAATGGGGTCTCGCCCGTGGCTGTGTTGGGTATGGTCCTGTGTGCCCATAGCACTTTTAGAAGGATATCTGTCTAGCGCCCCTTTAGTTTTTTATTTAATCCGTACAAAATAGCTCAATTAGTAACTTAAACCTGACCATTAGTTTGAGGATGAGCTACAGATGAGAAACGTAAGGAAATCCTAAGCTCCTCGCATTGTTTTCTGAAGTAGTGCGAGTCAAATTGTGTTCCGTGATCTGTGACAATGACCCACGGGATCCCGAAGTGACAAACAACAGACTTTCACACAAAATTCCAAGCCGATCTGTCTGTTGTCTTAGGCACTAGCTCGGCTTCTACCTATTTAATAAAGTAATCCACCGCTACATATATTGATCTCCACTGGGTTGTACTGAAAGGCAATGGGCCAATTATATCCAGGTCCTACTGCACAAACGGCCATGGGCTCGAAATCACAGTCAAGTCTATAGTTGGTTTCCTCGGGATTCAAGAAAACCTTGACGAGTTTCACACCTCCTAACCAAAATTAGGGCATTTGTGTGCAATGTAGGCCAGTAATATCCTTGCCTTAACACTTTTCTGGCCAAAGCTTTAGAGCCGACGTGATTGCCACAGATCCTTTCATGCACTTCCCGCAGGATATAACTCCCTTCCTAGGGATCTACGCAATTCAACAATGGCCAAGTGAAAGAGTGTTTGTACAACTGCCCCCCGAGGATAACAAACCTCGCAGCTCTACGTTCAACTAACCTCACTTCTTCTTTATCTGTAGGAAAATCTCATTTCTCTAAGAAATCAACAATCGATCGAGTCTAAGGGATATCTTGTTCTATTACAGCTATCTCCTTCCCCCTAAGAGTCACGCTCGGGGCGACCACCTCCTCTACTTGCACAACGATGGATTCAAAGGCCCTAACTGCTAATTTTGAGAGTGCATCAGCTTTCTCGTTCTCTACCCGAGGCACTTGCTGGATAGTGAACTACTTAAACCCCTATATCAAATTCTTGACCTTCAACAGGTAGGCTACTATGAGCGGGTCTTAGGCCTCAAATTCCCCAGTCACCTGGTTTGCTATCAGTTGAGAATCGGTCATGACCTCTACCGCTCGAGCCCCTAGCGTTTGTGTCATTTTAAGCCCTGTGACTAATGCTTCATACTCAGCCTCATTGTTGGATACCGGGAACCGAAACTTCAGCGAGTACTGCATCTCATCACCATCGGGACTTTGGATTACCACTCCAGCACTACTACCCTACTTTCGCGAGACTCTGTCTACCCATATCTTCTAGACTGGTTCTTCTAACTGAGTAACCTCTCCTGTACATTCAACAATAAAGTATGCTACAGCCTATGCTTTGATAGTGGTTCTGGGCTAATACTGGATGTCAAATTGCCCGAGCTCTACCGACCACTTCAACAGCTTTTTTGACATCTCTGGCTTATGCAAGACTTGCCTAAGAGGCATGTGTGTCATCACATTTATCCTATGTGCATCAAAATAATGCCTCAGCTTCCTTGATGCTGTGATAAAAGCCAGAGTCATACGTTCTATTGCCGGATACCATAGCCCTGCCCCCTGAAGTTCTTTACTCACATAATATACTGGTTTCTGCACTCCGTTCTCTACCTTTATCAATGCTACCGCAACTGCTGTGGCCGAGGTAGCCAGATACAAATATAGGACCTCTCTTCCCTCAGGTCGGGATAGTAGGGGAGGCGAGCTCAAGTACTCCTGTAACCCATCAAATGCGACCTGACATTCTTCTGACCACTAAAAATCTTTTGGTTTCTTGAATGTTTTGAAGAATAGAACACACATATCAGCCGACCAAGACATGAATCGGCTTAAGGTGACCACTTTCCCCATTAGCTTTTGGACATCTTTAGCACATGCAGGATGATGGAGATCGAGAATAGCCTGAACCTTCTCGGGATTGGCCTTAATTCTTCGTTTGGTGACCATGAATCCAAAGAACTTACCTGCTTGTACCCTAAATACATATTTTTCAGGATTCAGCTTAATTTTGACCTTCTCCATAGTAGCAAAGGCCACAGCCAAATCTTCCACAAGTGTTTGTGTATTTTTACTATTCACCAATATATCATCAACATATATCTCCATGTTCCGTCCAATCTGGTTCTCGAACACCTGATCCATCATTCACTGGTAGGTTACCCTTACATTCTTCAACCCAAATGACATCACCTTATAATAATAGGTGCCTCGGTCTGTAATGAATGCAGTCTTTTCCTTGTCTTTCAGGGTCATCCTAATCTGGTTGTGCCATTTAAATGCATCCATGAAGGTCAACATTGTACATCCTGAGGTGGCATCTACCATATAGTCGATCCAAGGGAGTGGATAGCAATCATTCAGACATGCTTTATTGAGATTTGTGAAATCAATGCACATCATCTACTTTCCTGAGGTCTTCAATACCAACACCACATTAGCAAGCCATGTCGAGTAATCTAACTCTCAGATATGGCCGGCTCTCCAAAGCTTACTGACCTCCTGCTTGATTATCTTGTTCTTTTCTGCATGGAATACCCTTCTCTTTTACTTGATAGGTCTAAAGCTCAAGTCAACATTGAGGCAATGGACCGCTATCTGCGGGTATATACCTGTCATATTAGTGGAAGACCAAGCAAATACATGTTTATTTTACGAAAGAAAAATTATTATACCTTCCCGCAGGGTCGGATCAAGCTCACTCCCCAACTGCATTTTTTTGCCTGGCTCTAGTTCAACATTTACCAGCTTCTCAGCAGGGGTTGCCTTTTTGATCTCCTTGCCCTTCTTTGCTAGCCTATCTGGTATTTCAATTACCTCCGACTCTTCCTTCTCTAGCCTTAGAGACGCGACATAGCACTTTTAGGCACGCCTTTGGTCTTCTTTTAGCGTAGCAACCCTTTTCTCAGTTGGGTATTAGGGCGAGATGGTATGTTGATGCCACAACTTTAAATTTTCCCAGAGCAATCCTACCTAAAATCCCATTATAGGCAGATTTACAATCCACAATTATAAAGTCGATCATCTCATAACTCTTCCACTGCCCTTGCCTGAGAGTCATGGGCATAATCCCCTCAGGTCAAAATTCTTGCCTTGTGAAACTGGACAATGTACCCTTCATGGGCCTCAAATGGTCTCACCTAAACCCCATCTTCTCGAAAGCTTCTAAGAATAACACCTCTGTCGAGCTACCGATGTCTATTATCATTCGCCTTACCAAATAACTGCCCACATTTGTGGTTATCACAAGTGGATCATCATGTGGTAGGATCAGACCCTCTAAATCTTTGTATGTAAATGTGATGCTTCCTCCACCCTCGGTGTTTTGGGTTGGGGCTCTCCCTTCCCCGACCTCCTATAATTCTTCCTTGCAGCCAGGTTCTCTCCACCCGAGGCCATTTTCCCAATGATCATCTCTATCTCATGCTAGGGCCCTCCGTGCTCAGGCTGGGGACTCCGACCTTGCTCCTTCTGCGGGCTTCTGTCTCTCCCTCTTCGCTGAGCCTAAGGCTCATCTCGCCTCACATATGCAACCAAGTGGCCTCTTCTGATTAAAGCCTCAATTTGATTTTTCAGCTGGATATAATCATTCGTGGCATGCTTATGATCATTATGATACCGACAAAACTTGTCCCGAGACCTCCTCTTTGAGTCTGCTCTCATCCTCAGGGGTGTTGGCAGATGGAACTTTGTCTGGATTTCTGTTAATATTTCTCCCCGAGGCCTATTCAAAGGTGTGTAAGTTTCGAATTCCAATTTCTTTGGTTTCAATTTTCGCGCCGTGAGAGGTCGGGCCTCGGCTTTACCCTTGTCCTTGGGATGTCTAGTTGAGGACTATACATTTGAAGCCTTCTTTTCTAACTTCTCCTCTCTCTTGGCCTGTTTGACTTCTTCAACGTTTATGTACCCTTGAGCTTTCTTTATCAACTTCGTTAATGACCCCAGGGCCCTCTTTGCTAACGAGGCCATGAAATTCTAGTTGTTCAAGCCTTTAATATATGTCGTAATGGCAAATTTGTCATCGAGATAGGTGATTTCCAAGGCGGCCCAATTGAAGCGCGTTGAATACTGCCTCAAGGTCTCCTCTTTCCCTTGCTTAATGCTAAGCAACAAGGATGTATACTTGGTTGGTTTCTTACTCGCTGCGAACCGATCAGTGAAGGCCTCGGTTAATTATGCAAAGGACTCGATGGAATCATTTTCCAAGTTATCAAACCATCTCCTCGCCGAGTCCACCAGGGTGGTGGGAAATGCTCTACATATCAAGGCTTTCGGGATCTCATAAAAAGCCATTTTATGACGAAAAATTGCCTAAAGATCCTCGGGGTCCCCTATTCCATCACAAGGAGGCAGTGATGGCAACTTATAACCAGCTGGACGGGGAACTTCTCTTATCGCCCTCATAAAGGGATTTGGTCCCACATACGTTTGTGCTTGGGACTCCTCATACCTAGATCCGCTATTGACTTCATCCTAAAGTCGTCTCATCTTGGGGGGCTTTTCTCTATGAGCAGAGCTAGATGACCTGTCTCCCTCCTCACCTACACGGGGTGCTTGTTGAGATTCAACCCTTCTAACTAACACATCGAGTCTTATGGGTGGGGGATTTTGGTGGCTAGGGTGAAAGTGTATAGGTTGGTTTATTGGGTAGGCAAAGTTTGCTGGTGGTGGAACTGGTTGGGGTAGTGTTTGGGCTTGAAACAAGTGGTTCAAGGTGTCTTGTATGTTTTCCATGATTTTGGCTAAGTTGTTCACATCCACTTCAGGTTGTACAGGGGAAGGAACTTGTTACGAGCAGCCAAGAGCTAAGGTTCCCTGGATTTGGATTTGTATGTGTTGAGTTGGGCAGTGAGGTATATGGGTGGTCTGATTTATGGCTCCACTTGGAGGGTACACTCCAGGTGGTGGGGGTTCGGTATTCAGATTGTTGCTCCACACTACATCTTCGGGCAGTGGCAGCATGTGAGCTTGGTTGTGGCTTTTTGTTTGAACCATGGGGGTGATCTTAATGGACAATCTTTCGAGTTTTCCACAGATGGCGCCAACCTATTAAGATAGAAAAATCCGGAGAGCTTGACTGGGCTGGACCTTGCAAAAGGAACGCTGTGGGTTGATCCCACGTTAGCACTCCGACAATCAAGTTAGTAACTTCTCTTGATGAAGAAGAAAGATAAGCTTGAAGCAAAGTGTATAGTGTGTTTTAGTTACCTTTTTCTGAGTGTGTGAGTGCTATTTATACCTTAGTGAGAGATTCTATTTTCTCTCTCGTATCTGATTCTCTGTGATTGTGTCGGAGTTATTTATAACAACTTTTCTCGAGGTCTTTAAGATATGCTCTCATTCTTGAGCCCCCGAATGCTGTTTGCCGCGATATACCTGGCCTCGGGAAAGGTGGGCCTCGGGCCGAGGTTACCTGTAGGCCTCCCTTCATATTTCATCTCAGGAGTATTTTGGTAATTGTGACTGGGGTCGGGAATTTACCTCATATCACTATGTTTCTTGTATTTTTCAATAGTTTTTAAAAGTGATATTCAAATTTAACAGAAAGTAACAAATATTTGGCAAGAAGATAACGTCTCACGCTATCCGTAATGCTAGACAACTAATGCATACGAGTAATTCTTCTAACATCAAAAAGAACTAATTTCCTATTTATAGAATTAAAATACAATAGTGCACCACTCAAAACTTCCTTTTCCCCTTTGGATTTTTTAATTATCGCCTTTGTCTGCTTCATCTATGTATATGTTACTAAATAAAGTAATTACTGCTGGAACACAAAGATAATTCTCATGGAAAAGATTGTCCGATATCAAATGAAAATCACCTTCATTCCTAGACTTGCTTTGCCAGGCAGAAGAAGGGTTTGGCTCTGATCAGCCCGGGTCCAACTGGGCGGCTTAAGAATTCCATGCAAGCAAGATGCCTTCATCACTCAATATATTGGCAATTACTAGTATTTAGATTTAACTCATTGCATGTGATATTAAAGGAGGTTACTACCACGTTCTGTCTGGCGAGACATATTCAAAATATTCAAAAATTGAGAAGTGAAGATGGTTAGAGAAGATATCCATGACTTCACCAGGGATCATTCGAGGACATTGAGATTTCTAAACATGCAACCATTGATATCCATCAATATCTACTTCGTAGTATGCATGCATGACTACAGAATGGATCTTTTATTTTATTTTTTTGCTTAAAGCCTCCGGTGTCTGGGATCATAATGGCCCGACTAATCCAGAGTTCGGTCCGGGTAGTGTCCGCAGAGTCTGACTCTTACTCGGGGGGAAAGACCTGGCCCAGAGCTATTTAACATGGCGCTCTCACGAAAAATCGAACTCTCGATCTCGTTTAACATTTGCAAGTAACTCACCACTTGCGCCCAGCTACTGGGTTAGAATGGATCTTTCAAGATCATAACTGAGATTTCTAATCACAAGAATTTGCACACGTTTCGACCGTTCCTCTCTTAATGCTAGTTGAATCCACGTACTAGAGAGGCGCCACACGTTTTGAACACTACAAAAAAAAAGCTGTTTTGTGACAGCGAGTAATCGTCACATTTTTGTCACAAACAAGCAAATGCGACAAAATTGTGACGACATGTCAGTTGTCGCCAAATATGGCGTCGCAAAATCATTTTTCGTCACATTTTTGTGGCCTTGTGACTAATTTGCGACGACATGCAGAGCTGGAAGCGTTCGTGACAAATTCGTGACAAATGCGACTAATATGCCACGAGATGTAGTAGAGGCCATTTCGTGGCAATTTTTTCGTCACAAATTTGTGGCTAATTTTTTCGTCACAAATTTGTGGCTAATTTTTTCGTCACAAATTTGTGGCTAATTTTTTTGTCGCAAATTTGTGGCTAATTTTTTCGTCACAAATTTGTGACTAATTTTTTCGTCACAAATTCGTGACTAATTTTTTCGTCATAAATTTGTGGCAATTTTTAAATCGTTTTTTGTCACAAATTCGTGGCAATTTTCAAATCCACTATGCTAATGTTGCTTGTAATATTATCTTGTTTGTCCTGCTAAATTACAAAATAACATTCATAATTGAATCTCAAACAATTTATGAAGATAAAACCATAATTAAATCTCAAATAATTACACAACTTACATATCCATTCAAATGAACACAATTCCATACCAAAATAGTTATGTATACATAATAGCCACCATTCAACAAAGTTACCTCTTCTAACATACATTCTAAAAAAATACCAAATGTACATCTATCATGACATTATCTAACTTGTTTGTCTTTCTAGGATAAGCTCCTAAAGAGAATTTGTATGCAAAAAAAGTTTTCAACATTCTCCATTGTGGTACGCCATCTTTGCATGGAAGAGAATCCAAAGCCTACCATTCTCATCATCTTCATACAATCCATGTCTTATATCTGCAAACAGGAAAATAACCAAACTTAAAGTCTAATACTCAACCAAAAAAACTCTTCAGTTAAAAATGAGAATGAAAGCGAAAACAAATTATAATTTTCACTTGTGATGATAATAAGCCAAAAGTGCACCAAATTGCCCTCAATTTTCGAAATGCGGTGTAAGAATTATATAATATACTTGAACTCACTTACTTATTAAGATTCACAATAATTTTCCAAGCTTAACAAAGTTAATTTAATTTCCTAGATTATCAAAGTTAATTTAATTTCTTTATAATAGGATTATATAATCTATGTGTCTCTTTTTAACTTTGTTTTCTTTCATTGTATCTAACATACCAATTCGATATATGGGTATTACAACCTGTCACAAATAGATTCAGCTTCAAACCACGCAATAGTTACAATTAGTACTAGTAGATGGACTATCTTTCAGATAAAGAGTCAAGCATTAAGGAAATTAATGAAATAGGTATAAGCATTATCTTCACAATGTTACAAGAAAGACAGAATTTACCGCTATCTCGTCTTTAGGCAATGGCCAAAAAAGGAAGTCTTAAGGCACAGTCATAACAATTTAATGCAACAAAATTTAGCATTTCATGAACATGTCTTGGATTATTTGCTTAGGCTAACATGAGCATGTATGACATTAACTATATTAGCATTTAACAAGTTAACTTCATAACTAGTTCAACTTCAACTAGATCACAAAGAAACATCAAGTTAAGCATTTAATAGCTATCTACTCAGTAACTAAACATGTAACCTCAAGCAATCTATTCATATAAACAATAAATGTTCACATTTAACTTCTAAATAGATGACCAAACAATGAAACTATATCAAGCTGTCATACTTAATAACTAAACACTCCAATTTATCCAACTAGTTAACTAATTAATTAAACATACTTTAAGCATGGATTA
Organism: Ehretia macrophylla; assembly: GCA_037974665.1. Lineage (NCBI taxonomy): Eukaryota > Viridiplantae > Streptophyta > Magnoliopsida > Boraginales > Ehretiaceae > Ehretia > Ehretia macrophylla. The sequence goes on from CM075781.1 coordinate 49,058,181, forward strand.
ACTTAAATCAACTCAAGCATTTACCAAACCAATAACCAAGTACTCAAGCAATTCAACTAACTTTAACACATACATTAAGCTAAGCTCATGAACATGATTGAAAACATACTTTACTTCCCATAACTTGCAAACACTCTTTGACAACTAACACTAGCATGTGCATGGCTTTAATTACTCTTGATTATCTAAATAGCAAATCACTACACATAATTCATCACATTTAATTTTCACTCAAAGCTCAACTTATTTAAACATTCAATGCACATAGTTCACGTTAGTCACATATTAAACATTTAGCATTCAATGCAACTAATGTTCATTTAACCCTCATTCTACTTAAACGCTCTCTCCAAACATGTAATTGTTACTCTCAAGCCTTCAACTCCCTATAATCCATCATTATTCAACTCAAATTAACCTTTAGTGCAACATTAATCACTTAGCTATATAAACTGAAATTTTTAACTACATTTGCTTAACTTTACTTATTCAGTTAGCAGCCTTAATGTCCTCTAAAACTTCTAAAATTGCATAGACATATAGTTCATCAAGTGTAGATGGGTTTAGCCTCAAACGGTTCCTAATTCGGAGTTAAACTCATCAAGTTATGGCCTTTAGAAAATCATTACGCAGCCAGCCCCGAATTACGCGAGAATCAGTCACCCTACTGTTTTGGCTCCAAAACAACCCCTTAACGATAGAATTCGATATTTCCTCCAAAATAGAAATTGTTCCTCAAGTTCTTAGCTACAATATAAAAAAAAATTCAACCAATTTCGACATCATTTACTCCCTCAACTCATCTCTACAACTTCTCTGCGCAAACTGTCCAGCTTTCTCACTTTTGCACTAATGTCTATTTAGCTTGTTTTCTAGCATTTCTACTTGGTTTGCTCTTGGTTTTAGCATATACTATATTCATACACTTCATTGAGGTCATTTATCAAGCACCTAAACCTCATTCAAGAGCATCAACTAACAAGGAAATAAAAGCATACAAGTTGAAGTTATTCAAGAGAACTGAAGCCAAAGATTACTCTACACTTCACTCTAGTCAACAATTTATGCTTATACAACTCAAGTATTCACAAGTTCTATTAAATCAACTAGAATACATTATAGTGAAACACTTAAAATGCAATAGAGAATGATTTCCCTCACCTTGTATAGCTCGAAAATGGAAGAAAATTGACTAGAAACACCATTGATCTTGCTAAAATGGTTGAGATTTGAAGATGAAGCCAAACCCTAAGCCAAAGAGGTCTCAATAGTGCCTTACGATTTTATGTTGCTGCTGATCTGATTCTTTTCTTTTGCTAATGTTGACTTTTATTCCGCTGTTTGTGACGAATTTGTGACGATTCTTGATAGTCGTCACATATTTGTCACAAGTTCCACATATCTTGAGCGCATCTCTATTTATTTAGTTTCGTCACAAAATTGTAGCAAATAGCCACGAAATTGCGACAACCCTCTAGAACTATTTCTTGTCGTGGCAAAATTGTCGCATATTGTGACGAATTAGATTCGATTTATGTTTTCCATGCTAGACTATTGCATGTCGTGGCAAAATTGTCGCTGTTTGTGACGAATTTGTGACGAATCTTGATAGTCGTCACATCCACATATTTTGAGCGCATTTCTATTTATCTAGTTTCGTCACAAAATTGTAGCAAATAGCCACGAAATTGCGACAACCCTCTAGAACTATTTCTTGTTGTGGCAAAATTGTCGCATATTGTGACGAATTAGAGTCGATTTATGTTTTCCACGCTAGACTATTGCATGTCGTGGCAAAATTGTCGCTGTTTGTGACGAATTTGTGACGATTCTTGATAGTCGTCACAACCACATATTTTGAGCGCATTTCTATTTATCTAGTTTCGTCACAAAATTGTAGTAAATAGCCACGAAATTGCGACAACCCTCTAGAACTATTTCTTGTCGTGGCAAATTTGTCGCATATTGTGACGAATTAGAGTCGATTTATGTTTTTCACGTTAGACTATTGCATGTCGTGGCAAAATTGTCGCTGTTTGTGACGAATTTGTGACGATTCTTGATAGTCGTCACATCCACATATTTTGAGTGTATCTCTATTTATCTAGTTTCGTCACAAAATTGTAGCAAATAGCCACGAAATTACGACAACCCTCTAGAACTATTTCTTGTCGTGGCAAAATTGTCAAAAATTGTGACGAATTAGAGTCGATTTTTGTTTTCCACGCCAGACTATTGCATGTCGTGGCAAAATTGTCGCTGTTTGTGACGAATTTGTGACGATTCTTGATAATCGTCACATATTTGTCACAAGTTCCACATATTTTGAGCGCATAACTATTTCGTGGCATTTTCGTTCCAATTTTGCGACGAATTTAATTTCGTCACAAATTGTCGTCACAAAACAGCTGTTTTTTTGTAGTGGAAGCTAACTCCCCTAAAAGTATACAACATTGATATCCACCAATAACCTGCTGTGCTTTGTAAGCATGACTACAATATGGATCTTTCAAGGTCACTGCGTATATATTCCCTTAAACAATAATATAATGACAAATATAATTGGGTTATCCTATCCCATTATATATTCAATTCCATTAATCTGAGCTTAAGCAATCCTTAGCGCGGTTTGCTAGGCTAGGTCATGAACTTTATTACAAGAGATATATGGGGATAGTACAAAAAAGTACAAGTTCTGCTGCATTTGCCCCATTTATTTTGACCGATAAGACTACTACAAGATATATAGATGCATGCAGAGAGGCTAGCTAGCAGCTACATGGTATCGAGCAAGAGCCCCACCGCAAAAGGATTTTGGTTATAACAATCAAGATTGTCACCGTAGTTAACTCCAAGCATATCACAATACCTCTTGTAGTACTCAATGCGATTTTCCCATAATCATTAGGTCCAGGGCCACATTCATTACCAGAAAGAATGTTTGTGGTGACTCCATACCCAGGAAGCCTGCCGGCTACAATGTCAGCAGGAGAAGGTTTCCATTTTCTGATCATAACATCATGGCAAGAAGGCTTTGATGGTTGAGGAGTCATCCAGAACCAGATTGCTGACTTGAAGGAAATAACTGGGTCAGACAAGACTAGATCAGGGTTGCTCAACAGGTCCAGTCCTAAGTCCTCTCCGCAAGGTCCATAGTTGTAATTGCTGAACACAACCATGCATCATAAAAACTATATATCACCAACCAGTTTTTGGGTATTAATCTTTAATCATAACATTATGCTTCATTCCACGTATTTAGAATTACTTTGTATATACTACTTACTACATGAGTTGCATGGGACCACGACCGTTGTATTGCTTGCTCGGAACACAAGGCCACTGGGGAACTTCAACACAGTGATCTTTTCCGTCATTACTTTCAAGCATGCAGTAACCCCAAGCATATAGATCAGGTGCAGCAGGCCACCCACCTATATATATATATGTATATATATGTATATATATGTATATATGTATATATATGTATATATATATGTATATATATGTATATATATATATATATAAAACAAATAAATTAATTAATTATGAAGCATGATACAATTAGCATAATGAACAAATTAATACTATTCTACAAATATACTATATCTAAAACTAAAGATTGCGACTTAAAATATATATGATAAGACGACGGTTAAATTAGTTGATCTTAATTAGGCAAGTGGTGAATTAACCACCCATTAGTTTGTTGTGAGGTTTGGCCGAAGAAAGCAGCAAGCTCACTTTTACGTGTATTTATATCACTAGTGGTTCCGAAACCCGGAAAGGATTCTGCAGCTGTTATAAACGCGTCATAGGTATAGCCCTTGCAGGGCAATTATCACGATTCAGAAGCATATCATCAAACAATAAGCTATTAAAGAGACTGCTAATGGGCAGACCAAAAGGGGTAGTAGGAGGATGAGGACATTGGCTTTTGCAATATCCAGAGTCGCAGTAAGGAGATGTGTTGCCACACCATCCTGAATTGCTGCAGCACAGTCCTCCTGGGCAGAGTGCACCCCCAACCTGACTACCACATTGCTCAGCTGAGGTTGCTACCAATAAAGATAATAGAGAGAATAATGTGATTAATGCTCTACGATGGTAGCTCATTTTCCAGTTTTGATGAGTTTTCTCGATGATTAACAAGTAGTTTATATAGAGCATCTAGGGGCGACTAATTGTGTTTACGTTTATCATCAACTTATTTAAATGAATATGATAATATTATGAAAAACATACGTGACGAGCATTATTATGGCTGACAAGGGTGAAAAGGACTCGAGAGGTTCACCCTTCCCTCCACCATCGTACCTTCACCTACCATTTTGTTTTTGTTGAAGAGGAGGCTTAAAGCCGAGGCACAAATCTGTGGGCAACTCTTACCATTTTCACATTCACTACGTTTTCCTTCATCATCACCAACAAACCTCACACTTTCACCTACTTTTTCATTTCTACCATTATTTTCCTATTTACCACAACAAACCCAAACTAAAAAAAAAAAAAAAAAAAAAAAACTGGATTTTGTGACAGATCGTTGTCATACTATCACTAAAATAGTGACGGCTTGATGAAGGGAAATGTTGACGCTAGTTTTATGACGGGACGGTGACGGTATAGTGTCAGACAAAAAAAACTGTCATTTGTGACAGCTGTAACACCCCTGACCCAACCCCACGCTATAGGTCAAATCTGGACTCGATACACGGATAGAGTCTCCTCTGTACCGTGGACTAACTGGTTACCTACAAACAGAAGAAATAGCCACAAACCACAAAATGCAGCATTCACAACATACTCCAAGCACCAACAACACAACCTCCTTCAATCATAAGGCCATCCGAGCCTTAAGCTATGATGAAATAACCGTACAAGCATGCAATGACATAGACTATTGAAATTCTAAGTTTTAAAACCGCTTATCTTACCACTCTAATTTTATCAATATAACTATATTATAGATTATATCCAACAACCAACCTTCGTAACCACACAAGCATGCATGATATGTAAATACCAAAGTAATTTTTAGTTATTACAAACCACCTACAATCTACCAACATGCACAAGGCTTAAGCTTTACATTACAATACAACTCCTCCAAGACATTACAAATATATACACAAGACTCTACGGCGTCACATATAGAACACATAGACAGCAACTTCACATAATCCATCACATAGGCATCCAACCTCAGCATACAAGCAATCAATGCAAAGGATCAGTCTGCACTTCTTCTTCCTCTACCACAACCAGTTGGGGATCAACCTCAGCTTCTCCTGAAACATGTTAAAAAGAGGAGTGAGCAAACATAGTTGCTCAATGAGGGATGGTGTACAGTTAACCGGGGGCATTTTCAAAAATTCTTTCATGTAATGCAACAGTTAACTCAAGGAATACAAATAGGACACATACAATACATTCAAGTAACAAGTTAAAGATTTTACAAGATAACCACATATGAAAAAGGATACGATTCCACTAGGTCTCGATCCACGAACCACGGACAACGAACCATGAACCAAGATGTCAATAGTAGGCATAACCGCTTACTCCCGATAGGTATACTCTAGATGTATCCCGAATCCAACGACCCAATACTCCCGAGGTAGATCCGTATGCCCCAACGAGGTGAACCACGCCTCTGGGGTAGATGGGTGTACCTCAGCGATGGAGGGAATCGATACCATGGTAGTTGAGCTAGACCGACAACCCGATGTTGCTCGGAGTTTCTCGACACTACCATATCCGAAAGGGTAGCGCAACCCAATACGAGAACGAGAATCCATAAGACATCACAAGAAACCACGAGATAGCAAGATAATACAATAACACGTAAACGAGGGATAACAAAGTAGGTTACCCTCTTACAAAGATATCGATATACAAGCAAGCCAACAATCATTTATTTAACATAATAAGTACTAAAACAAGACAATTAAAGCAAGACACTCGACTTTGCAATATTACCTTTAGGCCTACTAACACAAACCAATGCACAACCAAAACCCAAGGTACCCAATCTACAAACCGGCTATATTACACCTCTAGTTACACTTTATGTCCAACTTTGGTACCATGAAACTTACTTCTGACAAGGTTTAGAGCAAAAGTCTCGAAAGCCCCATAGGTACTTTGAACTACAGCTACCCAAACCAATCGTCAATCGAGTATCATAAAAGCATATTTAGCACTTCTATACCTAGTAAACACTAATTATGAAGTTCAATTACGCACGGGTGACACTTTTATGTAAAGCCCCTTTTTTATTTTAGCCAATTTCACATATTTACTCAAGGTTCAATCAAGCTAGTCACACATTAACACTAATCTACGCTTAATAGTCCCTAAAGGATCGTTAGATAGCATAATTACAAGCCTAAAATCAACTTTAAGCAAAAACCCTAGAATTTTCTCTATTCATCATCTAGTTAAATACACCCTTTACAAAATTCAATCAAGCAAGTCAAATAACCACAAAAATCAAGTCTCTAGGGCATAAGAACAACACTTTGTGAAAGATTCAGGCATATATTAACCATATAATTGCAAATCTAAAAAGTTAAAGTCAACAACAAAACTTGAAAAACTTCATGAAATGCAAAACCGTCACCTAAATGCTCAAGATATGCAAGAACTACCCTAGGAAAACTTGAATCCACTAGGAGATTGCTTGGTTGAGCTTGAGATTGAAGTTTGATGATGAAATTTTTCTCCTCTTTGGCTCAAGGGCTCACGGGTTCATGGGGAGATACAAAGGGAATTTTGCAATTGTTTTATAAGCCTATGTGTTATGTGTGTGTGCTAATGCATATATATTTTAAGTGTGTTGGTTACTTGGGTCCCTATTAAAACAATACAAGTCCAAATGCAAGCCCAAAATACAATTTAAATGTAGTTGGTCCAATTAAAACACTATTTTCACTATTCACTTGGCTCGAAAACATTTTCATGAAGTTTTTCAAGTTTTGTTATTGACTTTAACTTTTTATATATGCAATTATATGGTTAATATATGCTTGAATCTTTCACAAAGTGTTGTTCTTATGCCCTAGAGACTTGATTTGTGTGGTTATTTGACTTGCTTGATTGAATTTTGTAAAGGGTGTATTTAACAAAATGATGAATAGTAAAAATTCTAGGGTTTTCCTTAAAGCTAATTCTAGGATCCTTTACGGTTATTAAGCGTAGATTAATGTTAATGTGTGACTAGCTTGATTGAACATTGAGTAAATATGTGAAATTGGCTAAAATTACAAAGGAGGTTTTACGCAAAAGTGTCACTCGTGCATAATTGAACTTCATAATTAGTGTTTACTAGGAATAGAAGTGCTAAATGTGCTTTTATGACACTCGATGGGGATTGGTTTGGGTAGCTATAGTTCAAAGCACCTACGGGGCTTTGGGGACTTTTGCACTAAACCTTGTTAGAAGTAGAGTTTCATGGTATCAAAGTAGGACATAAACTATAACTAGAGGTGTGGTATTGCTGGTTTGTAGATTAGGTACTTTGGGTTTCAGTTGTGCATTGGTTTGTGTTAGTAGGCCAAAAGGTAATATTGCAAAGTCGAGTTTATTGCTTCAATTGTCTTGTTTTAGTACTTATTATGTTAAAAAAATGATTGTTGGCTTCCTTGTATATCGATATCTGTGTAAGAGAGTAACCTACTTTGTTGTCCTTCGTTTACATGTTATTGTATTATCTTGCTATCTCGTGGTTTCTCGTGATGTCTTGTGGATTCTCGTGCTCGTATCAAGTTGTGCAACCCTTTCGGACATAGTAGTGTCGAAAAACTCCAAGCAGCATCGGGTTGTCGATCTAGCTTGGCTACCATAGTGTCGATTCCCTCTATCGCTGAGGTACACCCATCTACCCCAGAGGCATGGTTCACCTCGTTGGGGGCATACAGTTCTACCTCGAGAGTGTTGGGTCATTGGATTCGGGGTACATCCGGAGTACACCTATCGGGAGTAAGGGGTTATGTGCTATTGACTTCTTGGTTTATGGTTCGTGGTTCGTGGATTGAAACCCAGTGAAACCGTATCCTTTTTCATATGTGGTTATCTTGTGAACTCTTTAACTTGTTACTTCAATGTATTGTATGTGTCCTATTTGTATTGCTTGAGTTAATTGTTGCATTGCACGAAAGAATTTTCGAAAACGCCCCCGGTTAACTGTACCCCATCCCTTACTAAGCAATTGTGTTTGCTCACTCCTCTTTTTAACATGTTTTAGGAAAAGCTGAGGTTGATCCCCAGTTGGTGGTAGTAGAGGAAGAAGAAGTACAGACTGATTATTTGCCTTGATTGCTTGTATGTTGAGGTTAGATGTCTATGTGATGGATTATGTGAAGTTGTTATCTATGTGTTCTATTTTGAGGTCGTAGAGTCTTGTGTATATTTGTAATGTCTTGGAGGAGTTGCATTGTAATGTAAAGCTTAAGCCTTGTACATGTTGGTAGATTGTATATGGTTTGTAATAACTAAAAATAACTTCGGTATTTACATATCATGCATGCTTGTGTGGTTACGAAGGTTGGTTGTTGGATATAATCTATAAGACAATTAAATTGATAAAATTAGAGTGGTAAGATAAACGGTTTTAAAACTTAGAATTTCAATAGTCTATGTCATTGCATGCTTGTATGGTTATTTCATCATAGCTTAAGGCTCTGATGGCCTTATGATTGAAGGAGGTTGTGTTGTTGGTGCTTGGGGTATGTTGTGAATACTACATTTTGTGGTTTGTGGTTATTTCTTCTATTTGCAGGTAACCGGTTAGTCCACGGTACAAAGGAGACTCTGTCTATGTATCGAGTCCAGACTTGACCTGTAACGTGGGGTTAGGTTGGGGCATTACATTTAGGTGGTATCAGAGCTGATTGAATGCATGAGCCAGGATAGGTTTCTCGGTTTGCGGGGTAGTGGTCTTTATGTGAAAGTGAAGTGGTATGGTTATATCATTGTGTGATTATAAGATTGACTACTTGACTAAGTATACTATTTGCATGAATAAGATGCTAGCATGAAAGTAAGAATATGAAAAGTCTATTGCATGAATACGTGAGTTAATGAAATGTCTAGATTGTCTTGTCAGTTAATTACATTGTATGTGGCTATTTGAACAAGATGTTTTGAATGTGAACATGTTGTCTCTATGTGTTATATATCTGCCTATTATAATACTTGTCTCTTCTAGTACAAAGATAAGAAGGGGATGACTTAGAAGCCAGACGAGGCTCCAAGATAGAATATTGGGGTAGCAGGGAATAATGAGTTGGGGCAGGAACCAACTAATGCTCAGGTTATGGCCACAACAATCAATTCTATTACTCAACTGATAGGACAACAGAGACAGACAGGTATTGGCAGGGGTAATCCAGGAGATAAAGCTGAAGGTAGCGGTGCCGCTGGCGGTAATAGTAGTCTGCTTGAGAAATTCTTGTATCATAGGTCGACTAGTTTCTTTGGGGAGCCAGATGATACAAAAGCTGAGTTATAGATGAACAAGGTTGAAAAGATCTTCAAGGTTGTTGGGTACATTGATGAACAGAGAATTACATACACCACATTTTTACTTGAGGGGGATGCTGAATAGTGGTGGCATACTGTGAGACTGAGATAGGACAGTGAGGCAGGGCAACACACTTGGGCTGACTTTGTGAGGGAGTTCCAGGAGAAATATATTTATGAGGTTGCCCGAGATAGACGGGATGAGGAGTTTGTGACCTTGAGACAGGGGCATATGACTGTTGATCAGTATGAGGCCGCATTTACCAAACTATCCTGATATGTGCCAACATTAGTACAACCCGAGAGTAGGAAGATTCAGAGATTCATCCGGGCTTTGAGGGGAGATATTCAGCTTAATATGTTTACCCAAGAGTTTACTACCCATGCCGCCGTGATTAGAGCAGCATCGAGGTTCGAGAAACGTAAAGAAGATCTATTGGGTGAAGCTAGTTAGCCGAGTAAACGACCTTACCAGTCTCAGAGTCAAAGGACAGCGAGACAGTTTCAGTCTACCAGTCAGAGTCAGCCGAGATAGCAGCAGTCTCAGAGTAAAGTCGGGCCATTTCTGACTCAAACTCAATCAAGGTCAGTGTAAAGTCAGACCTAGAGTCAGACTCGACCAGTAGCAGCCAGGTCACAATAGGGTAGCATAGCTCCTGCAGGAGGTACTACAGCGAGACATGACCAACATTATAGTTATTGTAATCGGAAGGGCCACACTAAGGCTATTTGTTGGAGAAAATTGAGCCGATGCACTGGGTGTAATAGTGACCAGCATCAAGTGAAGGATTGCCCCAGGTTTAAGAATGTTCAAGGGCAGACTAGAGGACATGGTGCATAAACTAAAGCTCCAGGTGTAGCACTAGCTCAGCGAGCTCAGGCTCGAGTGTTCGCATTGGATCAGGAGGAGCTGCCGGACACGACTACCGTGGTAAAAGGTATATTTCTTCTTAATCATCAGTCAGTTACAGTCTTAATTGATACTGGGGATACACATTCCTTCATTACTCTTATGTGCGCACAATTTGTTGCATTGAAAATAGAAAAATTGCCCTATAAGATTACGGTAAGCAACCCCATGGGTACGAAATTTATCACAGAATATGTGTAAAGCTTGTGAAATTTGTGTTGAGGGTTGCACATTTCCTATTGATTTGACTATTTTACCCTTCCATGACTTTGAGATTATTTTAGGGATGGATTGGTTGGAAAAATATTATGCACAATTTGATTGTAGAAAGAAAATTGTAAAACTGGAGATGTCTGACCAACCTATAATTGAGATACAAGGAAGTCGTAAGTCCACTGGAACCCCTATTATATCCTCCATTAAAGCATCTAAATTATTAGGTAAGGGTTGTGAGGCATATTTGGCTTATTTGATTAATCAGCCTGGTGATAAATTAAAATTAAGTGAGGTGCCTATTGTGAATGAGTATCCGGGAGTATGTCCTGAAGAGTTGCCGGGTTTGCTGCTCGATAAGGAGATAGAGTTTGTGATTGACTTATTGCCAGGGACTATTCCTATATCTAGAACTCCGTATAGAATGGCCCTACCTGAATTGCAGGAATTAAAAGTTCAGTTGCAGGGTTTGCTTGAAAATGGGTTTATTCAGCCCAGCTATTCACCTTGGGGTGCACCAGTACTGTTTGTGAAAAAGAAAGATGACACTCTTCACTTGTGTATTGATTACAGAAGGCTTAACCAAATGACTATAAAGAACAAATATATTATCCCTTTGATTGAAGAGTTGTTTGATCAGTTGTAGGGTGTCTGCGGTGTATTCTAAATTTTACTTGAGATAGGGTTATTATCAGCTGAGAATTAAAAGAGAAGATATGCCTAAGACAGCCTTCAGAACCAGGTATGGGCACTACGAGTTTGTTGTATTGCCCTTCGGGTTGACTAATGCTCCAACCACCTTCATGGATTTGATGCAGAGGGTATTCCGACCATATCTTGACCAGTTTGTTGTAGTATTTATTGATGATATATTGGCATATTCTAAATCAGAGGTTGATCATGAGCAACATTTGAGAATTGTGTTGTAGACTTTGCAGGAGCATAAATTATTTGCTAAATTCAGCAAATGTGAGTTCTGGTTGAATCAGGTTGCCTTCTTAGGCCATATAATCTCTCAGGAGGGAATCTCTACGGATCCAACCAAGATAGAAGTGGTAGTATTTTGGAAACGACCTGAGATTGTAACTGAGGTTCGTAGTTTTTAGGGATTAGCTGAGTATTACATGAGATTTGTTACAGATTTCTAAAAGATTGCAGGACCGTTGACTCAGCTTACTCAAAAGAAAACAGTGTTTGACTGGAATGATAAATGTGAGTCTAGTTTCCAGGAATTGAAGAAAAGGTTAACTACTGCTCCTATCCTTGCATTACCTGAGGGGACGGATAACTTTGTAATTTACAATGATGCCTCTAAGGAGGGTTTGGGTTGTGTCCTTATACAGAATGGCAAGGTGATTGCATATGCCTCGAGGAAGCTGACGCCTTATGAACTTAACTATCCTACACATGATTTGGAATTGGATACAACTGTCTTTGTATTAAAGAAATGGCGTTACAACTTATGGGGCAACAAGCTCGAATTATTCACATATCACAAAAGCCTGAAGTACCTGTTCTCACAAAAAGACTTGAATATGAGGCATAGGCGCTGGTTGGAGTTATTAGATGATTATAATTGCACTACTAGCTATCTGCTGGGTAAAGCTAACATTGTAGCTGATGTATTGAGTCGGCAAGCCACAGTTACCTATCTAGTTATAAAGAATTGGGAGTCCATGGAGGAATTGCATTTGTGGAGACCAAAGACATCAGAGACATGTATTTGGTTTGCGATCTTACAAATTCAATCTCTGTTGTTGTCGAGGATTTGAAACACATAGCAAACTAATTCTCAGTTACTAAAAATCCAAGAAAAGTCAAAAGGGGGAGAGTCAGACTTCAGAGCACATGATGACAGTATTCTCAGGTATAAGAACAAAATTTGCATTCCTGGTGATTCAACTTTGAAGAATGAGATCCTAGCAGAGGCACACAATTCCAGGTACACTATTCACCCTGGTAGTACTAAAATGTATCGGGACTTGAAACAAAACATTTGGTGGAACAATATGAAAAGAGAAATAGCTGACTATGTGGCTAAGTGTTTGACTTGTCAGAAAGTTAAAGTTGAACATCAGAGACCAGCTGGGTTGTTACTACCATTGGTCATTCCTGAATGGAAATGGGATCACATTACTATGGACTTCGTGACTGACTTGTCGAGAACTCCGAGGGGTAATGATTCTATATGGGTTGTTATGGATAAACTGACAAAGACTTCTCACTTCATTGCCATGAAGAAATCAGACAGTCTTGACAAGTTAGTTGAGTTGTATATTGAGAACATTGTTAGACTTCACGGAACTCCAGCGAGTATTGTGTCAGATAGAGATCCCAAGTTTACATCTCAATTCTGGCATAAACTACAGAAAGCATTGGGAACTAAACTGAGTTTCAGCACTTCATATCATCCGCAGACAGATGGGCAGTCTGAGATGACTATTAGAATACTGGAAGATATATTGCGAGCTTGCATTCTAGACTTTGGTAAAAGTTGGGAGATGTACTTGCCACTTGCAGAGTTTGCTTATAACAATAGTTATCAGGCTACCATTGGCATGATGCCTTATGAGGCATCATGTGGGCGTAAATGCAGATCTCCACTGTACTAAGATGAGGTTGGAGAGATAAAATCGGTTGATCTAGCTATACTACATGAAATGGTTAAGATGATTGATAATATGCAGCTTATTTGTAAAAGGATACTTGCAGCTCAGAGCTGGCAGAAAAGTTATGCAAATAGACGCCACCGTGACTTGGAGTTTGCAATAGGAGACCAGGTGTTCCTGAAGATCTCACCTCGTAAGGGGTTGATTTAGCATGGGAAATGGGGCAAGTTGAGCCCTAGGTTTGTGGGTCCCTTTGATATTACCGAGAGAGTTGGTGATTTGGCTAATAGGTTAGCATTGGCTCCAAGCTTGGCCAGGTTGCATGATGTATTCCATGTGTCCATGTTGAGAAAGTATCAGCCAGATCCTTCCCACATTTTGGAGCCAGAGCCTTTGGAAATCAGTGAGACTTTGACATATGTTGAGAAACCTCTTCAAGTTGTGGATAGAAACGTTCAGGAGCTCAAGACTAAAACTATTCCGATGGTGAAGATTCTGTGGAATCATCATGGAGTTAAAGATGCTACATGGGACCAGGAGGATCATATAAGGAACAGATATCTAGAGCTATTCACCAAATCATATAAGAATTGTGAGAACGCAATTAGTTTAAAGGGGAGAGGGTGTAACACCCTAGCCTGGAGGAAGAATTTTTATGTTTTACTTTCGGGAATTTACATTTTTCCTAATGCACAGAGGAAAAATGTGAATTCATGAAAGTAAAACACAAAAATTCTTCCTCTAGGCTAGGGTGTTACAATAGCAGTCTTGGCCATCTCCAATTCGGTGACGGCCAAGCAAGACCGTCACCAAATTGGTGACGGCTCGGTGAGAGTAAAAGAAATTAGGCAAGGAATTATGGCCAATTCGGAGATCTGGAGATGGCTCGATGAAGGTATGGTGACAGATTCGCTCACCATGCAGCCATTGTAATACTTGAGCCTGGCCATGCATTTATAATATTATTTCTTTCATTATTCTTGGAAAACATGCCTTTGTGATTATTTGGTTGTATTTAACTTATAGTTAGTTGTCTCATTATTTAAAAACAATTGGTACTATGATTAATATTAACCTATTATTAGGTACTCTTATAACATGAATTTATAAAATTAAGTTTAGGAAATATAAAACCCTAGTATTTCAAACTAAGCATTCATTTCAATTAGAAGGAAGAGATTAACTTGGTAGGCACACTGGATAGTTTGAGTGTTAAGAAATTAGAAGAATTAAATTTAGCACTTTACTTTTCATTTAGACTAAACAAATTTTACAGAGCTCTACTGAGTAATTATCTTGGTTACAGATGATTGGGAAATATAGATGCTGCTAGATAAGGTAGATATGTTAGATAACATTTGGCTAAAATGATATGTAACCCTTCAGGTTAATAGCATTCTACAAATATAAATTAACTAAGTAAGGATAGAAGTGAAACTATTAGAATATAGTTTATTAGGATAACATAAATAGTAGAATTAGAATATGAGAGATGTTAGGAAGCTCAGTCGATCATAAAATACATAGGATCATATAGTTTTACAAGGCCCAGTGAGAAGAATCGATAGATGTAATGTTAGTGTAAGAGGATGAGAGATTACGGATAAGTTAATTAGATGGTAACGGAGTAGCAAATCTTAGCTTACAAAATATAATATCAGAATATTGGGTTGTTTTTAAAGCTGAGTCTTCATTTAAAATTTCGTTTCGTCCATGGAAAAGGTTTTCAATACCAATTGCTTCCTAAAGTTGCATTATAATCTACCCGAATCCATGAGCTTCACCACCACGGCCTAGCTCAAACTTAAACTCTACCACGGCTTAACCAAAGTAGCGACATCACCAATTCTTCACCACCTAGTAAGCAGCCTACATATACAAAGCTAAAGGTTTTACTACACCACGTAAGTGAATTAGCTATGATGACTCTTATAAGTTATTAATATTGCATGCAATACACGTTAGCAGCTAAGTCACGTATAAAGCTTTGAAGACAGCCATCTGTATAGCCTAGCATAATCATTTTACCGTCCAAATGCCATTCACTAGTTAATTCTCAGCCAGTACCACCTAAGCTTATTATCACCTGCTATGCAATAAGAACTACGCATCGAACTCTAGATAAACCTTTCCATAGCAAGACCACACAAAAACAACACACACCCTAAAAAGCGAATAAACCTTGATTAGACGAGCAGTCGTGGCATCAACAAAGTAAGAAACTTTTGATAAAATCATAGGATCAACTTTATATATGTGTGTCAAGTGAGCTGCCTGATTCTTTTCTAATAGCCTAAGGTAAAGTTAATATGATTACTTAACCTATCACATACTGAACGTAGGCTGAGCTAGGCGTTATCTTCATCTCGTGCTTCTCCAAACAAAACAAATAAACCTACTTATCATCTAGCCAAAATCTCTACGAAGAACAACACAACATGTTAAAGAGTGTCATTGGCATCTTTACTCACTCATGTCGAACAACCTAGCCGATAGGTTCATCCCATATTAAATCACTACCCGCTCACTACCCTAGCTGGACTATCCACACTAATTCACCACATTCACTGTCTGCCAAAGGAAAAGAAAAATAGAACTGAAGCAGCGAAGAACCCAGGGACCGAAGCGAGAAAAGAAAGAAAGAAAGAAATGAACATATTCACTCACCTTTTATTCTTCATCTAGATGTCTTCACCATCGACGACAAAACACATAAGAAAGACTCACCTGGTATCTTGTTCGTTGCTCCCCAAAACCGATGAAGGTAAAAGCTAGCTCGACGGGAGGAAAACAGAAAGGGAAAAGGGAATTTTGGCTATCATTAACTTAAACCCTAAGTCCAACTTTTCATGATGGAGGTGAGGAATTTCTATGAACTCACGTTTATTTGTTAATATATGATGATATATGGAATCAGTGAATGTAATGAGTCTTCGTTAATGTAAATAAATTAATATGTTACTATATGGCTATCTCATAGTTGTTTACGTGTGAGAAAATTTCAGCTAAACGGCATTCGCATATATATAGGTTTCATATATTGGCTATAAAGTTATAACTGTGAATTTATAAGTAGCATCTTTATATTTTATACATTTAGGTTATTTGTACAAATTAATACTAAGAAGGAATTCGTATTATGAAGATTCTGTTTTAACATACATATATATATAGTTTTGATTTGAGCGAAGTTTTTATATACCTATATGTATTTTATAAATTATTATGAACTAAAAATGAATGGCGCGGACTACCAGCATTCCTACAACTTACCCTTTTCTTTATGATTACGTATCAGTTAAAATAAGCAAGTTAGTGATTAAGTGAGCTACAAATTTAGCAATCAATTGTTACGAAGTCACAGCAAGACTTAAACTTTATCATATTGGTGGTGTTCAATGTCGGCTATAGTATATAATGCATGCAAGATTAGCTATAGAAGTGGAAGGGGGTGAACGACTATTATTAAATAAGAAGGTAAACTTTAGTTGAAATAATAACCTTGTATTAGCTATTTGGATCTGCATGTTAATATTATTATATAGGATGAATTGGGGGTTTAAAATTGAAAGGTAAATACTTAAGAAATGCTTGAGAGTTGAGTTTCTTTGATTGACAT
Organism: Ehretia macrophylla; assembly: GCA_037974665.1. Classification (NCBI taxonomy): domain Eukaryota; kingdom Viridiplantae; phylum Streptophyta; class Magnoliopsida; order Boraginales; family Ehretiaceae; genus Ehretia; species Ehretia macrophylla. The sequence continues at coordinate 49,075,054 of CM075781.1, forward strand.
TCAAATAAGCCTAAATGATATTTAATTTGATTTGAAACTAGAATAGTTAAAGTGAAAGTTTCTAGGCTAAGATCAATTAATAGTAGGATCTAAGATAAAAGGAAATGGTCAACTACGAATAAAGTGTTATAACTTAAGTGCCAGCCATAATAAAATAGGTGGGTTGGTAAGTAATAAAAGTTTACTCCATCGTGACTGGATTCTATGATATTAGTAAAATGATAGTAATAATAGTAGGGTTAAAGGTTAGTCTCAAGTATATATTTTGGAATAATACCAAAGTTGAATTAGTTTAAATAGCTTCAAAACCTATCTTAGTAAACTTATATAGCCTTGGGAATACTAAGGGTTACTAAAGTATCAAGAGAAATAGTTCGTATGTTCTAGGTCTATCAATGTAAAATTATGATCTTAATTAAAGTTAACTATTATCCATTAGTGTGGAATTTATCACTTTAAGTGACAACAGTGAGTTACTTATACTATCTTTCCTACTTGTATTAATATCTCTAATTGTTAAAAGTACTTGTTCGGAGACAACCTCTTTTATTGTTCTCCACCTACGTGTTTATCAAAGTACGTGATCATAAATTGTACAAATAATTGCCGATTGTGTGATACGTGAATACTTGCGCATGCTTATGTGTTATTAGGGGTTGCAACCTCAGGCCCGATAGCTTGCACGAATGCCGAGCGACATAGAGCTTGCCGGTGCTCCCGTGTATGTCGTGGACCTATTCCCTCTTCCGCTTGGCGATCTCTACCCTCGGGGAGCTAGGTCGTAGATTTCGGGTACAATCGGGAGTACCCTCTTAGGAAAGATAAGAAGTTGGGATTGTGATCAAGGCTGGCCACCTCATGAAATGATCGAATTGAAAATTGTTCCTACTCTCACTTGGTACCACCCTCGGAGAGTAGTTTCCTACTCTCACTTGGCATTCCACCCTCGGAGAGTAGGCTGCTATGTGTTGTGGATATATGCCATTAAATTGATTATCTATCTGTATCTTGATATCTACCATATGTGGATATTATCGTACATGTACTGCATCATGATTTTCAAAAGAGACCGACCGAAAATGTTTTAAAACTCTTCTATTCTATCCTCATTGAGCTTCCCTAGAGCTCACCCTCTTTTCTCCCCCCTTGCAGGTGCAACTTAGCTTGATATGGGTTGACATTATGTACTAAATAATTACGTGCTCGAGGCTCCTTGCCTGTCATGTTTCGATCCAAGTTGTAAAAGTTAGAGTTGGTTAGTATTACTCTCGAGTAGAAGGGTAGTTGTGCTGAAACCCTAGTTTGTATGATAGCCGGGTAGTAATTGGATCTCAGATGTTGTAACACATTTTTGTAATTGAATTGTTACATAAAGGCTTGTTATTGCATAATTCTTTATTTATTGTTCCTTTTTATAGAAAGTTATGAAATCGCAATGACAGTAAACGCAGACTTTGACCTAGTCTTGAGAAGGGCCGGGTTGGGGTCGTTACAGTCACTATAAAGGGTGACGGCTCAATTTCCTCTGTTTTTATGAATGAACAAAGCCTTCAATCCCAAAGCAACACCGAATGTTGTAAATTTTGAACTAGCAGTACCAGTTTGAACATGTATTGTTAACGAGAAGTACTGACAAACGTCGTTTCATAGTAATAAAATAGTATGTTATTTTACGTATTAACTACAATATGAGACAAATTTTCTAATATAATATGCAAACGACAAGGTTTTATTTCATAATCATACAATAACTTTGGATTACATTGACGGACGGTTAAGATAAGACATCACCATATAAAACTACTTAACAAAATACACACACATAATTAGATAATACATTTGATATTATTAACCGTAAGTACTAATTTCGAACATGACTTTCATGGAAATAAGTTCGGGAAATAGATGTGATATATTTGATCCACAACCTGCTTGTGTTGAGCTGCAGAAATAAAACCCTCTTCTTTTGGTGGTTCGTTCAGATCAAGTTGTGGCTTACCTCTACTGCTGCTGGCCTTGGATGTTTTACCTTTAGTATTGTGTTCCTCATTTTTCACGGAAACCCACTGACCTTGTTGAGAGTTACTCATTGTCGATAAAATGAAGATGCAATGAGGTAAACACATGTAAGGATGGAAGACAACAAGCAAATTGGTGGTTTCTTTATATAGAAGTGATAGTGGCACAAATTTGGCAAGGGATCATGCTAGGTCGTTACCAAATTAATTACTTCGTATGCGCATGACTCTTTGTACGATCACCTCAATGATGTGTCAAATCATGACGACTTTCTAAGCGCACGACAACAAATTGTAGGTTTAGCTAGTGCATGATGATAGCTTGGAATTATTTTCACCAAATTATTTATGTTTTTTCCTTTTCACTGACATTTAACTTTACGACCACTAATAAGTTTGTATTTGCGTGAGTTTTTACAACGATCACCGCATCGAGTTGTCAAATCATGATGACTCGATAAGCGCACGATTATAATTTTCAAAGGTTTAGCTATTGAAACATGACAGACTTTATTTACTTTAGGATAAATTATTTTTGTAAATTATAAATTTATAATTGTTCATTAATTGTATGTCTTCTATTTTTTTATAAAATAAACATTATATTTTTATACATACTTTTATTAATAATTTTTTATTTAATTACTAAGATTAAATTCAATAAATTTAAATATACAATTGTTTTTATTATTATATTTTTATTAATTTTAATTTTTAAAAATAAAAAATTATATTTTTCTATAGTTTCCGTATTGAATACAGGGGCCTAGCCTATCTCCAATAGAGTTAGAGACGAGAGCAAAGCCCCTCTCTAAAGTTGGAGACGGGGCCTAGCCCGTATCCTAATTGGAGACGGGATCCGTGCCCGTCTCCATTGGAGGCGTCCATGGAGACGAGTTGTTTGGCCTCCTCCAATGGAGACGAGCACAAGCCATCTCCATATTGGAGATGGGATTCATGCTCATCTCCAATGGAGACGGGTACAATCCGTCTCCAACAAGAGGCCCACTAAGACGGGCCAAGACGGGCACAGTCTGTCTCCAAAAAGAGGCTTATTGGAGACGGGCTGTTGGGTCATCTCTAAATTGGAGACGGGACCCGTGCCCATCTCCATTGGAGGCGTCCATGGAAACAGGTTGTTTGGCCTCCTCCAATGGAGATGAGCACAAGCCATCTCCAAATTGGAGACAGGATTCATGCACGTCTCCAATGGAGATAAGTACAATCCGTCTCCAACAAGAGGCCCACTAAGACGGGCCAAGATGGGCATAGTCTGTCTCCAAAAAGAGGCCTACAGAGACGGGTTGTTGGGCCATCTCTAACATGGAGATGGGAACCCTTGCCCATCTCTAACAAAGTGGGCCTCTATTGGAGAAGGGCTATTGGGTCGTCTCTAAATTGGAGAAGGGACCCATGCCCGTCTCCTAGTACGTCTCCAACAAGAGGCCCAATTAGTGGGCCTTTAGTGGAGACAGGTTGTTGGCTCGTCTCCAAATTAGAGACAAGGACCGTGCTCATCTCCAATGGAGACGGGCAAAATCTGACTCCACCAAAAGGCCCACATAGTGGGCCTCTTGGATTTGGGGGACGGCCTAGGTTCATGCCTGGTCGTCGCCCAAAATCGAAATAACAGAGGGCAGAACACACCTCTGTAATTTCGATTTGCATAACCCCCCACCTCCCACCTCATTCGCCTTACCCTCTACCCCTACCCTCCACCCTCTCACCCCTCCATAGGCCCCTCTCCACTACCCCATTGAGGTAATTTTTGTTATTTTGTTATTTTATTTAAATATTATATATATATACATATATATATATATACATATATATATATATATATATATATATATATATATGTATATATTCAAAATTTTTGTTATGTTAAATTTTTAAAAGTTATCAAGATGTTAAAATATACAATTTGAATAAATATATTTATTTAGGTTATTTGTTTTTTAATTTTTTAATTTTTTTTATGGTTACATTTTTTTTTTGGATTTTTGTTATGTTTAAAATATAATTTTTTTTTCATATGAATTTCGGTTATGTCTTATTTATTTTCAGTCTTTTTTATTTATTTTTGGAAACATTTTTTTTATGGTTATCATTTGTTTTTTTTTTTGGATTTTTGTTACATTCAATATATAATTCTTTCATATAGTTTGAATACTTTTATGGTTTTTGATTTATAATTCAGAAAATGGTAAACCATAAAATTTGAAATTCCAATGTGAGGTCCGAGCCCAGAGCAAATATTGAAATATTTTATTTAATTTTTCTAACTTCATATTTGACTTATGTTGTATATTTATGGTATTCGTCCATCAAAATAATCGTTGCATCGCATGTCGAAAGCTTAGAAATTGAGTGACTATTGTCCCGTTATGTTGAGTAACCTTGTAGATTGCATTTTGGGCCATTTTGCCTAGGTGATAATGCTAGAACTACCTTGTGCTCGTGAAATAGAACTAAGTGAATGTCTTGGAGTATTGTACATTATTGTTGTTGTGGAAATCTTTTGAGTGCAGATATCGGAATATTCATGGTACAGAGGAGACTCTGTCCATTTGTTGCGTCCGGACTTGACCTCTACATTGGGGTTTGGTTCAGAGTGTGACATCTAATATTTTCAAAATATATTTTATTCATATATTTTTTGTCTTTATATTTGGGAAGTCTGCTAATATAGGTACTTTTTGTGGATTTTCAGAATTTTCGCATTGAATTGTTCTATCCGGACAAAGGTTCGTGCCCGTCTCGAAATTTGAATAGTACCTTTGGAATTTTATTCAATGTTAATTTGATATCATTTATAAGTTGCTAAATTGTTGGATGGATTTGTTGTGCCTTGAATAATCTGTTGAATGTTGGATGGTTTTATATTTTTATTTGTCATGTTGTCAATCTCATGTACGCTAATTCTCACTCATAGAATGTAATAGATCTTTTAACTAATAACCTTTTAAGCATTTTTTAACTTGCAATAACATTTATCAAATAATTCAGTGCATCATTTCATAGAGTCAAATCGTGAATGGATGTATTAGAAGTGGATTGACGATAATCTTAATGAGGCCTTTATCCAAGGTATTTCAGAGTTAATTTGTATCTTTCACAAGCAAACAACATTATTATATGAACGGCAACAAAATAAGATGTCCATGTCTAAGATGCCGGAACTTAAAATTCCAAATAACAGGAACTCTGGTAGATCATCTTTATCAGAAGAGTTTCATGTCTTTTTACTATCAATGGATTGTACAAGGGGAATATGTGTATAATAATTATGATCCAAGTGCACAAACTTTCACGTGTAATCAAGGGCAAGGTGTTGGTGAAACAAATAATTACAGGACAATGGTTTTTGATGCAGCCGGTCCGCAGTTGCCTCTGGATCATAATGTGCCATGTGAAGAACCTAACATGGAAGCACATGAATTTTTTGAGTTATTGAATGTCGTTGATAGGCCATTATTTGATGGTTGTGAGAAACTTACTCAATTGCCAGTCGTGGCTCGTGACATGAATATGAAGTCCGAGCATAATATGAGCCTATTTAACAGGTTCATAGAAGAATTAATGGAATTATTGCTCGAGAATCATAACTTGCTTGAAAACCTGTATAGATTTAAACAACTAATCAAGCCATTAGGGTTGGGATATCAGAAGACTGATGATGCGTAAATGGATGCACCTTATTTTACAAGGATCAGAGTCTCATGGAAAAATGTCCGCGCTGTGGCCACGCATGTTTCAAGGCTAGAGCTGGTGGTAGAAAATGGAGTAAGCTTATTTCCCACCAACAGTTAAGATATTTCCCTCTAACACCAAGGTTAAAAAGATTGTACATCTCAACGGCTACAACGAAACACATATAGTGGCACAAAAATCACAATGTCGAGGAAGAAAAAATTTGTCATCCATCTGATGCTGATGAATGGTATTCCCAATTCTATTCCAATTTCCATACTTGGTTTTAAAAAAAACTCAAGAGTTCCATTCCCTCGATAATCTCATTCCCATGCATATGAAAATACTCATTCTTGACAAAACACATAGGAATAGCCTATTCCCATGTGCTTTAAAATGAACTTATTACTCATGTAGCCAAAATACCCTTAAAAAATATTGCACATTATACAAATAATATTATTATTGATTAGTTATTATTATTTTTATTGATTTGTATTATTTATTATTATTTAGTTAATAAAGATATACAAATAATAAAATTAAAAAATATATAACAATAATAATAAATATAATAAAATAAATATATAGTAAAAATTAAGAATAATAATAAAATAAGATGAATAACAATAAATATAAATAAAATATGATAGTGATTACAATAATATATATAATCAATGAATAAAATATTAATATTATCAAAATAATAAATATAAATAATAATTGTTATTATTATTATAAATAATATGTATAAAATAATGAAATAAATAATAACAATAATTAATAAGTAACGTGGATTTAATAAAAATAATATACAATAATAATAAAAATAAAATAATAATAATAATAATAATAATAATAATAATAATAATAATAATAATAATAATATGCCTCAAACTAACCATTATTTTAATATGATCTATATTTTTATTTTTAAAATAATAATATATCTATCACAACAAAATGACAATCTTGTTATTTTTATAAAAGTCATTCTCATTATTACTCTATTATACTGACTACCAAACATGAGTTTGGAATCAATATATCTATTCCTATCTTCATTCATTATAAATATGTCATGAGTTTGCCAAACATGACATCAATTTTTAAATTTATTCCATTTCCAGAGTTATTCTATTATTTACTCATTCCATTCCTGCCCAAAATAATTTAAGGATACCAATTGCTAACTTAGTATTTGAATAAATAACAACATATTTAGCGAAGCCAAATGAGATTAAACTTTTTTTTTCCTTTTGTCTTGAAGAATATTCTAGAAAATAGAGACAAGCACAAACCTTAATTTTTAATCGAGTCAAAAAATTAAGCTGTGATCTTATGTTAAATAGTGATTATACAGTATTAGAATGTGGAAATTAATTGCTTGTGATGTGCTCCTAATGCATTTACCATTAAGTTGTCTCAACAGTTTCGTCATATTAACATCCATTGTTAAGATGATCTTTAAGTTTTCATATTTTTTTAAATGAAACATAGGAAATAACTAACATAAGAAAATATATTGATCTCACAATCAATGTTTTTGGTTCACTAAACATAAATAAATAAGATAAATAAATAGTAGCACTATTAGTTAATTGTGTGTAAAGTACCTATTAGTCAAAATAAGCCTACAAAGGGGGTAAATTAGGCTAATGGAAGGAAATTACAACTTTAAAATTTATGAAATTCAACTACAATATTCACTTAGGCAATTTATCAAACACTTTGTGTGTAACACATATAATAGTGAGAATATTGCAATAAATCAAATACAAGATATGTAATATAAATGAAAGTAAGGAGAGTAGGGTTGGAGAGATTAAACGCAATGATTTTTAGGTGATTCGTTAATCTACATCCACCACCTAAGGTCTTATCCCCTTAGAATATCTACAAACTCGACTATTGATGCTTCTTCAAATGTTGGTGAAACACAAACCAACTTTATAACCTTCTCTTGAGTCCACAAGAAAATAACAAGCTTCTTAAAATGTAGGTGAAGCTAAGAACCTACTACAACAATCTCTTGAGTCCACAAGAGATCAACCAAAGCCTCTTCAAATGTAGGTGAGACTTTAAACCTACTACCTCTCTTCCTTTGAGTCCATGAAGGTTTTACAATACTTTGTTCTCTTCTATGATTCTCACAATCTAAGATCTAGAGAGCAATACAAGCTATGATATGTCTATTTAAAAGATACAAAGCTTTAACTCCACTATGAGTTGGATAATACAAATAAAGCTCTTAAATGCTCAATGATTTGCAAGATAAAGCTCAATGATTTGTGTAAGCAATGCGTTTTTTATAAAGCTTTGGAACAAATGCTTGTAGTTGGAAGAGGTGACTTGAGTAAATAGGGTATTTGAAAATATATAGAAAGCTTTTCCAACGGTTAGTAAAAGTTATATTTTGAAATTCGTTAGGTCACCGGTCGGGTTACCGGCTGTGTTTATCGCGATCAGTATTAAGATCGGACAAACGACCCACCTACTGTTCCAGGGGATGGTCGGGTTACAAGTTATGTTCATCGCGACCTATATGAAGATCGAAAAAACATACTGTCTACTGACCAGGGGGCAGTCTTGATATCAAGACCGGTATCAAGACCGGGTTACTTAAAAGCTTAGCAAATCCTTTTTGAAAACTTTACCATAAAACCCTTTGAAAGCTATAGTTTCAAGAAGATGAAACCTTGTTCTTCAAAGTTCTTTTGTGACCCAAAACTTGGAGAATGAGGTTGCCAAAACCATTGCAAAACTTTTATGAGCTTTAAAATCAATTCAAAGGCAAACAACAAATAAAGAATCGCTACCCCTTATGTCGCCACTTCTCCATCCTTATGACATCATTTCATCTTCATGTCTTCAAGTCTTGAATCTAGAAATATAATCTTTAATTCTTCAACACTTCATTTCTTCACGCTAGTGATGAGCTTGATTTTTGCATTCTTCAATGGTAGACAAGATTTGTATCTTCTCGATCTTGCATTTCTTCGTTTTGAGTCTCACTAGATCTTCTTGCAAGATTCTTTTCCACCAAGCATTCAAGCATATTTTGGCTCATAAAATCATTAGTATAATATAATCCACATAAGCCAAAACATTTAAATACAAATTGGTTTTGCAACGATATATACACTTAATGCACAAAAGCCAACAAGTGTGTGTTTAAGAGTATAAGACATATTTGATTTCACAAACTTGAAAAATCAAATTGATTATACTTGCATTCTTCATTAGATCAATACAATTATTTTTACTATGCAAGTCATTCATCCAATGTCAATATTTGGCTCAACTTAATATGCACGTTTTAATCTCACGAGCCTTAAGTGTGAGTTTAATCATATAAACACATTAAAACAATCGTACTTGACACAACCATATAAATATGATTTGTTATCATCAAAATCATGTATTTAGGCCTAAGGCCAACAGTACCTTTTTTTATAAGTAAGAACGCTTCTATTAAAGGTTTTTAAATTTAGGCCATGTGTTCCATATTAGACTAAGTTCATCCCTTAAACAAAAATTTCCCCAATATCCTAATACCTCATAATCTAGGGTGACAATTGGTATGCTATAATGGAATGGTATTTCCAACTCTACTCGCATCCCATGTCTAGTATGTGGTAATGAACTTGTTAATCTATAATATATTACAAAATTAAGCTTTGTATGCATGTTATTATCTTAAAAATAAAACTAGACATAATTATTATTATTAGTATAACAACAATAAGTAAATAAATAATTCCTTATACACGTGTTATAGTCTCAAGAATTAAATAATGATAATAATAATAATAATAATAATAATAATAATAATAATAATAATAATAATAATAATAATAATAATAATAATAATAATAATAACGAAAATAATTATAATTATAATTGTAACAATTAAAAATAATGACAAATATATAATATTAATATACAATAATAAACCTTATAAATAACAAGGGAAAATATCACATTTAGTCCGTATTATTTTTCAAAATTTTTAATTTTCGTCCGTATTGTTTAACATTTCTCAATTTCATCCTTATTTATAAAAAAAATAATAATTTCATCCCTATTGTTTCTAAAAATTTTAATTTCGTCCCTATTGTTTACCTAAAGTTTTAAATTCGTCACTATTATTCAAAATTAGTCAATTTAATCCTTATTATTTTCTAAAAAAAACCTAAATTCGTCCATATTATTTTTAAAAAATTTCAATTTAGTCCTTGAATAATAGGGATGAATTTGAAACTTTAAAAAAATAATAAAGATGAAATTAAAACTTTTAAGAAAACAATAGGCATGAAATTGAAACTTTTTGGAAATAATAGCGACAAAATTGAGAAATTTTAAATAATAGGGATTAAATTGTAATTTTAGAGAAACAATAGGGACTAAATGTGATATTTGATAAGAGTTGAAATACTATAGAAGATAGAAATCCTAATAATAATAGGACTAGCATTAGTTTATTATAAATAGGACTATCTAGGTTAAGTTTAGTCATTACGCACCACAAGGGTAGGTGTACCGTATTATATTAGATTAAAGTTAGAATAGATATGCCTTTAGGAAGGTGTATAAGAGTCATTATTGTAGTAGTTTCTATAAGAAATAAAGAATAATGTTATGTAGACGTAGGCTATGCCGAACCACGTTAAATAGTATTATGTTCCCAACATATCTATGTGCACAATCCTTCCAACAAAGTCATATCAAAGCCTGAGACTACATATAGATATGTTGGTCATTATCGTTGCCAAGAGAAGGTGCATTCCACTGCTAGACTAAATGACTGCAAAGAAGAGGACGTTGAAGCAATCAAGAAGCTTGCGTCGCGACATGGTGTAGAACATGGCTAATAGAGAAGGGATGGTTACGTGTTATCACTATTGTGCCATAAAGAAGAAGGCGTCCTCAAGAGCGCCGAAAAGGACAGATAGTTGTGGTTGTCTAGAAGAAAATCAATGAGCACCACTATTGAAGAAAGTGATAGAGATGCTTGGCGAAGAAAGAGTTACAAGTTGAGCGAAAACACAACCAAAAAAAGGAAAAAGAAAAAAACCAAAAAAAAGGGAAAATGACAAAAAAAAAAAAGCATTATGGATGGTCTTATTTTAAGTTTTTGGAATCGTGTCTACAAAACAAAGCCCAAGAACTTTGATTTCAACAAGGCTAAGGAGCTGTGTACTTTGTTGACATTGGATGATGAAAGTCGTGAGATCTTGAGGGAGGATTTGATTCAATATTTGCATTCCTCAGAGGAATTTGTGAACTTGAGTTTTGATTAGACAAAAAGAGTTTTTAATCGAATGCTTTAAGCTTAAGGGAGGATGTGAATCCAAGTTGTCCAAAGGTGTTCACAAAGTTTTTGGGTGTCCAAAATTCGAAATTGAAGTCAAAATCTATCGAATTCCCTATGTGTAGTTAGGTTGCTGAATTCAGAAGATGTTGATCAAGTGCTCGAAGCTTGATATTTCTCGCCAATGGAGGAATTTGTTGGATATGGCTAGAATCCCAAGTAGAGTCAGACACTGAAGACAATTAGAGGTTTGATAAGACTTGAAATACTATAGAAGATAAGAATCCTAATCATAATAGGACTAGGACTAGCATTAGTCTATTATAAATAAGACTATCTAGATTGAATTTAGCTGTCTTGCACCACAAGGGTGGGTGTACCATATTAGATTAGGTTAGAGTAAGAGTACATATTGTAGCTTCCCGATCCCTCTCTAGACCGGAGTTCCCAAAACCATTTCCAAGGCACGAAAAACGAGAGAAAACAGACGGGTTCTCTGTCACGCCCCGACCCAACCCCATACTAAAAGGTTAAGTCCGAACATAACAAACGGACAGAGTCTCCTCTATACCGTGGACATTCTGAAAACCTGTAAACATAATATAAAGTCACAATACAAGACTAGGCATCAACAACTCCAACTTTAACTACTTCCCAACTTCAAAGCCATCAGACCCTTAAGAAACTCAATACATTAAGAACACACACAAGCATGCAATTTACCATCCTAGAACCTTTATATTTTGTCTGCTTATCATACCACTCTATGTTATCATTTAAACATACTTAGGGATTAAAGACATCCATTCAACCATTGCATTCACACCTAAGCATGCAACTAAACCAGAAGCAGAAATATGAGTTATTACATGCCACAGTTACATATCTTATACTACATCCATCTAACTTTCAAGCTTATAACAGCACAAATATATACATAAGCCCACAGGCTCCAAAATAGGACATAAAACAAAACAAACAAGCCTTCATATAAAGTCCAACAAGAAACACATCCACCTTAAGCAATTAGCACACAACAATTAAAGCAACTGCTCTGCCTACACCTCTTCCTCTTCTCCCTCAACCACAACAAGCTCAGGATCAACCTCAGCACCTCCTGAAACATGTTAGCGAGGTATGAGCAACCACAATTGCCCAGTGAGGGATATAGTCTACTGGGGCATACAATGCAACATTTAATACAAAGAAAGCAATTAAACAACAAAAGAGCAATGTAAATGTCAAGTTTCCACACATTAAAAAGGATACAATTCACTTAACCCCAACACTCCATAATTCACTTGATCTTCAATCACGAACCACGAACCTCGAACCACAAACCTCGATCAATGTACCGGCATAAACCCCAATCACTTCAGTGGGTGTACTTCGGATGTACCCCGAGAATCCTAAGACCCAACACCCCCTGGCAATCTCCGGACCAAGCGAGTGAGGGAGTAGAGCACGGAGATCAAATATCCATTGATAAGCCCGCTACCGCCCAGCCGATATTCAATACATCTGCCTCTGACACTATGGTTGCGTAACCACTATGCAATGCAGTTTAGCAATTGACAATACAAAAACAGTGTATAACAATAACACTTAGGAGGGACAACAAAGTAGGTTGCCCTCGAAAATAGTTAAAATATAATCAATAGCATAAAGTCAACTAAATGAGCATAAAGGGGTAAATAGCATATGTTTCCACAAAACATTTCCAAAAGCTCACAATTAAATTAAAAGTACATTTAAACACCTAAGAAACATTTACAAGGTCATAGAAGTGCAAAACCACCAATTCCCTACTTTTCCCTCTTTGCGACTTAAGCTATTTGATTTCAAACAAAAAGGCAAAGCTCTAGATTCACCAGTGAGCTATCCCATACTTATAATTACTCCTTATGGCACCCCTAGGACCCTCGAAGTTACCAGGTAGCGCCTCTTCACTTATATGAATCTGAGGATTGAAGATGCTTTCTCGCTGCCGAGAGGCGAAGGGGGCCTGACTTACGGTTTCCAAGCCTGGCGCGAAGCGAAGGGACTTACCCGCGATTACCACAAAAGCCCCCGATTGCCCCTTTATACTACACGTAAGTTAACTAAGACTCAACCGCGAGTTAGAAAAATATATCTAGCACTTACATAGCCTAAGAATACCAAATGTGATGGCCAAATTAACCCGGATTTGCACTACACCCGAAACCCTTTTCTAAAAGTCGCTAATTTCGCATTTTAACCAAGTTACGAGCAACTAAACTTCACAGGGTTATTAATATACCTTCATTAACATCTAAAGCACCTAATTGAAGCATTGAATCAAGCTATATGGCACATTTTTCTCAAAACCCTAAAAAATGTCACTATTCACTGCCCTAAAATCAACGAACGAATTTAACCGTTTAAAAAGCTAAACAATTGCATAAACTTAGTATCTACAACATGTAGGTAACATATAAAGCAAGTTTTGAACATCTCACAAGCCAACAACATCAAATCTAGAAATTTCAAAATTTAACACAATCTTTAGATTCACAAAAGATGCAAGAATCCCTCACAAATTGAAGTGTAGAAGCCTGGAGATGACTTGTATGTACTTGGAGAAGATCAAGTTGAGCTCAAAGTTAGGATTTTTAAGCAAAGTTTGAAGCTTCTCCTCTCCTTTTTGGCTGTTGTTGCTCACGGGTTGGGCGGCTGATTTTGGGTCTTTTTCTTTCATTTTTTATGCTATAATGTATGTATATATGTCCTAATGTGTATGTTTATAATGTTATATATACAAGTATGTGTGTAATGACAATTTAAAGTGGGCCAACATAGCTTAAAAAGGCTAATTAGATCAATCCTAATGCAAATAATTCCATTTAGCCACTAACTACATGTTTCATTATTCACTCGAACCACTAAAATATTTTCTAAACGAGCTCCCCTAACGCATTTTGCTCAAACGTACATTTTTTTTCATTCCTAAAATAATGAATATAGTTTAAGAAAAATAGTAATTCAAAGAAAATAAGCAGTTGAAAAAATGCAATGAATAGTGACTAAGAAAAGTAACAAATAAATGTACCGTTAAAATACACAAACAGTGAATGCGATAGTAAGTAAAAGTACGACAATGTTCTCGGGCGTCACACCCTCTCCCCCTTAAGCTAATTGCGTCCACACAATTCTTACGTGATTCGGCGAATAACTCTGGATATCTTTCTCGCATCTGATCCTCTCTTTCCCATGTAGCATCCTCTAACCCGTGATGATCCCACATAATTTTAACCATTGGGATGCTTTTAGTTCTAAGCTCTTGAACTTTACAGTGTACAACCCGAAGAGGTTTCTCTGTAGAAGTCAGAGTCTTACTGATCTCTAAAGGTTCCAGTTCAAGAATATGAGAAGGATCCGACTGATATTTCCGAAGCATAGAGACATGAAAGACATAATGAATTATACCCAAACTAGGAGGTAAAGCTAGTCGGTAAGCCAATGCACCAACTTTCTTAGATATTTCAAACGGTCCCACATATCTTGGACTGAGTTTACCCCCTTTACCGTGCTGAATCAAACCCTTTTGAGGAGTGATTTTCAGAAATATCCGATTACCCAAAACAAACTCCAAATCTCGGCGACGCCTATCCGCATAACTCTTTTGCTGACTTTGTGCTGTAAGCATTCTCTTCTTGATAAGTTGCACATTATCAATCATTTTGTTCATCTCAGGCAATAGAGTAGGGTCAATAGCCTTCATTTCACCAACCTCATCCCAATATAAAGGAGATCTACATTTACGCCCATATAGTGCATCATACGGTGCCATACCAATAGTGGCTTGGTAACTATTGTTATAGGCAAATTCTGCAAGCGGCAAATATCTCTCCCAACTCTTACCAAAGTCTATAATACAATCTCGCAACATATTCTCAAGTATTAGGATAGTTCTCTTAGATTGACTGTCAGTTTGAGGGTGATAAGATGTACTAAAGCTTAACATGGTGCCCAAAGCTTTCTAAATCTTCTGCCAGAACTGAGATGTGAACCTGGGATCTCTGTCGGACACAATCCTCTTTGGAATCCAATGAAGTCAGACAATATTTTCAACATACAACTGAGCTAGTTTGTCAAGAGAATCAGTTTTCTTCGTAGCAATAAAGTGAGAAGTTTTGGTCAGTCTATCAACAACAACCCAAACTGAGTCATTACCCTTCGAAGATCTCGGCAAGTCTGACACGAAATCCATAGTAATATGGTCTCATTTCCAGTCAGGAATAGCCAAAGGCTGCAACAACCCTGCGGGTCTTTGATGCGCAGCTTTAACTTTCTGGCAGGTCAAGCATCTAGCCACATAATCAATAATCTCCCTTTTCATGTTGTTCTACCAAAAGTTCTGTTCCAAATCCATGTACATTTTGGTACTACCTAGGTGGATAGTATATTTTGAACTGTGTGCCTCAGCAAGTGTTTCTTTCTTTAAGGCTAGCTCACTCAGAATACAGATTCTGCCCTTAAATTTGAGAATGCCATCATCATGAAGTTTGAAGTCCGACTCTCCCCCTTTAGACTTTTCTAGGATTTTCAATAGTTGAGGGTCAGTTTGTTGTGCTTCTCTGATCCTGCATAACAACAAAGATTGAATCTACAAACTTGCAAATTGAATACCAGAATTTGAATTTTAACCACAAAGATAATAGCCGCAAGCTCAAGATCATGCGTCAGATAGTTGAGTTCATAGGGTTTCAATTTTCTTGAGGCATATGTAATAAGTTTTCCATTCTACATCAATACACAACCCAAACCTTCCTTTGAAGCATCACTATAGATCACCAGATTATCAGACCCCTCTGGCAGTGCAAGAATAGGAGCTGTGGTAAGTCTCTTTTTCAATTCCTGAAAACTAGCCTCACACTTCTCATTCTAGTCAAACGCAGTCTTCTTCTAAGTAAGCTGAGTCAAAGGTCCAGCAATTTTGGAGAAATCCTTGACAAATCTTCTATAATAACCTGCTAAACCCAGAAAACTACGGATCTCAATAACAGTCTCAAGCCGTTTCCAGGCCAATACAACCTCAATCTTTGCCGGATCAACAGAAATGCCATCCTGTGAGATAATATGACCAAGAAAAGCAACTTGCTTTAACCAGAACTCACGTTTGCTGAATTTTGCAAACAATTTATGCTCCTGCAGAGTCTGTAATACAATCCTCAGATGATGTTCATGTTTAGCCTCTGATTTATAATATACCAAGATATCATCAATAAAAAAAAACCACAAACTGGTCTAAATATGGTCGGAATACCCTCTGCGTTAAATCTATAAATGCGGCTGGAGCATTAGTTAAGCCAAATGGCAATACAACAAATTCATAGTGACCATATCTAGTTCTGAAAATAGTTTTACGCACATCATCTTTCTTAATCCTCAATTGATAATAACCCTACCTCAGATCATATTTAGAAAATACCTTGGTACCCTGTAACTGATCAAATAACTTCTCAATTAAAGGCAACGGATACTTGTTTCTAATAGTTACCTGATTGAGACCCCGGTAATCAATACACAAGCGAAGAGATCCATCCTTCTTTTTAACAAATAAAACTGGTACACCCCAAGGCGAAGAACTCGGTTGAATGAATCCTTTCTCAAGCAAACCTTGCAGCTGAACTTTCAATTCCTGCAATTCAGGTGAAGCCATTCTATACAGAGTTTTAGAAATAGGTGTAGTATCCGGCAATAGGTCAATCACGAATTCTATCTCTCTATTAGGTGGCAACCTAGGTAATTCTTCAGGAAAAACCCCCGGAAACCCTTTCACTATAAGTACTTCATTCAATTTTAGCTTATCCACAGGTTGATTAATGAAATAGGCCAAGTAAGCATCATAACCTTTACTTAGCAGTTTAGTCGCCTTAATAGAAGAGATTATGCGAGTACCCGTAGACTTACGACTACCGACAATCTCAATTAGGGGTTGATTAGGCATCTCTAGTTTCAGAATTTTTCTTCTATAATCTTGATAATCATAATATTCACCCAACCAGTCCATACTCAGAATTATTTCAAAGTCCTTAAAAGGCAGGATAATCAAATCAACAAGAAGGACTCGACCCCCAATATATAATTCACATGTTTTACACACAGATTCAGTTAAAAACTTAGGGCCCATAGGTGAGCCTACCTCAATCTTATAAGGCAATTTATCAATTTTCAATGCAGAAGATTGTGCACACATAGGTATGATAAATTAGTGTATAGCCCCGAAATCAATTAAAATCGTGACTGATTTATTATTGAGAAGAAAAGTACCTTCAACAACTACAGTCGTATTAGGGAGTTCCTCCATATCCAAAGCAAATACTCAGGCCTGCCCCCGTGGTGCTAGTGCTGCAACTGGTACCCTGGTGACCTCTGGTATTCTTGAATTTCAAGCAATCCTTAACCCTGTGCTGGTCACTCCCGCAACCTGTACATCTATTCAATCTCTTCCATCAATTCTCCTCTGTGTGGCCCTAGTGCTGACAGAAGCTACACTGTTGTTGATGTCTTGCAACAGTGCCTCCCGTAGGAGTTCTGTAAGAAGAAGTAGCTGAACTACCCTGCTGAGATCGTGCCACACTAAACGAGGCTGCCCCTGATTCTGACTCTGAACTGGTCGTGCCTGAGTCTGAGTAGGCCCGGTATAACTCTTAGTCTACATCGACTGTTGACTCTGACCAACTGAAACAGTCTACCTTTGATTCCCTTGACTCTGTGTCTGATGTGGTCGTTTACTAGGTTAACTCGGCTCCCTAAATAGATATGCTTTCTGTTTCTCATATCTGGCAGCTATCTTGACTGTTGCAGCGTAAGTGGGATAATCCTAGGTAGACAAATTCAACGAAATATCGGGTCTCAACCCTATAACAAACTTCTTAATCCTCTTGCTCTCTGGCTGCACTAAGGCTGGCACATAACGGGACAAGCGGGTGAGAGCAGCGTCATATTGATTAACTGACATGTTGCCCTGTTTCAGATTAATAAACTCTTGCTCTCGTCTCTCAATAGCTGTCTTTGTAATGAATTTCTCCCGAAACTCTCTAACAAACTCATTACACATCCGCGGTATGCCTCAGCTTCCCATATGGATTTCATGGTATGCCACTATTGCTCGGCATCTCCCTCGAGCAAAAACGCAGCGCAAGCAACTCTCCTCGCATCAGTGTATTTGAGGCCAGTAAGAATTTTCTCCACTTTATTCAACTATTTCTCAACCAACATATCATCAGGCTCTCCGAAGAATGTTGATCTACTTCTTCTTCCCCGGCATTCTGATTTCTGGTCTGACGGCGGGGCCCCATCTCGTATAGCTAGAATGCAAAGTATTATGACAGGCATATATGTAATTCGCAAGTAAATCACATAAGGATGAGTTCAAATAAATCCACATAAAATCACATATAAGATCATACGAGTACTTTATATACAAAAGATACAAATAAGACACTTAATCATACTTCTATTCTAAACTTTTCACATTCATACCATAACTCATAAAAGACATTTCACATTCTCATCTCCATGCTAGCATGTTCTTTATTAAATCAATCTCTCACTTATTCAATCAAAAGAAACTCTTATTCACACAATCATACATTCACATGATAGACCTCTACCCCACAGGTTGAGAAACCTATCTCGGCTCATGCATTCTATAAGCTCTGATACCACCTAAACGTCATCCCCCAACCCAACCCCACACTAAAAGGGTAAGTCCGCACCTGACAAACGGAGACAGTCTTCTATGTACCATGGACATTCTGAAAATCTGTAAACATAATATAAAGTCACAATACAAGACTAGACATCAACAACTCCAACTCTAACTAATTCTCAACTTCAAGGCCATCTGAGCCTTAAGCAACTCAATACATTAAGAACACACACAAGCATGCAATTTACCATCCTAGAACCTTTATCTTTTGTCCGCTTATCATACTACTCTATGTTATCATTTAAACATACTTAAGGATTAAAGACATCCATTCAACCATTGCATTCATACCCAAGCATGCACAAACTAGAAGCAGAATTATGAGTTATTACATGTCACAGTTACATATCTCATACTACATCCATCTAACTTTTAAGCTTACAACTGCACAAATATATACATAAGCCCACAGGCTCCAAAATAGGACATAAAACAATACAAACAAGCCTTCACATAAAGTCCAGCAAGAAACACATCCACCTCAAGCAATTAGCACACAGCAACTAAGGCAACTGCTATGCTTGCACCTCTTTCTCTTCTCCTTTAACCACAACAAGTTGGGTATCAACCTCAGCACCTCCTGAAACATGTTAGCGAGGTATGAGCAACCACAATTTCCTAGTGAGGGATATAGTCTACCGGGGCGTGTAATGCAACAATTAATACAAAGAAAACAATTAAACAACAAAAGTGCAATGTAAATGTCAATTGATCACACATGAAAAAGGATACAATTCACTTAACCTTAACACTCCAGAATTCACTTGATCTTCAATCACGAACCACGAACCTCGAACCACAAACCTCGATCAATGTGCCAGCATAAACCCCAATCATTCCAGTGGGTGTACTCCGGATGTACCTCGAGAATCCTACGACCCAACACCCCCTGGCAATCTCCAAATCAGGCGAGTGAGGGACTAGAGCACAGAGATCGAATATCCACTGGCAAGCCCGTTGCCACCCAACCGATATCCAATACATCTACCCCTGACACTATGGTTGTGCAACCACTATGCAATGCACTTTAGCAATTGACAATAAAAAAACATTGTATAACAATAGCACTTAGGAGGGACAACAAAGTAGGTTTCCCTCGAAAACAGTTAAAATGTAAGCAATAGCATAAAGTCAACTAAATGAGCATAAAGGGGTAAATAGCATATTTTTCCACAAAAATTTCCAAAAGCTCACAATTAAATTAAAAGTACATTTAAACACCTAAGAAATATTTACAAGGTCATAGAAGTGCAAAACTACAAATTCCTTACTTTTCCCTCCTTGCGACTTAAGCTATTTA
Organism: Ehretia macrophylla; assembly: GCA_037974665.1. Classification (NCBI taxonomy): domain Eukaryota; kingdom Viridiplantae; phylum Streptophyta; class Magnoliopsida; order Boraginales; family Ehretiaceae; genus Ehretia; species Ehretia macrophylla. Next base: position 49,095,117 of record CM075781.1, read on the forward strand.
ATTCCAAACAAAAAGGTAAAGCTCTAGATTCACAAGAAAGCTATCACATACTTCTAATTACTCTTTATGGCACCCCTAGGACCCTTAAAGTTACCCAATTACCCACGATTACCACAAAAGCCCCAATTGCCCCTTTTTGAGTTTGTACTACACGTACCTTAACCGAGACTCAACTGCGAGTTAGAAAAGCATATCTAGCACCTACATAGCCTAAGAATACAAAATGTGATAGCCAAATTAACTCGGATTTGCACTACACCCGAAACCCCTTTCTAAAAGTCACTAATTTCGCATTTTTACCAAGTTACGAGCAATTAAACTTCACGGGATTATTAATATACCTTCATTAACATCTAAAGCACCTAATTGAGGTATTGAATCAAGCTATAAGACACATTTTCTCAAAACCCTAAAATCAATGAACGAATTTAACCGTTTAAAAAGCTAAACAATTGCATAAACTTAGTCTCTATAACATGTAGGTAACATATAAGACAAGTTTTGAACATCTTACAAGCCAACAACATCAAATCTAGAAATTTCAAATTTTAACACAATCTTTAAATTCACAAAAGATGCAAGAATCTCTCACAAATTGAAGTGTAGAAGCTTGGATATGACTTGTATGCACTTGGAGAAGATCAAGTTGAGCTCAAAGTTAGGATTTTTAAGCAAAGTTTGAAGCTTTTCCTCTCCTTTTTGGCTGTTGTTGCTCACGGGTTGGGCGGCTGATTTTAGGTCTTTTTCTTTTGTTTTTTATGCTATAATGTATGTATATATGTCCTAATTTGTAAGTATGTTATGTTATATATATAAATGTGTGTGTAATGACAATTTAAAGTGGGCCAACATAGCTTAAAAAGGCTAATTAGCTCAATCCTAATGCAAATAATTCCATTTAGCCTCTAACTACATGTTTTACTATTCACTCAAACCACTAAAACATTTTCTAAACGAGCTCTCCTAACGCATTTTGCTCAAACGCACATTTTTTCTCATTCCTAAAATAATGAATATAGTTTAAGAAAAATAGTAATTCAAAGAAAATAAGCATTTGAAAAAATGCAAAGTGACTAAGAAAAGTAACAAGTAAATACACTGTTAAAATGCACAAACAGTGAATGCGACAGTAAGTAAAAGTACGGCAATGTTCTCGGGCATCACAGTCTCCCATATTTATAGGACTATCAGTTTACCTGCATACAAAACATAAAAGGGCCAGTACCGTGCCCATCACATTCCACAACTCCTCAAGGCCATCTGAGCCTTGGCTCTCAGCAAAAGTTCACAACAAATATACATTTCCAAATTCAAAGGTTATTCTAACTCTATTCCTTTAGACAACTATATACATGCATTAATTTAAGCCATGCTAACCCATTACATAAACTATGTTATCATACCACTCTATTGATCCAATCAAACTCAAATTACATTTCTTATACATTGAATACATACAACTTAAAAGAAACATCTTTACAACCAACTCCACATAACACATTGACTCCCAAGCAAAGATCAAGCACCACAAGCATGAACACTCTTTCTAACACTTCGATACCTGAAAGGCGAGTAATGAGGAGTGAGTATACAAATATGTTTACGCAGTGAGGGAGAGGAATAGTATACAAGAAGCATTTATAAGGAAATTTGTGCAATACAACAGATAAGCATCAAATAACAATATACATTAAAGAAACAACTAAATCAATTGTATTACACACATTTAAAAAGGATATGATTCTCAATAACCCCAAACACTCCAAAATTACTTGAACTTCAATCTCAATCTCGAACCACGAACCATGATCACGATCAATGTGCCGACATAATCCCCAAACATTCCAGTGGGTGTACTCCGGATTTACCTCGAATATCCTACGACCCTACATCCCCTGGCAATCTCCGGACCAGGCGAGTGAGGGAATAGGGTATGGAGCTAGAGGACCAACCTTGGCAAGCCCACTGCCACCCATAGAGGCCCATCGCATCCACCCCAATGATATAGTTGTGCCACCAAAGACTTGATAACACAAGAAATAATAATAATAACAATATAACAAAATAAGCCGATATACACACAAGGAGGACAACAAAAGAGGTTATCCTCGAACATACATATTATCAATTACTCCATACGATAGAATGGAATACATTCATTAATCAATAATTACTAACCTAATACAAGTAAAACACTTAAATCACTTAACATCGAACATTTAGCATATAGCAAAGTAAAGCACTTAGAATGCACATAGAAATTATCCTTCACCATTTAGGAAGTCGTAAGCCAAAGATTCCTTCAATATTCTCCAAAAGCATCAATCCCTTCAATTATCACTACATAATACAACACTTCATTTAACTTACAACTAACTCACATCTTTAAACAAATTATCTTCATAATTAACTCACTTTAATTAGATCACAAACATAGCTTCCATTAACATGCACATCACTTAGCACACATGGCTTCTAAAGAATTTAAAATCATTAAACCCTTTTATAAAGTTAGAAATACTAAACTAACACTAATAAAACAATACAATCACTTAGTTAAAACCTTTCCATTCTTTTACCCAAAACATAGTATTTACGCACAACTCAAATAACTATTATTTTAATCATGCTCGGGACACGGGGAGGGGTCAAACACGCATGGCAAAGGCCTGCCTTGGTCCAAGGCCCATTGGGCTGAACATTAAGTCCCAAACGGCCCAAAGGCCAACATAGACATACAATGCATTCTAGCCCTATTCTAACTACTCTTTGCATGTAATTACCTAAATAACACTTTTATAACATTAATTTAATCATTTAAATCAACCTATGATACAATTAATCAAACTTTAACCAAGTTACCATTCACCTTTTTTCTTCAATATATCTACATGTTCAAGCTATCATTATACATGCAACCCCAGTTCAAAAGTTTACTCTATAACATCATTAGGTAATGTAGAAAGCATTAGAAGCAAGAACCACAAGACTCTAAGCAATAAACATGAAAATAACCATCGGTGCACAAAGGGAATGAACAACATACTTTCACGAAATTTCATAAATAGTTCAAATAAGCTATAAAAATGTATTTTAACATACAATAACCAACTATAAGGCAATACAAGCTATAAAGCACCTAATTCTCTCATTTTCCCCCTTTGTTACCCTAAGTTATTTAACTCTAAAACTAAGGCCAAGGTTCACGATTCTCAAACGGACTATCCTAACCTCCAAATCATACTTTATGCCACCCAGAACCCTTATGTTCATCCGTTAAACCTCATTTACCATAAAATTCCCGATTTTCCCTTTATGTAATTACACTACAAGTATATTAACCGAAACTCAAACTAACATTAGAAAATTACTTCTAACACCTCTACACTTTAAGAACACCAAATATGACGACCAAATTTACCCGGATTTAGGTTTGACCTGGAACCCCTTTGTAATCCAAGCCTAAAATGCATTTTTTATTCAAGTTTTAGCCAATCCAAGTTTATGCAATCAGAATTCTATGTTAACTAACATCTCTAGCACCTAAAGAAAGTATTAAACTAGTATTTAAGGCTCTAAATGTATTAATTATAGCGCGCACATACAAAGGGCCATAAAAATAAATGTTCTCAGAATTCGATAAATTTTAACGTGGGATCATTTTAATAACCCAACATCACCTATTTAGCGTTAGATTAAGGTTTAGAGCAAGATTTAAGGGCCTGAATAAATAGTGCCCGTTTCAAGACTTTTCAAAAAAATGTTTGCATACATATGCTACCTAAACGCATGAAACAACTTTAAATATGTGTTCTCCTCACCCTAGAGGCACCATAAATAGCTTCGTTAGATTTCAAAGCATCAAATTAACCAAAATCTTAAATTTTACTATTCATCATCTTCTTTAAATGCCAAGACTCCATAACCATCCATAGAAATTGCTAACAAACTATAAAAGTTTACTCTACTAACGTATTTAAGAGTATTAGAAGCAATTACAACAACAAACAAAGCAATATTCAACAATTACAAAATTTGACATAAACTATAAACATGTAAAAATGCAAGTTTTTTAAGAAACCCTCATCAAACTAAGATAGAAATGCTTGAAGAAGGATTTGGATGCAAGAAATCATCTTGGAATGGCTTAGATTAGATCACAAGTTGAAACCCTAAGTTGAAAGCTCAATCCTTTTTTTTTTCTTTTTTTGTTTGCTTTGTATCTTAAATTAGGTGTTTATGTATATGTGTATAGGTATATAAAGTAGATAATGTAAATGGATATTGGGTTGGGCTTGGAAAAATGGGTTTTCGCTTAGTTAGTTTAAGAAAATAATGCAAAAACACATTTGACCCAAATATGTAACATACATTTTACTATTCATGTAATATCAAAATATTTTTGTAAATCACTCAACAAATATGCAATGAACTTAATTTTTGTGAACGTAAGCTAATTAATAGTTAAGTAATAATAGAAAAATATGATTTCTAGAAAATAAGATAATAAAATTTTTAGTATGGGCTCAATGTAATAGGAAACTCCTTAAATGCAAGGTTTCTTTAAAAGTCTTTAATGAAAATGGTTTTAATGCACATTGAACACTTTCTAAAATAAATTAATTCACAATTTAATATTTAAAAGCAATTTGACAAATACTAGCCCATAAAAAACAAATAAACACTTAATAGTATTTTATATGAAAGTAAGCATTCAAGCTATTAAATGCACAACATAAATGCACATGAATGATGAATGCGAGCACTGGGGATCGAATGTCACATATACGCATCTAGGTAGGTGTATAAAAATCATTATTGTAGTAGTTTCTATAAGTAATAGAGAATAATGCTCTGTGGACGTAGGCTATGCTGAACCACGTTAAAATATTGTTGTGTTCCTAACGTGTCTATGTGCACCATCCTTCCAACACTATCATCCAGTCATATGCATATGCCCTTTGTTTTTGGAGGCAATTAATTTATAACTGTTGAGCTAACTGATATAACTATAATCACAACACTCAAACCACTGTATTTTTACTACATTTGTAATTTAACTTGAGAAATAAATACAACACTTAATGCACTTTTTTTGCAATGTAGGATGATCTTGAAAGTGAAGAAACCGGACTCAAAAACAAATCAAAGTACAAGTCAAAGAATTGAGGAACGGTGGATATTTGGGAATCAGTAAAAAAGACGAGCTTGTAGATAAAGAATTTGGCCAAACCAAGCTCGAAAACGGAATCAGAATGTCGAAAAAATATGAAAATAGCCTTGGTCAACTTTTCGATCAAAGTTAAAGCTTAAAAGTCAAAATTCTCAATAGCAAGGCACTCGAGCGCACCTCCCGCACCGCCAAAACCGCCCACACTATTGCACTTAATTGGACCACCAGAAGCGCACTCGAGTGCACTGCCTAAATTGCTCAAACCATAGCACGCAAATAGACCAACGGGAGCCCACTGCCCTCGAACGCGCCTTAGTTGCGCTCGAGCACCGTCCCAAATTTCAGCCTATAAATACCCCCTAACCCTGGTGGTGTTGATATATAATTTTTGTTCAAAGTTTTATTTTATTAGATTTTATTTAGTTAATAGGTTAGAATTATTATAGTTTTATTTTTGTCAAACACGAGGGAAATTTTTCCCGGGTAACTATATTGGGGAAGAACTATTGCCCACTTTAACTAGAGAAAAAGACTGGTAGCTACGCCTGTGGAATCTCTATTGAACCAGCTACTTCAGAAATACGAGTTCATCTAATGGGGGAGCCTTTTTTTACTCTCTTTTATTTGTGTAGCTCGTATTTATTTTTAATGTCTAAGTAGATCTATTATCTAGGGGAGGATATTGTAAATGATGGTCTTTTAATTTACAGTCTCAGATTCGGATAATTTGATTTCAATGCAATATATGACTTTCGTTATTCAGTTCATTATTGTCTTTCATATACACTATACTTGTAGTTAATGTTATGAATGATTTACATTCGTGCCATATATTCGAGATTTAATAGTTAATCTATCGGTTGTACCATAGTTTCCATGAAGTTATAGGTTGTACCATAATTTTTACTTGCGAATCTATTAGTTGTTTAGTTTAGTTAAATCGCCTTGTCACTTTAGATTACAAGGACATATCTATACTTCGGCCAGACAAAAGACTCGAAGATATAACGACACCTATAATTAAAATAGCGATCGAGACTTAATCAGTTAATGTCTGAGTAGATCTATTATCTAGAGGAAGATATTGTAAATAATGGTCTTTAATTTACGGTCTCAGATTCGGATAGTTTGATTTCAATGCAATATATGGCTTTCGTTATTCAGTTCATTATTGTCTTTTATAAGCATTATACTTGTAGCTAATGTTATGATTACTTTACATTTGTGCCATATATCTGAGCTTTAATAGTGAATCTATCGGTTGTACTATAGTTTCCATGAAGTTATAGGTTGTACCATAATTTCTACTTGTGAATTTGTTAGTTTCTTAGTTTAGTTAAATCACCCAGTCACTTTAGATTACAATGATAGATTTATACTTTGGCTAGATAAAGGACTCGAGGATAGAATGATACCTATAAGTTATTGTCTTCTTTTCGAGAATATCTTTAAGGGCACATAGATGAAAGACCTTCTTTTCGCAAGATGGACTTGTATTTTTGGCAACAACCTGAACGATGGTGCTCCCAATGAACATGGTCGATACGTATTTTCCCAAGTATGGGTTCAATCATAATATTCAAGCCTTTGTGCACATGTGGCTTAAGCATACTATGCTAGCGTATGACCTACTTTATAGTGTAAACATAATCATAGGAGATGAACCACTCAGACTTCAAAGAGTAATGTTATATATCACCCCTTTTCTTATCACCCTTTTATCATCTCCTATATGGAGTCCTACACGGCATGCCAACTTGAAAATATCTTTATTTTCTCTTTCTTCTTTTAATTTTTTTTCTCTCTCTCTTCTTAATTTCTTTCTCTTTCTCTCTTTCTCTTTGAACATTTACTCAAATATTTTTCTCTCTCTTAACTAATATTTACTCAAATCTTTTTCTTCTTTCTTTCACTATATTAGACCCAATATCACTTTTCAACCAAAATTAAACTTTTCTTAGATCCTAATCTGCTATTGACTTTAGGAACTCTCCATCTTCTTCTTCTCGACTCAACATTGGCAAGTTTCTTTTAAATCCAGAAGAGAGTTTCCTGCACTAGTCTTTTCTTTTTGTTTCAAATTCCTACACTAGTCCAAAAGTCAGAAAAGTATCAATCTAAATCAAAAAGCGTTTTTAGGAAACGACCCAGAACGTGCAATTATATGACATTGACTTTAATTTCATGAAGTACCACTCATAGTTAGACAATAATAAAATGAATAAGTTTCATGTTTTCAATTCCTAAAACTAAGGACCAAGAGGTTTTTCCCTTTTTTAAAAAAAAAAAAAATTGTTTGTTATGCAGACGCATTAATGTAATAAGTTTAAAGCATTCAGCTTATCTATTTAGCAAGATAATTATGACAACTTAGAACTTGCGAGTAAAAAATGAGTTAGATTTAATTTTTTTTGAGGAAGAAATATGGGTAATTTTGTTGCAATTTAAGATAGGAATTATCATCAAACGTGTGATACCCCGAAATTGGAACGTATTTAATAGTATTTAATTGCATTTATTATGTGTTATCTTAAATGATAGCTGTGAGAACCCGAGCGTTCATTACATGTGCATTCATTTATTTTAATCATTATTTAAAAAATAATATGTGCATTTACATGACTTATTTAGTGTTTTAAAATTTAAAATTGCATTTAAAGTTCATTTAAATTGCATCCTGTTGACTTTTCACCTTCATTGACCAACTAGGACAAGGTGAGAATTTTTGAAATGTTTAATAAAGGGCAAACTTGGGATTAGAAACAAAAATGCAAGGTTAAGTTAGTCAAATTTTGGGTCAATTTTGGGATTAAATCTGAACCAATTGGGGAAGATTTAGGTGGTAAATTAGATATGGTTGGAAATCTTTATGAGTCTAGTTTTTAGGGCTTCAAACCATTCATGAATTGGAGTTTTCTAGAATAAGTTATAGCCGTTTTCGTAAGATATCGCATAGTTGGTTTACCTACGCGGGTTTGACCGAACCTTTGACCTTTTGACCTTCTATTTAAGTTATTTTCATCCAACCAAAGCCAAAAACCTTTTTCTCATCTTCTCCACCAGCCAAGAGCCATTTCTTCACATGAATAGTAAACCCATTACATTTTAGCTAATATCTCAAGTTTGGAGTGGAACCAAGGCGCAATTCCAACGTTTTTGAGTTTGTGGCGACTTCTAGCATCTTTCTATCCGAGATTTTAGCTTTATGTTTGCAGAAAAATGTGAGGGCATTTTCTAACCCATTTTTTAAAAGTCATTATTTATGTTAGATATTGCTAAATCTATGCTTAATACTTGTTATTTAGATGCTAGAGAATATATTTCTTGTTTTATAGCTTGTGTAGAGTCGATTTTAGTTGTAGTTGATGCTTTGATAGATATGAATATAAATGTAGACAAGGTGTTTGTTTAATGTTCTAAGTGAAGTATAGGGATGTGTTACATGCTAGATTAAGGCCCATAGATAGCTCAAATGCAAGAAAACATCAAGAGAATTCAAGCATGCAAAATGTGAATTTCGGATAGTGCACTGCCCCTATGTTTCGGAGGCATTTTGACATAGTAAATGAGCTCATAAATTAACAAAAATTGTACAGAAGCTAGATTAGGCAATTTAGAGAAAATATTAATTTCTAGGACTAAGGCTAATTCTAATGTTTTAGGTCTCTGATCACATCATTTCCGAAATGTGTCCTGAAAATCGCTGCTACTGGACAGTTTGTGCAGTTGCACGGGAAAGGTCATAACTTACTAATTTTACTAGAATTAAGCTCTGTTTGATTCTAAAATCAACTACACTCGAAGAGATACATTTATATGTAAAAACCAAATAATTTGGAATTCAAGAGCATAGGTAATGAATTTGATAAATTTAGGGTTCTGTTAGAAGTTTTAAAAATGGACATGTTTTCATGAAGATCTACTTGTTATGTGTTGTCTTCCATATCTATCTTGTATATTAGAGTTCATAAGTAAGTAAGAGCATTCTTTTGATAGTTTAGAAGTTTTTATGGTTATTTTCATGTTAGATCAATGATTAGTTAATAATGTATATATTGAAGACCAAGTGTTTGAGTTTATGCTTGAATGAAGTGTTTTATGGTAGAAGTTTGAAAATGTTCTAGTTAAGTGTTTTAAGTGTTCTACATGTATTAACTTCGTAATTCTAGCATGTTAAATGTCTAGTTAGTCTATGTGATTTAGAACCCCATGCATGCTAAGTGGAATACTCGAGAATGAATGTAAAGTTAACTTAGATGGTTAGATTGTTAATAAATGACATAGTTAAAGAGTATTTAAAGTTATATGCATGTTGTTGACCAACAATTTAAGATGTTTGCAAACCATAATATAAGGTAAAGAATGTTTCAAACATGTTAGTGAAATGATGTAAAGTAGTTAAGTTTGATGTGTTAGTTAATTACAATCAAATCTAAATTACTCTTAATTATGAATTCTATTTGAATTGGAAGTTTATGGTGCAAGAAAATATAGAATGACTTTGCTGAAATTTGTAGTTTTTGGGCGTTTAGGGGCTGACCAAGTTGGGCAGTTTTATGCCATCCTTAAATTGGTCATTTTAGACTATAATATGGTTTAATAACTTGTATTTAGGTAGGGAAAAATGTTGGTAGTTGAAAAGGCATGTTGGTTTGGCTTGGAGATATGTTTTAGTAGTTATTTTGAGTCTATTTGACTAGTTTAAGTGCACTTGTGTACTCTTATATATTGTCTGAACTGAATATGCTTTATGGTTGTTCAAATTGCTAATGTTTATGTGAAACCCTACTTTCCTACTTATCTCGTTTTACGTACTATACCTCATTTTACGTGCATATGATCTGTTTATGTGCTATAGGACCTAGAAAGTTATAATTTTGATGTCAATACTCCTAATACGTGCTAAATGTGCATTCATGAAATTTTCATCAAAAACGGAGTCAGAAATTTTATCGTCGATTTTCAGTGAATAGTGTTTTCGAAACACGTCCGCTAAAATTTTGAAACTGGTCTTTTTAACCCTTCTAGACCTAGTCCACGGACTTTAATAGACCTGTGTTTGATGAAAACGGTTTTAAAATCGGCTTAAGAATTTATTAGGGTTTTTACACCGACTTTTACGAAAATCGAGTTTTAAGCCGACTCAGGTGAAATTATTGGATTGTAAAACTTCTTGTCACCTAAAAATAATCCACTTGAGATATCTTGGGGGTTGCATAATTATTTTGAGCTTGGTGAGCAATAAAATGAGTTTAAAGTCATTAAAACACAAAAATATTAACTTAAACTACTTTGACTTTGCAATTTTTTTATTTGACCAAGCTTTTAAATACTTCTTGTCATCAACACACACTCACACAACACAAAACACACTCCACAAACATACACATTGCCGTGAGAAAGAAGGAGAAAAAGAAAGAGAATTTTCAAAGCTTTTCAATCCATTTTTTCAAAGAAAAACTTGGTTTTTGTCCGTGAAACTTCGCACCGACTTGGATTCTGCTTGTTGGACACGCATTCCTAGGCTTATATCGCATCAAAGGTGAGAGAAAAATTCTAGATCTCAAAATGTCATTTTTATGTTTTTGCGTATAAATGAAGATTGAACCATTAGAATTGAAATCTGATGATAGATTATTGCTCCTTGCATGCTAGGGATCGTTATATACTAATACTATGAATTTCTGTCGGATGTAGCATAATTTTTATTTTCCGGGTATTTAATTTTGATTAAAATGTTCAAAGTTGAATTAAATGAGTTGTGTTGATCGAAATCGATTGCCGTCGATTTCTAAATACTTGATAATTACGCGTTAGCGCTGTCGTAATGCAGAATTTTCGACTACATTGTTTGTGTGAAACTCCGGAAAATCCAGCCATGACATCCTAGGGTTTTAGGGTTATCAGGCATGATTTGGAGGTGTTATGGTGGATTTCCGAGAGGGCTAATGTAGTAGGTTGAATGGGTGAGTGATAGGAACTGATTTGGCAATGTTTGGATTAGTAGATTGTAAGTTATGAATTTTAGAAGTTTAGGTTGTCATTCTTTAATTTCTTGAACGATGCCTTTAGATGGTTGGGTAGTGTTCGAGTGATGAATGGTGAGTTGTTGATGAGTAATTTAGAGTTTAATTATGTATATTATGCATGTCCGGTTAGATGGCCTACTTTGTCATCTAACTACGTTGTTTGTTGTTTAATTTAATATTGATGTTATATTGATGTTATTGATTGATTATTATTGAGTTCGGGAATCGGGCACTTTCGTTGCTGATCTCCCAATTGATTGATTGATGATTGATTGATGATTGATGATTATGGAGTCTTGGTATGTGTGTGCCACCTCTCGGGCAGCGTCGGGCTGTCGGGTTGATAACGGCATGACTGCCATAGGCTACCCCCAGCTCGCATGACGGAGGTGTCATGGAGGGAGGGGCTAGTGAGGTACCTCGGGTGCGTGAGTAATGGGGAGTTATAAGAAGAACGGTTGAGATCGTGATGGCGTTTGGAGCTACACCAAATAGAGTATCCTTTAATGAATGGTTATATAGTTATGTGATGATAATGTTATTATTGTTGTTGTGTGTTTACTTGCTCAAAGGACTAAATCCAAGGAGCGTAGTGAATACTGTCGAGATCTATCGGATCCTCATTGGGCTTATGTATATAAGCTCACTCTCTATTATTGCATGCTTACAGGTGTTGTAGAGCCGGATTACGGGTACGTGCCTCCTGAGGAGGAAAATGTGCCTTACGTGGACGAGTCATATGTTCCCGAGTCTTATCCATGATTATATGTTGTTTAATGTCATGTATATTAGCTTAATAGTCTTTTATATGTTTTGTGGTTTTTATTGTAATAGATGTTGAAAGATGATGATCCAAACGATGTTAACTTAGTGGCTTTCTTTTGTCTATGGTTAAGTTGTAGTTGTGTCTCAACTTATTTTTGAAATGTATGATAAGGTTGAGGTATTGTATGTCATGTTGGAACGGAGGCGTATAACGAGGATGGTTTATTGTATAATATGGTTGTGTTGTATGTTGTTGTTATGCTGTTGAGGAATTGCTGGATGTATGATGTTTTATGAGGTTGGTTTAGAACCTCGTAAATCTATTTACTGTTGTTATGCTGCCGAAATTCCGTTGCATCCTGACTGATTATAGGTGGGGTCGAGTTGGGGCGTGACAGTTTATATGCCTATCGAAATGTGGGTTTAATCAGAGAATATTTAACGTGTTGCATAAAGTAGTGAATGTAATGCATGCTAAATAAATAAATGTATTTGATAGTTATGACAGTTCAATGGAATCAAATGGAAATTAATAAGTTAATGGAATTATAAACTAGCTTTTGTTGAGAATGAATGTATAACTTCTTATATAGATAGTTGATTGTATTATGTAGTGGAATGGAAGGAGTTGGTGCATTCGGAGAATATAGAAATGGTTCTTAACTAAATTCTTACAGGTTTGGCTTTCCAAGGTGAGGGAATTGCATCTTATTTGCATTTCTCTATTGTATATTGAATATGTTAAATAGTTTTCATACTATTAATGTGATTTAGCGTATTCTAACAAGATTTGTCAGTTTTATAGTTAGTAGAATAAGTTTAATGGTTAATGCTCATTATTTCACTTCTATTGTTGTCAACTGGTTAATGTGTGAGGACAACCTCTTTTGTAGCTCCTCGATTATGTGTTTATCGGCTTACCTTGTTATATTGCTTTTATTAATGCTTTTTTGTCATCGAAATAATGGTTACGCAACCTTATCGTTGGATGCGATAGGCCTCTCTGGGCGGCAGTGGGCTTGCCAGGGTTGGTTGCTCTAGCTCCGTACCCTATTCCCTCACTCACCTAGTTCGGAGATTGCCAGGGGGTGTTGGGTCATAGGTATCGGGTATATCCGGAGTACCCATTGGTGTAAAGGATGTCGGCATATCGAGACTGTGTTCATGATTCATGGATCGACGCTTGTGAATCGATGATTTGGAGTGATAAGGGTTATCGATCGTATCCTTTTAAAGTATGATATTAGAATTGTTATGCATTGTTTATTTATTGTGTTAATTGTTTTAAATTGCTGCATTGCACGAACCCCGATATACCGTTCCCGTTTCCCCCTCCCTCACTGATTATACATTATTTGTATACTCACTCCTTATCATGAATCTTTCAGGTTATAGCCAAAGGAAGTGTAGTTCGTGATCATGTGATAGCTCTTGCTTGAGGAGTGGCCTTACGTCTTATGTGGCTTGAGCTGTAAAAGTTGTAAAGTTTTACTTTCATGAATTGTATATACTCAAAGTAGGAGAGAAATGTATTTAAGCTTAACCAGGTCATAGAATGCTTTGATAACCTAATTTATGTAATAGCTTAATGAGGTTTGAGTTCAATTGCATGTATGGAGTTATTGTATATTTGGACACGGTACTGGTTCATTTATATGTTGTGTACAGGTAAATTGTTTGTCCTATAAACAGGGGAAACTCCGTCCGTTTTTTCTCGTATTTCGTGACTTGGGTTTTGGATCAAGTTGTGTTTAGTGGGAATGAAAAGCTCCTGTTTCTGTGAGGGAATGGGCCGTTACAAAACGGGTATGCCATAATTTGAGGATATATGGTGTAAAGTGAAATATTCAAACAAATCTATTTATTTTTTTGAAAAACTGTTGTGAATTTGGAAAATATTGAAATTATATTTTGAAACAGCCCTATTAGAAACCCAACATTTCAGAACAATGATGAAGAGTTCTTAAAATCAACAATGGGTTGGGAACCAAAAAAGTTTGATTTTGGTTGAAAAATGATATTAGGTCTATATAGTTAAAAAGAGAAAAAAGGGATTTGAATAAATATTAATTAAGAGAGAGAAAATAATTTGAGTAAATATTAATTAAGAGAAAAAAAGAAATTAAGAAGAGAGAGAAAAAGAATTAAAAGAAGGAAAGAGAAATTAAAATATCGCCTAATTGACATGCCACGTAAGACTCCACATAGGAGGTGATAAAAGGGTGATGAAAAGAGGGGTGATATATAACATTACTCGACTTCAAACTAATCTCCCCATTTATAGTTCCATATATTGTTATCTACCCTTTTGTGTTTAAATTCTTTGATGAGCTCCAACAATAGATTCCATTTTGTTCCAGGATGCTATTGACATAAGAATGTACAATTACGAATTTCAGCCACCAACAAAATATGAGATTAAAAGGCATACTGGTGAGTCGATAATCGATCCACGGAGATTGGAGTTACCAAGTTAAGTTAAGCGATTAATTTAAAGTTGTTTTGACTTCTAAGTCACGGTAGAATTTGTTTAAGTCCAAAAAGTCCAAAAGCAACGGTAAATTATAAAATTATATAACTAAATTACAACACACTTTTAATTAAGTCCAAGAGTTGAATGTGATTCTGGATGGTAAATGGTTCAAAATATTCAAGTATAATGTTATGGATTCATATTTAAATATTAAATCATTCAAAAATACAAGCTTCCACTTTTGAAGTTGGCTTCGGATACATAAGTGACAAGATTAATTGATTATCAAGATTGGAGGTGTTGGTATAACCGAACTATATCCAATCTCACAATTAATCTTTCCCTTAAGTAACCTGGAGATGTTGGTACAACCGGACTTTATCCATCTGAGATAGTCTTATATTGCCACTGGTTTACATAACCGGACGGATGCGTATTTTTTATTAACGAAAACATGACATCAAGTCTATGCATGATTAATCAAGTAATACTTATCAAGAAAAGAAAATAGAAGGCATAAATTAATTTGAATCCAAGAATTATATACAAAGAATATCCTCACTTATTACCACCCCGAATCTTGGGTTTAATGTACTATAATATCAATTACAATACAGAAAGCCATATAGAAAATCATGATATCTAAAGAATATTTATCGAAAATAGCGGATCGTGATTCTCCGAAATGACTTTGATTTGGCTATGACCTCCTCGATTCAGGCTTTGAACTAAACAAAATTACTTCTAAACTAAAAATAAAAGCTAACAAGAAAAAGAGAAAAAATCTAAGCAAAAATGAATGTGTCAAAATATTATGGAGAAAAGGGACATTTATAGGAAAAAATTGGGTACTATTTTGGCGGCTACTGTTCACGCGTACTATTTGCACAATACTATTTAGACGGTTACTATTTACACAATACTACTCAGATGGCTACTATTTGCACAATACTATTTAGACATTTTGCACACGGTTATACTGTTCACGAGCAGCCGGTTACTGTTCATGCATGAATGTACTATTCACACGTTGACTGTTGACTTTGATTTTGACCAAAAGTTGACCAAGGCTATTGCAAGGTTTTTCGGCATTTTGAGTCCGTTTTTGCATTTCGTTTGACCAAATTCAATCTCAATTTGCTCGTGTCAATGTCATTCTGCCTTTCTCTTTTAGTGTTGTATCGACGATCGTTTCCAAATATTAGCTTTTGATATCATTTTCTCCATTTCTCCTTGAAAACCTACATTGCATTAAATTTGTATCAAATATTCAATTTAAGCTTACAAAAATAATATAATCATACATGATTTAATGAGTTAAAATACAAAAAAATATAAATTTATTTCATACGAGCGACATAAGCCCTTGACAATAATGTAGTTCTAATCAAATACACTCCAAACGCTTAAATTACTTGCCGAAAGATGCTTATAGGTGGAAAGTAAAAGGACAAGGACATTATTCGCTGTCTGGTGATTTATACGTGTCATGAACAGTGGTAAATGAAAACACAAAGAAAGAGAATCATTCAATATGCATGTACGTTCATTTACAGTTTATTTTTCATGATGATATAAATAGTAAAGCAGGAAGAATTTTCTTATGTTGGTCAATAAACCCGACGAGTCAAGGGGACATGTTTTTTTGGTTAAAAGGGGGGTAGATGTTTTGAGTTAACATTTAACACATTCTATTTGACTAAGTCTGCCTAAAAAGTTGAGCTATATATCAATGACGTCCTTGTATTACTATTGGTAGCCACAATTAAACCTTGAATAATGATAAAATTAGTGAACTTTAATTAATACGTAATTAATCCGATTCATTTAATTTAGTTTCAGATTTCATTGAACAAAATTCTAGAAACACAAAGACAATAAATAAATGACTGGATGGATTTAACTATGAGTTCATAAGACTTACAGCCCTTATTAATCCAAAAGTATAATTTAAATGACTGATAATAACATAATTAAATTGTACATTATAATTCTCGGACCAAAAAAAAAAAAAAAATCGAAATTCTCCCGTGCACCCGTGTTAAGGCACACGAGATCACTCCCAAAAGGAGGAACTAATTTTTCCTGTTTTTCTTACAGAGGACAATGTTCTCCCGTTGGTTAAATTCCTCAGAATAATGTTAGCTTGATATAAGGCTCGGTTTGTTTGCGGTAACTTATTTTTTTGGAAAATATTTTCTTATTTTTACGGTGTTTGGTAACAGTGAAAAATTGGTCAATCGGAAAATATTTTCCAGTCAAAATTGGTGGGCTACTTTTTGAAGATTTTCTAATGTTTGGTAACACTGGAAAATTGGTCAACCAAAAAACATTTTTCGGTCAAAAATAATATGCTACTTTTTGGAGATTTTTCGCTGTTTGGTAACACCAGAAAATTGGTTAACTGGAAAATATTTTCCGGTCAAAAATAACGGCTAGTTCAAAGTTTGAAAAAATATTTTCATTTCTTTGGGAGAGGAAAATATTTTTCGGAACTTAATCACCCCTGTTTTATGTGTATAATTTTTTTTTTTTATAAATCTTATATCGAAAAATATTTTTTATTGTACATCTAAATACTAGAAAATATTTTTCAGTATTCTATTTTTCAGGAAAACATTTTCCTCTAATAAGTTATTTTACGGCAAACAAACGTAGTTCAGGAAAATATTTTTCACTGAAAACATTTTTCAAGAAAATATTTTCCACTGAAAATATTTTTCACAAATAAGTTATTTTACGATAAACAAACAGAAAAAAATATTTTATTTTTAAAAATATTTTCTTACAAGTAAGTTATTTTATGGCAAACAAACGGAGCCTAAAGAATGAAATTTAATCTTTGAATACAAAATCGTCTGATGCTTAAATTGATCCTTTCGCGATGATATAATTCGCACGTGGATATTATGTCGGCTGCAATCATAATTGCAAATTTTAGGCTGCGTTTTGGAGAATTCCGTAATGGCATTTGTAAAGGCAACTAGGTTATGGGAAAAAAAGAAACTACGTATCATCTTCAAGCATCAGGAAAAATACAAAAATGGCGCATGTGGAAATGTAGCAGCAGCCACCTGTGACGGATATTGATTTTTTTTTATTTTTTTATAATAGAGATTAAAATTATAGGTCAAATTTAAATTTAATCATTCTGTCTAATTATTGGGTTATATTAGTCTTTTCTTTTAACAACTTGTAATTTTATTTTAACAAAAATACACATTTTTTAAAAAATATATATAAAAGAAATATAAACATATATTTTTCTATAAAAAAAAGAAGCCCGTGAGGTCTACTGTTAAATATAATAAATAATACAATAAATTATTTTCTAACAAATTAAGCTTTTCGATGAGGCAGTCACTTAATATGGTATCAGAATCTACGAGCTAAAAAGTTTTTAGTTCAAAATTCACTGTCACATATTTAAAAATATTAAGATCGTTTAAATACAAAGTTTAAAACCTAATTCATTTACACTTGTGAGAGCGTATTAAATATAATAAATACTGCTCATCCAAAAGTTGGTAGGGGTCCATAAGAATGTGATCACATTCACATTCCACGAGTCTTGTTCCCACGTCTTACTTGCCTATAAATTGCAGCCCAAGACCCCGTCTTTGCAGTCCAAGAGAAACATAACACAACAAACAGCTTTGCACACATTTGTCACAAGTCACAACACAACTATATAGAGAAGAAACACTTGAAAATTTTGAAGATCTAGACATGGAGATCACATTTCCAGTTGTTAACATGGAGAAGCTTAATGGTGAAGAAAGGTCTGCAGCCATGGAGCTGATTAAAGACGCCTGTGAGAACTGGGGTTTCTTTGAGGTAAGTGCTGTTCAAGATTGTTTGTCACTTCATTTACAACTCAACCTAATAACTTGATCAAAAGCTTTTGCTAAGTTACTTTTTTTTTCTTGCTTTTTTGTATATATTCTTTAGTTGGTGAATCATGGAATATCTCATGAGTTTCTGGACACCGTGGAGAGGCTCACGAAAGAACACTACAAGAAATGTATGGAACAAAGGTTCAAAGAAATGGTAGCAAGCAAGGGACTTGATGCTGTTGAGACTGAAATCAATGAGTTAGACTGGGAAAGCACCTTCCACTTGCGCCATCTTCCAGCTTCAAACATCTCTGAAATCCCTGATCTAGATGATGAATACAGGTTTTAATATT
The DNA here is from genome assembly GCA_037974665.1 of Ehretia macrophylla. Lineage (NCBI taxonomy): Eukaryota > Viridiplantae > Streptophyta > Magnoliopsida > Boraginales > Ehretiaceae > Ehretia > Ehretia macrophylla. Next base: position 49,113,746 of record CM075781.1, read on the forward strand.
ATAACTCATCAAAAGTTTCCTAAAAATCTGCTGGTCCAACTATATGGATATTTTGTGAAGTCACACCTTACTATTTGGCCTTATTTAAGACCACTATATATTAATTTGATATGTTATCAGATACCACCAGGTTAGCAAAAAATACTAGATTCAAGTTTTCACCAATTAAAAAACAGAAAAACTCTTCTCGTAGAAGTTCAAAACGAATCACGTTTGCAACTGAGAGGACGTATTGAAAACAATAACTAAATATAATAAAATTCATCACTAACGGTTTAATCTTTTAGTTAGAGTGGTAATTAATATGATAGGTTCTATTAAGGGGGCTTTAGTAAATGGAATTAGTGTTATGTGACCTTTTCATTTCCTAAAGTTTTTTTATTGTTGAATTAATGATAACAGGAAGGTGATGAAGGAATTTGCAAAAGAGTTGGAGAAATTAGCTGAATTGCTTTTGGACTTGCTCTGTGAAAATCTTGGACTAGAGAAAGGTTATTTGAAGAATGCTTTCTATGGCTCAAAAGGTCCTACCTTTGGCACAAAAGTGAGCAACTACCCTCCATGTCCTCGTCCTGAGCTGATCAAGGGCCTCCGAGCACACACCGATGCTGGTGGTATCATTTTGCTCTTCCAAGATGACAAGGTCAGTGGTCTCCAGCTACTCAAAGATGACAAATGGATTGATGTGCCACCTATGCGCCACTCCATTGTTATTAACCTTGGTGACCAACTGGAGGTATGCTCATCTAGTTCTAGTCTTTTACCATTCTTATTCACCACTTCTATATATTCTACAAATTACCGTCTCAGTAAAAATACGTGTTCAATTCGTAATGACTTGAATTGTTTAATACTATCATCACGGTTTAAAATGTTTTGGGTGAGTTGATTAAGTTTTTCATAGGTTAATATTTGGACCTAGGTTGTTTCATTTGCAATTGCCAATTTCGATTGTAAAACAGTTAGTTATTCTTATGTCTGACATATTTTTGGGATTTTTCTTTTCATGATTAGGTGATCACAAATGGCAAGTACAAGAGTGTGATGCATAGGGTGATTGCTCAACCAGATGGTGCGAGAATGTCAATAGCCTCATTCTACAACCCAGGAAGTGATGCTGTTATCTACCCAGCACCAGCACTGGTAGAGAAAGAAGAGGAGAAAAAGCAAAACTATCCAAAATTTGTGTTCGAGGATTACATGAAGCTTTATGCTGGCCTCAAGTTCCAAGCCAAGGAGCCAAGATTTGAAGCCATGAAGGCAATGGAGAGCATTGTCAATTTGGGTCCAGTAGCAACTGTTTAAGTCATATAATATTATGCTGTGAAGCATCGATCAAATTCCCAGACGCAAGAACGACCCAGGCCTGTATGGATGCAGTCAAAGAAGATTGGAACTTAGCTAACACAAAGCAATAATTAAAAAAATAATAATAAAGCACCAGGTGTCTTGGTGATACAAACAAAAAAGACAATTTCTTGCCAGATTCAAAGTCAACTTTAGAGAACCTCTTGTATGTTATAATTTCCATTAAACATAAAATGTAAGATTTGCCCTGTTTATTTAAAGAAGTCATTATTAAGTGACAACATTTGTTAATATGCTATAAAACAGCTGCTTAGACCGATTGATTGTCACTACTTAGTAATAGCAACCTTGTCAAAATGCTTTGGCAAAGAGCACTTAAATGCATATGTTATACAAACAAATATTATTACATAATATTTCTTTCCTCTTTTTTAAAATTTTGTTTATTTGCTTGTTTTGGCTTAATTTAATATTTTCGTGCACTATAGCTTTGGCAAACAAAAGGGTACAAATTAGCAAAAAAAAAAAAAAAAAATTTCTCTCACTCGTAACGCATGTTTCTTCATAACCTAGTGAAAAGGTCTAAATCATTGATTCATTTGATTCAACAGCGATAAAATAATTATGATAAAAGCCTAAATGAGCTACTTTCTAATTTATATTTATTAATCATCACCTCTTCACCGTTAGATTAAACAATTAATGATCCAAATCTTTCTTATAATATTGTGAAGGGATTCAGAACTAGTATATTCATAGTAGATTTGTATTCTCTCATAACATTATATTATTCATGATCAAATGAGTAGATAATTATAAGATTTTTACAAGTAGTGTGGTGAACAGATCATTCAAGGAAAACTGCATAATGGCTTCATCTCTATTAGATCTCCTTCGTAACGTCCAAATATTAGAACACGAATCTTATGTGCAAGTTCGGAGTATGTTTCCTTCTCGATTGGATTTTCAAAAATGGCTATACAATTTGTATTGAGGTTATGCTATGGATTCTTTTAAGAAAAGTAATAAACTAAGTTTGCACCCTATAAATGCTTTTATTTCTCCCTTCTTATAGGGGTGAATTACAGTAATAGTCCTCAATATTTGTTAATTTTTGATTTTGTTCCTATTATTTTAAAATGTGGAAAAAGTCCCCATTGTTTGTAACATATATGCAAATTGGTCCTCGTCAAGATTGCAGTTATTAAGGATGAATAATTTATGAAAAGACCATTTGACCCCTACATATTTTCCTAAATGACCAGCATGTCGCCAACTACATAATTAGACAATTGAAACTTTGGAGACTAAAATTTTGTACAACATCGAGGCATATTTTAAATTTCATGTACAAACATGGGAAACCATTTCAATTTTTTTTTTTTAAATGTAATGAGGTCTAAACTAAATATCTAGGTAAAACATTAGGGACTCAATCAAATATTATTAAATTTTTAAAAATTACCCCCCAAATGGGATCACTTACGTTACTAATTTTTATAGTAGAAAAAAATAGTAATATTTGAAAATTATTGAGGAATTATTTAAAAATTTAAAAAATAGGGAAAAAATTAAAAATCAACAAATAATGGAAACCATTCATGTAATTTACTCTTTGTATAACTTGTTCTTTTAGTTTTGACGTGTTACTTTATCTATTCCTCTATTTGATAACTAAGTGACAATTATTGGACCTCAATTTTTTTTTTCCTTTTCTAAAGCAAGTTTCACATGAACCCATGTGGAAAAAATGTGTTGGATTTACTGATTGCAGCCTAGATTTCTAAACATGTATGTTAAGGTAAAATCTAATAAATGAATGTGGGATAATCTATCCGACCTATTAAGGGATTGTTTGAGGCTCGCCGACCTATTTTTTTGCAAAACAAAGAACCTTAGGGCGTTTGTGACACCCCAGACCCGTATACATGTGCAATTATTGTTTAGTGTCATTCATTTATATATATTTATGTGTATTTCTTTCTTAAATTGCTTAATTGAAAATAATTACTATTCATAAAGAAATTTTACTGTTTTATTTTTCTGATCTTATATTTTTTTCATGAAACTTGTCATTTAGGAGACATGAGAAAACTTGAATTACGTGTATAGTATATCGGGAATGCAAGCTATAAAATGATTAGTGTCTCTAATGAATAGTAAATTTCAGCTTTTATATTAAATCCACTTGATCCAATTAGCTAAAACTTGGTCCATTTTCTCAAGATTTGACCCAATTACCCAACCCTTGACCCATGACCCATTTGAACTCTTATAATCCATTATATATAAAACAAAAAAGAAGAAATCAGCCCAAAAAAAACCCCCCCAAAATTGTGGACCAACAAGGAGAAGAAGAAGAAAAAAATTCAATATTTGTTCAAACCAATCCACTCCAAGCTTGTTTCTAGCATCCTAGAGCTTCCTCAAGCCTTCTTCAACTATCATTGTGAGAGATTAATGTTTATTTATTGCATTTGAAAGTTTATGCTTCAACTTTAACTTTTGAGATTTGGTGATATAATGCTTATATGTGTGTTTTACGCCTCAAATGTCTTCTATGGAGTTAGTAGAACATACTTATATGGTTTTTTAGCAAAATTTACGGTTGAATATGAAAAATGCAAATGTGAAAGATGATGAATAGTAAAAAAATGTGAATAGTAAACTCTCATGTTCTAGCTTAATTTATTGCTTCAAATATGCTTAAATATGTATGTAGAGAAAACTTTTGTAGTTAGTTAGTTTTTTGAATGATTGAAAATGGTGGTTGATGAATTAAAGAAAATGATAAATAGTGATTTGAGGGTTTCCAGAAAAATTTACAATTAAGCTTCATTCAATGCTTCTAATAGGTGCTAAACATGTCCATGAATGTAGAATAATAGTTAATTGCACTTGGTTAACTCAAAACTTGAGTAAATTGACAAAAACAACCTCTTTTACAAAGGGGTTTCAAGGTAAATGCGAATCCAGGCACGGGTAGGCGTCATAGCTAGTGTTTAATAGGTGTGGAAGTACTAGAAATGCATTCGTTTTGTTTAATTGAACTTCTGTTATGAGACTTGTAGGGTAAATGCATAAAGGGGAATTTAAGGGCTTTTGAGGTAATTGTGGTTTAAAGTGTGGTTTTATGGTTTTGAATGATGTCATAATATATATATAGAAGTGTAATATAGTTGGGTTATGAATTGGGAAAGTTGTAATTGGTATGTGCTTTGAATTAGGTCTTGAGCTAAAGGGGTCGTTTGACCAAGTGTTGACTTTTGATATTTTGATTGAAGTTATGGTCTTAGTAGTGCATGGAAGCACTTTTGGTGCTATTATAGCGTTGAATTGAGGAGCAGTTTGGATAGCTGTAGTTCAAAGTGACTCGGGGCCTTCCCGAGCTTCTGTGTCAAAAGTGGGGTTTTAAGGCTTGAGTAGGTGTCTTTTAGTGTTCTTAGAAAGGTAGGATGGTTGGTTTTTGGGAATTGCACTTTGTGTTTCGATTGGAAGCTAAATTGTGTTGGTAAATAAAGGGAAAATGGGCTGAAGTTAGGGTTAATGTTGTAACTGTGTTGCAATGCTACTTTTCATGCTCATTTAATGTCTATTGAATGGTTGGTTTGGAGTTTGCTTGAGTTTCATTTGTATGAGTAAAATTTTGGGATAAAGGAGATTAGTTTAGAAAGTTGAGATAGTTACTAGTAATTGATTTCAATTAATTAGTTAAGAGCTTAAATGTAGTTACATAGAATGTTATCTCCTTTTGGAAGTTCATAAATAGAACTATATGTTTACTTTGTTGGAGATTGAGCAAATATGCCTATAACTTTTTCATATTGCTTATTAATTGTATTATAGGTGTGAAGTTATGCTTATATAACTTATTGGTTAAATGTCATATAGTGTTTCTTCTAAAATAAATTGTCATTGCTAGTTAATGTATATGTTATTATTATGCTATTGTCTTCGTGTAATACTTGGCTTAAGAAATATTGCATATGTAATCACTTGAGTTGTGTGTTGATTGAGTAATGAATTGAATGCATGCTAAACAATGAAATATATTGATAATTGTGTGAGATCAATGGAATCAAATAAAGATGAATAAGTTGAGGGATTTGTGAACTAGCGTTAGTTAAGAATGAACGTATAACTTCTTAAGCAAATAATTGATTGTATTGTGTGATGATAATTGAAAGAGTGGTACATTTGGAGAATATTGAAGAAGTTCTTGGCTAATTTTCATAGGTTTGGTTTTAAAATGTGAGGGGGTTTTCATCTCTTTTGTGCATCTTAACTTATTTTATTGTTTTTAGATTATATTATATGGTAATTGATAAAGTTTATATGTATTATTTACTAGTTATCTTGTGTCTTTTCGTGTTATTTGTGATTAATTGCGAAGACGGCCTACTTTGTCATTCCTCTTACGTGATTTGATATTCTTGGCTCTCGTGATCTTGACTCAGGGTTGCGCAACCTTTTCGGGTATGGTAGTATCGAGTAACACGGGAGGCATCGGGCTTGCCGTGCTTCCTTGGCTACCATGGTTTCCCAGTCCCTATCTCGCTGAGGCATACTCCCTTACCCCAGAGGCGTGGTTCACCTCGTTGGGGCATACGGACCTACCTCGGGAGATATGGATCGTAGGATCGGGGTACATCCGGAGTACCCCATTTTGGAGGAATAAGGAGTTTGTTGGCATTTGCTTGAAGATCGTGGCTCGTGGTTCGAGATTGAAGACAAAGAGTTGAACCGTATCCTTTTATAAAGTGTTTAATTACTTGTTTCAATATCTTGCTTATTTGTGATATTTATGTGTTATCTTTGTGCATTTCATGAAAGAATTTCCCGGTATGCTGCATCACCTCTCTCACTGAGTATACATGTTGTATACTCACCCTCGTTTCTAACACCTTTCAAGATCAGTGCTATCAGAGGTAGAAAAGAAGGCTCGAGAGCTTCGTGATTGATTATGCTGGCTTACGTGGATTGTCATTGAATTCAGTTTTATAATTGTAAAGTTAAGTTTAGGATGTATTCATAGTTATGAATGACTTGTAATGTTGTAATAACTGATAATTTTTCCTTTATTGTCTAATAGCTGCATGCTTGCATGTTTTGACTGGTTGACGGACTTAAATTATAAGAAATAAAACTAGATAATATTAAAGTAGTATGATAAGTGAAATTATGATTATGAACGTTCAACAGTTAATGAATGCATGCTTGTGTGTCTTCAATGTTAGGATCCAAGGCTCGGATGGCCTTAAGGAGTTTGTTATATGAGATGGTTTTGGTGGAGGGGATGAATGAATTGAGTTAGATCATAGTTTTGTGGTTATAAATATTGTTTACATGTTTTGGATTGTCCTATAAACAGGGGAGACTCTATCCGTTTCTCTCGTTTTTCGTGACTTGGGTTTTAGATCGAGTCATGATTAGTGGTTTTATAGAGCTCCTATTTCTGTGAGGGGTCAGGGCGTTATAGCGTACCCTAGTTCCTTCTCCGATACTCAAGTAAGTTAAAAGAACAAAGTTTACTTGAGAGCAAAGATAGATAGGTAGGCTGGTTTAGGTGTCATATATTTAATGTTCTGGAAGTCAGGTTATTTATTCTCACTAGGATCATGATCTCTTAACCACGAGGATATGTTTAAATCCCAAGATTTAAAGAGATACGCTTATCTCATTAGCGGATAAGATCTCACAGTTTACCGGATAAGGGCCTTATCTAGCCCCTGAAATATTAGGCTTCTTCCTTATCATTTTGGTTAAGTATGGTATCCATCCCCAAGAGCTCGAATGCTTGATCCGACCTGAACCACGAGCTTCGCTTAGTGCTTGTGAGCTAAAAAAGTATTAGTTCATGCTATGTAGGCCCTCTATGGATGCTCTGGACTAGTGCCACATCATTAAGCCCTCATCCTAATATTCCCGTCTTTCAAAGGAGTTTGGGGAATTGCTACTTAAATGCTGCTTTAATTTTCCTTTTGTAACCACTTTTGCCCATTATTCCACATTCTTCCACTCAGTGATGCCATGCGTCCCATGTTTTGGGCCTCTTAGGCTTCCCTTTATTTTTGTCAAATGTATAAGTGAGTTTTTCCTTTTTTTCAAGTCTAATTTAAAATTTCTTTCTTTGCCAGAATTCTTATCTTCCCAATCTCTCTAGGGTTTATCGGCAATCTTTGCTTTCTTGATTTCCTTACACTTCTTCTCTCTTCCAATTTAATAGGTACGTGTTTTTTTTTCTTTTTTTGCACTTTTTACTTATAGTCGTGTCAAATTGTAAGAGCGAGGTCTCATTGGGCAGTACTCTTGAGTCCTAAGATCTGGTTGTATCAACACAGGGTTTAGGTCAACCCCCAATTAAGGCTGACCCTATTTATTATTATTGTCCCTCTTGATGTACCCCTTAGAGTCGTCCAGTGGGTTCCCGCACAAGGTCTAAGAAGAGACCCTCAAAGGTTCCTTTATAGGCGAGCCCTGGTTTAGGTAGTATTCCAATTTTTGTTGCTGATGAGAAGGTTTGCACCGTGAGCCCACGACATGTGGATAAATTGGTACTGTGAAACCTCACTTTTCTATCCTGTCTCGTTTTGCGTGCTTTATCTCGTTTTGCGTGAATTGACCTATTTATGTGTTATATGACTTAGAATGTGATAATTTTGATATTAATACTCCTAAAACATGCTAAATGTGCATTCATGAAATTTTCATAAAAAACGGAGTCAGAAATTTTATCGTCGAGTTTTAATGAATAGTATTTTTGAAACACGTCCGCTATAATTTTGAAACTAGTCTTTTTAACCCTTCTAGACCTAGTCCTCAGACTTTAATAGACCTGTGTTTGATTAAAACGGTTTTCAAATCGGCTTAGAAATTTATTAGGGCTTTTACACCGACTTTTGCGAAAATCGAGTTTTAAGCCGACTTGGGTAGAATTGCTTGAATGTAAAACTCTTAGTCACCTAAAATATATTGTCTAGAATTAGTTTAAGTGTTAGTTTAATGTTTGAGCAAGAAATAGCCCTTAAATGAATTAAAAGACTAGAAATACAATTAAAAGACTAAAAAAAATACTAAATGCTCAACTTTGACTTTGCATTTTAATTGTTGACTTGCCTTATATATGCTAAATAACTAAAAATAGCTCACAAAATAAAGCTCAAAATACCACAAACACACACACACATGGCCAAAACTCTCAAGGCCATTTTTGCTTAGTTTTTGTTCAATATTTCTCTTATAAATTGCAATCCAAGGCCAAAACTTTTGAACTAAAGTTTGCTCTTGCTTGTTGGGCACACATTTCACGTATTTCTAAGCTTATATCGCATCAAAGATGAGAGAAAAATTCTAGATCCCAAAACTCATATTTTGTGTTTATGCGTATAAATAATTATTGAACCATTAGAATGTTAATTTGAAGTTAGATTATTGCTCCATGCATGCTAGGGATCATTTACATGTAATCTTACGAGATTTGAACCGTTGTAGCATAATTATTTATTTTCGGGTATTTAAAGTTGATTAATTTGCTAAATGTTGAATATTTTGAGTTGTGTTGGTTGAAATCAATTGCCGTCAATTTCTAAAAGTTTGTTATTTCCGTGGTAGCGCCGTTGTAATGCCGAATTTTCGATTGCGAGGTCAGTGCTAAAGTCCGGAAATTTCAGCCATGACACACTAGGGTTTTAGGGTTGTTGGGCATGTTTTGGATGTGTTTTGGTTGGTTTTTGAGGAGGCTAATGTAGTTGATTGAATAGGTGGGTGATAGAAACTGGTTTGGAGTTGTTTGGATGAGTAGAATATAAGATATGAATATTTGAACTTTAGGTTGTCTTTCATTAAAATGTTAAGTTATGCCTTTAGATGATTGGGTGGTGTTTGAGTGATTGAATTGTGAGTTGTTAATGGGTAAACTAGGGTTTGATTGTGTATTTGTTGCATGTGCAGTTGGATGGCCTACTTTGTCATCTAACTTAGTTGTTTGTTGTTTAAATGATTACTTGATGTTATATTGATGAAATTATGATTATTGATTGATGATTGATGAACCGGGAGCTAGGAAATTCTTCTAGATTGTCCTCCTATGAATGATTGATGTTTAATATTATTGCTGAGTCTTTGGTATGTGTGTGCCACATCTTGGGCAGCATCGGGCTGTCGGGTTGATAACGACATGACTACCAGAGACTACCTCTAGCTTGCATGACGGAGGTGTCATGGAGGGAGAGGTTATTGAGGTACCTCGGGTGCGTGAGTTTATGGGAGTCACAAGAAGGCTGTTATAATCGTGATGGCGTCTGGAGCTACACCAACTAGAGTATCCTTTATTGAATAGTCATTATAGATTATGTGATGATAGTATTATTGATGTTATTATGTGTTTACTGCTCAAAGGATTATTTCCAAGGAGTTTAGTAAACATTGTTAGAGATCTATCGGATCCTCACTGGGCTTATTTTATAAAAGATCACTCTCTATTATTGCATGCTTACAGGTGTTGTAGAGCAGGACTACGGGTACGTGCCTCCTGAAGAGGAAAATGTGCCTTTTGTGGATGAGTCTTATGTTCCGGAGTCTTATCCTTGATGTTGTATTGTTTTAATATCTTGTATATTAGTCTAGTTGACTTTTATATGCTTTGTAGTTTATAATGTATGAGATGTTGAAAAGTTAATGAATTAGTTGATGCTAACTTAGTAGTCTTCTTTTGTTTATGATTAGGTTGCTAGGTTGGTTCAATATATTTTGAAATGTATATTAAGGTTCATGTATTATGTTGGAACGGAGGCGTATAACAAAGAATGATTATGGTGTAATATGGTTATGTTGTATGTTGTTATTTTATTAAGGAGTTGTTTGTTGTATGGTTTATGGAGTTGATGTATGATGTTCTAGTGAGGTTTGATTAGAGTCTTGGTATCCTATTTACTGTCGTTATGCTACTGAAATTCCGTTGCGTCCTGACTGATTATAGGAGGGGTCGAGTTGGGACGTGACATTTAAGTGGTATCAGAGTGCATGTTAGTTGTTAGCCGGGGTATTCTCAGAATGTGGGTAATGGTCGTAGCATGAAAGTATGTATGAAAAGAAAGAAAATTGACCTATGTATTAATATGATTAAATGATTAAGTGATTAAGTGATTATGTGATTTAGTGCTTATGTGATTATGTGATCAATTTGTTTATGTGTTTTATATGAGTTTGTTGTTTATGTGCTAATAGTTGTTTATAAGCTGTTTACGTGCTATAACCTGTGCTAACTCTTTGATTAGTAGAGTGGCTGGTAGACCAAGGACCAAAGGTAGGCCTGAGGTTATAGATGAGACTCCTGGTAATGCGGCACCGGGCCGTGATACGAGGTAGTAGATGAGACTCCTAGTAATGCGGCACCAGGCCGTGATAGGGGTGATGATCAATTGGGGGCAGCTATGGATAGGATTGCTGAGTTAATGGCCGGACAAGCACAGTTGATAGCAGGGTAGGCTGCCCAGACTCAGGCTTGGCAGGCTCAGTTATTGAATGTGTAGGGTGGAAACCACGGGCGTGGTACCCTGAAAGAGTTCTTAAGGTATCATCTATCTAGATTTCAGGGGAAACCCGATGATCTAAAGGCTGCAGCGTGGATTAATAAGGTGGAGAAGATTTATGATCCTCTTGATTATACCGATGAGCGGAAGGTTACCTTTGTTGTATACTTATTCGATGATGAGGCAGAGGAATGGTGGCGCATAGTGAGAGCTAGCTAGGAGACTCGGGGTGTTCCTTATGCCTGGGATACCTTCCTGAGAGCTTTTCGGGGGAAGTATGTCCCGAGAATTGCACGGGAGAGGAGAGAGGCTGAGTTTCTGTCTCTGATTCAGGGGGATGCCTCAGTGGCTCAGTATGAGGCCACATTTACTCGATTGTCTCAGTATGCACCGGAGTATGTGGCTGATAAGGAGCGGAGGACTCGTAGATTCATGTTGGGGTTGAGGCCCGAGATTCAGGATGCGATGGCTCTGAATCGGTATGATATATTCACTGAGGCCTTTGATGCAGCTTCTAGGTTAGAGAAGAGAAAGGGGGATCAGCTTGTGTCTAGTCAGCCCAGTAAGAGCCATATCAGCCACAGTTTCAGCAGGGTATGTAAAGGCCTCCCGTACAGCAGGTTGTGTACAGGCTGCCAGCTCAGCAGGGTTCTTTTAGGCCACTGGGACAGCAGAGTTATTATCGGCCTCAGTTTCAGCAGGGGTCATATCAGGTTCAATCCCAGTTTAGGCTAGCCCAGTCTCAGGGTCAGTACATGCCTAGTTTGGTAAGGCCTCAGCAGCAGGCTGGTTCAGCTGTTTCTTCAGCTTCTGGTTCTTCTAGGGGCAGTGTTAGTGCATCATCACCGCAGTGTACACACTACAAGCGCATGGGGCATGTGGAGGCTGATTGGAAAGTGAAGGCAGGGACGTGTTTAGGATGCGGTAGCAATCAGCACAGGGCGAGGGATTGCCCTATATATTCGAGGACTGAGGTTCGGGCAGTGACTCAGGGTTATTAGGGTAGACCTGCGGGCAATGCACCTCAGCAGCAGCGGGTTCAGGCTCGGGCCTACGCAGTCGATTTGGAGGAGTTGCCTGAGGAGATAGGTAACTTCCTTATACTTGATCAACTTGTTAAAGTGTTGATTGATTCTAGTGCAACGCATTCTTTCATTACTCCTGCTTGTGTGCAACTTGTTAATGTACAACCTGAAAGACTGCCTTATGTGGTTGAGATTAGTACCTCTTTGACTGATAAGTATGTTACTGGCTTCGTATGTAAGGATTGTATAATACATGTTAAGGGGCATAGTTTTCCTTCGGGCCTTATCTTATTTCCTATCCGGGGGTATGATGTTATCTTGGGTATGGATTGGCTTTCTAAGTATGATGCCCAGATAAACAGTAGAACCAAGGTAGTATAGTTTCGATTTCCAGATCAGCCAGTAGTAGAGGTAGCAGGGAACTCGGGTGCTAAGACCAGTTTTGTTATCTCAGCAACTAAAGATGTTAAGTTGGTGAGTATGGGGTGTTCGGGTTATCTAGCTTATTTGATCAACAAGCCACTGATAAGCTACAGCTGGAGGAAGTCCCTATTATTCGGGAATATCCCAATGTATTTCCCGAGGAGTTGCCAGGGTTACCGCCAGAGAGAGATATGGAGTTTGTGATCAATCTTGTTCCCGGTACTCAACCTATTTCTAAATCAGCATACCGGATGGCACCAGCTGAGTTGAAGGAGTTGAAAACTCAGTTGCAGGAGTTATTGGAGAAGGGATTTATTCAGCAGAGTTCTTCACCTTGGGGAGCTCCTGTTTTATTTGTGAAGAAGAAGGATGGTACCTTGAGATTGTGTATTGATTACCGTGGTTTGAATCAGGTAACCATCAAGAATAAATATCATTTGCCACTGATTGACGAGTTGTTTGATCAACTTCAGGGAGCCAAAGTCTACTCTAAATTTGATTTGAGGCAGGGATATTATCAGCTTCGGATTCGTACGGAGGATGTTCTGAAGTCTTCCTTCAGGACTCGGTACGGGCATTATGAGTTTGTTGTTATGCCCTTTCGATTAACTAATGCACCGGTAGCATTCATGGATCTTATGCATCGAGTTTTTCAATCGTACTTGGACCAGTTCGTGGTTATCTTTATTGATGATATCTTGGTCTATTCTAAATCTGAATCGGAGCACGAGAAACATCTACGGCTTGTCTTACAGAAGCTGTAGGAGTTTGCCAAGTTCAGCAAATGAGAATTTTGGCTGCAACGCATATCTTTTCTTGGTCATGTTATCACACAGAGCGGTATTCTGTAGATCCCACTAAGATTGAATCGGTGATGTCTTGGAAACGTCCGGAGAATGTTTCTGAGGTCCGTAGCTTTCTTGGCTTGGCGGGTTATTATTATAGGTTTGTAAAGGACTTCTCGAAGATTACTGGGCCACTTTCTAAGTTGACTCAGAAACAGACTATCTTTACTTGGGATGAGAAGTGTGAGAGTGGGTTTCAGGAGTTGAAAAAGAGATTGACTACTGCTCCAGTACTTGCTCTACTAGAGGGGACCGATAATATGGTTATTTACAGTGATGCATCCAAGGAGGGCTTGGGATGTGTTCTTATACAGAATGGCCGAGCTATTGCCTATGCTTCTAGGAAGTTGAAGCCTTATGAGGTGAATTATCCGACTCATGATCTTGAGTTGGCAGCAGTTGTCTTCGCACTGAAGAAGTGGTGTCATTATCTGTAGGGCAGTAAGTTCGAGATTTTCACTGATCATAAGAGTCTGAAGTACTTGTTCTCACAGAAGGAGTTGAATATGCGCCAGAGGAGGTGGATGGAACTTCTTGGAGATTATAATTGTTCTATCAATTATCTGCCTGGCAAGGCAAATGTTGTAGCAGATGCTCTTAGTCGTAAGGCGAGTATCTCTTGTCTAGCTTTCAAGAAATGGGAAGTTCTTGAGGAGTTCACTTATTGGAGATCGGAGTTGACTCAGGTTGGGGTGATGTGTTCACATCTCCGTATTCAACCTTTATTATTGTCTCAAATCAGAGAAGCTCAGCAACTGGATGTTAAACTTTAGAAGATTAAGGATCAAATCACGGATGATAAGTTTGACTTTAATCTGCATGAGGACGATATTCTTCAGTTTCAGAACAGGGTATATGTTCCCGATGAACCGGGCTTGAGGCGAGGTATTCTGGAGGAAGCTTACAATTCTAAGTATACTATTCATCCTGGTGGAACCAAGATGTATTGGGATTTGAAGCAACACTATTGGTGGAATAACATGAAGAGGGAGGTTGCTCAATTTGTATCTAGATGTTTGACTTGTCAGAGGGTGAAAGCCGAGCATCAACGACCTGCAAGGTTACTTCAGCTGTTGGCAATACCAGAGTGGAAATGGGAGCATATTACGATGGATTTCGTCACTGGTTTGCCTAGAACACCGAGGGGTAATGATGCAGTTTGGGTTGTCATGGATCGTTTGACGAAGATAGCTCATTTTATTTCGATGAGGATGGGAGATGAGGTTACAAAGTTGACGGGTCTTTATTTGGATCAGATTGTTAGATTTCACGGGATGCCATATAGTATTGTCTCAGATCGAGATCCTCGATTTACTTCTCGTTTGTGGGAGAAACTTCAGGAGACCTTGGGTACTCAGTTGAACTTCAGTACCGCGTATCATCCACAGACCGACGGTCAGTCTGAGAGAACTATTCAGATTCTGGAGGATATACTTAGGGCTTGTGTTCTGGACTTCGGGAAGAACTGGGAAAAACATCTACCACTTTCCGAGTTTGCCTATAACAATAGTTATCAAGCTACTATTGGGATGGCACCTTTTGCAGCTCTTTACGGTCGTAAGTGTCGTTCACCTTTATATTGGGACGAGGTAGGGGAGATGAAGACTATTGATCCGACTATCATGCCAGAGCTTCTTGAGAAGATTGAGAATGTTCAGTTGATCAGGCAGAGAATGCTTACGGCGTAGAGTAGATTCAAGAGTTATGCTGATAAGCTTCGTCGGGACTTGGAGTTTGCAGTCGGAGATCGGGTTTTCTTGAGATTGTCTCCTCGTAAGAGGTTTGCTCGTTATGGTAAAGGTGGTAAGCTGAGTCCGAGATTTGTTGGGCCATTTGAGATTACCAGCAGGGTTGGTAAGTTGGCATATCGGTTGGCTTTACCGGAGAATTTCTCTAATGTCCACGATGTATTTCACGTGTCATATTTGTGGAAATATAATCCAGATCCTTCTCATATTCTTGAGCCAGAGCCGTTACAGCTTCGTGAGAATCTAACTTATGACGAGCGTCCGATTCGTATTCTTGATCAGATGGAGCGAGAGTTGAGGTCGAAGAAGATTCCGATGGTTAAGGTGTTGTAGAAGCATCACGGTATCGAGAAAGCTACTTGGGAGAGACGAGATCAGATGCAGCAGCAGTACCCAGATCTGTTTAGTACATCAAGTAAGAATTTTGGGGACGAAATTTCTTTAAGGGGGGGAGAATGTGTAACCCCACTTTTCTATCCTGTCTGGTTTTGCGTGCTTTAACTCGTTTTGCATGAATTGACCTGTTTATGTGCTATATGACTTAGAATGTGATAATTTTGATATTAATACTCCTAGAAAATGCTAAATGTGCATTCATGAAATTTTCATCAAAAACGGAGTCAGAAATTTTATCGTCGACTTTTAGTGAATAGTAATTTTGAAACACGTCCACTATAATTTTGCAACTGGTTTTTTTAACCCTTCTACACCTAGTCCACAGACTTTAATAGACGTGTGTTTGATTAAAACGGTTTTCAAATCGGCTTAGGAATTTATTAGGGTTTTTACACCGACTTTTACAAAAATCGAGTTTTAAGCCGACTCGGGTAGAATTGCTTGAATGTAAAACTCTTAGTCACCTAAAATATATTGTCTGGAATTAGTTTAAGTGTTAGTTTAATGTTTGAGCAAGAAATAGCCATTAAATGAATTAAAAGACTAGAAATACAATTAAAAGACTAAAAAAAATACTAAATGCTCAACTTTGACTTTGCATTTTAATTGTTGACTTGCCTTTTATATGCTAAATAACTAAAAATAGCTCACAAAATAAAGCTCAAAACACCACAAACATACACACACATGGCCGAAACTCTCAAGGCCATTTTTGCTTAGTTTTTGTTGAATATTTCTCTAATAAATTGCAATCCAAGGCCAAAACTCTTGAACCAAAGTTTGTTCTTGCTTGTTGGGCACGCATTGCACGTAAATCTAGGCTTATATCGCATCAAAGGTGAGAGAAAAAGTCTAGATCTCAAAACTCATATTTTGTGTTTATGCGTATAAATGATTATTGAGCCGTTAGAATGTTAATTTGAAGTTATATTATTGCTCCATGTATGTTAGGGATCATTTATATGTAATCTTGAGAGATTTGAACTATTGTAGCATAATTATTTATTTTCGGGTATTTAAAGTTGATTAATTTGCTAAATGTTGAATATTTTGAGTTGTGTTGGTTGAAATCGATTGCCGTCGATTTCTAAAAGTTTGTTAATTACGTGGTAGCGCCGTTGTAATGCCGAATTTTCGATTGCGAGGTCGGTGCTAAAGTCCGGAAATTTCAGCCATGACACACTAGGGTTTTAGGGTTGTTGGGCATGTTTTGGATGTGTTTTGGTTGGTTTCCAAGGGGGCTAATGTAGTTGATTGAATGGGTAAGTGATAGAAACTGATTTGGAGTTTTTTGGATTAGTAGAATATAAGATATGAATATTTAAAATTTAGGTTGTCTTTCTTTAAAATGTTAAATTATGCCTTTAGTTGATTGGGTGTGGTTTGAGTGATTGAATTGTGAGTTGTTAATGGGTAAACTAGGGTTTGATTGTGTATTTGTTGCATGTGCAGTTGGATGGCCTACTTTGTCATCTAACTTAGTTGTTTGTTGTTTAAATGATTACTTGATGTTATATTGATGAAATTATAATTATTGTATGATGATTGATGAACCGGGAGCTAGGCAATTCTTCTAGATTGTTCTCCTGTGAATGATTGATGTTTAATATTATTGCTGAGTCTTTGGTATGTGTGTGCCACCTCTCGGGCAGTATCGGGTTGTTGGGTTGATAACGGCATGACTACTAAAGACTACCTCCAGCTCGCATGACAGAGGTGTCATGGAGGGAGAGGTTATTGAGGTACCTCGGGTGCATGAGTTTATGGGAGTCACAAGAAGGCTGTTATGATCGTGACGGCGTTTGGAGCTACACCCACTAGAGTATCCTTTATTGAATGGTCATCATAGATTATGTGATAATTGTATTATTGATGTTATTATGTGTTTACTGCTCAAAGGATTATTTCCAAGGAGTTTAGTAAACATTGTTAAAGATCTATCAGATCCTCACTGGGCTTATTTTATATAAGCTCACTCTCTATTATTGCATGCTTACAAGTGTTGTAGAGCAGGACTATGGGTACGTGCCTCCTGAAGAAGAAAATTTGCCTTTCGTGGATGAGTCTTATGTTCCGGAGTCTTATCCTTGATGTTGTATTGTTTTGCTATCTTGTATATTAGTCTAGTTGACTTTTATATGCTTTGTAGTTTATAATGTATGAGATGTTGAAAAGTTAATGAATTAGTTGATGCTAACTTAGTAGCCTTATTTTGTTTATGATTAGGTTGCTAGGTTGGTTCAATATATTTTGAAATGTATATTAAGGTTCATGTATTATGTTAGAACGGAGGCGTATAACAAAGAATGATTATGGTGTAATATGGTTATGTTGTATGTTGTTATTTTGTTGAGGAGTTGTTTGTTGTATGGTTTATGGAGTTGATGTATGATGTTCTAGTGAGGTTGAATTAGAGCCTCGGTATCCTATTTACTGTCGTTATACTGTCGAAATTCTGTTGCGTCCTGACTGATTATAGGAGGGGTTGAGTTGGGGCGTGACAGGTACAAAAAGGCATTTTCCCTTATGGATTCAATTATCGCATGCCTAATCAAGATGTACCAGCCACAACCCTAGGTCTTGGCGAAATGACTTTCTACACAGACGTTTTGAAGTTCTTCTGCTTTTTAATCTCTCCTTATGTTGAGGACATCCTTAATCACCATCAACTTAGGCCTGGGCAACTGGTCTTGAATGGTTGGAGGCTTATAATTGGATTCTACATGTGCGTTAGGTCTTTGGGTCATCAACTGACCTCAAATCTCTTCCTTTACCATTTTACTCTAAAGTGATAGGATAATATACGGGTTGGTATTATTTCACAGCTCGGATTGGCCGTTGCTGTTGAAGAAGTTACAAGACTCCAACAAAGGATGGCACAACGACTATATTTTGGTTAAGACTTTTGTTGGTTGGAGGCTTAGTAGGTCTCAGGCTACGCCATTGAAGGCGACAACCAAGGAGCCTGCTCTGACCCCTATTGAGGAAGAAGTTGTTAACTCCTTCAGGGGTAATAGTATATTATTTCACAACTCGAATTGGCCGCTTGCTATTGAAGAAGTTATAAGACTCCAACCAAGGATGGCACAATGGCTATATTTTTGTTAAGACCTTTATTGGTTGGAGGCTTCGTAGGTCTCGGGCTACGCCACCGAAGGAGACAACCAAGGAGCCTGCTCTTACCCTTGTTGACGAAGAAGTGGTTAAGGCCTTCAGGGGTAATAGAGCTGTGAAAGTACTGCTTAAAGGAATGGTATAGGGATCGCTTGCATATAGCGAATAAAACCCAGGGGAAGAAACTATAAAATATAATTTTTAAGCATATACAACAATCTCATTACTTGATATTACATGTAATATACATAAATAAGCTAGAACAAAAGAGAACTACATACCTCTTGTAGACCTTTCGTTGAAGTGTGGTTGGATTCACTCTTGGCAAGACACCCTCTTCCACAAGTGTAGAAGTCCAAGTTAGTCCGTACCAAGCAAATGATGATTCTACTCTTTTGTTTTTTGAATTATAGTCCTAGCAAATTCCTTGAATAAAAGATATGAACTTGTGTCTTTCTTTGTGTAGAGATAGCTAAGATATACGCACAACCCTTTGTAATATTTCTCTAGTAACACACTTAATCAAGACTTACTAGCTCTCTTCCATACGTACAACAAGTGTTGTAGTATTTTCTTACTTAGTGTCACCTTATATCTATCACATAGATATTGATATATAAACATATATCAACAACTTTTATATACAATAAACATAAGTGTCAATTGATATATATTTGTGTGTATATATAAATGCTAGTGGAATATGACTTTGTTCTCTATGTCTAGTAAACCTTGCAAACGAAAGGGCTAGTGAAATTTTCTATAATTCCATGGGGACAAACTTTATCATCCTTTTGCAAAAGAAGGAAGAAATGGATTCTTCTACAATTCCATTGGGTCATGTCTAGTCACCGTTTACATAAAGAAAGAGTAAGTTAAATTTTTCATAACTTCAATATTCCTTTTAATAAGGCTTTCAATATATATATATAACATTTAACCTAATCACCATTAGATTAAATAATGGAAATCATATTTTCACTTTTTGTAGTTAAGTCCATATATATAATGCATAATGACATATTAGCCCCATTCACTTTTAATGATACAAATACTATAGTTCTCTTTTTATCAATTTATGAGATGAAGATATAAGGTCAATTAAAACTAAATCACTATACTCTATTGTGTGTGACCTTCTGGGTTCACTGCCAAATAACATTAAGGAAACATCAAATGACTTTAATGTTAATTGAACACTTCGATTTGTTTCAATAATATCTCCTTCACCCTTCATGACCAACTTCAATTTTTCATTACCCTTGCTACATTTAAGTGATTTCTAGCATGCTACAACATATATTTAAGATATACCCTTCATATTTAAGCCATAACAACAAGAATCAAGCTCATTTTTATGCATTTAATCCAACATACAACACATAAAACCCAACTACAACAAATTATACTTTACACAAGCTAATAGGCAAGCAAATGGTTCTCTAAGGCCTAGATAGCAATAATCAAGAGTCACAATAGCAATATAAAGCATATATAATGAAAATGCTACAACTTTAAATCAAGATTTTAGAAAAGTCCCACATTTTGCAAAATAAAGCCAAAACAAACCAATAGAAAGTTAGAATACGCTAAGACGAGTCAAGAACAAACTTTGTTTCACTCCAATCGGCTTCCAATTTCTTTTAAAATGCTTAAAATGCTAGGTTTTCACTATTCCTCCAAGCCCTCTTTGGGCGGCTGATGAAGGAGAAGAAATGAGGGATTTTTCTTTTGTTTTGATGATTATTTGTTTAAGTAGAAGTAAAATGAAGTCAATGCTAGATAAAATGGTCCAAATGACTAAGTTAGCCTCCTATTTTGCTTCTAATTCAATTCTAACATTCTAGTAAATGTCTAAGGTGTTACAAGACCAACTTAGGCTTAATTTTAACTAGCATATGCAATTTTAATCCTACGTGGTCAAAGAAGATGAAAAGACAACAATTAGCAATTTAATTGGATTTCAAATGCACATTTGAACTAGTAAACGTATGTAATTCATATATTGTACATATTAGGTATTAAATTAAATAAACACATAATTTTTGCACATAAAAGTCAATTAAACACGTAATTTGCACGTAAAAGTCAAAGAAATATATAATTGCACATAAAGGTCAAACTCAAGTTTTCACAGGTGAAACACAAACCATCTTTATAACATTCTCTTGAGTCCAAAAGAAAATCACAAGCTTCTTAAATTGTAGGTGAAGCTAACAACCTACTACAACAATCTCTTGAGTCCATAGGAGATCAACCAAAGCCTCTTCAAATGTTGGTGAGACTTCAAACCTACTACCTATCTTCCTTTGAGTCTACAAAGGTTTTACAATACTCTCTTCTCTTCTATGATTCTCACAATCTAAGATCTAGAGAGCAATACAAGCTAGAATATGTGTATTTAAAAGATACAAAGCTTTAACTCCTCTATGAGTTGGATAATATAAATAAAGCTCTTGAATGCTTAATAATTTGCAAGATAAAACTCAATGATTTGTGTAAGAAATGTATTTTTGATGATATGAAAGCTTTGGAACAAGTGCTTGTAGTTGGAAGAGGTGACCTGAGTAAATGGGGTATTTGAAAATATATAGAAAGTTTTTTCGACGACTAGTAACAATTATTATTATAACAAAAATAATAAATGAGATGATTATTATTTGTAATATATTTACTTACTGTGGATACTTCGTCGCCCCTTCGTAGCCATTGGCGACCAAAATTTTTCTTTTTGTCGCCATTACGTGGCCAATGGCCACCACGGGGCTACAAACTCTCATGCAAAAGATAAAATTTATTTAATATAATTAATTCTTTTATTTTCTTTATTTTATAACTGTTTTAGTTTTCTTATAATTTATTTTTGAAAAATCAAATGATTCTTGTCGCGTATGGGTCGCCTTTTTGCGACCTAAGGACGACAATTATTTATTTTATTTGTTTAACTTTTGTTTTACGTTTTTGGTCGCCATTTGGTCGAAATGGAGACCACATGTATACTTTTTTATTTTATAATTATTTTTTCTCATTTATTTTTTGTAATTAAGCTGCGAACAAAAATTAATGATAATGGTGGTCATGTGGCGACCATTAACTAAGTAATCAATAATTATCTTTTATTGTCGCTATTTCATCGCTATTTGGCGACCATTTGTAGTTTCTACCATAAGAAATAATTTTTGCCTATTTTAGCTACCAAGCAGTGACAAAAGATTTTGTTTCGTCACCCCTTCATCGCCAGTCCTTGCAAATGACTACGAAATATTTTTTAATCGCCAATTTTCATAGCCTCCTTCATCGCCAGTCCTTGCAAATGACTACGAAATATTTTTTAATCGCCAATTTTCATAGCCTCAAGGCTGTTTTCTTGTAGCGATAATAATGTCATATACATATTACAAAACTAATTCCTTGTACACATGTTATTGTCTTGAGAATTAAAAAAAACATACAAAATTATAATAATAATGATAATAATGATAATAATAATAACAAAAATAATTAAAATTATAATTGTAACAATTAACATAATGAAAAATAAATAATATTAATATACAATAATAATCCAAATAAATAACAAGGAAAAATATCACATTTAGTCCCTATTATTTTTCAAAAGTTTTAATTTTCGTCCCTATTGTTTAATATTTCTCAATTTCATCCTTATTTTTTAAAACAAATTTAATTTCATCTTTATTGTTTCTAAAAATTTCAATTTCGTTCCTATTATTTGCCTAATGTTTTAAATTTGTCCCTATTGTTCAAGATTAGTCAATTTAGTCCTTATTATTTTCTAAAAAAATTTAAATTCATCCATATTATTTGTAAAAATTTCAATTTAGTCCTTGAATAATAGGGATGAATTTGAAACTTTAAAAAAATAATAAGGACGAAATTAAAACTTTAAAAAAAATAATAGGCACGAAATTGAAACTTTTTAAAAATAATAGGGATGAAATTGAGAAGTTTTAAATAATATAGACAAAATTGAAATTTGGAGAAACAATAGGGACTAAATGTGATATTTTCTAAATAATAACCATATTATATATATGTTAGAAAGCTCATATATCAAATCCCCAAAAGTGTCCTTTCAAAATATATCATATTACAAACATAACCCTTTATATATTAATAATTAAAAGATTTAATAAAGATTATCATCATAAATAATAATAATGATAATAATAAAAATAATAATAATAACAAAAAGTATTAAAAATAATAATCATGAAAAATATAAATAAATTGATATCGAATAATAATAATATTAGTAAAGAGTAAACAAATTATATAAAATTAAAAAAAGGAAATTTGGTCATTTTATACAAGTTATTTTCAATACTACTCTGGTATACTAACTACCAAACATGGGCTTGGAACCAATACATCAATTCCTAGAATATACCAAACATGGCATACTCTTTGTCGAGTTCATTCTACTAATTTCTAATTTATTTCTACTCGTCCTTAACTCATTTCATTCATGTTCAAATTTATTCCAAGATATCAATCGCCATCTTAGATGTTCAATCTTAACCGCTGCATTAGGGCCTCATTACTACCAATGAAATTTTTTTTATCCTAGTTCAACTAAGTAGTGACTTTTGTTTAACTATGTCGCAAAGGGTCCAATGGGTCCTCAAACCAATATATCCTCATTTTCTACTCCTCGTGCTGCTACGATACCATTCATTGACTGAAAGCATTTGAGGATTGGATGATATGACATAAATATTCTTTAAATAATACTTTTAGAAAAAAAAAATTAAGCTTTTTGAGTTTGAAAATTCTTGTAGGGATTATTTAGTAGTTTCTCAAATATAATTTAAAGCAAGAATACATCATTTTGTTTTTCATTTTAATCTTGTCATGTTATTCGGCTTCTTTACACGTAAATTTATAACATAAGAGCTTCTTTTTAATAACTAATTATTTTTTTAAAAGAGATTATCAACTCTTGTACTTATGCCAAATATATCTATTCACATAGTCAACAAGAATTTGTTAGTGTTCGTCTAATAGATCTTCGTCACTAAAGGTGTTAATATAAAATAGGCTAAATTTACCATGAAACTCAAGAACTTCGATGGTTTTTAACATCACAAGTAACCAAGTAACTGGTTAAAATGAATGAAGGTCTTTATTTTTTGTATTGTTAAGAACCACCTTATATTACAACTACTCCTATAGAAATGAGCAAATGAAAGATGTGAATAAAATCGATAAAATCTAACCTATATCTTTCATTAAAATTAGTAAAATCTATACTACATCAGCTCTTAAGGATAAAAAGTTACAACTTCAACAACATAATGTTAAGATTGGTTGTATTGTTTTCTCTTGACTTCGCATCTTGCATGTATAGAAGAAATAGTCTAATAGTCATTGACGGTTTCCTTCATCCAACTATCTGTTGGATATGGCTCGAATCCCAAGTAGAGTCAGATACTTAAGACAATTAGAGGTTTGACAAGAGTTAAAATACTATAGAAGATAAGAATCCTAATCATAATAGGATTATCATTAGTCTATTATAAATAGGACTATTTAGGTTGCGTTTAGTTGTCACGCACCACAAGGGTTGGTATACCATATTATATTAGATTAAAGTTAGAGTACATACGGCTCTAGGTAGGTGTATAAGAGTCATTATTGTTGTAGTTTCTATAAGTAATAAAGAATAATGTTCTGTGGACGTAGGCTATGCCGAACCATGTTAAATAGTGTTGTGTTCGCAGCAGATCTATGTGCATGATCTTTCCAACAAAGTGATATCAGAACCTGAGACTACACATAGATATGTTGGTTGATGCATTCGAGGTCGGCAATATAAATGGGTGCAAATTTGACCAAGTTTTAATAACTCGCAAGTGCATGGATCAGCATAGTATAGTGTGCTTAGAGTACGGGGTCGTATTCCACAGGGAGGATCCTAAGTTAGTTCGGTTGAATAAGTGCGTATGAAAGTGTTCTAAGTGAGTGTTGAAAAGTAAAGACAGATAGATTGGTTGGTTTGATAAAAAAGAAAAGAAAAACTAGTTATCTAATCTAAAGTTAGAGTTGGGAGTGTAAATATGGGTATGTCGTAATTTAAGCTCGGATTAATATTAAGGCAGTTAATCTAGGCTCGGAAATAGGATTCTCTAATTTGATGGTAGGGTTAAGCTACAAGCATTAACCTAGTTAATCTACCTAGTTCAATTTAATCTCATACAATGCAGCAAACAAAATTAAGGAATTAACTTTTCGGGAATAAACTATGGTACAACCTATAGTCCCATTAATTCGAATATATGGCACGAAAGTAAAGTAATCATAACATCTACTTTAAAGCATTATGTATGAAAGACAATACTGAATTAATGCAACCCATATATAACATCAAATTAAATCAGTCCAGATCATGGAGACCGTATATTAAAAGACCATTAATATATAATAATAAGCAAGAATTAACACGGGCATTATAACGACATTCAAATATAAAATAGATTAAAGAGATGCTCCCCCATAAATGAAGTCGAGGATCGAGGTTAGAATCCCGAGCACAGCTACGAGATTTCTTTCCTTTTTCCCTGCTCCGAAAATTCGGGCATTACCTCCGTCGTATTTTTCCCAACTACTAACTATTTACACTACATTATTAAACTAACCTAAATTATAAACTAAAAAAACAATTTAAAACTAATTAATAATTAAAATATATTTATTTTTAATATCATTTCCGTTGGGGGTTAGGGGATATTTATAGGGTTGAGATTCAGCAGCGCGCTCGAGCGCCCAGTAGGCGCGCTCGAGCGTAGGCGCGCCTTTGCTCGTCCAATGCTTTTGTGCCACATGTCACTTCACGAAGATGGTAGAAGGTGCTGTGGAGGGCGCTCGAGCCCTCTTTTGCTGGTCCAATAGGATTGTGCCATTTAGAGCTTTGCTGGACCAATCACGGTCATTTGGTGGTCCATGTGGACGAATCAGTGTGCGTGGAAGCTTCCGTCTACAGTCCACTTTGACTCTTCAATTTGGACTTTGATTGGGTGTTTGACCAAAGCTTTTCCAGACCGATTTTATCGTTCTAAGTTTGTTTCGCACTTGGTCTGGCCATATTCCTTCACGGGCTTTATTCCACTGATTTCTCGAGTCTTCGCCATCTCACAATTCTTTTTTACTTGCATTTTGTCGTTTTAAGACCGATTTTTTCACTTTTAAGGATCAACCTACATTGTAGCGAAAGTGCATTAGTGTTGCATTTGTTCTACAACTTAAGATATAAATGTAGTGCAAATTCAGTGGTTTGAGTATTGCAAATACAATCATATCAACATCCTCAAACCTAAACATTGCTTGTTCTCAAGCAAGACTGCTTCAAAGCACACAGATTTAAAAAGTGAAAACATCAAAATTTTTACAAGTTCAATTGAAAACAAATGAATGCAACTCTATTCCTACCTTTTGTCAAAAATGAATGCTGAGAAATGTAATTTACTATTCTAAACTAGTTTTCAACAATAGCAACTCTTTCGGAAATGAACTATCAATTTCTTTAGAATATGTATTAAGAAGAAAACTAAGCAAATTGAGCTAAAAAACTTCTCAAATTTCAGGATATATGAACAGATTAGACTTTGATATTCTTACCCATTTGTAATCAAACCCTTGATCATGCCTTAACTCTTTTTACAATTGCCATAAAAGAAAAGTACAACAAAAACTATCTCTATTTTAGTGCTCAGTTCATTTTGCTTTCTGAATATCTCATGTAGCGAGCTTTAAGGCGAACAATCCCTAACCAGTTGGCCGAGGTTGCTAGATTTTAAAGGGACCTCAACATGCCTTAATCACCCAAGATATCTAGGCTCGAAACCTTACACTATAACATATATCCCAAATTATGATGTCTAGGATAGTGGTGCTTTTAGAGATTCACAGCATATTACACCAAAACTCTTCAAAATTAAAGGTATGTACGTCTCTTTTTCTTTTTCTCTTTTTTCTCTTTGTTTTCTTTTCTCTATTTCTTTCATTTTTTTTTCTTTCAGAGTGTACATACAGACAGAGTAACAAAACATAATGTACAAACATGGAATTAGGGTTCAGGTTTTAATCACAAGTAGCTTCCATAACAAAAGGTAATCCTATTCTTCTCAGATTTTACATACTAATCAATTAAAGAAAAGAATAGCTAAGTTAACTCATGAATACAGTAACCCAAAGTTTTTTTTCAGACATTCCTAAGAGTTTTTCATATTACATAGCTTAAAACACAGGTTCTTAAATTATCTAAATCATCTTCCTATAAACAAGTAAGATAGCAAATTACTATATCTCATAAACAATGACCAACAAAATAGTGTTTTACTTACATATTTTTGAAAATTTTATCATGAAATTCAAGATGTACCCCCACACCGAAACTTTATTTGTCCTCAAGGAAATGACAATGTAAAATAATTAGAGTACAATATGTAAGTAACAACACACAAACAAATGCTACATCCCCAAACCTATGGTTTGTTAATTCTTCAGCACATGTTAATTAGGTATCCTGGGAAATGTAGTCGTAAGGAAAGATATCACCTAATTTGTAGCAATTAAATGTTTGATGTAAAAGAATCTGTCTACACATCTTTGTGAAAAGATGGATCATTCTGCAACTCATAAAAGATCAATAAACATAGCAGGTAAGAATATTATCAGTTTAAACAATTATGAACATGTTGCTACAAGCACGCAGCAGGATTTCAACAAAATTCCTATAAATACATAAGCAAAAATAAATACGGGGGACTAAAGAAATCATAAAAATCACACAGACAAAGGAAAACAAACACACATAAGCATTTAAAAATCTAGGTTGCCTTCTAGAAACACTAAGTTTTATGCCCTCAGCCAAGCGCCAGTGTTAGAGCCATCTATGTTTAAAGCTCTTCGGCACATATTGCTTGATAATCATTTTAGCACATTTTTTGAATGGAAAAGGATCATGCAACATATGATGGTTCATTGTTACTACAGAACATGCCTTTTCCAAGTCACCATGAAAATGTGACAAATCCCATCTTAATGTGATGTGTGTGGGAATGTTCATGGTTATGTCAATAAGGGCTATTTTGTGTTGTAAATTAGTGTGTCCTAAATTGAGTTCCACACAAAGGGAAAACTCATTCAATGAAGAAGTAAGACAACTTTCAACAGGAAAGAGAATGGCTATTAAAGCTTCTTTTTCAAAGTTAAAGCCAGTTGGAAAGGACATAGAAGCATCATACTCATTCTTTTGGTCAGTTTGATACAAAAGTTGGTCAATCTCATTAACATCTTCTTCAGGTGTCAAGAAGGATGGAGGAATGAAAGTAGACTCAATAGACTCATCTTGAAAGAGTGAAAACTCTAAGAAAGTGTGTACATTCATCTTCCTTGAAGAGGAATCAAAGTTGGGTTAAGTCATGATATCACTAAGGTTATTTAGTCCTTTTAAGTGAGGCATTTCATTTTCTTTTTCCTCAAATTCATTTTCCCTATCAGATTTCTCCCAAATAATCTTGATCATTTCATCAAGCTGTTCATATATTATTTTATCAAAGGGGTTCATAACATATTGAATATGATGTTGATCATCAGTTCAATTAAGTGCATTTTTGACTAGTTGATCTAAAGATTGAAGCATACGAGCATTGAAATCGACAAGTTAAGAAAGTTGGTTAAACTTGTCACTAACTATGGATTTGGGAGGAACAGAGTCAATCCAATCATTCTATTGATCATTTTGTTTGAAAAGATTAAGGATAGGGTCAATAGAAGATTCATATTGAAAAGGAGCAGGGGCTTGACTTTCAAAGCTTTAAGAAAAATTTTCTTGACTCCAAATTGATGGCTGGCTTTGACATTCCAAAGTGTGTGCCTCAAACAAGTTGTCTACCTCATTTCTAGGGTTACACTCTCTACCCTGATTATCTCAACTAAACACTTCTATTTCCTCAACAACCCAATTTTGGATAGTTTCGTGATAAACAAAACTATATTGGTCTTATGAACTCACGACAGGTTGAACAAGGTACTCGTCTTTCTCCCAATCATTTGCGCTCACGACTAGTTGACCGATTTGGTCTTATAGCCTTTCTATGGATTGGTGGTTGGATTCAACGAGTTGGACCAGTTGACCGAACTTGTCGTCAAAGTTTGGTTCAGGAGAAGTGAATTCAATTGAGTTAAGATAGCAAAAGTTTTGATTGAAAGAATCACTTTGAAAGCTTTCGCAAAACTCAGGAGAATTAAGGTTTTGAAATGTATTGTTTTCAAAATTTTGAGGCAGAAAAGATGAATCATTTTTATCCCAAAATAAATTTTAATGATTCTGCCGCCCGGGTTATATGCATTTGAGTACATATTTTTGTTTGAAAAATAACCCTGAACAGTAGAATCCTAATTTTGTAAAATCTTGGGATAATGGGGACAATTTATAAATGTATGCCCAAATTGAGAACAAATTTCACATGTATTTGGGATAAGGGGCTGGGTTGTTTCATTAAAATCTTGTTGATCGAATGAAACATTAAAATGAGTCATATTTCCAATCAAGTCAAATTTTCCCAACAATTTTTTTGTTGTTTTGATTTTTTAAAAATAAATAAAGCAGATAAATCAAACACTTAAAACAAATTCAATATACTTTATCAAAAATTAAATTGTGCCTCCTCGGTAACGGCACCAAAAACTTGATGCGTTCGAGGTTGGCAATATAAATGGGTACAAATTTGACCAAGTTTTAATAACCCGCAAGTGCACGGATCAGCATAGTATAGTATGGTTAGAGTATGGGGTCATATTCCACAGGGAGGCTCCTAACTTAGTTTGATTGAATAAGCGCGTATAAAAGTGTTCTAAGTGAGTGTTAAAAAGTAAAGACATATAGATTGGTTGGTTTGATAAAAAAGAAAAGAAAAACTAGTTATCTAATCTAAAGTTAGAGTTGGGAGTGTAAATATGAGAATGTAGTAATTTAAGCTCGAATTAATATTAAGGTAGTTAATCTAGGCTCGGAAATAGGATTCTCTAATTTAATGCTAGGGTTAAGCTACAAGCATTAACCTAGTTAATCTACCTAGTTCAATTTAACCTCGTACAACGTGACAAACTAAATTAAGGAATTAACTTTTCTAGAATAAACTATGGCACAACCTATAGTCCCATTAATTTGAATATATGGCACGAAAGTAAAGCAATCATAACATCTACTTTAAAGCATTATGTATGAAAGACAATGCTGAATTAATGCAAGCCATATATAACATCAAATTAAATCAGTCCAAATCATGGAGACCGAATATTAAAAGACCATTAATATATAATCATAAACACGAATTAACACGGGCATTATAACGACATTCAAATATAAAAGAGATTAAAGAGATATTCCCCTATAAATGAAGTTGAGGATCGAGGTCGGAATCCTGAGCACAGCTACGAGATTTCTTTCCTTTCCCATGCTCCGAAAATTCGGCCATTACCTTCGCTTTATTTTCCCCAATTACTAACTATTTATACTACATAATTAAAATACCCTAAATTAACAACTAAAAAAGCAATTAAAAACTAATTAATAATTAAAATCTAATTATTTTTTATATCATTTCCGTTAGGTTAGGGGGTATTTATAGGGCAAAGATTCAGTAGCGCGCTTAAGCGCGCCTCTGCTCGTCCAATGCCTTTGCGTCACATGTCGCTTCGCGAAGATAGTAGAAGGTGCCATGGAGGGCGCTTAAGAAGGCATGCTCAAGTGCCCAAGAAGGCGCACTCGAACACCCTTCTGCTGGTCCAATGGGATTGTGCCATTTGGAGCTTTGCTGGACCAATCAGGGTCATTTGGCGATCCACGTGGACGAATCAGCGTACGTGGAAGCTTCCGGCCTAGGTGCTTGAGTGCCTATGATAGCGCGATTGAGCGTGAGAATTTTTGAGGAGTGCTCCAGCACTGTTGATAGAGCGCTCAAGCGCCCGTCTGCAATCCACTTTGACTTTTCGATTTGGACTTTGAACGAAAGTTTGACCAAAGCTTTTCTAGATGGATTTCATCGTTCTGAGTTAGTTTCGCACTTGGTCTGGCCATATTATTCCTTCACGGGCTTTATTCCACTGATTTCTTAATTCTTCGTTGTTGCACAATTCTTTTTGACTTGTATTTTGTCGTTTTAAGACCAATTTCTTCACTTCTAAGGATCAACCTACATTGCAGCAAAATTGCATTAGTGTTGCATTTGTTCTACAACTTAAGATACAAATGTAGTGCAAATTCAGTGGTTTGAGTTTTGCAAATACAGTCCCATTATCAGAACCTGAGACTACACATAGATATGTTGGTCATTATCGTCGCCAAAAGAAAGTGCATTCCGCTGCTAGAGTAGAAGACTGCAAAGAAAAGGACATTGAAGCAATCAAGAAGCTTGCGTCGAGACATAGTGTAGTACTCATTGTTGAATATTGATGTCGCGACACATTTAGCAGATTGGTGTCGTACCAAAGTAATGGAGTTTCTATATCAACTCCTAGTTCATAAGATAAGAACACAACCACTAGAGAGGGATGGTCATGCGTCATCACTATTGCTCCATGAAGGAGAAGGCGTCCTCAAGAGAGTCGAAGAGAACATACATCTGTAGTTGTCTAGAAAAAAAATCAAGGAGAACTATTATTGAACAAAGTGAAGAGATGCTTCGCGAAGAAAGAGTTTCAAGTTGAGAAAAAACACAACCAAAAAAAAGAAGAGAAAATAAAAAAGCCAAAAAAAGGGAAAAGGAAAAAAAAAAAAAAGCATTATGGACGGTCTTATTTTAAGTTTTTTGAATTGTGTATTGGTGAATAAAGATTTTCCTCTCAAAGGTTCTTATCAAGATCTTGTCAAACGTGTCTACAAAATAAAGCCCAAGAACTTTGATTTCAACAAGGCTAATGAGTTGTGTACTTTGTTGAGCTTGGATGATGAAAGCCGTGAGATCTTGAGGGAGGATTTAATTCAATATTTGTAGTCCACAGAGGAATTAGTGAACTTGAGTTTTGATTAGACAAGAAGAGTTTTTGATATAATGCTTTAAGCTTAAGGGAGGATATGAATCCAAGTTATCCAAAGATGTTCACAAAATTTTCAGGTGTCCAAAATTTGAAATTGAAGTCAAAATCTACCGAATTCCCTATGCATAGTTGGGTTGCTAAATTCAGAAGATGTTGATCAAGTGCTCGAAGCTTGGTATTTCTTGCCAAGGGAAGAATTTGTTAGATATGGTTAGAATCCCAAGTAGAGTCAGACACTGAAGACAATTAGAGGTTTGATAAGACTTGAAATACTATAGAAGATAAGAATCCTAATCATAATAGGACTAGATTGTGAAACCCCAATTTTCGTGTTTACCTCAATTTGCGTGTCTTTGCCTCGATTTGCATGAATTGACCTGTTTATGTGCTATATGACTTAGAATGTGTTAAATATGTGATTAATACTCCTAATACATGCTAAGTGTTCATTCATGAAATTTTCATCAAAAACGGAATCAGAAATTTTATCGTCGGTTTTGGTGAATAGTATTTTTGAACACCTGTCCGTTAAAATTTTTACAGGGGTGTTTTAAACATCTTAAAAACTAGTCCTCTATTATTAATAGACCCGTGTTTGATAAAATTTGATTATGAAATAGAATAGTAATTTAAATAGACTTTTCCGGTGAAAATTAGCATTTTTGAGCCAAATAGTGATTTCTTCTAAACCCGATTCTTGCATTGACTATTGTTGACCTAGTATCTATTAATATAAATGTATTTATATGTGGTATAAATTGATTTTAGATTAATTGTGCATTCAAAAGACATTTGAAAATAAATAATATGACTTTTCACCTTCTTTTGCAAAAAACCCGTTTTAAGCCGACTCGGGTGAAATTGTTTGATTGTAAAACTTCTTGTCACCTCAAAATAACCTACTTGAGCTATCTTGAGTGTTGAATAATTGTTTTGAACTTTGGTGATCAAGAAAATGCATTTAAAGTCAAGAAAACACAAAAAAATGCTAAGTTTCAACTTTGACTATCATTTAAATGGTTGACCAACAAGCTTATATCACCAACACACACTCACAAAGCACAAAAACACCCCAAAAACACACACAAAACCGTGGCTCCCTGGAGGAGAAAGATGAAGGCATTTTCAAAGCATTTTTCTCATAGATTTTGCATTTCAAAGCCGAATTGAGTGATTCAAAGCTTGATTTCACTTGTTTGGCATCCATTCTACACATTTCTTGCATCAAAACACATCATAGAAGAGAGAAAAATTCTAGATCACAAATCTGATACTTTATTTTTATGCGTATAAATGATGATTGAACGGATAGAATGTTAATCTGGTGTTAGATTATTGCTTCTTGCATGCTAGGGATCATTTAGATGTAATACTATGAGTTTTTATCGGTTGTAGCATAATTTTTATTTTTCGGGTATTGAAATTTGATTAATTTGTTCGAAGTTGATTAAATTGAGTTGTGTTGATTGGAATCGATTGCCGTCGATTTCTAAAAGTTTGTTAATTATGGGGTAGCGCCGTTGTAATGCCGAATTTTTGATTTTGATGTTCGTGCCAAAATCCAGAAATTTCAGCCATGACATCTTAGGGTTTTAGGGTTATTGGGCATGATTTGGATATGTTTTGGTTGGTTTCCGAGGGGGCTAATGTAGTTGATTGAATGGATGTGTGTTTGAAACTGATTTGGAGTTGTTTGGATTATTAGAATGTAAGATATGATTATTTGAAGTTTAGGTTATCTTTCTTTAAATTGTTGAATTGAGCATTAGTTGATTGGGTGTGGTTTGAGTGATTGAATTGTGAGTTGATGATGGGTAAACTAGGGTTTGATTGTGTGTTTAATGCATGTTCGGTTAGATGGCCTACTTTGTCATCTAGCTTAGTTGTTTGTTGTTTAATTAAATATTGATGTTATATTGATGTTATATTGATTATTATTGATTACGGGAATCGGGCACTTTTGTTGCTGATCTCCCATATTATTGATTGATTATTGAGTACGGGAATCGGGCACTTTTGTTGCTGATCTCTGTAATACCCGAGCCCGGAATGTGAATTTTCTTTGTTTATTATTTTGAAAATTATATTTCCTTAAATTTTTTGTGAATTAATTGTTACTTTCTCGCCGTCGCAACGTGCATTGCATTTAAGGAGCGATAGCTAGATAACGATTTTCAGTCCTCAGCAAATAGTGAAACTAGTGTTTAGATGACTTAAATTTTATATTTTAATTGTTGCTAACTTTAATTGATCTTACCTTAGCTAAAATGGCTTTAAAACGCACAAAATAGGGCCTTTTGACCAAGTTTTTAAGTTGTTGACCTAGCCCTTTGACCCTTTGACCATTTGACTCTTAAATAAGCAATTAACTAAGCAAAATAAAAAAAAAACAGCAGCAAAACAGCAGCTCTGGCCGTGAGCTCCAAGGAAAAAAAAAAAACCTTTCAACTTCCAATCGATCAATCTTCGCGAGAGCTCGTGCGGGGTGGTTTCCGAGGCAACCAACGTTGTTTTCCTAGCGACTAGGAGTGCCTAAGGTGAGGGAAGCATGTTATTTGCGCATTTATACGTTGTATATGTTAACTTTGTCAATTTTTAGATTTATCCGTAGATCGTTATTTAAAGCGATTTGATGCTTCTAGAATGTTCCTTGGCATTTGTAGAACATGTATTTATAGCTTTGTAACATTTTCTGCGGTTAAATGTTGTGATTGCAAATTAAATTGTTGAATGAATAGTAATTTATGAATAGTAAAATGTTGAAACGTTGAAGTTGCGCTGTTATGCTTTCTGTTGATGTAGAAATGCGCTAGGTACGCTACAATGCTAAAATGTGTGGTTTGTTTGGGTAGAGTAGTGGAAAAAATGAGAATTAAGCCTTTGGGAAAGTCGGGGTCGTTTAGGTCAGCTTTGGCGTTTTCTCGTTTTGCATGTTGACATTGCTTCGGGAAGCCATGGAAGCACTTTTGGTACGATTATGGCATTGGTTGGGTGTTTGGTTGCTATAGTTGTAGTTCAAACGAGAAAGGGGGAAATCGCGGCTTTGCGCGAGTTCTAGGGTAAAGTAAGGTTTCGGGGTCTTTAGACGTGCCTTATGGTGACCTAGGAGGGTTGGCGAAGTCGGTTTCCAAAACTCGTGGCTCGTTTGGAAATGGTAGCATTTTGATAGTTGGGGCCGATTTGTGTTTTTGTGTGTTTTGTTCTCTTTATGCTTATAGAATGGTTAGAATTACTTGAAATACTTGTTTGAGTTGTTTTGGATTGAATTGCTTATCAATTGCTACTATTGCGTGCGAGAGTAACCTACTTTGTTATTCTCCCACGTGTGGCTTTATCGCTTGTTTATCGCCTTGTATCGAGTCTTGCATTGCATAGTGTCTCGCGCGTGAGTGATGGGCCTCTCTGGGTAGCCTTGGGTTGCCAGTGTTGGTTGCTCTAGCTCCGCTGCTATTCCCTTTCTCGCTTGGGTTGCCTCCCAGGGGGATTTGGGTCGTAGGTTGATGGATACTTCCGGGGTATTCCAAACTGGTGTTATAAGGTGGTTTGGGCCGGCGCGTCGTCATCGAATTCGTGTTTGAAAGTTGCTCGTGAAAAGAGTATCGTATCCTTTGAATGAGTGTTTGCAGCTTTAAATACTTGCCTTGCTTTATTGTTGGCTTTGGTTATATCTTTATATGATTTGTATGTATTGCTTGGCTAATTGCATTGCATACTCCTCTCATCTCCGTCCTTGGGACCGATTGCCCTCGCTGAGCAATAGTTTTTGCTCATTCCTCTCTATACTATGTTTTTACAGGAGTAGTTGAAGCAGACCCTCTCGAGGTAATAGAGGAGGAGGAGCAGGTGGAGGTGTTTCCGTGATAGCACTTCTCTGCTTTGCTGGTGGTTGGTTACCAGTTTTTGTGCGAACCTTGCTTGTTATGTATATTGCGTGGAGGTCGCTTAATTTTGAGGCTTGTAGCCTTCTATATATTTTCTAGTTTGAGGCCTCTATGGTCTTATGTTGTATAAGTTGAAAGAATGGAAAGTTTTAACTTACACTCTTATGACTAGTAAGAAAATGCATGCTATTGGAATTGATTAGTGGCATAAATACTTGTGTAGTATGCATATCATTTTTGTCTTGGAAAGTTGGATAATAAGAAATGTATGTTTTGAAGTAAGTTGGCTTGTTTTGATTATTATATGGCTTTCACAAGTGTTATATTGATTTTAGGGTTTTCGGATCGTCCGCGGTACAGAGGAGACTCCGTCCGTGTGTCGGGTCCGGGCTTGGCCTTTTGCGGGGTCGGGTCGGGGCGTGACATCTTTAGGTGGTATCAGAGCATGATAGTCTTGCATGAGCCGGGATATGATTCTCGGTCTGTGGGGTAAAGGTCTAAAATGCTAAAGTGTTTATGTATGATTGCTAAGTGAAAAGAAAATGTTCTAGCATGACTTTGTGAACTTGGAATTTTTATGTGTTTAAGTGGAATAGTTTGGCAAGTTAAACTTGTCTTATGTGAATTGTGTGATAGAATATTGGATTGTTATTGACTTGAGTGTTATCTAATCTTATGTGCTATATTTCTGTCTATAAACTGCTTTTAAATGTTGCCAGCTATTGTGAGTTGCTACTATGCCGCCACGTCGTGGTACTCAAGGTATAGGATCAGATGAAGAGGCAGCAGAACAGGGTCAGCAGCCGTTGCCTGAGCAGTTTATGGCTACTATGACTACTGCAGTAGACCGGATCACACAGGTACTACATGAGCAGAGGCAGGACCGGAATAATCCCCAGGGTAATCAAGCTAATCCTGGTGGACAGGGGTACAGAGTTGAGAACAATCAGCTAGAGAAATTTCTGAGGAATGAGCCGGGAAAGTTTTTCGGGGAGCCAGATGATGAGGCGGCCGAGAGATGGATTAATCGAGTTGAGAAGATTTTTACCGCTTTGAGGTACACTGATGAGGCAAGAATAGATTATGCATCATTTTTATTTGAGGGTAATGCAGAGTAGTGGTGGAATACTGTCAGATTGAGGTGGGATTGTGAGGATGTTCCACACTTATGGGATGATTTTGTAAGTGAGTTCCGGGACAAATATATTCCCGAGATGGCTATGGAGAGGAGGGAAGATGAGTTTGTGGCCCTGAAGCAGGGAAATATGACTGTTGCTCAGTACGAGGCTAGGTTTGTTAGCCTGTCAAGGTATATGCCCGAGTTGGTACGGCCGGCTAGGAGGATGATTCATAGGTTTGTCTGTGGGCTGAGAATGGACATTCAGTTGCATTTGACTGGGCAGACCTACACTACTTTTCCCGAGGCATTTCAGGCAGCCTCGAAGTTTGAGAAACGGAAGGCTGAGATGTTAGCTGAGAGCAGTCAGCCGAGTAAGAAGCAGTATTTGGGCCAGAGCAGCCAGAGTCAGCCGAGGCAGTATCAGGCTTCTGCACAGGTTCCTCAGCAGCGTCCGTATCAGCCACAGCAGCAGATTCAGGCTAGGCCAGCTGTGACTAGACCTCAGCAGGGAGGTACAGTTCCTACCCCTGCCAGAGCCCCAGCACCTACGGGAAACACTGCGGTTAGGCAAAATCAGCAGTGTAATTATTGTAATCGGCCAGGGCATATTGAGGCTAACTGCTGGAGGAAGAGTGGTAAATGTACGGGTTGTGGCAGTGATGATCACAGGGTGAGGGATTGCCCTAAATATAATAATGTTCAGGGCCGTGGTGGAGGCCAAGGTGTTCAGAATAGGGCTGCAGGTGCACGACCAGCATAGAGAGTTCAGGCTAGAGTATTTGCACTAGATGCAGAGGAGCTGCCCGATACTACAGCTATTGTGGAAGGTACTTTTCTTCTCAATACTCAGCCAGTTAAAGTTTTGATTGATCCCGGAGCTACACATTCGTTTATAACTCCTGCATGTGCACGATCTGTGAATGTTTGCATTGATAATTTGCCTCATGAAGTTGAAGTTAGTACTCCTTTGGGTACAAAATTTGTTACTGAGTCTATTTGCAAATCTTGTGATATATGTATTGAGAACCGTAAATTTCCTGCTGATTTAATTATATTGCCATTCCGTGACTTTGAAATCATTTTGGGAATGGACTGGTTGGGAAAGTATTATGCTCAGTTGGATTGTAGAACAAAGGTCGTTTATCTTAAGGTTCCTGACCTACCGGTACTAGAGATTGTTGGGAACTGCAGGGCTGCCCGCATTCCACTTTTATCAGCGATCAAGACTTCTAAGTTGTTGAATAGGGGTTGTGAAGCTTACTTAGCCTATTTGATCAATCAGCCTGCTGATAAGTTGAGTCTGAATGAAGTTCCGATTGTTAGAGACTTCCCTGGTGTATTTCCCGAGGAATTACCGGGTTTACCACCGGATAGGGAGATTGAGTTCGTGATTGATCTTGTGCCAGGCACTGCGCCAATTTCTAGGAGTCCTTATAGAATGGCATCGGCTGAACTTCAGGAGTTAAAAATTCAGCTTCAGAACTTGCTTGAGAAAGGGTTTATACAACCTAGTTCTTCGCCGTGGGGCGCACCTGTGTTGTTTGTGAAAAAGAAAGACGGCACGCTACGGTTATGCATTGATTACAGGGGACTTAATCAAGTTACGATTAAAAATAAATACCCTATTGCCGTTGATTGAAGAATTGTTTGACCAGTTGCAGGGTGCGAGTGTTTACTCCAAATTTGATTTGAGGCAGGGTTACTATCAACTTAGAATTCAGAGTGACGATATACCGAAGACGGCTTTCGGGACTAGATATGGCCACTATGAGTTTGTTGTATTGCCGTTTGGATTGACGAATGCACCAGCCGCATTCATGGACTTGATGCAGAGGGTTTTTCGGCCTTACCTTGATCAGTTTGTCGTGATCTTTATTGACGAAATTTTAGTGTATTCGAAGAACGAGGCTGAACATGAGCAACACTTGAGGATTGTGCTTCAGACTTTGCAGGAAAATAAGCTTTTTGCTAAATTCAGCAAGTGTGAGTTCTGGTTGAACCAGATATCTTTTCTAGGCCATATCATTTCAGATCGAGGAATTTCAGTGGACCCAGCTAAGATTGAAGTTGTTTCATCTTGGAAGAGACCTGAGACGGTGTCAGAGATTCGGAGTTTTCTTGGATTGGCAGGTTACTACCGGAGATTTGTTAAAGACTTTTCTAAAATTTTTGGACCTTTGAGCCAGTTGACTCGGAAGAAAGTTGCTTACAATTGGGATGCCAAGTGTGAATCCAGTTTCCAAGAATTGAAGAAGAGACTAACTACAGCTCCTATACTAGCTTTACCTGAGGGAACAGAGAACTTTGTTGTCTACAGTGATGCATCTAAAGAAGGATTGGGCTGTGTTTTAATGCAGAATGGTAAGGTGATTGCCTATGCTTCTAGGAAATTGAAACCTTATGAAGTTAATTACCCTACACATGATCTTGAGTTAGCTGCGGTTGTGTTTGCATTGAAGAAGTGGCGTCATTACTTGTGGGGTTGTAGATTTGAAATATTTACTGACCACAAAAGTCTCAAGTATTTGTTTTCACAGAAGGATCTGAATATGAGGCAGCGGAGATGGCTAGAGTTATTGGGTGGTTACAACTGTTCTATTAACTATGTGCCAGGTAAGGCAAATGTTGTTGCTGATGCTTTGAGCCGAAAGGCTACTGTTGCAAGCTTGATTATCAAGGACTGGGAGACTTTGGAAGAAATTTGTTCATGGAAACCAGAAGCTACTGAGGTAGGGATTCGGTTTGCTAGTTTGCAGATTCAGTCAGGGTTGCTAGCACAGATCAGAGAGGCTCAGAAGACTGATCCTCACATCTTGAAGATCCAAGAAAAATCAAAAGGGGGAGAGTCGGAGTTTAAATTACATGCAGATGGCATTTTCAGATTCAGGGATAGAGTATGTGTTCCTGATGATCCGACTTTAAAGAATGAGATCCTGTCCGAGGCACATAATTCGAGGTATACGATTCACCCGGGCAGTACAAAAATGTATAGAGATTTGAAACAACACTTCTGGTGGAACAATATGAAGAGGGAGATTGCTGGGTATGTATCCAGATGTTTGACTTGTCAGAGGGTTAAAGTTGAGCATCAGAGGCCAGCCGGACTTCTACAGCCATTGTCGATTCCGCAATGGAAGTGGGTACATATAACAATGGACCTTGTGACCGATCTTCCTAGATCTCCGAGAGGATGTGATTCTGTTTGGGTTGTTGTGGACCGCTTGACTAAAGTTACACATTTTATTTCCGTGAACAAACAGGATAGCCTTGATAAGCTAGCTGAGCTTTATGTTGCTAATATTGTGAGATTGCATGGTGTGCCACAGAGTATAGTGTCAGATAGGGATCCCAGATTCAGATCTCGTTTTTGGCAGAAGTTGCAAGAGGCCATGGGAACTAAGTTGAGCTTCAGTACTGCTTATCATCCGCAAACTGATGGCCAGTCTGAGAGAACCATCAGGATCTTGGAAGACATGCTTCGAGCATGTGTGCTTGACTTTGGGAAGAATTGGGAGAAGTTTTTGCCTTTAGCGGAGTTCGCCTACAACAATAGTTATCAATCTACTATAGGTATGGCTCCCTACGAGGCGTTGTATGGTCGAAAATGCAGATCCCCGTTATATTGGGAAGAGGTTGGAGAGATGAGAACAGTTGATCCGACTGTGTTACCTGAGATGATTAAGATGGTAGATAATGTTCACCTTATTCGCCAGCGTATGCTTACAGCTCAGAGTCGTCAGAATAGTTATGCGGATAAGCACCGTCGGGATCTTGAGTTTGATTTGGGAGATTGGGTATTTCTTAAGATTTCACCACGAAAGGGATTGATTCGGCACTGTAAGAGCGGGAAGCTTAGTCCCAGGTATGTGGGTCCGTATGAGATCACCGAAAAGGTAGGTCCTTTGGCTTATCGATTAGCTTTGCCTCCGAGCTTGTCGAGACTACACGATGTGTTCCACGTGTCTATGTTGAAGAAGTATCATCCAAACCCTTCACATGTGTGACGCCCGAGATTTTAGCCGTACATTTATTTACTATTGCATCTATTGTTTGCGCATTTCCTTCTGTGCTTTATTAACTGTCTTCTTTAGCTACTATTCATCCCGTTTTCAAGCTATATTCTATTAGATAATTAGCATTTTTATTAAATCACATTAATTGTTAGAGGAGTGGGAAAAATGTGCATTTGAGTTTAAAGCGATAGGAGCCTTCGTTTAGAAAATGATTTGTGAAAACTAGTGAATAGTGTTATGTATGAAACATAATGTTTTAGTTAGCTAACTTAATTTATGTGCAATGAACTTGTTTTAAAGCTAACTAAGCTCATTTTAATAAACCATTTAAGCACCCCTCTTGACCCCACCCATAACCTACTCATTATATAGCAAAAATAAGCTCAAAAACACAAAAAAAAAGAGAAGAAATGTGCAGGAATTACTGTAGCATGGCCGAAAATACCAAAGGAGAAGGAAAATAGAAGATTTTGCTTCAACAACCTTGCATCTTGAGCTCCTAGCTTGATCTTGGGAGGGTTTTGAGCATCCTAGGGCCTTCAACAAGCTTCATTGTCTTCAAAAATTGTGAGGGAGATGCATTTCATTTCTTTTAAAGTTCATGCTCTTATGTTGAATTTTCTTGATTTGTTGATATTAGCTATAAAACTTGTTATGAATGCTTGCTATGAGTTATTTGATACCTATAGAGTTAACTTTTATAGTTTGTTAGAAGATTCCATGGTTGAATGCATGTATTGATCAAAAGAGATGATGAATAGTGCCTAGAATTAGGGTTTTGAGAAAAATTGCTAATTAGCTTGAATTGATGCTTCAATTAGGTGCTCTAAACCCTAGTGAAGTTAGTTGAAAAGCCACGTGAGGTTGAATCACTCAAAATCGAATTTAATTGCATAAATAGCCGACTTTAAAAAGGGGACTTTTTCCGTTGAGCAATCCGGGCAAGTTTGGGCATTGATTCGGGTATCCTTGGGTTAAGGAAGCACCTTTGGTGCTTTCGTTTCATGGAAATGGGGTTCGGTTAGTATAGTTGTAGTTCAAATCCGTTCGGGGCCTTCCCGAACTTTTGTTGCTAAAATGTGTTTTTATGATCCTAAAAGGTGCATTTGGGTTTAATTAAGAATATAGAAAGACTAGGATATGATTGGGAATCTTGAACCATGCTTAGGAGAAAGAAAACTCGGTTAAAGAAAGAGGAAATGTAGTTTTTAGCCATTTTAGTTGCATTTGGAACTTGTTGTGTGTTAGTAATGCCTTGCATTGAATATTAATGATATATTTAACCTATTTGAATAGATTATTGGAATTAATTGTGTTGATTGCTCCTTTGGTATCTTTATGCTAATCTCGTACTTATGTGAATTTATATCGTGCTTATTTGTGAGGGCGTCCTACTTTGTCGTCTCTCTTATGTGTTATGTGTTACATTGATTGCTTATGACTTGTCTTGGGTTGCGCAACCTTTTTCGGACATGGTAGCGTCGAGAAACATGGGCGGCGTCGGGCTTGCCGTGCTCCCTCGACTACCATGGTGCCTATTCCCTTTCTCGCTGAGGCATACTCCACTACCCCAGAGGCGTGGTTCACCTGCTGGGCATGGACCTACCTCGGGAGAAAGGGTCGTAGGATCGAGATACATCCGGAGTATCCCAATTGTTGGTGTTTGGGGTTTGCCGGAATGTTCGTGATGCTCGTGGATCGTGGCTCGTGATCGAAGACTTGGAAGTGGAACCGTATCCTTTTTAAAGTGATTAATTGCTTGGCTTATTGTCTTGTTGGTTTACGTGGCTTATATATGTTTTCTTGTGTTGCATATCATGTTGCTCGTTGGCATGTTGTATCACCTCCCTCGCTGGGCAACATTGTTGCTCATTCCTCATTTAATATGTTTCAGGTGAAGCTGAGGTGAATCCTCAGTTGATAGAAGAAGAGGAAGAAGTGTTAGTTAAGCAATTTTGGTGGCTTCTTGTGTGATAAGGTTGTCTAAAATGAGAAGCTTGCATGGAGTTGTTATTGATTGCCTTTTTGTGACCTTGAGGTCTTGAGTATAATTGGTGAATGTAATAATTTGTAATCTTGTATGTTGGATATAAAGTGGAATGACATGTAATAATCCATAGTAAACTTATTCTTTTGCATGCTTGTGTGATTAACAAACTTGGAAGTAGAACTTGGCTATTGTTGTATCTAACTACCTATAGTTAAAATTAGAAATGCTTTGCTTGCTTGTGTGTTATATGTAATTGTTGTTCCAAGGCTCGGATGGCCTTGTGATCGCGGGTGGCCCATAAAAATCTTGGAGGATTGGTTATAAGAGTTGCTGTTTGTGGATCTAGCATCATGGGTGTCCTTGTGCAGGTACCAGTTTAGTCCTATAAACAGGGGAGACTCCGTCCGTTTTCCCCTAAAATTTTATGCCCGGGGTTTGGAATTGGGTGAGAATAGCATGATAAATAGGAGTTCCGGTCTCGTGAGGGATCGAGGCGTTACAACATGTACTTGAACCAGAGCCTTTGCAGATTGAAGAGAAGTTGTCATATGAAGAGAAACCGATTAGAATTGTGGATCGGAAGATTCAGGAGCTTCGCAGAAAGAGTATTCTGTTAGTAAAGGTTCTGTGGAATCATCATGGGTTTGAGGAAGCGACTTGGGAAAGAGAGGACCAAGTTCGGGATAAGTATCTGGAGTTGTTTGTTGACCAGGTAAGAATTGCGTGGGCGCAATTGTTTTAAGGGGGAGAGGGTGTAATACCCGAGCCCGGAATGTGAATTTTTCTTGTTTATTATTTTGAAAATTATATTTCCTTAAATTCTTTATGAATTAATTGTTACTTTCTCGCTGACGCAACGTGCATTGTATTTAAGGAGCGATAGCTAGATAACGATTTCCAGTCCTTAGTAAATAGTGAAACTAGTATTTAGATGACTTAAATTTTATATTTTAAATGTTGCTAGCTTTATTTGATCTTACCTTAGCTAAAATGGCTTTAAAACGCTCAAAATAGGGCCTTTTGACCAAGTTTTTAAGTTTTTGACCTAGCCCTTTGACCCTTTGACCATTTGACTCTTAAATAAGCAATTAACTAAGCAAAATAAAAAAAAATAACAGCAGCAAAACAGCAGCTCTGGCCGTGAGTCTCCAAGAGAAAAAAAAAACCTTTCAAACTTCCAAACGATCAATCTTCGCGTGAGCTTGTGCGGGGTGGTTTCCGAGGCAACCAACGTTGTTTTCCTAGCGACTAGGAGTGCCTAAGGTGAGGGAAACATGTTATTTGCGCATTTATACGTTGTGTATGTTAACTTTGTCAATTTTTAGATTTATCCGTCGATCGTTATTTAAAGCGATTTGATGCTTCTAGAATGTTCCTTGGCATTTGTAGAACATGTATTTATAGCTTTGTAACATTTTCTGCGGTTAAATGTTGTGATTGCAAATTAAATTGTTAAATGAATAGTGTTTTATGAATAGTAAAACCTTGAAACGTTGAAGTTGCGCTGTTATGCTTTCTGTTGATGTAGAAATGTGCTAGGTACGCTAGAATGCCAAAATGTGTGGTTTGTTTGGGTTGCATAGTGGAAAAAATGAGAATTAAGCCTTTGGGAAAGTCGGGGTCGTTTAGGTTGGCTTTAGCATTTTCTCATTTTGCGTGTTGGCATTGCTTCGGGAAGCCATGGAAGCACTTTTGGTGCGATTATGGCGTTGGTTGGGTGTTTGGTTGTTATAGTTGTAGTTCAAACGAGAAAGGGGGAAAACGGGGCTTTGCGCGAGTTCTAGGGTAAAGTAAGGTTTCGGGGTCTTTAGACGTGCCTTATGGTGA
The DNA here is from genome assembly GCA_037974665.1 of Ehretia macrophylla. NCBI lineage: Eukaryota > Viridiplantae > Streptophyta > Magnoliopsida > Boraginales > Ehretiaceae > Ehretia > Ehretia macrophylla. Next base: position 49,158,025 of record CM075781.1, read on the forward strand.
CCTAGGAGGGTTGGCGAAGTCGGTTTCCAGAACTCGTGGCTCGTTTGGAAATGGTAGCGTTTTGATAGTTGGGGCCGATTTGTGTTTTTGTGTGTTTTCTTGTCTTTATGCTTATAGAATGCTTAGAATTACTTGAAATACTTGTTTGAGTTGTTTTGGATTGAATTGCTTATCAATTGCTGCTATTGCGTGCGAGAGTAACCTACTTTGTTATTCTCCCACGTGTGGCTTTATCGCTTGTTTATCGCCTTGTATCGAGTCTTGCATTGCATAGTGTCTCGCGCGTGAGTGATGGGCCTCTCTGGGTAGCCTTGGGTTGCCAGTGTTGGTTGCTCTAGCTCCGCTGCTATTCCCTTTCTCGCTTGGGTTGCCTCCTAAGGGGATTTGGGACGTAGGTTGATGGATCTTTCCGGGGTATTCCAAACTGGTGTTATAAGGTGGTTTGGGCCGGCGCGTCGTCATCGAATTCGTGTTTGAAAGTTGCTCGTGAAAAGAGTATCGTATCCTTTGAATGAGTGTTTGCAGCTTTAAATACTTGTCTTGCTTTATTGTTGGCTTTGGTTGTATCTCTATATGATTTGTATGTATTGCTTGGCTAAATTGCATTGCATACTCCTTTCATCTCCGTCCTTGAGACCAATTGCCCTCGCTGAGCAATAGTTTTTGCTCATTCCTCTCTATACTATGTTTTTACAGGAGTAGTTGAAGCAGACCCTCTCGAGGTAATAGAGGAGGAGGAGCAGGTGGAGGTGTTTCCGTAATAGCACTTCTCTGCTTTGCTGGTGGTTGGTTACCAGTTTTTGTGCGAACCTTGCTTGTTATGTATATTGCGTGGAGGTCACTTAATTTTGAGGCTTGTAGCCTTATATATATTTCCTAGTTTGAGGCCTCTATGGTCTTATGTTGTATAAGTTGAAAGAATGTAAAGTTGTAACTTACACTCTTGTGACTAGTAAGAAAATGCATGCTATTGGAATTGATTAGTGGCATAAATACTTGTGTAGTATGCATATCATTTTTGGCTTGGAAAGTTGGATAATAAGAAATGTATGTTTTGAAGAAAGTTGGCTTGTTTTGATTATTATATGGCTTTCGCAAGTGTTATATTGATTTTAGGGTTTTCGGATTGTCCGCGGTACAGAGGAGACTCCGTCCGTGTGTCGGGTCCGGGCTTGGCCTTTTGCGGGGTCGGGTCAGGGCGTGACAATCTCTCGGTTTATTTATGTTAAGTCTCATTGTTGTGAGCTTTGAGCTTTGATAATGTTGTGTCACCTCGGGAGGCATCCTGGGCTGCGGGCACAGTTATCATGGCTAATCCATATCTCGCATGGGCAGAGAGGCCATGGTGTGTGTGTCTAGGTCAAGGTACCTCAGGAATTGTGTCATTGAGTTTGGAGGAGTTGTTGAGCATGGAATTGGTGTACGGAGCTTCATCAGTAAATGTATTGTATCCTTATTATGTGTTTTCAGTTATTACTATTATTGCATTTATAATGATTATTGATGTTATTGTGTGTTTACTGACTCAAAGGATTATTTCCAAGGAGTTTAGTAGACCTTGCTCGAGATCTATCGGATCCTCGCTGGGCTTATTTTATATAAGCTCACTCTCTATTATTGCATGCATACAGGTGTCCTTGAGCAAGATTACGGATACGTGCCTCAAGAAGCTGAGAATGTGCTTTATGTGGACGAGTCTTGTGTGCCGAAGTCGTTGCCATGAATTTGTCTTAGTTGTTGTAATATGTCATATTGTATAGCTTACTCAATTATAAGACTTATGTATGACGGTTTAGTAGTCTTTCTTTTGATCATGTTTAGATTACTAAGTTGGTTTATAATCTATTTTGAAATATATGTATAGTTTATATACGAAGTTGGAACGGAGGCGTATAATTATGAACGGATTGTTGAAGGAATGATAATTGTATAATATGGTTATGTTGGATGTTGTTAATTTAACTGAGGAGTTGGTTGTTGAATGGTTTGTGGAGTTAGTTGAATGATTTTCTAAAGAGGTTGGTTTAGAGTCTCGGTGTCTTAATTTCTGTCGTTATACTGCCAAAATTCCGTTGCGTCCTGACTGATTGTAGGTGGGGTCGAGTTGGGGCGTGACATTTAAGTGGTATCAGAGCGCATGTTAGCTGTCAGCTGGGGTATCCTCGGAATGTAGGTAGTGGTCTAAGCATGCAAGTATGTATTAAGTGAAAGAAAAGTGAAACATATGTTAATATGTTTAGGTGATTAATTTACTTATGTGTCTAACTTTCTATGTGACCAAAATGCCTTGTGTGTTAAGTGAACTAATGTGGTCAATATGTTTTATGTGATAACGTGCTATACATACTCAATGTGTTGTAATTAATGTGCATTATGTGATTAATGTGCATTCTGTGATTAATGTGTATTATGTGACAATTGTGTTTTATGTGATCAAAGTGCCTTATGTGAAGTTTGTTGCTTATGTGACTTTAATTATTTATAACTTACTTCTGTGATTTAACCTGTTTATGTGGTGTTGGCTTCTTATATGCTGAATTGTGTGTTATGTGATAATGTTATATTATATGATAATCATGCATTACGGTGTACCTGTTTTCATGTGATGTAATTGTATATATTCTATAACTGTAGGTGATTCTTTTAGGTGAAGTAAGGATGACTGCAAGAGTTTTCGGAAATAGAGATAGGCCATGATTTTGAATTATTATTATTCTAGAAGTTTATCAGTTAGATTTTAATTGTTATATTTATGGATTTTAGTTTCGGCTTAGTGGATTGATCTTGATGTTCCTTTAGCGAGAATGAAATTGTTCGAGGAAATAGCAATGTATCTTGATGATTATAATTACTTTTGTTGCCATGTTTAACTTGTTATTACTTGGAGATGGATCATAAGTTGAGATTTCTGTGAGGTTGTGATTAGACACTTTTGGAGTCTCAACTCTGACTATACTTTCTTGAGGCTATTTTAGAATGAATTTATTTGAGGAATTAGTGATGTATATTTGTGAATGGAATGAACTGTGGTATAACATGTGAATATGTCTACTATTTGGGATTGCTATATTATTAATGGGTATTTTGGAGTTTTGATCTTTAAACCTTGGAGACAATTGGAGTGATTCCTGACTAAAGTTACTTTATTCGAGGATGTAATTGTTGGGAGATAGAATTATTTGAGGAAATAAGAATGCATTTTGGTGACTGAACATTTACTTGCCTACATCAAGCTTTTGGGTTCTAGGTAGTATGACTTTCTAAATTGTTGATTGGGGATTCTCCTATGTTATAATAGGTTAGTATGAATCTGTATTGTGTTATCAGATTTTGGAGTCTTCATTAGTTAATCTTGTTGGGTAATCGGTGATTTATCTTGTTTGGTGATTGGTCTGGTACGGAATGTAAAATTTTGGAGTGATTTATCTTGTTTGGTGATTGTTATGACTCCTTAGGTTCTTTAGATCTCCTTAGTGTCTTGTTTTGGAGGAAGATAGATTGTAGGATTTGACTTGTTGGTGTTTAAGTGTGTAGGTGGGACACCCTTCTTGTACTTCATAATTCTATCGGTCTTATTATTCTTTTCTACTCTATTCTCACTTATTTGAGAGAGGGTTACACTTTTCTAGCCTATCAATTGTTTCTTGAAAGTTTGCTTATTGGATTAATGGATCCTATACTCATTTGACATTGTTTCTATTCTTAACATTCATATTTGTTTCTTATAGCAATGTCGCTTATTGGAGTTAAGGTTTGAGACTTCTATATTTCATTCTATATCTCCAGCCATTGATTTCAATATTTCATTTCATCCTATTACTATTCATTTGAAAGTAATCTCTCCGTTGGTATACCATTTTACTTATTCGAATTTCACTTGCTTGATGTACTCCCTACCTAAGTACATCATTGTCATTCTTGTTGATCTTTGTTAATCCTATTGTTTTATTATTAAATCCTTGTCATTACTTTGTTTGTAATTGCTCATTTAATATACTCAGCACTATCCTTTCTTATTTATACTTCTTTGGTTATTGCGTGCTGAGATACTCATTATCTTGACACTCATATTTTCTATTGAATTAATCATCTCTTATCTCTTAATTTCATTTCACTTCAAGTACAACTTACTTGTTGGTCCCTTGAACAATCATCAAGAATTGAAATGTTTACTTGTTCAGGAATGTTTGTTCATCATACTCAGCACTGTTTTGATCCGTCATCATCCTTTGTTCGTACTTATTTAACTGATAGGTGCTGAGACATTTCTTATCTTAGTTATCATGCTTCCTTATTAAACTATTAACCTCTTGATTCTCTAACCTGTTTGACCTCTTGTTCCCTTGATTGTTGGCTCGAATATGACTTTCCATATACTTATTTCATTGTAAATTTCATAAGAGCTATATTCTGACCAATGTCACTTTTGAGACATTCCATTGATCAATAATCATTCATGTTATCGTAAATGAGTTTTTAAACCCTCGTGGTGTTCATATAGCTCTTGTGTGTAGTATGAGATGATTGATAATTAGTGGTGTCATGCTAAGACTTTGGAGTTACGATTTCTTTCATATGCAATATGATATGAGGTAGGAGAGAATTATGAATTGAAGATTGTCTTGGAATTATGATCATCAACTTGCAGTCAACAGAGTTTGTGTTTTTGAGGTCTTTGGTTAGGTATCATCCTAAGAGATAAATGAGAACTAAGAGAAGTATTGTTAAGTGTAACGATTGAAGATTTATTTGTCTGTCAGTTCGAGAATTGCACGGACGCAATTGTTTTAAGGAGGGGAGAATGTGAAACCCCAGTTTTCGTGTTTACCTCGATTTGCATGTCTTTACCTCGATTTGCGTGAATTGACCTGTTTATGTGCTATATGACTTAGAATGTGTTAAATATGTGATTAATACTCCTAATACATGCTAAGTGTGCATTCATGAAATTTTCATCAAAAACGGAATCAAAAATTTTATCGCCGATTTTGGTGAATAGTATTTTCGAACACCTGTCCGCTAAAATTTTTACAAGGGTATTTTAAATGTCTTAAAAACTAGTCCTCTATTATTAATAGACCCATATTTGATAAAAATTGATTCTGAAACAGAATAGTAATTTAAATAGACTTTTCAGGCGAAAAATAACGTTTTTGAGCCAAATAGTGATTTCTTCTAAACCCGATTCTTGCATTGACTATTGTTGACCTAGTATATATTAATATAAATGTATTTATAGGTGGTATTAAATGATTTTAGATTAATTGTGCATTCAAAAGACATTTGAAAATAAATAATATGACTTTTCACCTTCTTTTGCAAAAATCGCGTTTTAAGCCGACTCGGGTGAAATTGTTTGATTGTAAAACTTCTTGTCACCTAGAAATAATCTACTTGAACTATCTTGAGTGTTGAATAATTGTTTTGAACTTTGGTGATCAAGAAAATGCATTTAAAGTCAAGAAAACACAAAAAATGCTAAGTTTCGACTTTGACTATTATTTAAATGGTTGACCAACAAGCTTATATCACCAACACACACTCACAAAGCACAAAAACATCCCAAAAACACACACAAAACCGTGGCTCCTTGGAGGAGAAAGATGAAGGCATTTTCAAAGCATTTTTCTCATAGATTTTGCATTTCAAAGCCGAATTGAGTGATTCAAAGCTTGATTTCACTTGTTTGGCATCCATTCTACACATTTCTTGCATCAAAACACATCAAAGGTGAGAGAAAAATTCTAGATCTCAAAACTCATATTTTGTATTTATGCGTATAAATGATTATTGAACCGTTAGAATGTTAATCTGATGTTAGATTATTGCCCCTTGCATGCTAGGGATCATTTAGCTGTAATACTACGAGTTTTTATCGGTTGTAGCATAATTTTTATTTTTCGGGTATTTAAATTTGATTAATTTGTTCAAAGTTGATTAAATTGAGTTGTGTTGATTGGAATCGATTGCTGTCGATTTTTAAAAGTTTGTTAATTACGTGATAGCGCCGTTGTAATGCCGAATTTTTGATTGTGATGTTCGTGCCAAAATCCAAAAATTTCAGCCATGATATCTTAGGGTTTTAGGGTTATTGGGCATGATTTGGATGTGTTTTGGTTAGTTTCTGAGGGGGCTAATGTAGTTGATTGAATGGATGAGTGTTTGAAACTGATTTGGAGTTGTTTGGATTATTAGAATGTAAGATATGATTATTTGAAGTTTAGGTTAGCTTTCTTTAAATTGTTGAATTGAGCCTTAGTTGGTTGGGGGTGGTTTGAGTGATTGAATTGTGAGTTGATGATGGGTAAACTAGGGTTTGATTGTGTGTTTAATGCATGTTCGGTTAGATGGCCTACTTTGTCATCTAACTTAGTTGTTTGTTGTTTAATTAAATATTGATGTTATATTGATGTTATATTGATTATTATTGATTACGGGAATCGGGCACTTTTGTTGCTGATCTCCCAGATTATTGATTGATTATTGAGTACGGGAATCGGGCACTTTTGTTGCTGATCTCTCGGTTTATTTATGTTAAGTCTCATTGTTGTGAGCTTTGATAATGTTGTGTCACCTCGGGAGGCATCCTGGGCTGCGGGCACAGTTATCATGGCTAATCCCTATCTCGCATGGGCGGAGAGGCCATGGGGTGTGGGTCTAGGTCAAGGTACCTCAGGAATTGTGTCATTGAGTTTGGAGGAGTTGTTGAGCATGGAATTGGTGTACGGAGCTTCATCAGTAAATGTATTGTATCCTTATTATGTGTTTACAGTTATTACTATTATTGCATTTATAATGATTATTGATGTTATTGTGTGTTTACTGACTCAAAGGATTATTTCCAAGGAGTTTAGTAGACCTTGCTCGAGATCTATCGGATCCTCGCTGGGCTTATTTTATATAAGCTCACTCTATATTATTGCAAGCATGCAGGTGTCCTTGAACAAGATTATGGATACGTGCCTCAAGAAGCTGAGAATGTGCTTTATATGGACGAGTCTTGTGTGCCGAAGTCGTTGCCAAGAATTTGTCTTAGTTGTTGTAATATGTCATATTGTATAGCTTACTCAATTATAAGACTTATGTATGATGGTTTAGTAGTTTTTCTTTTGATCATGTTTAGATTACTAAGTTGGTTTATAATCTATTTTGTAATGTATGTATAGTTTATGTACGAAGTTGGAACGGAGGCGTATTACTATGAACGGATTGTTGAAGGAATGATAATTGTATAATATGGTTATGTTGGATGTTGTTAATTTAACTGAGGAGTTGGTTGTTGAATGGTTTGTGGAGTTGGTTGAATGATTTTCTGAAGAGGTTGGTTTAGAGCCTCGGTGTCTTAATTACTGTCGTTATACTGCCAAAATTCCGTTGCGTCCTGACTGATTGTAGGTGGGGTCGAGTTGGGGCGTGACAAGGACTAGCATTAGTCTATTATAAATAAGACTATCTAGATTGAATTTAGCTGTCTTGCACCACAAGGGTGGGTGTACCATATTAGATTAGGTTAGAGTAAGAGTACATACGCCTTTAGGTAGGTGTATAAGAGTCATTATTGTAGTAGTTTCTGTAAGTAATAAAGAATAATATTTTGTGGATGTAGGCTATGCCAAACCATGTTAAAATATTATTGTGTTTCCAATGTATCTATGTGCACCATCCTTCCAACACTATCATACAGTCATATGCATATGCCCTTTGCTTTTGGAGACAATTAATTTATAACTGTTGAACTAACTGATATAACTGTAATCGCAGCACTCAAACCAAAGATTTTTACTAAATTTGCATATTAACTTGAGAAATAAATACAACACTTAATGCACTTTTGCTGCAATGTAAGGTGATCTTGAAAGTGAAGAAACTGGACTAAAAAACAAATTAAAGTACAAGTCAAAGAGTTGATGAATAGTAGAGATTTGGGAATCGGTGGAAAAAGACAAGCTTGTAGAGAAATAATTTGGCCAAACCAAGTGCAAAAACGGACTCAAAACGTTGAAAAAACATAGAAATAGCCTTGGTCAACTTTTGGATCAAAGTTAAAGCTTAAAAGTCAAAATTCTCAGCAACAAAGCGCTCGAGCGCATCTTAGTGTCATGCTCGAGCACACCTCAGTGTAGCGCTCGAGCGCACCTCAGTGTCACGCTCTAGCATACCTCATCCGCGCTCTAGCACACCTCCCGCACCGCTCATACCGGCGACACTACAACATGTAATTGGACTACCAAAGGCGTGCCCGAGCGCACTGCCCAAACCGTAGCCCGCAAATGGACCAACGGGAACTCACTGCACACCGTGCTCGAGCGCCGCCCCCAATTTCAGTCTAAAAACACCCCTAACCCCAGTGGTGTTGATATATAATTTTTGTTCAAAGTTTTACTTTATTAGATTTTATTTAGTTAATAGATTAGAATTATTATAGTTATATTTTTGTCAAACATGAAGGAAATTGTGCCCGGGTAGCTACATTGCAGGGGAACTATTACCCACTTTAATTGGAGGAAAAGCCCGATAGTTACGCCCGTGGAATCTCTACTCAACCTGTTACTTCAGAAATACGAGTTCATCTAATGGGGGGGCCTTTCTTTACTCTCTTTTAGTTGTGTAGCTCATACTTATTTTTAATGTCTGAATAGATCTATTATCTAGGGTAGGATAATTTGATTCCAATGCAATATTTGGCTTCGTTATTCAGTTCATTATTTTCTTTCATATATATTATACTTGTAGCTAATGTTATGATTGCTTTACATTCGTGCCATATATCCGAGCTTTAATAGTGAATCTATCGGTTGTACTATAGTTTCCATGAAGTTATAGGTTGTACCATAATTTCTACTTGTGAATCTGTTAATTGCTTAGTTTAGTTAAATCGCCTAGTCACTTTAGATTACAAGGACAGATCTATACTTCGGCTAGATAAAGGACTCGATGATAGAACGACACCTATAATTAAAATAGCGACCGAGACTTAATTATTTAATGTTTGAGTAGATCTATTATGTAAGGAATGATATTGTAAATGATGGTCTTTTAATTTATGGTCTCGGATTCGGATAATTTAATTTCAATGCCATATATGGCTTTCATTATTCAATTCATTATTGTCTTTCATATACATTATACTTGTAGTTAATGTTGAATTAGACTTAGGAAATTAACTAGGTTAGGCTTGTAGCTTAATCCGAACATTGAATTAGAGAATCTTGAACCCGAACTTAGGTTAATTGCCTCATTGCATATCCGACCCCTAGATCATTTCCCTTGGATTTGACAAACTAAACTTTAGGTTAATTTATATTTTCTTTGTCACGACACTCCAACTCATAAACTGTCACATTTTCACTTGAACACTTTCTCATACTTATTCACGAACTAACTTAGAAGCCTCCCTATAGATTCGACCCCGCACTCTAGCACACTATACTACACTGATCCGTGTACTTGCGGGTTTAAAACTTGGTTAATTTTGCATACATTTTATATATCGACGAGTAGCGATCACTAACTATCAACAATCGTGTTCCATGGCCAACTAATACATATCAATACAATTGATTCTACTACTAGTTCCATATCTATTGATTATAACTATATGTTAAGGTAGAAAATCTGGAAAGCTGAACTAGGCTTCGGCCTGCAAAAAGGAACATTGTGGGTTGAGCCCACGTTAGCCGTCCGATGATCAAGTTAGTGACCTTCTTAGTAATGAAGAAGATAGATCTAAAAAAGAGTGTGTAGAATGTATTTGATACTTTTTATATGAGAATGTGAATACTATATATATATTTGTGAGAGATTCTGTTTCCTCTCTCCTCCCTGATTCTCTGGAATAGTGTCAAAGTTAGTTACAACAACTTTTTCTATGGTCTCTTGGATACATATCTAGCATGAGCCCTCCAAATTACTGACATTTGCAATGCTCATGACCTCGAGAGTAATGGATCTTAGGCTGAAGTCACCAGTGGCCCTAGCTATATGCTTCATCACAAGAATATTTTAGTAATTGTGCTTGGGCTTGGAAATTTACCTCATATCACTATATGTGGCTTGTCCCTCGTTTAAGTTATTGTCTTCTTCTCAAGATTATCTTTGAGGGCACATAGACAAAAGACCTTCCTTTCGCAAGATGGACTTGTATTTTTGGCAACAACCTAGACGATGGTGCTCCCAATGAACATGGTTGATACGTATTTGCCCAAGTGTGGGTTCATTCACAATATTCAAGCCTCTATGCATATGCGGCTTAAGCACACTATGCTAGCGTATGACATACTTTATAGTGTAAACAGATTCATAGGAGATGAACCACTCACACTTCAAACTAATCTCCCCATTTATAGTTCCATATATTGTTATCTACTCTTTCATGTTTAAATTCTTTGATGAGCTCCAACGATAGATTTTGTTTTGTTCCAGAATGCTATTGACAACAGAATGTATAATTACGAATTTCAAGCACCAACAAACTATGAGATTAAAAGGCATACGAGCAACATAAGCCCTTGACAATAGTGTGGTTCTAATCAAATACACTCAAGCTATAGCAACCCGGACCTAGCATGTAGTGATTAACACTTAATTACATATTCCTATGTATTCATTCTAAATGAAAGTGCATAATTATGTGATTTTTATTAATTAGTAGCATGTATTTCCCAGTATAATTTTTCTTATTCTTGAAAAATGTGCAAATTATGTGTAATTAATTTAAATCAAATAATTATTCTTGTATTATATTTATTTGTAATTATATCCTTGCATTTAATTGTTAGCTTTTCATAAATTTCATTTATTGGATAAGTAGCTCCAAGTCCAGATACAATTTTCAACTATTTTATTTAATTATTTGGCATACACGATTATCTTGTTTTAACTAATTCCAGGCCACGTTCATTGAGAAAATTTTATTTAGAGCATTTTGGGATAGTCCTGAATGAATAGTGTACTGTAAATGAATAGTAGCTAGAGTAGACTTTTAATTCGGCCATTAAGTGAACTAGTCTAGCGTTGGGCTATTAGCTATCACCTAAACTAAATCATTCAAGCCCAATAGCAAGCCTAAACTAGAGCCCAAGCCATTATATCATTGTAAGCCTTTATATTAGTATAAAGAACAAAAAAATCAAAGGAAACGAAAGCTCAAGGCCGGCCAACGGAAAAAGGAAAACAAGGGTAGAAGTTTATAGGTTTCTTTGCATTTTGAGTTGATCCTGAGTATTTTAAAGAAGATTGGTGGTGGATTGGAGCAATTTCTTGCTTTTTCTAGCTACTTTGGTGAGGGATTCATACTTGATTGCATTTTCTTTTGCTTAGTATTGTTTCTTTAATGATGTTTTAGATGTAGATATTAAGTCAATGAACTTATAAATGCATGAAATGATGTTCTCTAGCTTGTTTTGTGTTATGAGTGTTCTCTTTTGTATGTTTAATAAGTGTTGCAAGAAGTTACTTTAATATTATTGTCTGTTAGTTGTTGAGCTTGAGTTGAAGATGAGTTGTTTGTTAAAAGGCTTCAAAGAAGAGCAATAGTGTTGTAAGTGTTAAAAACAAGCATAAAACTAGCAAGGTAAGCTTGGAACCAAGTAAAACAAGTTAAAGTGGAAGGTGCAAGGTGCAAGTGTGTGTGCATGCATGTGTGTATGTGTTTGAAAGGCTACCAACGCCGGCAGTGGGCTAGCATTAGCTGGGTGCTAAGTGTTCCCACTCCCCTTTTCCCTTTTGATATGCTTCAAAGTTTGCATGGAAAATGTTGTTTGATATGTGTAGTAGTTGGCTAAAGTTTAGTTCTTGTTGTAATGACGTCAGCTTGCAAGAAGCTTGACTAAAGTATGGGTTATATAAGGGTAATGCTAACTAGAAAATTCAAGAAGTGTTAGAGTATGTTATACATGCTAGACAATGGAATATATGTGACGGTTGTGTTAATTGTATACCTTAAAGTGAAGTTGCACTTTGGGAAATGCTTACTTTCATGTATTGTGTTTGAACCTCGTTAGCTAGGTAACTTGTTGATAAGTTAGAGCTTACAAGTAAAACATGACACCAAGTTGGAGGATTATGTGTGAGTAAACGTCTAAACCCAATGTAGTACGAAAAGAAATATGTTTGAAGAGATTCATGAAGTTATTAGCTAAAGTGAAGTAGTGAAGCTTGAAGTGATCGATTATCTTGTTAAATGTATGTAACTATTTGCCACTATTGAATTATGAATGCTATATTCCTTGTATGTTAATACTTAATTAAAAGGTAATATTTGCAAATCATGAAAGTTAATCTTGCTTTCCTAAGTATGTTACATATCTTCTACCTGAAGTAAGTAAGTCATGTAGCTTTAGTGTAAAACGGAGCATATCTAGTATTATTAATGTATGTTAACGTGTATATATATATTCATGTTAGTTAATCAAAGTAAAGTACTAAAGCACATCATCTAACTTTACATTAAAGTGGAGCATGTTAACGAACTTTTTGCATGTTAAGTGCATAGCAGGAGGTTGTGGCCTACTTTACCACTCCTCGTTAACGTGGTATTTCATGATTACTCAAATTATTATATGATTACGTGTTATGTGCTATTTCAAGATTCTCGCGTAACTAACAAGCTAACAAGAATTCTGGCGCTTTTGCGTTTTCAATGTTGCAGCCATCACGTTAGGCACGAATGAAATAACCTTCCACTGGGCAGCAACAGGCTTGCCGGTGGATGCTCATCCTCCGCGACGTAGTCCCTTGTCGCATGGACGGAGCACTTAAATTACTAGCCGAAAGATGCTTATAGATGGAAAGTAAAAGGTACAAAAGGTTGAGAGCACAATTTTGGTATGTCTAACGGACAATTTAAGACGTAGAATATGGTAGCAAGGACAGAAGGGACAATATTATTTAAGGTAGTGAATACTATATACCCCTTTCTAGGGTAAAAATGACTTATTAATAGTCGTTGGTATGTCAAGAATCCATAAATCATTAAGAGTTGTTTCCTTTAAGAACTCCTAAAGATTAGTGAATATTGTAAAATTTCTTAAAATTTGATATGGTCAAATCCTAACCCCTAGTATGTCATAGGTTTAACCATAAAAGTTGAAATCAAAGGCCTTGTCATTTAACCTATTGGGATTGGGCATACTAAGGTTAGGTTCACCTAAAAGGCTTGTGCTTGGGTTAGACCTACAGTAGTGTAATTAGTAAGCTATATCGATTGTAGCCTTTTAATTCCAAGCATGAACATTGATGTTTAGACCCTAACTCAGTTAATAAATCCGTAAAATTAAGCTTTAGGTGCAAACCCAATTTTCGCAACCACATATACTACGAATGGATCTTGTGGCATGGATAAACAAAAACACTAGGATAATTATGATTGAAATAAATGAGGATGACCCTTTCGTACACTCACTTCAATGCTTGGGCCTTTTTGGAGGTCCACATCAGAATTTCAGAAGCTTAATTTAGAGTTGTTTTGACTTCCAAGTCACGGTAGAATTTGTTTAAATCCAAAAAGTCCAAAAGCAATGGTAAATTATAAAATTACAAAATTAAATTACAACACACTTTTAATTAAGTCCAGGAGTCGAATGTGATTCGGGATGGTAAATGATTCATAATATTCAAGTATAATGTTATGAATTCATATTTAAAGATTAAATCATTCAAAAATTGGGCTACGGGCTCTCACTTCTGAAGTTGGCCTCAGATACGTAAGTGACGAGATTAATTGATTATCATGATTGGAGGTATTAGTACAACCAAACTATATCCAATCTCACAATTAATTTTTCCCTTATGTAACCTGGAAAAGTCAGTACAACCGGACTGTATCCATCTGAGCTAGTCTCGTATTGCTATTGGTTTACAAAATCGGGTGCATGACATCAAGTTTACGCATGATTAATCAAGAAATACTTATCAAGAAAAGAAAATACAAGGCTAAAATTAATTTGAATCCAAGAATTATATACAAAGAATATCCTCACTTATTACCACCCCGAATCTTGGGTATAATGTGCCATAATAACAATTACAATATAGAAAGCCATATAGAAAATCAAGAAATCTAAAGAATACTTATCGAAAATAGCCGATCTTGATTCTCTGAAATGACTTTGATTTGGCTATGGCCTCCTCGATTCGGTCTTTGAACTAAACAAAATTACTTCTAAACTAAAAATATAAGCTAACAACAAAAAGAGAAAAAATCTAAGCAAAAATGAAGGTGTCAAAATATTATGGAGAAAATGGGTATTTATAGGATAAAATTGGGTATTATTCTGATGGTTACTATTCACACGTACTATTTGTACAATACAATTCAGACAGTTTCTATTTGCATAATACTATTCACGTGTTGACTATTACATAGTATTATTCAAATGGTTACTATTTGCACAATACTATTCATGTGTTTTGCACACTGTTTTACTATTCACAAGTTGAATATTACTATTCACGCGTTGGCCGTTGACTTTATTTTGACCAAAATGTGACTAAGGCTATTTTAAGGTTTTTCGGCATCTTGAGTCTGTTTCCGCACTCAGTTTGGCCAAATTCAATCTCAATTTGCTCATGTCAAGGTTATTCTACCTTCTTCCTTTAGTGTTGTATCGACGATCGTTTTCAAATATTGACTTTTGACATCATTTTTCTCATTTCTCATTCAAAACCTACATTGCACTAAATTTGTATCAAATGTTGTGTTTAAGTTTACAAGAATAGTGCAATCGTACATGATTTAATGGTTTAAAATACGAAAAATATAAATTTATCACATACGTGCGACATAAGCCCTTGACAATAGTGTGGTTCTAATCAAATACACTTCAACGCTTAAATTACTAGCCGAAAGATGCTTATAGGTGGAAAGTAAAAGGTACATAAGGTTGAGAGCTCAATTTTGGTATGTCTAATGGAGAATTTAAGACATAGATTATGGTAGCAAGGACAAAAGGGATAGTATTGTTTAAGATAGTGAATACTATATACCCCTTCCTAGGGTAAAAATGACCTATTAATAGTTGTTAGTACGTCAAGAATCCATAAATCTTGAGAAGTTGTTTCCTTTAAGGACTCCTAAGGATTAGTGAATATTGTAAAATTTGTAAAAATTTGATATGGTCAAATCCTAATCCTGAGTTTGTCATAGGTTTAACCACACAAGTTGGCATCAAAGGGCTTGTCATTTCACTTATTGGGATTGGTTATATTGAGGTTAGGTTCACCCACAAGCCTTGTGCTTGGGTTAGACCTACAATAGTGTAACTAGTAAGCTATATCGATTGTAGTCTTGTAATTCCAAGCCAGAACATTGATCTTTAGATCCTAACTCAGTTAATAAATCCGTAAAATTAAGCTTTCGGTGCAAACCCAATTTTCGCAACCACATATGCTATGAATGGATCTTGTACCATGGATAATCTAAAACACTAGGATAATTATGATTGAAATAAATGAGGATGACCATTTCGTACACTCACTTCAATGCTTGGGCCTTTTTGGAGGTACACATTAGAATTTCGCAAGCTTCCCTGGTTTACATATTTTTTCAGTGTAGTTCCTAATATTTAAAAAGATTCATACAGGTCCATAATATTTACAAAAGTTATTCAAAATGGTCCCCATTATTTAAACTTAGCTAATTTGGTCCTTATTGTTTTCGAAAAAATTCAATTTAGTCCCTATTATTTTTCAAAAAAATTCAATTCAATCCACGCATGTGATCCCTATTTGGGGACTAAATGAAATTTTATGGGTAACAATAGGGACTAAATTAGCTAGTTTTAAACAATATAGACTATTTTGAATTGTTTTGTAAACATTAGGAACTAATATAATTTTTTAAAAATATTAACGACCTACTTAAAAAAAACTGCAAACAATAGGGACTAAGTGTGAAATTTACTCTCTGGTGATTTATGCATGTCAGTAAATAAAACAAATTAGGATAGAGAAAAAACACAAAGAAAACAAGAAAAAGAATCATTCAATATGCATGTACGTTCATTTAAAGTTGATTTTTCATGATGATATAAATAGTATTATAGTAAACTAGGAAGAATTTTCTTATGTTGGTCAATATACCCGAAGAGTCAATGGGACATGTTTTCCTAGTTCATATAAGTAGGAACACCATATATCAACTAACCAATAAGTTACACAAGCATAGCCAAAACTAGAAGTGCATTGTCAATGCTAATGTATATGTTATTTATTATGCTATTGTCTTTGAGTATTACTTGGAACTTAAAGAATGATACCTATGTAATTCTTGAGTTATACGCTATTGCCTATTGGTTGTAATTCATATGCGAGGGCAACCTACTTTGTTGTCTCTCATTTATGTGTTTATTGGCTTTTAATGTTATATTGCCATTATTGTTGCTACGTGTGTTATCACATCGACGGTTGTGCAGCCTCATCGTCGGGATAGATGCGATGGGCCGCTCTGGGCGGCATCGGTCTTGCCAGTGTTGGTTGCCCTAGCTCCGTACCCTAATCCCTCACTCGCCTAGTGTGGAGTATGCCAGGGGGTGTGTGTAACACCCCGATCCCTCTCGAGACCGGAAGTTCTATCAATCAATCTAATCGCAACCCAATTCCAAACCCGGGCAAAATTTTTAGGGAAAACAGACGGAGTCTCCCCTGTTTCTAGGCAAAAATGCAAACCTGCGACAGCATATAAGTAGACCAGTACTGTGTCCAACCATTCACAATTCCTCAAGGCCATCCGAGCCTCGGTTCTCAACAATTAAACACAACAAGTAGATATACAATCCAAGTACCTAGACTATTCTAACTCGTTCCTTTAGACATTACAAATATGCATTGAATCCAGAACTTACTAACTTATACATAAAACATAAATGACTTTTCTTTACACATTGATTATATACATCTCATGAAATTAAAATCTTTACATCTTTGACAACTCAAGCCACATAGCACGCAAGGCAACTCTTCAAGCACGATCTATCACATAACCACGAACTTTCCAGCTAACATGGTATTTCCTGAAATGTGGTGGTGAGGAATGAGTATACACAACACGTATACTCAGTGAGGGCGAAACAGATATCGAGGTGGAGAGAAAGAAGATCGTGCAATGCAAATAAGATAATTAAGTAATATAACCGACAAGTAAAGCAATCAATATAATGAACAATACAATAACAATTAAAGAATGCGTTAACACAACCAGTCAAAGCTATACCACACTTTGAAGGCTATGGTTCACTCATACGAGCAATGTACCATTTCACGAGCAATACATCAATCTCGAGCTTGATGTTGACAACGATGACAATAAGCGCACAACCACCTTATAACTTCCACTGGGTGTACTCCGGATGTACCTCGACACATCTACGACCCAAATCTCCCAGGGTGGCACCCCTAGCGAGAATGGGAATAGGACACGGAGCTAGAGCAAACCAACCCTGGCAACCCGAGACTGCCCAGAGAGGCCCATCACTCACGCGCCTGACACTATGCAATGCAATACGAGGTACAAGCAATAAACAAGCGATAGCACAAAAGTACAGATTAGTGGCGATATACGAGATATCAAGCATTTACAATCAATATTAGCATTCAATTAACTTTTCAAGCATGATTATCATTAATATTAATAAGAACACCAATTAAACAAGTAATAGCAGTTCAAACACGGAAACGACAAATATCACTATTAAATCTCTAACTTCCAAGGGCAATTACAAGCAAACAAGCTACGGGATTAGGAAACCGATTTCACTACATTCACTTAGGTACTATAAGGCACGTTTCTATGGCACGAAACCTCACTTTCCCAATCGAAGCCCAAAAGTCCACCTACTGCGTTTGAACTACAGCTATGTTAACCGGACACTCAATCAATGCCGCAACAGCGCCAAAAGTGCTTCCATGCCCTCAATAGCAAAACCCCCAACTCAATTCGAGCTCGGTCAACACTTGGTCAAACGGCCCCTTTACGTTTCTTTGTCTAATTTCCAATTTTAACAAAGGCCGGTCCATTTTTATTGCATATTTTATCTTTCTAACATTAATGGCACCTAACCAAATCAAGAAATAGCAATTCGGATCAAAAATCCAAAATTATAGGGTTTTACTATTCAAAAACACTATTCATTATTCTTCTCCAATTTCAATTTACGTTTCTAGCCGTAAAAATTGCTAAATAACTAACAAGCAATGCTCTACGAACCCTAAGGAAGTTATTTCAAGCAATAACAGACATTATAACGCATTAAATATCAAATCTAAGAAATTGAATCAAAAATCAAATTCGAATATAAATGCACAAAAATATGAAAACCCTCGCAGAGATTGAAGAGGAAGGCTTACAAGGACCCAAGCCACGATCCTCGTCCAATTCCACGCAAGATTTTGGCTTAAAAATGCAAAATCTATTTTTTTTCTTTTTCCCTTGAGTTTTGGCCATGGGAGGGGGGGGGGGGCATGGGGGGAATTTGTGGTTTTGTTTTTATGTCAATTTTGCTTTATTTTGGCTATTTAAAAGATGACAAGGCTCAAGGGCATTTTGGTAAAAAAGGCAAAGTCAAATTCAAGTTAAAAATGGTCAAATAAGCTTATTTAATTAGCACTTAGTCTAATTCAAGTTAAAACAATGCAGTTTTAATGAAAACCAACTAAAACTAGCTAAATTAAACTAGAAACGCTATTCACGAAATCCGAAAAATATTTCTCTAACTCTTTTTTTTTATGCGCTTAGATCAAACGGTCAATAAACGATCACTATTAGAATGATAAACAATCTCTTTAAAATATAATTTTTGAAAAGTAATTTAGTTTAAAACCTACTCCGGCTCGGAGTTAATTTTCTCGTTTAGTTGAAAATAAAGTAAATAAGTATAATAAAGCAAAACCGAGTATTAAAAATAACCAAATTAGTTAATATTCATTTAAAATAATTAATGTAAGTATTACTAGAATATTTCTAAAAAGTAATATGAAATCAATGCAAAAATGAATAAATTAACTAAGTTAAACAATCAATTAAATGCATCTAAATTCCATTAAATATGTGCCGGGTTCGGATTATCATAGTGTGGGTCGTAGGATCAAGTACATTCGGAATACCCATTGGTGTAAAAGGATGCCGGTATATCGAGATTAAGTTCGTGGTTCGTGGTTCGTGGTTCGAGGGATTAGAGGGATAAGGGTTATCGATATCCTTTTTAAATGTGTGGTATTTTGTAGTTTAATGTCTTCTTTATTGTATAATTGACATTTTTTGTGATTAACTGTTGCACTTCAAGAAAATATTTTTGAAAACCTCCCCAACTAATTGTTTCCCTCCCTCATTGAGTATACATGTATTGTATGCTCACCCCTCTTTCTTACACTTCCAAGTTTAGTATGAAGCAATTGAAGGGCCTACAAGCTGTTTGGATTCCTATGCATTGAAGTGTTGCTTGCTTGTGATAGTATAATTTGTAAAGAGGAAGCCTTGTGTGTATTTGATTTATGTTGATGAAAGAATGTAATAGTTAGTTTGTTGATGAATGGTATGAATTGTATAGGCATGTAATAACTTTTCACCTTGCTTTACTGTTAATGTTGCATGCTTGTGTGGTTGATGGAAGTTAGTTGCTTAGTCGGACTCAACTTATAAGAAAGGAAGGTAAATAATATTAGAATGAGATGATAAGCGGATGTAAAACACAGAAATTCAATAGATTTGACCTTGCATGCTTGTGTGTTATATTGTCTTGGTATAAGACTCGGGTAGCCTTGGTGTTGGGTGGTTGTGGAGTTGAAGTTGGAGTATGTGGTTGAGAATGATGTAATTGAGTTTATGGACGTTGGATTTGGTGTAGTTGTGGCTTTTCCTTTGTTTACAGGTAACCGGTTAGTCCTATAAATAGGGGAGACTCCGTCTGTTTTCTCTCATTTTTCGTGACCTCAGGTATGGGATCGGGGTTCCGGTCTCATGAGGGATCAAGGTGTTACACGGAGTGCTTAAATTACTAGCCGAAACATACTTATAGGTATAAAGTAAAAGGTACAAAAGGTTCAGAGCACAATTTTGGTATGTCGAATGGAAAATTTAAGATGTAGATTATGGTAGCAAAGACAGAAGGGACAATATTATTTAAAGTAATGAATACTATATATCCCTTTCTAGGGTAAAAATGACTTATTAATAGTTGTTGGTACGTCAAGAATCCATAAATCTTTAAGAGTTGTTTCCTTTAAGAACTTCTAAGGATTAGTGCATATTGTAAAATTTCTTAAAATTTGATATGGTCAAATTCTAACCCCGAGTTTGTCATAGGTTTAACCACACAAGTTGGCGTCAAAGGCCTTGTCATTTAACCTATTGGGATTGGGTATACTGAGGTTAGGTTCACCCAAAAGCCTTGTGCTTGGGTTAGACCTACAGTAGTGTAACTAGTAAGCTATATCGATTGTAGCCTTGTAATTTCAAGCCTGAACTTTGATCTTTAGATCCTAACTCAGTTAATAAATCCGTAAAATTAAGCTTTAGGTGCAAACCCAATTTTCGCAACCACATATACTTCATGGATCTTGTGCCATGGATAAACAAAAACACTAGGATAATTATGATTGAAATAAATGAGGATGACCCTTCTATACACTCACTTCAATGCTTGGGCCTTTTTGGAGGTACACATCAGAATTTCGCAAGCTTAATTTAGAGTTGTTTTGACTTCCAAGTCACGGTAGAATTTGTTTAAGTCCAAAAAGTCCAAAAGCAACGGTAAATTATAAAATTACATAATTAAATTAAAACACACTTTTAATTAAGTCCAAGAGTTGAATGTGATTCAGGATGGTAAATGGTTTAGAATATTCAAGTATAATGTTATGGATTCATATTTAAAGATTAAATCATTCAAAAATAAGGCTACAAACTCGCACTTCTGAAGTTGGCCTCAGATACGTAAGTGACAAGATTAATTGATTATCAAGATTGGAGGTGTTGGTACAACCGAACTATATCCAATCTCACAATTAATTTTACCCTTACGTAACCTGGAGATGTCAGTACAATGGAACTGTATCCATTTGAGGTAGTCTCATATTGCCACTAGTTCACAAAATCGGGCACTTGCTATTCTTGATTAATAAAAACATGACATCAAGTTTACGCATGATTAATCAAGTAATACTTATCGAGAAAAGAAAATATAACACATAAATTAATTTGAATCGAAGAATTATATACAAAGAATATCCTGACTTATTACCACCCCGAATCTTGGGTTTAATGTCCCATAATAACAATTACAATACAGAAAGCCATATAGAAAATCAATAAATCTAAAGAATACTTAATGAAAATAGCGGATCTTGATTCTCCGAGATGACTTTGATTTGGCTATGGCCTCCTCGATTCGAGTTTTGAACTAAACAAAATTATTTCTAAACTAAAAATATAAGCTAACAACAAAAAAAGAAAAAAATCTAAGACAAAATGAAGGTGTCAAAATATTATGGAGAAAATGGGTATTTATAGGATAAAATTGGGTACAATTCTACCGGCTACTGTTCACGCGTACTATTTGTACAATACAATTTAGACGGTTACTATTTACACAATACTATTCACGTGTTGACTATTTCTATAGTACTATTTAGACGGCTACTATTTGCACAATACTATTCATACATTTTGCACACAGTTACTGTTCACACAATGAATGTTACTATTCACATGTTGACCGTTGACTTTGATTTTGACCAAAAGTTGACCAAGGCTATTTTAAGGTTTTTCGGCATCTTGAGTCTGTTTCCGCACTATGTTTGGCCAAATTCAATCTCAATTTACTCGTATCAAGGTCGTTTTACCTTACTGCTTTAGTGTTGTATCGACAATCGTTTCCAAACATTGGCTTTTGACATCATTTTCTCAATTTCTCCTTCAAAACCTACATTGCATTAAATTTGTATCAAATGTTTAGTTTACGTTTACAAGAATAGTGCAATCGTACATGATTTAATAGGTTAAAATACGAAAAATATAAATTTATCATAAACGAGTGACATAAGCCCTTGACAATAGTGTGGTTTTAATCAAATACACTCCAACGCTTAAATTACTAGCCGAAAGATACTTATAGGTGTAAAGTAAAAGGTACAAAAGGTTAAGAGCACAATTTTGGTATGTCTAATGGACAATTTAAGACATAGATTATGGTAGCAAGCACAGAAAGGACAATATTATTTAAAGTAGTGAATACTATATACCCCTTTCTAGGGTAAAAATGTCTTATTAATAATTGTTGGTATGTCAAGAATCCATAAATCTTTAAGAATTGTTTTCTTTAAGAACTCCTAAAGATTAGCGCATATTGTAAAATTTCTCAAAATTTGATATGGTCAAATTCTAACCCTGAGTTTGTCATAGGTTTAACCATACAAGTTGGCGTCAAAGGCCTTGTCATTTAACCTATTGGGATTGGGTATATTGAGGTTAGGTTCACCCAAAGCCTTGTGCTTGGGTTAAACCTACAGTAGTGTAACCAGTATGCTATATTGATTGTAGCCTTGTAATTCCAAGCCTGATCATTGATCTTTAAATCCTAACTCAATTAATAAATCCGTAAAATTAAGCTTTAGGTGCAAACCCAATTTTCGCAACCACATATACTATGAATGGATCTTGTGCCATGGATAAACAAAAACACTAGGATAATTGTGATTGAAATAAATGAGGATGACCCTTCCATTCACTCACTTTAATGCTTGGTCCTTTTTGGAGGTATACATCAGAATTTCGCAAGTTTAATTTAGAGTTGGTTTGACTTTCAAGTTACGGTAGAATCTGTTTAAGTCCAAAAAGTCTAAAAGTAACGGTAAATTATAAAATTATAGAATTAAATTAAAACACACTTTTAATTAAGTCCAAGTGTCGAATGTGATTCGAGATGGTAAATGGTTCAGAATATTCAAGTATAATGTTATGGATTCATATTTAAAGATTAAATAATTCAAAAATAGGGCTACAGACTCGTACTTCTGAAGTTGGCATCGGATACGTAAGTGACGAGATTAATTGTTTATCAAGATTGGAGGTGTTGGTCCAACCGAACTATATCCAATCTCACAACTAATCATTCCCTTACATAACCTGGAGATGATAATACAACCGTACTGTATCCATCTTAGGTAGTCTCATATTGCCATTGGTTTACAAAACTGAGCGCTTGCGTATTCTTGATTAACGAAAACATGACATCAAGTTTATGCATGATTAATCAAGTAATACTTATCGAGAAAATAAAATATAACACATAAATTAATTTGAATCGAAGAATTATATACAAAGAATATCCTGACTTATTACCACCCCGAATCTTGGGTTTAATGTGTCATAATAACAATTATAATACAAAAATTCATATAGAAAATCAACAAATCTAAAGAATACTTAACGAAAATAGGGGATCTTGATTCTCCGAAATGACGTTGATTTGGCTATGGCCTCATCGATTCGGGTTTTGAACTAAACAAAATTATTTCTAAACTAAAAATATAAGCTAACAACAAAAAGAGAAAAAATCTAAGCAAAAATGAAAGTGTCAAAATATTATGGAGAAAAGGGGTATTTATAGGATAAATTTGGGTACTATTTAGGCGGCTACTGTTTATTTGCACAGTACAATTCAGACGGTTACTATTTATACAAAACTATTCACGTGTTGACTATTTGAACAATACTATTCAGACGGCTACTATTTGCACAATACTATTCATACATTTGCACACGGTTTTACTGTTCATACGTTGAATGTTACTATTCACACATTGACCATGGACTTTGATTTTGACCAAAAGTTGACCAAGGCTATTTCAAGATTTTTCAGCATCCTGAGTCCGTTTCCACACTTCGATTGGCCAAATTCAATCTCAATTTACTCGTGTCAAGGTCATTCTACCTTCTTCTTTTAGTGTTGTATCGACGATCGTTTCCAAATATTGACTTTTGACATCATTTTTCCTATTTCTCATTCAAAACCTACATTGCACTAAATTTGTATCAAATGTTCAGTATAAGTTTACAAGAATAGTGCAATTGTACATGATTTAATGTGTTAAAATACGAAAAATATAAATTTATCACATATGAGCAACATAAGCCTTTGACAATAGTGTCGTTCTAATCAAATACACTTCAATGCTTAAATTACTAGCCGAAAGATGCTTGTAGGTGGAAAGTAAAAGGTACAAAAGGTTGAGAGATCAATTTTGGTATGTCTAATGGAGAATTTAAGACATAGATTATGGTAGCAAGGACAAAAGGGACAGTATTATTTGAGATAGTGAATAATATATACCCCTTCCTAGGGTAAAAATGACTTATTAGTAGTTGTTAATATGTCAAGAATCCATAAATCCTGAGGAGTTGTTTCCTTTAAGGACTCCTAGTATTAATGAATTTTGTAAAAGTTCTTAAAATTTGATATGGTCAAATCCTAACCCCGAGTTTGTCATAGGTTTAACCACACAAGTTGACATCAAAGGCCTTGTCATTTAACCTATTGGGATTCGGTATACTGAGGTTAGGTTCACCCAAAAGCCTTGTGCTTGGGTTAGACCTACAGTAGTATAACTAGTAAGCTGTATTGATTGTAGCCCTGTAATTCCAAGCCTGAACATTGATCTTTAAATCCTAACTCAGTTAATAAATTCGTAAAATTAAGCTTTAGGTGCAAACCCAATTTTCGCAACCACATATGCTTGAATGGATCTTGTGCCATGGATAAACAAAAACACTAGGATAATTATGATTAAAATAAATGAGGATGACCCTTCCATACCCTCACTTCAATGCTTGGGCCTTTTTGGAGGTACACATCAGAATTTCGCAAGCTTCCCTGGTTGACACAAGACATTATTCACTTTGTATTTATTGTTTACATATTTTTTCAGTGTAGTTCATAATATTTGAAAAGATTTATACAGGTCCTTAATATTTACAAAAGTTATTTAAAATGGTTCCTATTGTATAAACTTAGCTAATTTGGTCATTATTGTTTTCCAAAAATTTTAATTTAGTCCCTATTATTTGCCAAAAAAATTCAATTCAATCCATGTATGTGATTCTTATTTAGGGACCAAATAAAATTTTATGGGTAACAATAGGGATAAAATCGGCTAGTTTTAAACAATAGAGACTATTTTGAATTGCTTTGTAAATATTATGAACTAATATAATTTTTTTAAAAAAAATATTAACGATCAACTTGAAAAAAATTACAAATAATAAGAACTAAGTTTGAAATTTACCCTCTGATGACTTATGCGTGTCATGTACAGTGGTAAATGAAACAAGCAAGGATAGAGAAAAAAACACAAAGAAAACAAAGGAAGAGAATTATTCAATATGCATGTACGTTCATTTAAAATTGATTTTTGATGATGATATAAATAGTATTTTAGTAAAGCAGGAAGAATTTTCTTATGTTGGTCAATAAACCCGAAGAGTCAAGGGGACATGTTTTTTTGGTTAAAAACGGGGGGACACTATGTTAACACATTCTATTTGACTGTCTGCCTAAAAAGTTGAGCTGTATATCAATGACGTGCTTGTATTACTATTGGTAGCCACAATTACCTTGAATAATGATAAAATTAGTGAACTTTAATTAATACCTAATTAATCCGATTCATTTAATTTAATTTCAAATTTAATTGAACAAAGTTCTAGAAACATTAAGACAATAAATGAATGACTGGATGGATTTAACTATGAGCTCATAAGGCTTGCAGCCCCTATTGATACAAAAACATAATCTAAATGACTGATAATATAATCAAATTGTGCATTATAATTCTCAGACCCAAAAAAAAAAAAAACTTAAATTCTCCCGTGCGCCCGTGCAAAGACACACGAGATAATTCGCACGTGGATTTCATGTCGGCTGCAATCATAATTGCAATTTTTTGGCTGCGTTTAGAGAATTCCGTAATGGCATTGGTAAAGGCAACTAGGTAATTATGGGAAAAAGAAATTTCGTATCATCTTCAAGTATCACGCCCCATTAAAGTCCTATAAATTGCAGCCCAAGACCCCGTCTTTGTAGTCCAAGAGAAACATAACACAACAAACAGCATAGCACACATTTGTCACAAGTCACAACTATAGAGAGAAGAAACACTTGAAAATTTTGAAGATCTAGACATGGAGATCACATTTCCAGTTGTTAACATGGGGAAGCTTAATGGTGAAGAAAGGTCTGCAGCCATGGAGCTGATTAAATACGCCTGTGAGAACTGGGGTTTCTTTGAGGTAAGTGCTGTTCAAGATTGTTCGTCACTTCATTTACAACTCAACCTAATAACTTGATCAAAAGCTTTTGCTAAGTTACTTTTTTTCTTGCTTTTTTGTATATATTCTTAAGTTGGTGAATCATGGCATATCTCATGAGCTTCTGGACACCGTGGAGAGGCTCACAAAAGAGCACTACAAGAAATGTATGGAACAAAGGTTCAAAGAAATGGTAGCAGGCAAGGGACTTTATGCTGTTGAGACTGAAATCAATGAGTTAGACTGGGAAAGCACCTTCCACTTGCGCCATCTTCCAGCTTCAAACATCTCTGAAATCCCTGATCTAGATGATGAATACAGGTTTTAATATTATAACTCATCAAACGTTTCCTAAAAGGCTGCTGGTCCAACTATATGGATATTTTGTGAAGTCGCACCTTACTATTTGGCCTTATGTAAGACCACTATATATTAATTTGATATGTTATCAGATACCACCAGGTTAGCAAAAAAATACTAAATTCAAGTTTTCACCCATTAAAAAACAAAAAAACTCTCCCTGTAAAAGTTCAAAATGAATCACATTTGCAACCGAGGGGGCATATTGAAAATAATAACTAAATATAATAAAACTCATCACTAACAGTTTAATCTTATAGGTAGAGTGGTAATTAATATGATATGTTCTATTAAGGTGGCTTTAGAAAATGGAATTAGTGTTATGTGACCTTTTCGTTTCCTAAAGTTTTCTATTGTTAAATTAATGATAACAGGAAGGTGATGAAGGAATTTGCAAAAGAGTTGGAGGAATTAGCCGAATTGCTTTTGGACTTGCTTTGTGAAAATCTTGGACTAGAGAAAGGTTATTTGAAGAATGCTTTCTATGGCTCAAAAGGTCCTACCTTTGGCACCAAAGTGAGCAACTACCCTCCATGTCCTCGTCCTGAGCTGATCAAGGGCCTACGAGCACACACCGATGCTGGTGGTATCATTTTGCTCTTCCAAGATGACAAGGTCAGTGGTCTCCAGCTACTCAAAGATGACAAATGGATTGATGTGCCACCTATGCGCCACTCCATTGTTATTAACCTTGGTGACCAACTGGAGGTATGCTCATCTAGTTCTACTCTTTTACCATTCTTATTCACCACTTCTATATATTCTACAAATTACCGTCTCAGTAAAAATACGTGTTCAATTCGTAATGACTTGAATTGTTTAATACTGTCATCACGGTTTAAAATGTTTTGGGTGAGTTGATTAAGTTTTTCGCAGGTTAATATTTGGATCTAGGTTGTTTCATTTGCAATTGCCAATTTCGATTGTAAAACAGTTAGTTAGTCTTATGTCTCACATATTTTTGGGATTTTTCTTTTTTTGAGTAGGTGATCACAAATGGCAAGTACAAGAGTGTGATGCATAGGGTGATTGCTCAACCAGATGGTGCGAGAATGTCAATTGCCTCATTCTACAACCCAGGAAGTGATGCTGTTACATACCCAGCACCAGCACTGGTAGAGAAAAACGAGGAGAAAAAGAAAAACTATCCAAAATTTGTGTTCGAGGATTACATGAAGCTTTATGCTGGCCTCAAGTTCCAAGCCAAGGAGCCAAGATTTGAAGCCATGAAGGCCACGGAGAGCATTGTCAATTTGGGTCCAGTAGCAACTGTTTAAGTCATATAATATTTGTTGTGAAGCATCGATCAAATCCCCAGATACAAGAATGACCCAGGCCAGTATGGATGCAGTCAAAGAAGATTGGAACTTAGCTAACACAAAGTAACGATAGTAACAATAAATAAATAAATAATAAAGCACCAGGTGTCTTGGTGATACAAACAAAAAAGACAATTCCTAGCCAGATTCAAAATCAACTTTAGAGAACCTTTTGTATGTTATAATTTCCATTAAACATAAATGTAAGATTTGCCCTGTTTATTTAAATAAGTCATTATTAAGTGACAACTTTTGTTAATATGCTATAAAACAACTGCTTAGACCGATTGATTGTCACCACTAGTAAAAGCAACCTTGTCAAAATGCTTTGCCAAAGGGCACTTAAATGCATATGTTTTATACAATATTTCTTTGCTCTTTTTTAAAATTTTGTTTATTTTCTTGTTTTGGCTTAATTTAATATTTTCGTGCACTAAAGCTTGGGCAAACACAAGGGCACAAATTAGCAAAAAAACAAAATCTTCTCTCCCGTAATGCTTGTTTCTTCATAACCTTGTGAAAAGGTCTAAACCATCGATTCATTTAATTCAACAACGATAAAATAATTATCATAAAAGCTTAAATGAGGTATTTTCTAATTTATATTTATTAATCATCATTTCATCACCGTTAGATTAAAAAATCAATGGTCCAAATCTTTCTTATAATGTGTGAAGGGATTCAAAACTAGTCTATTCATAATAGATTTGAATTCTCTCATAATATTACATTATTCATGATCAAATGAGTAGACAAGTATAAGATTTTTGCAAGCAGTATGGTGAATAGATCATTCAAGGAAAACTGCATAATGGCTTCATCTCTATTGGATCTTTTTGGTAACGTCCAAATATTTGAACACAAACCTTATGTGCAAGTCATCCGAAGAGTGCATTTCCTTCTCGATTGCATTTTTGAAAACGGCTATACAATTTGTCTTGAGGTTAAGCTATGGATTCTTTTAAGAATAGCAATAAACTAAGTTTGTACCCTATAAATGCTTTTATTTCTCCCTTCTTATAAGGGTAAATTACAGTAATAGTCCTCAATGTTTGTTAATTTTTGATTTTATTCCTATTATTTTAAAATGTGAAAAAAGTCCCCATTGTTTGTAACGTATGTGCAAATTGCTCCTCATCAAGATTATAGTTATTAAGGATGAATAATTTGTGAAAAGACCATTTGACCCTTACATATTTTCCTAAATGACCAGCATGTCCCTAACCACATAATTAGACAACTAAAACTTTGGAGACTAAACTGAAAATTTTGTACAACATTGAGGCATATTTTAAATTTCATGTACAAACATTAGAAATCAAATGTTATTAAATTTTAAAAAACTACCCTCAAAATGTGGTCACTTACGATTGCTAATTTTAACAGTAGAAAAAAATAGTAATATTTGAAAATTATTGAGGTCTTATTTAAAAATTTAAAAAATAGGAACAAAATAAAAAATCAACAAATAATGGAAACCATTTGTGTAATTTGCCCTTCGTTATAACTTGTTCTTTTAGTTTTGATGTGTTACTTTATCTATTCCTCTCTTTGATCACTAAGTGACAATTATTGAACGTCAAAATTTTTTCCTTTTCTAAAGCAAGTTTCACATGAACCCATGTGAAAAAGATGTGTTGGATTTACCAATTGCATCCTAGATTTCTAAATATGTTTGTTAAGGTAAAATCTGATAAATAAATGTGGGATAATCTGTCTGACGTATTAAGGGTCTGCTTGAGGCTTGTTGACCTGTTTTATGCAAAACAAAGGACCTCGGGGCTGTAAGGCCTGACATAAAACTTATGTGCATTTACATAATCCTATGTACATTTACATGATTATATGTGCAATTATTTATTTTAAATAAATATTAGATTGATACGTGCATAATTTACAAGGAATTAGAGGTTGAGTAGTATTTCATCTAACTTGGTAAACTGAGGCATATATGATTATTAATATTATTTTGTGTGTAGTAATCTTCTAACACCCCTAAATATTTTAATTAACTTAATAAGTAAAGTTTTGACTGTAATATCCGAACCCGACCATGCATTTGCAAGTATTTATTTCTTTCATTATTCTTGGAAAATATGCATTTGTGATTATTTGCTTGCATTTCATTTATAATTAATTGTCTCATTATTTAAGATCAACTTGAATTTTAATTAATAGTGACCTACTAGGCGTTCTTAGTTCTCCTAATGTGATTTCAATGAAACTTAAGAATATACTAAGTCAAGCATATCAAACTAAGCGTTTGTTTCAAACTAAAAAGGGAAGATTAACCTGGGTAGTACATTTGGATTGTTTGAGTAGTGCAAAGGTAGAAAATATTAAACTTGGCACATTACTTGTTTTTATAACTTATATAGTATTAGAGCATAGATGAAGTTCATTATCTTAGGATGAGATAGGTTATAGTTAGGATGTTAGTATTTGAATAGATTATACTTAGAATTAGTATTAGATAAAGTAGTTATGCTAAAAAGATAATTCCTTACAAACTTTCATTTGAATAATGTAGCTTTTAGTTCCTCTGGATTAGAACAAGATGAAATGTAAATATGGCTATATGATAAAATGGTGAAAATGAGAGGGATAATTATATTAATTAGGTGGTTGAATCTACCAAAGTACTCTAAATACATAATAAACTAGAGTATCAAATAAGTTTTACTAGGAAATAATATTTGAAGTTATAATAATGTGAGGGATAAAGATAGGTTAATACGGTAAAGGTCCTAATATAAAGAATTAGTATATATTTTAATAGGTATATTAGATAGCTAGGGATTGTAAACGAATTAGCTAGGTAGCAATTTTAACTTCTGAGATAAAACTGAGAATGTTGGCCAAATAATTAATCTAATGGAAAATACTTAGGTATAACATTTGGATTTGGATATAAGTTAAAAATGCTAATATTGTTGGGTCAATACCACTCAGAATAATGTAACTTATTAGCTCTTAGATAAGATTCAATGATACTCACACTATTTTGTTAATACCAATTAATTCCTATAGCCGAACCAACTAGATATCTAATTATCACAAATTATTGTTACTAGCTTATACTAGTCGTCATCAAAGTTTTCTTCCTAAGCTGCTACCCAGGTTAACCTAATTAATTCCACTATCACCTTCACCCACATAGCTTAAACACATTTCAAATAGTCACCACTTGGCTTCACATAAAGCTGTTACCTTTCATTAGTCATCACTCAAGCTTAGCCATATCGTGCCAGCAAATAAACTAGTCACAGTTAGCATTATCATCAGTAGGCTAATTTCTTTACTACCCCATAAACCAACCAAAACTATCTACATGTAGCAATTAAACATTAAGCCACGACATGCACTCATCGTTACTAAGCAAAGCTATCATCATACTTCGTCCACATCCTGCTTAAGCAAATGATACAACAAAGCTACAACACCTAAATTATCATAACTTTATCCTTGTAAGCAGCCTGCCTATGCACCTAAAACACTCACACGACATCACCGGTCTGCTTAAAGGAAATCATAGACAACCACTTGTTTGAGGTGTAATCAAGATTCATCATAACTATTTAGAACTAGATAACTATTGCTGTCAATTAAATTAAAGAGCCAAGCTGTGAATCAGCTAGTTGTGTGGACATCTTGCATGCATGCCATACAACCTGATTGTATCGCTAGACATCGAGTATATCCACTGGTAACAGCGCGTCTTCACAATGAACACGTAGGAGCTTGAT
Organism: Ehretia macrophylla; assembly: GCA_037974665.1. Taxonomy (NCBI): domain Eukaryota; kingdom Viridiplantae; phylum Streptophyta; class Magnoliopsida; order Boraginales; family Ehretiaceae; genus Ehretia; species Ehretia macrophylla. The sequence continues at coordinate 49,189,746 of CM075781.1, forward strand.
TCATGTTAGCTAGTTACCTAGGTTATTATTAGAAATAGATTTTATTATGATCTAGCGGTACCTCCCTGTTTGCCAACGAGAAACAATAGCTAAGGTAAGTCATATAAACTAGATAGGCAACATCTACGCAATTTCTATATAAATAGGCGCAGTTTCTTCATCAACCTAAAGTAACAAAAAAACTCCTAAAAATCTTCTAAGCTTCATAGCCGTAACAGTAGCATTAGTGAAGCAAAGTGAGAGAGTTTTAGTTAGCATTTTACTTGTGTATGGCCAAACTCGACTAAATCAAAAGTCAACCGTGAGCTTCATAGGCCATAGTAGACGTAGTAGCTTGATCTTTGCATTAGTTTTCTTAGTCTAGTTGGTAACTTAGGAAAATTGGATTGGTAGCTTGGTGGACTTCATTATTTTAAGTAATGGTTTAGCTTTAGTCAACTGGATAAAACAAAGAAAAGAATTGATGAATTGATTGGGAACAAATGCAAGAAGTTGGAGATGATAAAGCTAAAGCCCAAAAAGGAAAACAAAACGGGAAGCTTATATATTGTTTTAATTGCCTATTAAAGCTGGAGGTGAGGAATTTTTTTAAACTCATAAGTTAATTATTTGAGTTAGTTGGTATTAACTTACAAATTTAAGTGATTAGAAAATATGAGAAGATTTCATAAACTCAAGAAAATTATTAATGTATGAGTTAAATTATATATGTGTTAGTTTGGACTATACGTATAAGGGTTATAAAATTATACTCATAACTGGCTATAAATGTGAGGAGATTTTGGTTAAACAGCATCTTTAACATGAATATGTTCATCTGATAATTATAATATGCTTTGTTATGTTGATATATAAATTAGATGTTAAACTTTGACTAAATTAGCTATTGTTGTCCCTTAATTAAACCTAAGAGGGGGTGAATTAGGTTATATAGGCAATAAGACTACTTTTTCGATTAGGCAATATGATAGCAATGATTAATCAAAAAAAGATCTTAAATAGATATACACTTTATCAATATAAAATGTGAGTGGGACAATTTATCAAACACTTAGTGAGCAAAAAATAATACAAAGAGAGAGTTAAGAGAAAGATATTGCAAATTGTGATTTTAGCGTGGTTCGGTCCCCGCCTAAGTCCACGACCCAAGCTCCCCTCTTAGGATTTCAACAATCTTCACTATGGTGGCTCTTCAAATGTTGGTGAGTCCACAAACCAACTACAATGGTAGTTCAAGCTTTTACAATAGAAAAAAACCATTTTCAATACAAAGCTTTAATTCCAACAACTTTGACAAGGAAATCCTTCCTTTCAAAGTGTTTAACTCTATCGTTTTATAAGTGTTTGAGATTCACAATAAAAGTCCTCTTTTAGGGTAGATGAATACAATGAATGCTTCTTTTTCAACAATGCTCACAATTTCTTGCTCAAGTATAGCTCAATGATGATTCAAAGATAAAGATAATGAAAGAACTCAAGTGTAATTGATTTGAATTAATGCCTTAAGATTTTTCAGTTGAGAGCATTAATAGAAGCCAAATTGGGTGTAATAAATGCTCTCAAATGTTCAAATAAACGGCTATATTTTGAATCAGCATTTTGTCCCGACCGGTCGACCCTTGTTCGTCGGTCAACCGGTCGAGAGACCCTCGTCCGGTGGACGGGTCTCGGGCGGACGACCCTTTGGCTACCGGTCGAAGTGGGGTCGTCTCATGGAGCCAAAACTGTCAGGGTTGGGTTTTTAAAAGGTGTTTCTTTTGAACATGTTTTGTAAGATATTTTTCAAATGTTTCAACACAATATTTGAGAATCAAAATTGAGCATATATCTTTCTGCAAGACCCAAAACCCCAGCCAAGTCCTAACTTGTACCCCTTTATGACTTCTATCTCCATCCTTATAACTCCATCTTCATTCTTCGAATCTTCTCTTTGAATTGTTGAATGTTCTTCTTCCTTCTTTAGCTTTGATGATCTTGGAATTGGAGTCAATCTTGATTCATCTTTACTTGTGCATACTTTAACAAACTCATTAAGCACATTTATGGTTTGTAATCATCAAAACCAAGATTTAGAAGCCTCTCAGGCTAACTGTGATACCCGAGATTTTTGCCGTACATTTATTCACTGTTGCATCCACTAATTGCGCATTTCTTCTATGCTTTGCTTGTTGTTTTCTTTAGTTACTATTCATTTTATTTTTCAACTACATAATTACCATGAATTAGCATTTTTCTTAAACCATATTAATTGTTTTAGGAATGAGAAAAATATACATTTGAACTAGGAGCGATAGGAACCTTCGTTTAGAAAATAATTTAGTGAACTAGTAAATAATGTTACATACGAAACATAATGTTTTAGTTAGCTAACTTAATTTATGTGCAATGGACTTGTTTTAAAGCTAACTAAGCTCATTTTAATAGACCATTTAAGAACCCAATATGCCCCACCCAAACGTATACTCACACAACACACAACATAAGTCATAACTTAGCAAAAAAAAAAAAAGAACATGCAGATTTTACTGTAGCAAATCCGAGAATAGCATAGGAGGAGAATGAGAGAATTTTGCTCATCGAATCTTCAAGCCAAGGCAAGCCAAGCTAGGAGCAAGTAGTTTAGGGTGTTTGCTAGCCTCCTGAGAGTTCCTACGCGCAATTGGTGAGGGTTTTCATGACTTTTTATGCATATCTAAAATGTTACATTTTTGTTAATTTGTTGAAAATGTTATCAAATGCTATTGCAAAGCTTATCTATGCTATTATACCTTTTATATAAGTGCTAGAGAACACATTTGAGCCATTAGTTCGCATTTTAAATGGTTGGAATCGTCATTTGAATTTATGAGGTGAATAGTGATGAGATTTCTAGGGTTTTATGTAATTGTGCGTATTAGATTGATTCAATGCTTCTAATAGATGCCTTAGGTGTTAATGAAGGTAGTCTAATAGCCCCGTACACTCACATTGCTCGAAACTTGAATAAAATGTGAAATAGCCGACTTTATAAAAGGGATTTTCGGGTTAATGCTAATCCGGGTAGATTCGGGCTTCACATTTGGTATTCTTAGGCTACCTAGGTGCTATAGAAGCTTTGCTAACCCTTGTTTGAAGCCCGATTGAGGTATGTATAGTTCAAAACTATAGAAGAAAAATTGGGGCTTTTGGGGTAATTACGGGAAATTGAATATGTTTGAGGGTTGTAGGGGTACCTTAAGGGTTAGTTAGAAGTTTGGTATTGCTTCCTCTTGAATTTGAATCATTAACATGAGTTTGGAAGGAAAACGGATTGAATAACAAAGGGGTTTAGGTGCAAATTCAACTGTTCCATGCTTCTAAGACCTTGGCTTGATTCCTTGGGTGTTGAAATGTGGTTTCAAGTTGTTTTAGAGCTTTTGGTATGATTCCATGCGTAGCTTGATTATGCTCCTTTGTAAATGGCTTAAATGCTTGTATAAACTGCTTCTATTCTAACTATTCTGAGATCAACCTACTTTGTTGATCCTTCTACGTGTTATAGCTTAGGTTGTTGATATTATATTTCCATTGTTAAGTGCATTGCATAGTGGTTGCGCAACCATAGTGTCAGGGGCGGTTGTGTTGAATATCGGCTAGGCGGCAAAGGGCTTGCCAGTGGATATTCAAACTCCGTACCCTATTCCCTCACTCGCCTGGTCCGGAGATTGCCTGGAGGTGTTGGGTCGTAGGATTATCGGGGAACATCTGAAGTATACCCACTGGAATGATTGGGGTTATATCGGCATATTAATCGTGGTTCGTGGATCGTGGATCGTGGTCAAAGATAAGAGAATCATGAAGTGTTGGGCTTAAGTGTATCGTATCCTTTGATATGTGTGGTTATTTACTGTTCTAAATGTATTTTACTTCCCTTTATTGTTAATTGTTATATTTGTTGCATTGCACATCCCGATTGGCCTTTATCCCTCACTGGGCAACAGTGGTTGCTCATACTTCGCTAACATGTTTTAGGAGACCCTGGGGTTGAACCCCAACTTATTTTTGTTGAAGGTGAAGAGCTAGAGGTACAAGCAGATCAGTTACCTTAGTTGCAGTGTCTAATTGCGTGAGGTGGATTTATGGTTCTTGCTGTTATGTGGAGATCTTGTTTGCTTTACCTTATTTTCTATTTTGTAGCCTAAGTGGTTATGTACATGTTTGAGTGATTGTAAGCTAAATGCTAGTTGATTGTAGTAGGAGATATGAACTATGGCATGTAATAACTTATATTTATGCTCTTAGCTTATTTGCATGCTTGGGAGTGAATGACTAGTTGTTTTCAATTTCTAAGAATGTTTAAAAGCTATCATAGAGTGGCATGATAAGCGGTTTTGTAAAGAAGTTAAGTTATGAATGCATGCTTGTGTGTATCTAAACTGTTTGTATGTCTTAAGGCTCGGATGGCCTTAAAGTTGGGATCTTTATTTTGGAAATGGCTTTATTGTTGTTCTATAGCTTATTGAATGTTTATAGATTTTCAGAATGTCCACGGTACAGCAGAGACTCTGTCCATTTTTTCCTAAAATTTTGAGACAGGGTTTGGTATTGGGTTAAGAATAGCATGAATATTAAAGCCTTCGGTCTCGTGAGGGATCGGGGCGTTACACTAACAATCTTCCCCTTGTTGATGATGACAAAACTTATCTCAAATAATAACAATGTAAGCATAATGAGTTTGAGAGAATATTTAGCAATTTATGCATTGTGAGTTTGTTTGAACCTAATATATAAGTTTGTTCAAAAGACTCCCCCTCAACGAGTGCATACATAACAACTCCCCCTTAATGTATGAGTTCTTTTTAGATATGTTTCTATTATTTATACAATTTTCTCCCCCTTTTTGTCATTAGCAAAACATTAAGACCATTCACACAACAATAGCAGCTTCCTAGGTGACATTAGCAAGCAAAGAAAAGTATGTCTAGATTTGAACACCAAACAATTGGCACAAAGTCACAAAGTAAAGCAAGTCATAGAAAGGAAAACTACCAAAACAATGGAGTTGAAAAAAAATCAAAACCATGGAAGAGAATGCATGAAGTAAAACATGATTGTTGGAAAAAAGAAAGTTGCAAAGTTTAATGAGAAAGGGGATCATCCTATGCATCGCAAGGCAACGGGCTTAATCCTTGATGAACTTTTCATAAAGCTTCTCGAGCATCATCTTTATTCCCTTCATCTCAGAGTTGACTTCTCCAACAGTCAAGGATAACTGATCAACTTTCAAAGTCAAATTATCAATTTTGGCATCTACATCTTCAAGAGTAGATGGGCGAGGTCTTCTCCTTGTAGACGAACTAGCTCCTCCAATATCAACTCGTGAAGGCTCTCTGCCTTCGTGATCTCCTTCATCACTCTTGTTTGCAGCGTCACTTTCATCACCTTATTCCCCAAGGTTATAGTTCTCTAGATCATCAACTACCTCAGATTGAACCTTACGAAATTGACGTTGCTTAATGTAGACAATGTCGTTATTTTCACGAGCCATGTATTGTCTATATAGGCAATATTGGTCAAGGAGGTAGGTGGCATCATTCAAGGGTGCAAACTGACTAACACGATCGATACCCTTAAGACAGAGGAAGTGACACGAGCATTCCATAGGGCAAATATTTTTTCTTAAAGGCCAGCATGTGACTAAGTATAATGTATAGGATGTTTATTTTTACCTTCTTGTACATGAGGTGCATCACATACCCCGTGAAGGATAGAATGGTCCCGTCTTTTATATTACGAGGCATGATAGATTGATTGAGGATGTAGAGGAGCAAACGTTTCTCGAAACATAGTTGATCTCTCTTGGACATAAACTCATCCGATTTTCCCGTCCCATCCCACATTGTAGCACACAACTCCTTGAAAGCGTCTATGTGTAGTGCACTTGGTAAGTTGACAGCGGTGTAGAGTCTGAGACCACGAAGTGGAATACCAAATGAGTTAGCCACGTCCTGTTCACTCACAAAGATGTTAACACCACTTACTCGACTCTTTATCCCTCTCACACCGGCTTGTTCACCTTCTACCACATAGGCATAGAACTCACGAACCTATAGATCACAGTTGATGTCCTCGAGTCCAAACAAGGGAAGCCATTGTTGATGACGAAGTAGTTTATGGGGACAAGTGTTATCTAAAAAGTCTGAAAGATTAATGCGTTTACCCCATAGTATATCCTTTTTAGAGAAATCCCCCGATGCTATGATGTACATTAGATCCCATGGGTCAATAGTATAAGGCCTAAACCTGGTCTTGTGTTTCTTGGATGCTTGTCTAGATAATGATGCCGTGAGTAGTCAAGAGAATTTGCAAGAAAAAAACAAGAAATTTTGGTCTGGGAATTTTGTCGAACACCTTGTGTGCAAGAGAATTTTGAAGAAGTTTTAATGAGAATTTGAAGAGGAAGGAAGATACTTGAGTGAGTTATGAGGTTTTAAAGGCTTTGAACTTCCTTTTGTATTGAAGATATGAACTTTGAAACAACAAAAAATTGCTAAGGGTTTGATAGAGTTCTAAGAAACAAAATGGTAGAGTTTGAAAGAAATAGAATAGTTGAAGAAGTTTGAAAAATTTTGGTTTTTTAAGCTTGGTGCCCGTCAATGTCGCGACCGGAGGAGGGTGAATGCATTGGTCGTCCAGTGCAATACCCTTGTCCGCCCGAGGCATGTACACCAGATGAGGGTGTGCTTCACCGGTCGACCGGTGGAAGACCCCTCTTCCGGTGGTGCACTTTCTGCCAAAAAGTACAACACATCTAAAAGAAACTTCAAGTTGCATTTTTCAACACATTTTAAGCATGCCCAACTCTCTTTTAATCATACAAAATTGATTCTCATGCAATGGTTTGGTAAAAATATTAGCTAATTGATGCATAGAATCAACAAAGTTAAGCACAACATCCCTTTTTTGAACATGATCAGGAATGAAATGATGCATAATTTCAATATGTTTGGTTCTAGAGTGTTGAATGGGATTTTTAGTGAGATTAGTGGCATTTGTATTGTCACATTTAATAGGCACACTATCATATACAAGACCATAATCAAGCAAATTTTGTTTCATCCAAAGAATTTGTGCCACACAATTTACGGCAAATACATAATCAGCTTCGGCCGTAGAGAGAGTTACACTATTTTGCTTTTTACTAGACTAAGAGATTAATGAATGTCCTAGAAATTGACAACATCCACTAGTACTTTTTCTGTCTATACAATCTCCTGCATAATCCGCATCCAAATATCCTACAAGTTCAAATGAGGTGCCTTTCGGATACCATAGTCCTAAATCTATAGTCCCCTTAAGATATGTATTGATTCTTTTTACAGCATTTAAGTGAGACTCTTTAGGACAGGATTGAAAACGAGCACATAAGCACACAAAAAATACAATATCGGGTCTAGAGACAGTTAAATAAAGAAGGCTTCCGATCATACCTCGATATTGCTTTTCATCAACATTGTTACCTTTCTCATCTTTGTTAAGCTTGATTGATGTTGACATTGGTGTACTCATTTCTTTTGCTGACTCAAGTCCAAACTTTTTGATAAATTCTTTAGTGTACTTGACTTGATTTATGAAAGTACCCTCTTGTGTTTGTTTGATTTGGAGTCCAAGAAAGAAATTCAATTCTCCCATCATACTCATCTCGAATTTCTTGTATATACACTTAGAGAAATACTCACAAAGAGATTTATTAGTAGCACCAAAAATTATATCATCAACATAGATTTACACGAGCAATATATCTTTGCTCTTTGTTTTAACAAAAGGGTTGAATCTAATTTTTCTCTAGTGAATCCTTTTTCAAGCAAATAATTGATAAGCCTATCATACCATGCTCTAAGTGCTTGCTTAAGGTTATATAATGCCTTATCTAGTTTATATACATGATTTGGCAAGTTAGAAAGACATTTTTTTACATCCATTTGATATAATTTAAAGTTCATAAAACATGCAAAAGAAAGAAGCATACAAATGGATTCAAGTGTAGCTACTGGAGCAAAAGTTTCATCGTAATCTATCCATTTTTCTTGATTATACCCTTGAGCAACTAGTCTAGTTTTGTTCCTAGTTACAACCCCGGATTCATCTAGCTTATTTCTAAAAACCTATTTTGTACCAATTATAGGATAATCCTTAGGTTTTTCAACTAGATGTCATACTTTATCTCTTTCGAATTGATTTAATTCTTCTTGCATGACAATTATTCAATCTTCATGATCTAAAGCTTCTTTAACATTTTTAGGCTCTACTTGAGAAAGAAAAACAATATGTTCACAATAAGCATTTAAATTAGAATGAGTTCTTACTGCCTTTGAAGGATCACCAAGAATTTGATCATTTGGGTGATCTTTTACAAACTTCCAACATTTTGGTAGATCAACATTTGGTGTAGCTTCTTGGTCATTTTGCATTTGTTGTACATTGCCTTGTGGATTTGCTAGTGTTTCACCATCCTTTAAGGTTTGACCCTCTTCAAGATTTGTCTCATTTGGATCAGTTGAGGTTCCCTCATTTCCAATGGTTGTAGGTAAGTTTTGAGTGTCAACTTCGGAAACACCTACATCATCATCCTTCTTTCTCGAGGCAAAATGATTAGTTTCATCAAAATCCAAATGCATAGACTCTTCGATAAACATATTTCTCTTGTTAAAGACTCTATAAGCTTTGCTTCTTGAAAAGTAACCCATAAAAAGCCCTTCATCTGATTTAGAATCAAAATTTCCAAGATATTCTTTTGTATTTAGGATGAAACACTTACAACCAAATACTTTAAAATGAGTCACATTTACTGCTCTACCTTTCCATAATTTATAGGGTGTTTTCTTTAGAAAATGTCTAATTAGTACACGATTTAACACATAGCATGCGGCGTTTAAGACTTTACCTCAAAAGTATGTTGGCAAGTTGTTTTCTTTCAACATTGTTCTTGCAATTTCTTGTAGTGTTTGATTCTTCCTTTCTACTATCACATTTTGTTAAGGAGTTCTAGGAGCCAAAAAATTATGTTCAATGCTACATTCTTCATAATAGTCCATGAAAGATGCATTTATAAATTCGGTGTCTTGGTCACTATGTATGTAATTTATGTAATAGCCTGCTCATTTTGCATCTTATTACAAAGTTTAGCAAATTCATTGAAGGCATCATTTTTATGTGCAAGAGGTCTTACCCATGCGAATCTAGTGTAATCATCTATAATAACATAGACATATCTAGATCCCCCTAGGCATGCCACATCCATTGGATCAAATAGATCCATATGTTATTTTTGTAAAACTCTTGATGTGGTTACCTTGCTAATTATTTTGAAAGATATCTTGTGCTGTTTCCAAATTGACATGCATCACATAAATGGTCTTTTTGAAATTTAGTCTTAGGAAGACTTATGACAAGTTCTTTTCTCGAAAGCTTATCAAGTAAATCCATGTTGGCATGACCAAGTCTTCTATGCCATAACCATGAATCTTCATTAATAGTAACTAAACACGTCACATTTTGGCACTTCAATTCAAGAAAATTGATCACATACACATTATCACATCTATTTCCAACAAATAACACTTTATCATCTCTATCATATACTTTGCAACAGGTAGATAAAAATTCAACTCTAAATCCATTATCACAAAATTGACTTACACTTAGTAAATTATGTCTAAGACCTTTAACATACAAGACATCATGAATAGGGAGAGAGTTTATATCTCCTATGTTACCCTTACCAATGACTTTGCCTCCTTCATTTCCTCCATAGCTAACTTTACCTTTGAAATCTTTGTCATTCTCATATAAGAAAGATACATCTCCCGTCATGTGCCTTGAGCACCCACTATCAATTACCTAAGTATCTTTATACTTCACCTTTAGGGCAACCTATCATTCATAGAAACAAATCAAGTTCATTTTGGTCCCCAAGGTTCTATTGGGTCCTTTTGTGTTAGTACGAAGTCCTAACACATCTAACAACCCATTTGGGTCTAAGCCATAAAGGAATGTGAGAATCTCTTCCCACCATGTTTCTAAATCTACATCGTGATGCATTGTGACCAATCTTCTAACAATAAGTGCATCTCTTAAATGACCCTCTTGATGTTGAGGCTACATGCAAGAGGATGATGCTTTGACAAAGTGATTTTGAAACCCTTTTTGATATGGCTTATAGTCAATCCTTTTTTTTGTCAAATTATGCTTTTTGTGATTCTTTTAATAGTAGATGGACAATTGATGATTGAGAAGCTTTCACAAAGATAGTTTTTGAGAACTTTGGTATAGAAAATGACTCATAGCCAATTCCACCTTTGTCAAGTGGTGATTTTTTAACATCAAGGATTTCATCCAAGGCCTTTGTTCCTTTTGAAAATTTAGCAAGATCATTTTATAGGCCAAAAACTTGTTTTTCAAAATCTTTGATTTCTAATTCATTTTTGGACTTTAAATGATAGTGTTCACACATTTCTTTGGTAAGAGTATTATTTTCGTCTCTAAGTTTCTTAATTTCCTTTTGAAGTTCATCATTTTCTTTTTGAAGATTCTTTACTTTTGAATGTGCAAGAAGAAAACTATCATGTAGTTTTGAAAATTTATTTGTTAGTTTCTCAAATGTACATTCATCATCATTAGAAGAAGAAAAAAATTCATCACAAGACGAAGAAGTTACCTTATCATCTCTAGCCATGAAGCACACAAAGTTGGCTACTTCAGTTTCGCTACCATTTTCATCACCAGTTGATATATCATCCTCGACACAAGCCTTCATTTCTTTTTGTTTTCCTTTGATCAATTTTGGACACTTTGCTTTGATGTGTCCTGGCTTGTCACAATTGAAACACTTGATCTCCTCTTTGGTTTTTTCAATTCTCTCTTTGAACCTTCTCTTGATATTGTTGTTGATGGGCTCTCATTTCCTCATCTTTTTGTATTTCAAGAACTTTTTAAATTTTTTTGTAAGAAATGCAAGTTCATCATGATCACTATTGTATTTGTCTTCATCACTTGATTGAGATTGAGCAATGAGAGCAAGTGATTTTATTGACTTATTTTCTTCTTCATCTTGTATCTTTTCTTGATTTAATACAAGTTCTTCTATCTCAAGATTGCAAATGAGCTCATGCACCATAATCTTGGAGAGGTCGGTTGATTCTGTAATTGATGTCACCTTTGGTTTGTATTCTTTTGGAAGAGCCATAAGAATCTTCTGGTTAAGTTCTTCATTTGGATACTTCTTTTCGAGAGCACTTAAGTTGTTTACGATTTTGGAGAATCTTTGATGCATTTCATTTAGTGACTCTCCGGACTTCATACGAAACAACTCATACTCATGAATATGAATATCAATCTTGGTATTCTTCACTCCTTGATACGACATGTGTAATATTTTTCAAATTTCGTGAGTGGTTTCACATTGACTTACATGACTATACTCGGTTTCGTTTAGAGCACATTAGAGGATGTTCTTGGCTTTTGAGTTCTTGGTCATCATGATAATGTCTTGATCATTGAACTCCCCACTTTCTTTGGGCACTTGAATGGTTTTGACTTTCTCGACTCCACTTGCACTTGGAGCATCTTTGACCGCACCTCCTTCATTGGAATATAAGGGTTATCTTCCACCAATGACCAAAGAGCATAGTCAACGGATTGTATACGGATTGTATGTATGTCTCCATCTTGTTTCTCCAATAATTGAAATTGGTACTTATAAACAATGGAGGCCTATTAGTGGAGTAACCTTCAAAATAAGGAAAGGTAGAACTGTTTGTCATTTATCTTTTCTTTGCTAGATATTAAGCTATATGCAAAGTCCTAGCTCTTGATACCACTTGTTGTCCCTTAATTAAACCTAAGATGGGGGTGAATTAGGTTATATAAGCAATAATACTACTTTTTTGATGAGGCAATATGATAGCAATGATTAATCAAAAAACAATCTTAAATAGATATGCACTTTATAAATATAAAATGTGAGTGAGACAATTTATCAAACACTTGGTGAACAAAAAATAATGCAAAGAGAGAGTTAAGAGAAAGAGATTGCAAATTGCGATTTAAGCATGGTTCGGCTCCTACCTAAGTCCACGACCCAAGCTCCCCGCTTAGGATTTCAATAATCTTCACTATGGTGGCTCTTCAAATGTTGATGAGTCCACAAACCAACTACATTAGTAGTTCAAGCTTTTACAATAGAAAAGAACCATTTTCAATACAAAGCTTTAATACCAACAACTTTGACAAGGAAATCCTTCCTTTCAAAGTGTTTAACTCTATCTTTTTATAAGTGTTTGAGATTCACAATAAAAGCCCTCTTTTAGGGTAGATGAATACAATGAATGTTTCTCTCTCAACAATGCTCACAATTTCTTGCTCAAGTATAGGTCAATGATGATTCAAAGATAAAGATAATGAAAGAACTCAAGTGTAATTGCTTTGAATCAATGCCTTAAGATTTTTCAGTTGAGAGCATTAATAGAAGCCAAATTGGGTGTAATAAATGTTCTCCAACGTTCAAATAAATGGCTATATTTTGAATCAGCATTTTGTCTCGACTAGTCGATCCTTGTTCGCCGGTCGACCGGTCCAGAGACCCTCATCCGGTGGACGGGTCTCGGGCGGACGACCCTTTGGCCACCGGTCGACCGGTCGCCGGGGGGTCGTCCAGTGGAGCCAAAACTGTCAGGGTTGGGTTTTTAAAAGGTGTTTCTTTTGAACATGTTTTGTAAGATATTTTTGAAATGTTTCAACACAATATTTGAGAATCAAAATTGAGCATATATCTTTCTGCAAGACCCAAAACCCCAGCCAAGTCCCAACCTGTACCTCTTATGACTTCCGTCTCCATCCTTATAACTCCATCTTCATTCTTTGAATCTTCTCTTTGAATTGTTGAATGTTCTTCTTCCTTCTTTAGCTTTGATGATCTTGGAATTGGAGTCAATCTTGATTCATCTTTACTTGTGAACACTTTAACAAACTCATTAAGCACATTTATGGTTTGTAATCATCAAAACCAAGATTTAGAAGCCTCTTAGGCTAATGGCTATAACTTATAAAATTATATGTGGTTGATTATAGATATGAGGAAACCTTTAATAAATTCATACGAGTTAATTTATATGTTAACTATAAGCTATAAACAAGATTGACTACAAGGACATTTTCTTGAAATCATTTAATTAGCTTTGATTAAATAATATTAGCTTTTAACTTATTTACTCTTGTTAAGGATTATTTGATATCAATTAAGATACTGTTTAATTTGTTGGTTTTAAGTGAAAACAATAAATTGATATAAATTACATTCTACTGTCTACTTGAACTACTATTTCTAATTGCTAAAGGTACTTGTCCGGGGATGATCTCTTTCGTTGTTTTCCACTTATGTGTTTACCAAACTGTGTGATCGTTAATTGCAAAAATGTTATCAACTATTTGTTATACGACTACTTGTGCATGTGTGTGTTACGTGATTACTTGTGCATGCTTGTATGCTATTTGGGGGTTACAACCTCAGGCACGATAGCTTGCACGAACGTCGGGCGGCATAGGGTTTACCGGTGCTCCAGTGTCTATCGTGGCCTATTCATTCTCCCTCTTGGCGATCTCCACCCTCGGGGAACTGGGTCGTAGAATTCGGGTACAATCCGGAGTACCCTCTTGGGAGAGATAAGAAGTTGGGATTGTGATCAAGGCTGGCCACCTAGAGAAATGATCGAATTGAAAATTGTTCCTACTCTCACTTGGTACCACCCTCAGAGAGTAGTGTCCTACTCTCGCTTGGCATTCCACCCTCAGAGAGTAGGTTGCTATGTGTTGTGGATATATGCCATTAAATTGATTATCTATCTATATCTTGATGTCTACCATATATGGATATTATTGTACATGTACTGCATCATAATTTTCAAAAAAGACTAACCAAAAATGTTTTAAAACTTTTCTATTCCATCATCAGTGAGCTTCCCTAGAGCTCACCCTATTTTCTCCCCCCATTGCAAGTGCAGCTTAGCTTGTAATGGAGTTTTACATCATGTGCTAGAGTAGATGATTACATTCTGTAGCTCCTTTCTTGTTATATTTCAAACCAAGTTGGAAAAGTTAGTGTTTGATTGTACTATTCTCAGGTAAAAAGGCAACTGAGCTGAAACCCTAATGGTATAGCAGCGGGGTAGTTTCCGTATCTCGGGTGATAATGTAACACCCTTTGTACTTAATTTATTGTATAAAAGCTCATTATTGAATAGTATTCTATATTTTCTTCCTCTTAAGGTTACGTTAATTATTTTCATGAGACCGCAGCAATAGTGAACATAGACTTTGACATAATCTTGAGAAGGGTCGGGTTGGGATCGTTACATTGACCATTTTGACTTAGCCATTTTATTTAGAGACTTTGACTATTTGACCAAGTCTTCCACCAAGGCATAATAGATATACATATAATATAGGATATAAAAAAAGCAAAAGAAAAGACAGGTGTGGGTCAACCATAAAGAGAGAGAAAATAGAGTTTAAATGCAAGTGTATTTTGTTAGTGTATTGTAGTAGCTTTTGTCATAAGAAGTAAATTTCCAAGTGTCCTCTTAAGCTTAGCTTTAGTGCCAAGTGTATTCTTCGTGCAAGAGCTAGCTAGCCTTTTAGATGCATATAAATTAACTAGTAATAATTCTTAGTTAAATACAACTAACTAACACAATTCTAGCTACAAATAAACTAACTAGTAAAACTATTAGTTAGAAACAAAACTATTGGTGATACAAACTAGGCATTTAACATACACCACATTATACCTAACCATCATAATACTGCACACAACACAAAATAAATAAAGAGAAAGAGAGGGTGGAGTAGACGGCCTAAGCAAGGAAGAAAGAGAATGAGAGAAAAGAAAGAGAAGAGAAGGAAAGAAATGAGGAAAATGTTTAGTCTAGCTTCAATCTTTGCCATTCTTGCTTCATTTCGCTTGAATCTACAACCAAGATGAGGGGTTTAAATTGTTTTCAAAGGCTTTTCAAAGTTTCATAGCATGTTGTTGAGTTATATGCCCATGCATGTGTTATTCTTGGTTGATATTACAAGAAAGTTGTGAATGTTGGTGTTTTGAGCTAGTGCATGTGCTAAACTTATGTAAATGCTTGATTATTAGTTGATTTCTAGCCTATATGTGTTGATCAAACCTGTTCTTAGCTTGCTTGGGTGATGAGCATACATTCATGTGTGATTTAGTGGTAGATTTATAAGGAATCATATTAATCTTGTATGTTAGAGCTTAAAAGAAAGCATTATGCGCATTGTTTTTGCGTGACTACTTTGATATAGTAAAAGTTAATGGATGAGGCTGATTTTCAGATATGTTATACTAAACTCATAGTAGAACAAACTTTGTGTTTGGTGCATGTTCAAATATTGAGGTTTAGATACTATTTTAAACTGATTCCAGTAAGGTTCAGATTCTCGCGTAAACACTGAACAGTTTGCGCAATCTAATTCTAGAGGTCATATCTCAGTGATTATAGCTCCAAATCGAGTTCTGTTTGATTCTAAACCTATCTACACTTAAGGAACTATGTTTTTGTACAATTTCAAAAAATTTGAAGGACTTTAAGGTTGATAACCGAACTAGATAAGTCATGCATGTGCAGTACAAGTTTTTCTAGTCTTCATATCTAGGTGTTTTATGCTTTGTATGTTGAGTTACTGTAGTCTATCATGTGTGTATCTTGTCTTTACTTCAAGATAAATGTGAATGGTAGTTACATGAACCATTTCATGTGCTTACTTTGTATAAATCTTGAATGTTGGTGTAAGAAAAATATGAAAATATGCTAATTGAACTATTGCATGTATTAGTTTTGCATTGATCTTGCATTATAAGTGAAATTCCAGCCTAGTTGAGTAGTTAAAACTTTTCTTTTAGCTTATATATTAAGTGTATACTATATTTGGGCTTAATCTTGGCATCTAATGTGAATATGATGTTTAACTGGGAACCAATAGTCTAGTGTGTTTGCCAGAATTGTTTCAAGAGCTATGAAATGTTGACAATAATGCTAACAATTGGGTAACCTACTTTGTTACCCAACCCTATGTGGTGATTTGCTAATGTGCTATCGATTGACTAAATGTGTTAAACATTTATTTGTAATCGGAGGCAACCTACTTTGTTGTCCCCTATAACTAAACGTGCATATGTGATATGTGTCTGAATGTGACAGTTTACTGTCTACTCTTTCCCGTTTACTATTTACTACAACTGTTGTGAGACATGGTAGCGTCGTGTTGTTCTTGGCGGTATCGGACTTGTTAGAAAACACCATGACTACTTTGTTCTATCCTTTATCCTGCATGGACGGTGCTGCTCCATAGGGTGTGGGTATAGGTTTCGATGACATCCGGATTGTACCTATTGTAGTGGGAGTAAAGGGAAAACGAAAGAGTTCATGATGGTGGTATCAGGAAACGGTATCAACACTGTTAGCGTGTCCTTTTGAAACGTGTTTATAACTTTGATATTACTTGAGTTAGCTGCACTTACTGTTTATACATTGTTTTAATGCACGTTTTCGAAAGGGTTTTCAAACTAAAAATATTTTCCAAAACCTTCCTTTTTCACCCCCCTCAGTGTGTTAGTGGAAACTCACCCCCGTTTGCTAACATTTCAAGTGAAGCTAAGCTCCAAGATGTTGAAAATGATTTGTGTGCATGATATGCCTGGATGATGATGCTTGTTATATTTTCTTTCAAATTATGTTATTGGTGCTATGATGAAGTACTCTAGACATGTGATATTGTTGGGTGTATTATTGATATATGATTTCAACACATTTTCACTTAAATTTGGTTAGTTCTTGAGTAATTTATGAGCAATTTGATTGGTTTTGTCTTTGATTTGAGTTGTAGGTAATTTCCAAGAGACAAGCTAAGTTTTGAGGTAAAGATTGAAGATAAATTAAAAGTAGCACAATCATAGTGCAGCTGCGCAGTATCGTAGGAATTTTAAGGGCAATTTTGTAAAAGGCGCAAAAAGAAGAAACCCTATGTTAAAAAAGAGGAAAATAAACATTTGATAGGGGAGCTTTTGCTGGAGGCTGGCTTTTGGGAGCAAAAACCAACGTTCCAGAGAAGGAATAATGCAAGGATTCGCGAGTTGAAGACGGAGAACAATCCGGAGACGGATTTCTACCACGATTCTTCTCCAAATCCTAGTTTTCTCTATCTCTCTCATCATGAATTACATTAAACTCTGGATTTTATTTAATTTCTTTATGATGTTCTAAGTTATTTTTCTAGGGCTACGATGTAGCCAGATTATGAATATTTCTTTGATTTTAAATTCATTGATGAACTATTCTATATATGCATTGAGTATTTCATGCTAAGTTTAATGCTTGTGATTGCCTGATCAACAATTGCATGATTCGTGGTTTGGTTTGAGACTGAGAAGTGATAACTAAATTAGACCACGTGTGAAATACCACTAAATCGTCATAAGCTAGAGATAATTATCAGATCTAGTGCATCGCTTGAATTTATAAGGCTTAATAAGTTCCACAAGTTCACAGTTATCACAGAGATATAGTTAGCTTGCTTATTGGGATAGGTTATTGATGCTTGAAAAAGATTAATATCTACCTTAGCGAAATTGCTAACAACGTAAAGAATATGTGTCAATTGATTTAGATCAAAAGTTTTAAGTAGGATTAATCTTGGTAAAATCGGAATCCTTAGAGCCTCTTAATTATTGAATTACCATCTTTTGTTAATTTCGTAATTGTTTTAGTTGCTATTTTTATAAGTTCTATATTTTTTTAGTCGTTAGTTAGAAACTCTCAATTTGTGATTATCCAAATAAAGTTAGAGCTACACCAATTTCGGTACTTAATAATCACAGTCCTCGTGGGAACGATTTTTACTCATCATTTTATTACTTGTTGCGATACGTGCACTTGCGTTAGAAATCACACAATAAGTTTTTGGCGCCGTTGCCGGGGACTGTGCCATTATTAATATCGATTCCAAATAACTTTAATTTTACTTTGGATTTATTTTATTTTGTTAGTTGTTTTTGTTATTTTTGTTACTTGCGTTTCAGGAACATAGTGTTTTAAGTGCTTGCGAAATTTGAAAAGTGATACTTTGCTGCCTTTCGATCCTGAGATAGAAAACACTTGTCGAAAGAATAGAAAGGATAAAAGAGTTACTACCCACCATCTCCAATATACCATGACTGCAATTATTCAAGTACAAGAAGGAATTAACCAAGCAGTCAATCAGGAAAATCCGCCTAGAACACTGCGAGAGTATGCGTTACCACCTACTAGAATTCAACCTGTGATTAGAAGGCCAGCGATTTAGGCGCATGCTTTTGATTTGGAAACAGTGACACTACAGTTGATTCAGAATATTCAGTTCCATGGACTGCCTTCTAAAGATCCTAATAAGCACATTGTGAATTTTCTAGAAGTTTGCGGAACTGTTAAGTACAACGGAGTCACTGATGAAGCTCTGTGCCTTCGCTTGTTTCTTTTCTCCTTGTAGGATCAAGCTAAGGAATGGTTAAACTCGCTGCCTTCGGATTTAATCACTACTTGGGAAGATTTGGTGCACAATGTTCTGTCAAGAGTTGTCCCACCTAGAAAGACAACGAAGCTGCTCATAGAGTTTAATAACTTTGCGTAACATGAAGGAGAAACTTTGTGCGAGGCGTGGGAAATGTATAAGGCTATGCTGAGGATGTCCTAATTATGGAGTACCTAGGTGGATGCAAGTTCACAATTTTTATAATGGATTGGTAAATTTGACAAGAACTTTGATTGATGCATCAACAGGAGGAGCTCTAATGAACAGGACAGTAGATGACGCTTATGAGTTGCTTGAGGATATTGTTTTGAACAACATGCAGTGATCAAGCGAGAGAGTCACACCAAATAAGACAGCTAGGGTCCATGGGATTGATGCCATAACCGCTTTGATGACAAAAATTGATAATATCTCAAAACATATACAAAATAATCAAGTAACTGCTAATGTTGTGCAAGCGACAGTGGTGTGTGAGTTTTGTTGTGGTCCACATCATAGTGCAGAATGTCAAGTTGGAAACCCATTTGTGCAAGGTACATCAGAACAAGCACTGTATGTGGGGAATTTTAATGGGCTGCAGCACAATCAATACTCTAATAGATTTAATCCAGCATGGTGTAATCATTTGAATTTTTCTTGGAGAAATACTCAGAATGTGTTGCAGCATGAGCAGAATAACCCACCACAAGAGAAGAAGGTGAACCTGGATGAGGTAATTGCTCAGTTGGCGAATTCGCAGACACAGTTGGCTAATTTCCAAACTCAATTTATGAATGAAACTAGGACAAATTTTTAGAACCAATCTGCACAAATCAGAAATTTAGAAGCTCAGTTTAGCCAAATGGCTACGATGTTTTCAGAAAGACAACAAGGGAATTTACCTAGCACTTCAGAGGTGAATCCTAGAAGAGAGGGTAAAGAGCATTGTAAAGCTGTCACCTTGAGAAGCGGCAAAGAGTTAGAGGAGCCAGTGAGAAACAAGAAGGTTGAGAAAGGTGAAGTGAATAATGAGGCAAAAGATGAAGAGAAAGTAGAAACTCAGCCACAGCCTACATAGGAACCACCTGTGGTGGTACCATTCCCTCAACGATTGTAGAAGAACAAGCTTGACAAACTGTCACGCCCCAACTCGACCCCACCTACAATCAGTCAGGCCGCAACGAAATTTCGGCAATATAATGACAGTAATTAGGACACCGAGGCTCTAAACCAACCTCATCACAAATCATACAACCAACTCCAATAACATTCAACAATAAACAATCCAGCCATATTATACAATAATCACTCCTTCAATAATCCATTCATAGTTATACGCCTCCGTTCCAACTTAGTACATAGGCTATACTTACATTTCAAAATAGGTTATAACCAACTTAGTAATCTAATCATGATCAAAATAAAGAATACTAAATCATCATACATATGTCTTTATATTAAGATAGGTTATACAATTCTTTGTTTCACAACAACTAAGATAATCTCATGGCAATCACTCTTGCACATAAGACTCATCCACATATGGCACATTTCCCTCTTCAAGAGGCACGTACCCGTAGTCAGAATCAGTAACACCTGCATACATGTAATAATTGAGAGTGAGCTTATATAAAACAAGTCCAGTGAGGATTCGATAGATCTCTAACAGTATTTACTATACTCCTTGGAAATCATCATTTGAGCAGTAAACACACAACAAACATTAATAATAATATAAACACAAAAGCTATAATGACCATTCAATAAAGGATACTCTAGTTGGTGTAGCTCCAAACGCCATCACGATCTCAACCAACTTCTTATCACCCCCATGACACATACACCCGAGGTACCTCACTAGCCCTACCCTCCATGGCATCTCTACCCATGCGAGATGAGGGTAGCCTCTGATAGCCACGCCGTTTTCAACCCGACAGCCTGATACTGCCTGAAAGGTGGCACATGCATATCAAGACTCAACAATAAAAATAAACATTCAATCACAAGAGGACAACCTTTTTCGTTGACTATCTCCCGGTTCATCAATAACCAATATTCATCAAACAATAATCAATAATTAATAATGTATCAATCAATTAATAACATTACAAAAATACAACATCAATTAACCAATTAACAACTAAACAACTAAGTTAGATGACAAAATAGGCCACCCAACTTAACATGCATTAGACACACAACCAAACCCTAATCTAGCCATCAACAACTCACAATTCAATCACTCAAACACCACCCGATCATCTAAAGGTATATATCAACATTTTAAAGAAAGACAACCTAAACTTCTAATAATCATAACTTACATTCAACTAATCCAAACAACTCCAAGCCAGTTCCTATCACTCACTCACTCACTCACTCACTCAATCAACTATATTAGCCCCCTCATAAACCAACCAAAATATATCCAAATCAAGCCCAACAACCCTAAAATATCAATGCACCTAGGCTGAAATTTTTAGACTTTCACACCGACATCACAATCAAAATTTCGGTATTACAACGACACTACCCCGTATTTAACAAACTTTTACAAATCAACGACAATCGATTCCAACTACTACAACCCAAAATATTCAACAAATAGCCAACAACTCAACTTTTAATACCCGAAAATAAAAACTCTTGCTACAACGGTTCAAATCTTATATAAACGCATATAAACGATCCTTAGCATGCACTGAGCAATAATATAACATCAATTCAACTTTCTAACAGTTCAAAATTCAATTATATACAAAAACATAAAAGATGACATTTGAGATCTAGAATTTTTCTCTCACCATTGATGTGTTATGATACAAGAAAGATGTAGGATGGATGCTCAAGAGGTGGAATCAATATTTGGTTGATGAAAATTGGCCTGTGATTGCAAGTTCTAATAAAAAATTGCCTTTGAAAACCTTGAAATTCTTTCTCTTTTTCTCTCTAATAGCTCTCGGCCATGTGTGTGAAAAATAAGGTGTTTTGGTGCTTTGCTAATGTGTGTTGATGCATATATACTCAAGGTCAACTAAAATAAAAGAAAGTCAAAGGTAGAAACTAGTTTATTTTTAGTAATTTTAGTCTTTTAATCCTATTTTTGACTATTTCTTGCTCAACTATTAAATTGACACCTAATTTAATTCTAGAAAATATATTTTAGGTGACAAAGAGTTTAACATTTAAACAGTTTCACCCGAGTCGGCTTAAAACTCAATTTGTTTTACAAAAGAAAGTGTAAAAACCTTTAAAATTCCAAAATCGATTCCAAATCCATTTTAATCAAACACGAGTCTATTAATATCCAAGGACTAGGTTTTGAAACACTTAAAACACCCCTATAAAATTTTTAGTGGACACGTGCTCAAAATACTATTCACTAAAACTAGTGATAAAATTTCTGATTCCGTTTTTTATGAAAATTTCATGAATGCACATATAGCATGTATTAGGAATATAAATCACATTTTTAATACATTCTAACTCATATAACACATAAACAGGTCAAAACACATAAATCAAGGTTAAGATAAAAAGTGGAGTTTCACATTCTCCCCCCCCCCCCCCTTAAAGAAATTTTGTCCAAAAAATTCTTACTTGCTGAATGGAAAAGATCTGGGTACTGCTACTGCATTTGCTCTCGCCATTCCCAGGTAGCCTCCTCAATACCGTGATGCTTCCACAATACTTTGACTATCGGAATCTTCTTCGATCTCAGCTCCCGTTCCATCTAATCAAGAATGCGAATTGGCCTCTCATCATAAGTCAGATTCTCACGAAGCTGTAACGGCTCTGGCACTAGAATATGAGAAGGATCCGAATTATATTTCTGCAAATTAGACACGTGAAAGATATCATGGACATTAGAGAAATTCTCAGGTAAAGCCAACCGATATGCCTACTTGTCAACTCTGCCGGTAATCTCAAATGGCCCTACAAACCTTGGACTCAGCTTTTCGCCTTTACCATATCGAGCAAACCCCTTTCGAGGAGACAATCTCAAGAAAACCCGATCCCCGATTGTAAATTCCAAGTCCCGACGATACTTATCAGCATAACTCTTGAATCTGCTCTCCGCTGTAAGCATTCTCTGCTTGATCAACTGAACATTCTCAATCTTTTCTAGAAGCTCTGGCATAATAGTCGGATCAATAGTCTTCATCTCCCCTACTTCATCCCAATACAAAGATGAACGACACTTACGACCGTAAAAAGCTGCAAAATGTGACATCCCAATAGTAGCTTGATAACTATTGTTATAGGCAAACTCGGCAAGTGGTAGATGTTTCTCCCAGTTCTTCCCGAAGTACAGAACCCAAGCCCTGAGCATATATTCTAGAATCAAAATAGTCCTCTCGGACTAACCGTCGGTCTGTGGATGATACGCTGTACTGAAATTAAGTTGAGTACCCAAAATCTCCTGAAGTTTCTCCCACAAGCGAGAAGTAAATCGAGGATCTCGATCTTAGACAATACTAGATGGAATTCCGTGTAGTCTAACAATCTGATCCAAATAAAGATCCGTCAACTTTGCAACTTCATCTCCCATCCGCATCAAAATAAAGTGAGATGTCTTCGTCAAACGATCCACGACATCCCAAACTGCATCATTACATCTCGGTGTTCTAGGCAAACAAGTAACGAAGTCCATCGTAATATGCTCCTATTTCCACTCTGGTATAGCCAACAGTTGAAGCAAACATGCAGGTCGTTGATGCTCATCTTTTACTCGTTGACAAGTCAAACATCTAGACACAAACTCAGCAACCTCCCTCTTCATGTTATTCTACCAATAATGTTGTTTCAAGTTCCAATACATCTTGGTTCCACCAGGATAAATATTATACTTTGAATTATGAGCCTCCTCCAGAATACCTCACCTCAAGCCCGGTTCATCAGGAACACAAACCCTATCTCGAAACCGAAGAATACTATCCTCGTGCACTTTGAAGTCAGACTGATTATCCGTGATCTGACCCTTGATCTATTGAAGTTTAGCATCAAGTTGCTAAGCTTCTCTGATCTGAGACAACAATAAAGGTTGAATACGGAGATGTGAACACATCACCCCAACCTGAGTCAACTCCGGTCTCCAATAAGTGAATTCCTCAAGAACCTCCCACTTCTTGACAGCCAAACAAGAAACACTTACCTTACGGTTAAGAGCGTCTGCCACAACATTTACCTTTCTAGGAAGATAACTGATAGAACAATAATAATCTCTGAGAAGTTCCATCCATCTTCGTTGACGCATATTCAACTCCTTCTGTGAGAACAAATACTTAAGACTCTTATGATTAGTGAAAATCTCGAACTTACTACCCCACAGATAATGACGCCACTTTTTCAGTGCGAATACAACTGCTGCCAACTCAAGATCATGAGTCAGATAATTCACCTCATATGTTTTCAACTTCTTAGAAGCATAGGCAATAACCCGACCATTCTGCATAAGTATACAACCCAAGCCCTCCTTGGATGCATCACTGTAGATAACCATATTATCGATCCTCTCTGGTAGAGCAAGTACTAGAGCAGTAGTTAATCTCTTTTTCAACTCCTGAAACCTACTCTCACATTTCTTATCCCAAGTAAAGTTGGTCCATTTTTGAGTTACCTTAGAAAGTGGCCCGACAATCTTAGAAAAGTTATTGGCAAACTTACGGTAATAACCTGCCAAGCCAAGAAAGCTACGAACCTCCAAAACATTCTCCGGCCGTTTCCAAGACATCACCACCTCAATCTTAGTGGGATCTAGAGAAATACCGCTCTGTGTGATAACATGGCCAAGAAAAGATATGAGTTGTAGCCAGAATTCACATTTGCTGAACTTCGCAAACAACTGATACTCCTGTAGCTTCTGTAAGACAAGCCGTAGATGTTGCTTGTGCTCCGATTCAGACTTGGAATAAACCAAGATATCATCAATAAAGATTACCACGAACTGGTCCAAGTACGGCTGAAAAACCCAATGCATAAGATCCATAAATGCTGCCAGTGCATTAGTTAATCCAAAAGGCATAACTATAAACTCATAATGCCTGTACCGAGTCCTAAAGGTAGACTTCGGAACATCCTCCGTGCGAATCCAAAGCTGATAATACCCTGCCTCAAGTCAAATTTAGAGTAGACTTTGGCTCCCTGAAGTTGATCAAACAACTCGTCAATCAATGACAAATGATACTTGTTCTTGATGGTCACTTAATTCAAACCACGATAGTCAATGCATAATCTCAAGGTACCATTCTTTTTCTTCTCAAATAAAACAGGTGCTCCCCAGGGTGAAGAACTCTGTTGAATGAAACCCTTCTCTATTAACTCCTGCAACTGAGTTTTCAGCTTCATCAACTCAGCTGGTGCCATCTGGTACGCTGATTTAGAAATAGGTTAAGTACCGGGAATAAGATTGATCACAAACTCCACATCTCTCTCTGGCGGTAACCCTGGCAACTCCTCGGGAAATACATTGGGATATTCCCGAATAATAGGTACTTCCTCCAGCTGTAGCTTATCAAATGGCTTGTTGATCAAATAAGCTAGATAACCCGAACATCCCTTACTTACCAACTTAACGGCTTTAGTTGCTGAGATAACAAAACTTGTCTTAGTACCCCGGTTCCCTACTACCTCAACTACTGGTTGATTTGGCAACCGAAACTGTACTACCTTCGTTCTTCAGTTTAATTGGGTATCATACTTAGAAAGTCAATCCATACCCAAGATAATATCGTACCCCGAATAGGAAATAAGATAAGGTCTGAAGGAAAATTATACCCCTTAACATGAGTTTTACAATCCTTACATACTAAGCCAGTCACATACTTATCAGTCAAAGAGGTACTAATCTCAACCACATAAGGCAGTCTTTCAGGTTGCATATTAACGCGTTGCACACAAGAAGGAGTAATGAAAGAATGTGTAGCACCAAAATCAATCAACACTTTAACAAGTTGATCAAGTATAAGGAAGTTACTTTCCACAACTGCAGTCTCCTCAGGCATCTCCTCCAAATCAACTGCATAGGCCCGAGCCTGAACCCGCTACTGCTGAGGTGCACTACCAATAGGTCGACCCTAATAACCCTGGGTCGCTGCCCGTCCCTCAGCTCCGCGATATCTATAGTAACCCTTCACCCTATGTTGATTGCTCCCGCAACACAAACATGTTCCTGCCTTCGCCCTATAGTCAGCCTCCACATGGCCCTAACGCTTGCAGTAAGTACACTGCAGTGATGAAACACTGCCACTGCCCCTAAAAGAACCAGAAGCCGAGAAAGCAACTGTACCAGCTTGCTGCTGAGGTCTCACAACACTAGGCCTATATGGACCCTGAGACTAGGCCGGCCTATACTGCGACTGAGCCTGATAAGACCCCTACTGAAATTGAGGCCGATTGTAGCCCTGCTGACCCTGCGGTTTGAAAGAACCCTGCTGCACTGCAGGTCTATAACCACCCTACTGTACTGACAGTCTATACATACCATGCTGACCCTGCAGCTAAAAGGGCCTCTTGCTAGGCTGACTAGGTCCGATCTGTTCCCCCTTTCTCCGCTCTAACCTAGAAGCTGCATCAAAGGCCTCAGTAAGTATATCATATTGATTCAGGGCCATCACATCCTGAATCTCGGGCCTCAAACCCAACATAAACCTACGAGTCTTGTGCTCCTCATCAACCACAAACTTTGGTGCATACCGGGATAGTCTAGTAAATGTGGCCTCATATTGAGCCACTGAAGCATCCACCTGAACTAGAGACAGAAACTCAGCCTCTCTCCTCTCCCGTGCAATCCTCGGGACCTACTTCACCCAAAAAGCTCTCAGAAAGGTATCTCAGACATACGGAATACCTTGGGTCTCCCAACTAGATTTCACCGTGCGCCACCACTCCTCTGCCTCATCATCAAACAAATAAACAGCAAAGGTGACCTTTCTTTCATCAGTATAATCCATAGGGTCAAATATTTTCTCCACTTAATTAATCCATGCCTTGGCTTTCCGATCATCTGGCTCCCCTTGAAACCTCGGTGGATAGTACCCCACGAACTCCTTCAGTGTACCACACTCGTGGTATCTACCCTGTACATTCAGTAACTGTGCCTACAAAGTCTGAGCTTGGGCAGCCTGCCCTTCTAGCAACTGTGCCTGACCAGCCATAACCTCTGCAATCCTATCAATGGCTGTTTCAAAACGATCATCACCCCTTTCTCAGCCCGGTGCCACATTATCGGGAACCTCGTCAACTGCTTCGGGACTACCACTCGTTCTCAGTCTACCAATCATTCTACTAATCAAAGAGTTAGCGCAGGTTATAGCACGTAAACAGGCTATAAACATTTATTAGCACATAAACAACAAACTCATATAAAGCACATAAGTCACTTAAGTATCAATCACGTAAACAAATTGATCATATAATCACATAAGCACTAAATCACATAATCACTTAATCATTTAATCATATTAACATATAGTTCTCTTTTCCTTCACTTCATACATACTTTCATGCTAAGACCATTATCCACATTCCGAGAATACCCCGACTGACAACTAACATGAGCTTTGATACCACTTAATGTCACGCCCCAACTCGACCCCACCTATAATCAGTCAGGACGCAACGGAATTTCTGCAGTATAACGACAGTAATTAAGACACCGAGACTCTAAACTAACCTCATCACAAATCATATAACCAACTCTACAAACATCCAACAATAAACAATCCAGCCATATTATACAATAATCACTCCTTCAAAAACCCATTCATAGTTATACGCCTCTATTCCAACTTAGTACATAGGCTATACATACATTTTAAAATAGGTTATAACCAACTTAGTAATCTAATCATGATCAAAATAAAGACTACTAAATCATCATACATATGTCTTTATATTAAGATAGGTTATACAATACTTTCTTTTACAACAACTAAGATAATCTCATGGCAATGACTCCTGCACATAAGATTCATCCACATATGGCATATTTCCCTCTTCAAGAGGCACGTACCCGTAGTCAGAATCAGTAACACCTGCATGCATGCAATAATTGAGAGTGAGCTTATATAAAACAAGCCCAGTGAGGATTCGATAGATCTTCAACAGTATTTACTATACTCTTTGAAAATCATCCTTTGAGCAGTAAACACACAATAAACATCAATAACAATATAAACACATAAACTACAATGACCATTCAATAAAGGATACTCTAGTTGGTGTAGCTCCAAATGCCATCACAATCTCAACCAACTTCTTATCACCCCTATGACATACACACCCGAGGTACCTCACTATCCCTGCCCTCCATGGCATCTCCCCCCATGCGAGATAAGCGTAGCCTCTGATAGCCATGCCTTGTTCAACCCGACAGCCTGATACCGCCCAAGAGGTGGCACATGCATATCAAGACTCAACAATAAAAATAAACATTCAATCACAGGATGACAACCTTTTCTGTTGACTATCTCCTGGTTCATCAATAATCAATATTCAATAATCAATAATCAATAATCAATAATGCATCAATCAATTAATAACATTACAACAACACAACATCAATTAACCAATAAACAACTAAACAACTAAGTTAGATGACAAAGTAGGCCACCCAACTTAACATGCATTAGACACACAACCAAACCCTAATCTAACCATCAACAACTCACAATTCAATCACTCAAACACCACCTGGCCATCTAAAGGCATATATCAACATTTTAAAGAAAGACAACCTAAACTTATAATAATCATAACTTACATTCAACTAATCCAAACAACTCCAAACTAGTTCCTATCACTCACTCACTCAATCAACTACATTAGCCCCCTCAGAAACCAACCAAAATACATCCAAATCAAGCCCAACAACCCTAAAACCTCAATGCACCTAGGTTGAAATTTTTGGACTTTCACACGGATATCACAATCAAAATTTTGGCATTACAACGGCACTACCCCGTATTTAACAAACTTTTACAAATCGATGGCAATTGATTCCAACCACTACAACTCAACTTTTAATACCCGAAAATAAAAACTCTTGCTACAACGGTTCAAATCTTATATAAACGCATATAAACGATCCTTAGCATGCACTGAGCAATAATATAACATCAATTCAACTTTCTAACAGTTCAAAATTCAATTATATACAAAAACATAAAAGATGACATTTGAGATCTAGAATTTTTCTCTCACCATTGATGTGTTATGATACAAGAAAGATGTAGGATGGATGCTCAAGAGGTGGAATCAAGCTTTGGTTGATGAAAATTGGCCTTTGATTGCAAGTTCTAATGAAAAATTGCATTTGAAAACCTTGAAATTCTCTCTTTTTCTCTCTAATGGCTCTTGGCCATATGTGTGCAAAATAAGGTGTTTTTGTGCTTTGCTAATGTGTGTTGAGGCATATATACTTAAGGTCAACTAAAATAAAAGAAAGTCAAAGGTGGAAACTAGTTTATTTTTAGTATTTTTAGTCTTTTACTCCTATTTTTGACTATTTCTTGGTCAACTATTAAATTGACACCTAATTTAATTCTAGAAAATATATTTTAGGTGACAAAGAGTTTAACATTTAAACAGTTTCACCCGAGTCGGCTTAAAACTCAATTTGTTTTACAAAAGAAAGTGTAAAAACTTTTAAAATTCCAAAACTGATTCCAAATCCGTTTTAATCAAACACAAGTCTATTAATACCTGAGGGCTAGGTTTTGGAACACTTAAAACACCCCTGTAAAAATTTTAGCCGATAGGTGCTCAAAATACTATTCACTAAAACCGGCGATAAAATTTATGATTCAGCTTTTGTTGAAAATTTTATGAATGCACATATAGCATGTATTAGGAATATAAATCATATTTTTAACACATTCTGACTCATATAACACATAAACAGGTCAAAGCACGCAAAACGAGACAAAACACGTAAATCGAGGTTAAGATAAAAAGTAGGGTTTCACACAAACAATTTGCAAAATTTCTTGAAGTTTTCAAGGAGCTTCACATTAATATTCTATTTGCAAATGCACTTGAACAAATGCGGAGTTATGTGAAGTTCATTAAGGATATTTTTTCACATAAGAGGAGGCTTGGAGATTGTGAGACAGTTGTACTTACTGAGGAGTGTAGCGCCATCCTACAAAAGAAGCTACCACAAAATCTTAAGGATCCAAGGCGTTTTACTATTCCATGTAAAATTGGCAATGCTGTTTTTGAGCAAGCGTTATGTGATTTAGGTGCTAGTATTAATTTGATGCCTTTCTCTATTTTCAGGAAGCTTGGATTAGGAGATGCAAGACCCACAACTGTAACACTATAGTTAGCTGATCGTTCGCTCAAGCATCCCAGAGGAGTCATTGAAGATGTACTAGTCAAAGTTGATAAATTCATCTTTCTTGCAGATTTTATAGTGATAGACATGGAGGAAGACAGGGAAATTCTTATCATTTTTGGAAGACCTTTCCTTGCAACTGGGGGAGCACTTATTGATGTTCGAACGGGTGAGCTTCAGTTGTGAGTACAAGAGGAAGATGTAACCTTTAATGTGTTCAAAGCTTACAAATACCCAGAAGGCAGCGACAATTGTTTTTTCATTGATGCTATACAAGCTATAGTGTCTAACCATGGGGGTCAATTGGATCCCTTGGAGGCTAGCTTGTTACAAGATGATTCTTTTATTCAGGTGGGATTGGAGCACAAGGAATATTGGTCTACCAAACAACTAAACATAGGTGTGTAAGCAGTGGGTGATAATGAGTTCTTGCAATTGAATAAGCTAGAAGGCAGCGTCGGCAATGATGTTTTGCAGGCGGCTGAAGACTCTCGCGCTGTAGTAAGTGATCTTTTTTTAGTTTATGTGTTGTGGGCTAAATCTATATAAAAAAAATGTTGAAATAACGCACGAAAAAGGGGCAGTTGGGCATAACGGGGTTGTCTTCCTTTGGGTTGGTGTTATTTTTATGTTGTTCGCAATTATGATTAAAGTTCCTTTGTTTTTCAGTGGAATAGTTGGAAACATTGGTAGAATGGTAGAAATTTTAACTGTATGATTAAAGTTCTCAATAAGGTAGAAAGAATGGTAGAAATTTTGTTGTGTTCAGGACTGATTCTATTGGGACCTTATTTGGTGGTCGAGTGAAATGTGGTTGCATTGTACTGTTCGGGCTATGTTATGGTGGTGAGCGTGGCATACTTTGCTTGTATTCAAGTTGTGAGTTGTGGCATACTTATTGAGTTGTGGAATTAGTGATATCTGTATGTGTGTTAATTTCGTGAGCTTGTGCTATTGGTTAGAGTGAGAAGTACCTACAGTTGAACTTGTATTGTTGGGTAGTGTCAACTGGAAGAAGTCATTTAGCATATCAACATACCAATGACATATATTAGATCAAGTTGCTTCGCATAATTGAAGCTAAAATATTTGAGGAGCCTTTGGAAAATGAACGATATGGGCATACAGGGAAGTCCTGTGATTTCTTTTCTTTTGTATTTTCACATTGAGGACAATGTTTTTCTTTCATGTTTGGGGGTGGCGTCTTTTTACTTGTTTTGTGAACCTATCTTATTGAGTTTTGTGTTATGTGTTGTTTTTGTGTTACGTGTTTTAGTTATGTTCATGTTTAAATTATTTTCATACAAACTTGTTTTGTGAACTTTTATTATTGAGTTTTGTGTTATGAGTTGTTTTTGTGTTACGTGTTTTAGTTATGTTCATGTTTAAATTATTTTCATACAAAAAAAAACAATGATTTTTTTGGAAGTAACGCTGAAAAGATAAGAATTAGGCCGATGATGAGTAGTGTATAAATGACATGATAGTAATGAGGATAATTGACTGAAACAGAGTTTTGTTTTACGAAAAATCTCCATTTATTGCGCACTTAGCCTCGCCTAGTTATGTTATTGCTTAGAGAAGGTTTATGTGAGTTTAAGTAAAAAAAAAATGAGTATAGGACTTTAGAACTTGTTTGATTGTCACTCGAGGTGAAATCCTAGGTTACATAGCATTAGAGAAATGATTTAGGCCATCTTTGGATCGTTTGAGCCTTTCAAGCCAACCCTTGTAATAATTGAATATCCCTAGTCCACCCTTTTGAGCCTAATTAGCCTTTTATTTCTTATGCAACTTACAAATTCTTCCTTAACTTGTCAAGTCTAGTTTCCCCAATTAATGACCTTTCTACTTGTACCATATGATTGTTTTAGGATGATTATATGGAGCTATGGTTTGTGTTGAATGATGGGAGGTATGATGATTGGGTGATATATTTTGTTTTGTTTTTGAAGAAAAAATAAATAAATAATAATAAAAAGAAAAGAATGAAAAGAAAAGAGAAGACCCACACTCCTTGTAGTTAATATCAAAACGCAAGTTTGGGGGAGCGGATTATTTATGTGTTTATAAATGTTGTGGATGAATGTTGAGGAAGGGAAATAAAAGAAGAAAAAAAACAGATATGTTGAATAATTGTGGTAGTAAGAATAGAGTTGGCATGTGCTCCATTGAACATCCTCGAATAATTGTGTGTTTATGGGTAGTTTAGCTTTATGTTATATCTATTATCCTACCTTGACCCTAGCCACACTTTACAACCAAATGTAAAGTCCTACTGATTTTTAATGTTATGATTAACCTACATTAGTGGAGAGTGGCATGAAAAGTAATCCTATGAAGTCCTAAGTGATTGAAAATAAAAGATCCACATTGGCAATTCATTTAGCTTGCATAAACTCATCCAGGTACAATTGATTAGGATAGAGTTTATACACATACTCACTTGGGAGATTTGAAGTAAAATGAAATTTATGTGAAGTTGAGATTTCTCATGCTTATGATTGAAAATTTCCTTTTAAGGTTGAGTTGTGAAAGGTTACTACTGAGGCCGTGAAAAATTTACTATCCCACAACATTACTTTTGTGAGTTGTCTTGTGTTGAGTATCTAGTTTTTCGGTTCTTTCTTTCCTTAGTTGTGTCTTTTGCTTGAGGACAAGCAAAACTTAAGTTTGGAGGTGTTTGTTGGGTGTATTATTGATATATGATTTCAACACCTTTTCACTTAAATTTGGTTAGTTCTTGAGTAATTTATGAGCAATTTGATTGATTTTGTCTTTGATTTGAGTTGTAGGTAATTTTCAAGAGACAAGCTAAGTTTTGAGGCAAAGATTGAAGAGAAATTAAAAGTAGCGCAATCATAATGCAACTGCGCAATATTGCAGGAATTTTAAGGGCAATTTTGTAAAAAGAGCGAAAAGAAGAAACCCTATGTTAAAAAGGAGAAAAACAAACGTTTGATAGGGGAGCTTTTGCTGGCGGCTGGTTCTTGGGAGCAAAAGGCAACGTTTCAGAGAAGGAATAACACAAGGATTCACGAGTTGAAGACGGAGAACAATTCAGAGACGAATTTCTACCACAATTCTTCTCCAAATCATAGTTTCTCTATCCTCTCATCATGAATTACATTAAACTCTGGATTTTATTTAATTTCTTTATGATGTTCTAAGTTATTTTTCTAGGACTATGATGTATCCAGATTATGAATATTTGAAGCCTTTGATTTTAAATTCATTGATGAACTATTCTCTATATGCATTGAGTATTTCATGCTAAGTTTAATGCTTGTGATTGCCTTATCAACAATTGTATGATTCGTGGTTTGGTTTGAGACTGAGAAGTGATAACTAAATTAGACCACATGTGAAATACCACTAAATCGTCATAAGCTAGAGATAGTTATGAGATCTAGTGTAGGGCTTGAATTTCTAGGGCTTAATGCGTTCCATAAGTTCACAGTTATCACAAAGATGTAGTTAGCTTGCTTATTGGGATAGGTTATTGATGCTTGAGAAAGATTAATATCTACCTTAGTGAAATTGCTGGCAACGTAAAGAATAGGCGACAATTGATTTAGATCAATAGTTTTAAGTAGGATTAATCTTGGTAAAATCGGAATCCTTAGAGCCTCTTAATTATTGAATTACCATCTTTTGTTAATTTCGTAATTGTTTTAGTTGCTATTTTTATAAGTTCCATAATTTTTTTAGTCGTTAGTTACAAACTCTCAATTTGTGATTATCCAAATAAAGTTAGAGCTACACTAATTTCGGTACTTAATAATCATAGTCCTCGTGGGAACGATTTTTACTCATCATTTTATTACTTGTTGCGATACGTGCACTTGCGTTTGAAATCACACAACAGATAGGTGATAAACTTATGTTGTTTGTTTTGAATGCTTGTGAATTTTGAACTCTATGGCATATATATAATTAAGTATTTGGAGTTTAAGGATTTGACTGTATGAAATGTAAAATGCTAGGTGTACCTATGTGGTATAGGTGATTTTTTCTTGGCCATGTTATGATCGGGTAGTTTGGATACAGATAGGGATTATCGCGATAATACTGATATGACAATCATTGACTCAAATAGTATTGACAATGCATCCAATCAAATTTCATTTTTAGAAGAGCTTAGCCTATGGGAATTAGGAATGAATAATGAAGAAATGATGGTCATAGACGCCTAAGGAAGATGAGAAACTTACTGAGTATATCAAAGAAAATGGCTTTAGCATAAGTTATATTTAAGTGTTATAACGGACAAACGACCGTGCGTTAGGACTCAGTTCTAGGTGAGGTCGGGTTGAGGCGTAACACCTTTAGGTGGTATCGCTTTATGGATATTAGTGATTAGGCTTTTGTAGTCCGCCTTTGCGGATTTAGGAAGATTGATCTTCTTAAGACGTGGCATCACGATCCCAAGATTATTTGTTGTTATTTCTATGGTATCAGAGACTGTATTAGCGAAATTAGGTTTGTGACAGGTCGTATCAGAGCATAGCTTGCATAAACTAGGATAAGACCCTCAGTCTGTGGGGCAGATGTTTCAATGTGCACGTGTCTTGAATGAATGTGTGTGTGACTAATGTGCTAATTGTGTGCTATGTTGAAATTGTACCATATATGTGTTTAATTTGCATTAAGTAGTATCTATTTCATGTGACTTTTATTGGATACATGCTATAACCCAAGAGTGACCTATCAATGTCAATAGATGGCTAGAGGTAGGCCCCGCAGGGATACAGAATTGCAAGAAGTAGGGAATGCAGAGCAGTCAACCATCGGAGAACAGGTATTGAGTAGAATGGCAGCTACCATGGATCGGATGGCTCAAGTATTAGAATGCCAAACTACACGAGAGGCTAGTAGTACAGGGAACAACGATGGTAATGGTAGTAGTCGTGGTAATGGCAACGGAGGAGACATCATGTTGGAGAGATTCTTGAAGTACGGGCCGTCAAGATTCCAAAATGAACCGGATGACGAGAAAGCTGAAGCGTGGTTGGAGATGATTGAAAATATTTATGATTCCCTTGACTATACCGATGAGAAAAAGATTTCATTTACAGTGTTCTTGTTGGATACCGATGGGAACATCAACGCACTTCATACCTATGGAGCAATTTTGTGAAGGCATTTAAAGACAATTATATTCCAGAAATTGCCAGAGAATGTTGGGAAGAAGATTTTATGTCTTTTAGGCAGGGAAGTTTGACCGTTGCTCAATACGAGGCCCGATTTAACAGATTGTCTCACTATGCTCCCGAGATGGTCCAAATCGCTAACAAAAGGATTTGGAGGTTCGTTCGGGGTTTGTGGCCGAAGATAAAAGACAATTTGGCTCTTTTTCAGTTCACCACGTATAGTGAGGCCTTTAATGCAATGGCCTGAGTTGAAAAAAGAAATAGTAAGGTCAAAGTAGGGTCGAGCTAGAGTAAGAGGCTATCCCAGCCACAAGGCCAGCAAAGCTCATTTCAATTACAAACCCGGTGAGAGGATGAACAAGGATCTTTCTAGCCTTTGAGTCAACAAGAGAAGAATCATAATGAGATACAGGTTAGGTCGGTCATTGTGAGGACTCAGCAAGGCAGTGCAGCTATTTCTTCCGCTTTAGTTTCCTTTGGAAATGGTGCTACTACCCAAGCTCCATATTGTGTTTATTGCGAGCGTAATGGCCATTTGGAGACTAAATATTGTATAAAGTAGGGGAAATCTTTGGGTTGTGGTAGTGATAAACATAAGGTTAAAGACTGCTTGAAGCGGCGAAGTATCCAGGGGTAAAAGATAGGTAGAAATATTCAAGGTAGGCCTCCAGGTAATGCGCCTCCACAATAGCGTGAGCAGGCCCGAGCCGATGTCATCAACGTACATGGATTGCCTCATGTAGAAAGTAGGAATTTCGAGGACGAAATTATTTTAAGGGGGGGAGGATGTAAGGCACGACATAAAACTTATGTGCATTTGCATAATCCTATGTGCCTTTATATTTTAAATAAAAATTCGATTGATATGTGCATAATTTATAAATAATTAGAGGTTGAGTAGTATTTCATCTAACTTGAAAAATTGAGGCATATATGATTATTAATATTATTTTGTGTGTAGTAATCTTTTAACACCCTTAAATATTTTAATTAGCTTAATATTTAAAGCTTTGACCATTTGACTTAACCATTTTATTTAGAGACTTTGTGTGACACCCCGACCCTAGCATATAGCTAATTTAACTATTTTCATATGCTTACGTGTTATTTTGAATGTTTGCATGTGAACATGTACATATTTTAATTATTTGCATGAGTTTATTTACTTTAATTTCTATATTTCTTGGAAAACGTGCAAACCGTATTTGATTAATTTACATAAAATGATTAACTTACTATTTTAACCTTTTTGTTATTTGAATTCACGTTATTGCATTCAAAAGCTAGATTTCATTAATTGAACATACAGCTCGAGCCGGGGCGAAATTTTTAACTATTTTATTAAATTTTTCTAACTACATATTTGACTTACCTGGCACATTTCTTGACTACATACATCAAAATTATGTGCATTGTATTTCCAGAGTGTGAGTTTTAATAGATATATTTTATCGTATGAATAGTAACCATATTAGATCTTATTTTGGACCTTAGAAAGCTAATAAGCATTTGGGCTTGGAATTTCAATAAACCTATCATCTAAATTGATCTAACTTAGCTCATAAACAAGCCTAACCCAAAGCCTTATAAGCCCATTTTAATTAAAGACCTAATTGCCAACAAAATATTTAAAAAATGAGATCTTGAAGCTTCTTGAAGAAGCTAGAGCCAGCCATTAGGAAAAAAAGAGAGAACACGATCATAGGAGAAAGAAAAGGGGAGAGAATGAAGGAAAGTGAAAGAAGACGAAGAAGAAGAAGAGAAAGGAATCTAAGCCTATCATTGCCAAAATTATTGCATTTTTAGCATGTCCAAGGTGAGGGGTTCAATTCTATTGCATTATGGTGTTGTTAATTTGTTGGTTATGTAGTTGACTTGAAGTAAATGGTTGATCAATGAGCTATATTCGTATGCATAACTAATTATCCTGCATGTAGAGTAATCTTTTGAGTTTAGTTGCTTTTGTAATCATAGATAGCAAGTAGTTGGTTTATTGTGCAAAGAACTTGAATCATGCTTAATGATTGTAGTTCTTGTATTTGTTTAATTGATTAAAAGAAGGTATTGAACCTTGTACAAGATAACATGTTCAAGCTAAAATATGAAATGTAAGAGAATAGCACAAGGAGTGACATAATTGTGAGTGTGTGTATGTTGCCTTGAATCTCCCCAGCGCCGACAGTCCCTTTGTTTGTGCCGGGGCTGCTTCTGGCCTGCGACAGCTACCTTGGCATCTAGCTGTCGGTGAATTCTTCCCTCCCTCATTTCCTCTCTTGTACAAAATAATGAGTTCTTATATGGAAGCTTGAACAAGATTGATTTTGGTTGGCTTTGGCTATGAAGTTTTAATGGAAATATTATTAGTTTATAGTTGTTAATTAGTAATTGTTAGATTATAGTTAAGCTAGTGCAGTGTACAAGTTGTTAGCTTAGTAGGAAAATGATTACATGAGTTAGAAGCTTATTAAAGAAGTGAATGTTTTGAAAGTGTCTTTGCTTGAAAGTAATATTTGAACCTTAGTAGGACTTAACTTTTGTAAGCTTTAATCTTGAAAGAAGAATACCTTTAGATTGAAGTAATAACTAGATATAAGTTAAGTAGACTTGAACTAGTTTCGAATGCAAGTTGTTAACAAATTTAATTGAGGAAAGACATGACAACTTATGATCTTGTGTTAGTTGGATTAACTGTACTTGAATTTAATTGCATCAAACTCTAGTGTACTAGTAAAACAACTATTTCTTGTCTTGTAAAGCCATCTTTTATTCTTCACTTTCAGTTGCTAAGTGAGAAGCTTTTAACTTTAAGATGTTGCTAGATATAATCTAAATTATTGTTGAACTTGAGCTAGTTGATCTATGGTTAACAACAGTTGCTTTCATTGTATTTATTCTGCTGAATTACTCTTACCTTATGTGAATAACTTTATATGTAAGCTAAAAGCTCTAGTGATTGGTTGATTTACTATAAATAAAGTGTTTAACTTGGATTCATGGATGTGTAATGGAATGTGAAAGATAGTTGTTAAATAGTTTATAGTTAGTTATTGTTATTAGTCACTAAGTTAATCATTTGATATGCGCTATTGTTCCACCTATTAATATTTGATTACTTGAATGATTACTTGGGTTATGTGTTAAATTGAAGTATATCAGTGATTGTTTAATTCCTATTGTTTATGTGTTGAGGACAATCTACTATGTTGTCCTTATTTATGTGTCTATTGAATTATTTGTTACACGTGCTATCTTGTGTGTATGGAATCGTGGTTACGCAACCATATTATTCGGGGTGGATATGTTGG
This sequence comes from Ehretia macrophylla, assembly GCA_037974665.1. Taxonomy (NCBI): domain Eukaryota; kingdom Viridiplantae; phylum Streptophyta; class Magnoliopsida; order Boraginales; family Ehretiaceae; genus Ehretia; species Ehretia macrophylla. The sequence goes on from CM075781.1 coordinate 49,228,112, forward strand.
GTATTCACTGGGCAGCAGCGTGCTTGATAGTGGGTGTTCAACCTCTGTGCTCTATTCCCTTAATCGTTTGGCCCGGAGATTGCCAGGGGGTGTTGGGTCATAGGATTATTGGGGTACATCCGGAGTATCCTATTGGAGTGAATGGGAATTTATCGGCATTATATCATGATCATGGTTTGTGATCAAGGCTCGTGGATCAAGATTGTGACCACGAATTAGAGTGATAGAGGCTATTGAATAGTATCATTTACATATGTGTATTACATAGCTTCTTGTGTTTCATAGATTTACTTGTTTTATAGTGAACTTCTGTGATTGCTTTCTTGTTTTGAACCTTGATTGAAAATGTGAAACTTAAGTTACTACAGAATAATTATTTGAATTGGCAGTGATATCTAACTTTCATGTATCAACTGTTTATCTTTTCTTGCTCTATATTGCTAGTTTATCATTTGTATTGCACAAAAATGTTTTCAAAAACTCCCTGTTTATCTCCCCCCTCACTGAGCTAGTTGTAGCTAACCCTTTTTTTTACCATTTTAGGTCGTTCGAGTCTGGAGCCTAGAAGTAGGAAGTGCTTGTGGATTTGTACTTGATGATTGCAATGAGGAGTTGTGCATTAGAGATTGTGTATTTAATATTAGTGATGAAGTTTGTATAATATGTTTTATTGGAAATTTGTACTAATATGTAATGAACTAGAATTGTAAAGTCATGTTTAAAAGTTACTGTATGTTTGTGGTTGTGAAATTATGTGTTGACACAGGTTTGGATTGATGTAAAACAAGGGGAACTCTGTCCGTTATTCCTCGTTTTTCGTGGCCTCGGGGTTTGGATCAGGGTCCCGGTTTCATGAGAGATCGGGGCATTACAGGTGGTATCAGAGCTTAGTTAGCTCACAAGCTGGGACAGGGTTTTCGGCCTTTTGGGTAGTGACCATTGATCGAGTGCATGAGAAGAGTGTTATGTGAATAGTATGTTATACGTGAATTGTGTGCTAAGCGTGTAATGTGTGCTACGTGTTCATAAAGTGTTAAGATTGTATTATGTGAGTGTAATATGTGTTAAGTACTCGTAATGTGTTAAATGCTTTTGAATATATGGAATGTGCATCGCATGAATTAATAGCGTTGTATTGTATAGTAATCGTGCATCATATAGTCCATTTTTATCTTCCTCTTCCCTGGTGATCAACAATCGATTATTGGAGAAGAATCCTCAAAGTTTGGTCATATATAATTAGTAATTGGTGACCGTTGGTATTCTCCTTCAACAACCCTCTACGGAACTTTGATTTGAACTTATATTTAGTGTTTGGTATTGTATACGGTGCTTTTACTCGAGACTCTCACTCGGTCTTTTACCCGGGGATCTAAATTTGATATTCTACTTGGCATTCTTGCTGGATGTATAGTATCCTTCTCTAGTATTCTCTTTGACATTCTTCTCGGCATTCGATACTTGGTATCCGGGATTTTTGTCGGCTATCTTATTTCGTACTTCACTTGAGAATTTTATTTGATGTCTATATCTGGCATATTCGTTCGAAGTTCATACTTGGATATCACGGGAGTTCTTACTTGGAGACCTCATGTGGAACTTCTTTTATTATGTTTGACTGGGTTTCTTGCTCGGTATCTTCTTGGATGTATTTGGGGTTTCTTACTTAGATTTCTAATTTGAACTTCCTATCTGGTATTTTCTCGACATTCTACTCGGGCTTTCTATTTGGTATTTCTCTATGATATTTTATCGAAGGAACAGTATCTTCATATGGAATTTTTAATTATTGCTCAAGTATTCTGTTTTGTTTTTGGCATTCTTCATCAGTGATTTCTTCGAGTACGTCACTTGGGATTCTTAATCGGATTTCTTACTTAGCTTCATACTCGGTATCTTCTCGGATTTCATCTTGTGTACTGGGTCAGAAACGATACAGTTTAAGGAAGAAGCCAACTATAAAGAAGGAATTGCATGGATGTAATTGTTTTAAGGGGGAGGGGGAGACTGTGACACCCCAACCCTAGCATATAGCTAATTTATCTATTTTCACATGCTTACGTGTTATTTTGAATGTTTGCATGTAAACATGTACTTATTTTAATTATTTGTATGAGTTTATTAACTTTAATTTCCACATTTCTTGGAAAATGTACAAACCGTATTTGATTAATTTACATACAATGGTTAACTTATTATTTTAACCTTCGTGTTATTTGAATTCACGTTATTGCATTCAAAAGGTAGATTTCATTAATTGAACATACGGCTCGAGCACGGGCAAAATTTTCAAATTTTTTAATAAATTTTTCTAACTACATATTTGACTTACTTAGCACATTTCTTGACTATGTACATCGAAAATTACGTGCATTGCATTTTCGAAGTATGAGTTTTAGTAGAAATATTTTATCGTATGAATAGTAATCATATTAGATCTTATTTTGGACCTTAGAAAGCTAATAAGCATTTGGGCTTGGAATTTCAATCAACCTATCTTCTAAACTGATCTAACTTAGCTCATAAACAAGCCCAACCCAAAGCCTTATAAGCCCATTTTAATTAAAGACCCAATTGCCAACAAAATATATAAAAAAGGATCTTGAAGCTTCTTGAAGAAGCTAGAGCTGGCCATTAGAAAAAAAAAAAAAGAATGGCCATGGGAGAAAAAAAGGGGAGAGAAGAAGGAAAGGGAAGGAAGAAGAAAAAAAATAAGGGAAAAGAATCTAAGCCTATCCTAGCAAAATTCTTGCATTTTTAGCATGTCCAAGGTAAGGGGTTCAATTCTATTGTATTACAGTGTTGTTAATTTGTTGGTTGTGTAGTTGTCTTGAAGTAAATGGTTGATCAATGAGCTATATTTGTATGCCTAGCTAATTATCTTGCAAGTAGAGTAATCTTTTGAGTTTAGTTGCTTTTGTAATCCTAGATAGCAAGTAGTTGGTTTGTTGTGCAAAGAACTTGAATCATGCTTAATGATTGTAGTTCTTGTGTTTGTTTAATTGTCTAAAAGAAGGTATTGAACCTAGTACAAGCTAACATGTTCAAGATAAAATCTGAAATGTAAGAGAATAGCACAAGGAGTAACATAATTGTGAGTGTGTGTATGTTGCCTTGAATCTGCCCAGCACCGGCCGTTCCTTTGCCGATGCCGGGGTTGCTTCTGGCCGATAATAGCTACCTTGGTAGCTAGCTACTGACAAATTCTTTCCCTCCCTCCTTTCTTCTCTTGTGCAAAATAAGGTGTTCTTATATGGAAGTTTGAGCAAGATTGTTTTTGGTAGGCTTTGGCTATGAAGTTTTAGTGGAAATGTTATTAGTTTGTAGATGTTAATTAGTAATTGTTAGATTAGAGTTAAGCTAGTGTAGTGTACAAGTTGTTAGCTTAGTAGGAAAGGGGAGTACATGAGTTAGAAGCTTATTAAAGAAGTGAATGTTTTGAAAGTGTCTTTGCTTGAAAGTAATATTTGAACCTTAGTGGGACTTAACTTTTGTTAGCTTTAATCTTGAAAGAAGAATACCTTTAGATTGAAGTAATAACTAGATATAAGTTAAGTAGACTTGAACTAGTTTCGAATGCAAGTTGTTAACAAATGTAAGTGAGGGAAGACATGACAACTTATGATCTTGTGTTAGTTGGATTAACTGTACTTGAATTTAATTGCATCAAACTCTAGTGCACTAGTAAAACAACTCTTTCTTGTCTTGTAAAGCTATCTTTTGTTCTTCACTTTCAGTTTCTAAGTGAGAAGCTTTTAACTTTAAGATGTTCCTAGATATAAGCTAAATTATTGTTGAACTTGAGCTAGTTGATCTATGGTTAACAATAGTTGCTTTCATTGTATCTATTCCATTGAATTACTTCTACCTTATGTGAGATAACTTTATATGTAAACTAAAAGCTCTAGTGATTGGTTGATTTACTATGAATAAAGTGTTTAACTTGGATTCATGGATGTGTAATGGAATGTGAAAGATAGTTGTTAAATACTTTATAGTTAGTTATTGTTATTAGTCACTAAGTTAATCATTTGATATGCGCTATTGTTCTACCTATTAATATTTGATTACTTGAATGATTACTTGGGTTATGTGTTAAATTAAAGTATATCAGTGATTGTCTAATTCCTATTGTTTATGTGTTGAGGACAATCTACTTTGTTGTCCTCATTTATGTGTCTATTGAATTACTTGTTACACATGTTATCTTGTGTGTATCGAATCGTGGTTGCGCAACCATATTGTTTTGTGTGGATTTGTTGGGCATTCACTGGTCGGCAACGGGCTTGCCAATGGGTATTCAGCCTCCGTGCTCTATTCCCTCACTTGTCTGGTCTAGAGATTGCCATGGGGTGTTGGGTTGTTGGATTATCGGGATACATCCAGAGTACCCCACTGAAGTGAATAGGGATTTGCCGGCATTATATTGTGATCATAGTTTGTGATCGTGGCTCGTGGCTTGTGGATCGAGATTGTGACCATGAAATTGGAGTGATAGCAGTTATCAAATCGTATCATTTACATATGTGTATTACATAGCTTCATGTGCATAATGGATTTACTTGTTTTATAGTGAACATCCGTGATTGTTTTCTAGTTTTGAACCTTGAATGAAAACGTGAAACTTAAGTTACTACGGAATAATTATTTGAACTTCCAGTAGTATCTAACTTTCATGTATCAACTGTTTATCTTTTCTTGATCCATATTGCTAGCTTCTAATTTGCATTGCGCAAAAATATTTTTCAAAACTCCCTGTTTATCTCCCCCCTGACTGAGCTAGTTGTAGCTTACCATGTTTTCTTTACCATTCTAGGTCGTGTGGTTCTGGAGCCTAGAAGCAGGAAATGCATGTGGATTTGTAATTGATCATTGCATTGAGGTGTTGTGTATTAGAGATTGTGTATTTAATATTAGTGATGAAGTTTTTATAATATATTTTATTAGAAATTTGTAATGATATGTAATGAACTAGAACTGTAAAGCCAGGTTTAAAAGTTACTGTATGTTTGTAGTTGCAAAATTGTGTGTTGACACAAATTTGGATTGATGTAAAACAAGGTAAACTCTGTCCATTTTCCCTCATTTTTTGTGGTCTCGGGTTTTGGATCGGGGTCCCGATTTCGTGACGGATCGGGGTATTACACTTTGACTATTTGACCAAGTCTTCCACCAAGGCCTTATAGATATACATATAATATAGCATATAAAAAAAGAAAAGATAGGTGTGGGCCGACGTTAAAAAGAGAGAAAAACCAGTTTAAATGCAAGTGTATTATGTTAGTGTATTGTAGTAGCTTTTGTCATAAGAAGTAAATTGCCAAGTGTCCTCTTAAGCTTAGCTTTAGTGCCAAGTGTATTCTTCATGCAAGAGCTAGCTAACCTTTTAGTTACATATAAACTAACTAGTACTAATTCTTAGTTACATACAACTAACTAACCTAATTCTAGCTACAAATAAACTAACTAGTAAAACTACTAGTTAGAAACAAACTATTGGTGATACAAACTAGGCATTTAATACACACTACATTATATACACACCTAACCATCATAATACTACACACAACACAAAATAAATAGAGAGAGAGAGAAAGGGTGGAGTAGACGACCCAAACAAGGAAGAAAGAGAAGGAGAGAAAAGAAAGAGAAGAGAAGGAAATAATGGAGGAAAATGCTTAGTCTAGCTTCAATCTTTGCCATTCTTGCTTCATTTTTCTTGAATCTACAACCAAGGTGAGGGGTTTAAACTGTTTTCAAAGGCTTTTCAAAGTTTCATAGCATGTTGTTGAGTTATATGGCCATGCATGTGTTATTCTTAGTTGATATTGCAAGAAAATTGTGAATGTTGGTGTTTTGAGCTAATGCATGTGCTAAACTTGTGTAAATGCTTGATTATTAGTTGATTTCCAGCCTATACATGTTGATCAAACCTGTTCTTAGCTTGCTTGGGTGATGAACATGTTGGATTATATGGCTTAAATGCCAATTTTAGGACATAATAATTATATTATTTATTTAATGTAGGCAGTTTATTTAAATATTATTAATGCGATTAACTATTTAAATAAAAGTCCTTAGAATAATATTCATAGATTCTATCCTTAAGGGTAAGGATATGATTGACATAATTTATATTCATGTCTATATTCTAAAATAGTCTCCGATCATAGGATAAATTAATTGGGCGTTAATTTATCAGGAAAGATCGGATTACAGTCTACCATCCAAATAATATGAGATATTGATTAGGGCGATTAGTCTCATATCGTAAGGGTAGATGTATAAGTACTTGTTGAGAACAAGTGACTGGACATGACCGCTAGTACAACAAATTACATGGAATGATCAATAATTCGTTGTACAGTGTAATAGTGCAATTAGTCCTCAGACTTGAGACACCACAGTTATCTTGTGTTAGTGATAACATAATTTGCTAGTGCGATAAAGCTAGTACTCATCAAGGATTGGATAATGTACTCAGTGGTTATGATCTGTTCTGGCATGGAGATATGTATGTGTTGATATAGAATATGTCAATTAGGGAACTTATGCGATCTATTAATCAAGTAACTAGAAATCCTTGGCCGAGGTAGAATAATGGAAGTCGTTCCACAGATTATTCATGAGTTACTGATTAAATAGATTTGAACATATGATTGAGTAATAGAGTTTGACGATCCTATCGATGACTCTAGTTCAATTGGGATAATCTAGACAGAAGGAATTGATTGCATGATTGTTACTAAGGGTTCGTAGAATTTATACTTCATCATTAGTTGGGTAGTTGTAATATACTACTAGATATCACTCACGACTTGCGAGAATTAAATTATAAGAGTTCTAATTAAATATTAATTAGATTAATATTATTTTGCTGCCAATTAATTATGAACCCGAGAGGTCACACACAAAAAGAATTTGTAAATTAATTGGATTAGAGAAAATATTAAATTAATTTTAGGATCGTCCTAATATTAATTTAATTCGGCTCGTAGTCACTTGATATTGATCTGGTTATTATGAAGTCCAAGACTGGTCTGTTTAAGACTGGCCTATATGTGGCCCTAGGTCATATATGTTTTCCATATAATGTAATATTATGACACAGGTTTATCTAGCACAAAAATCATAGTCAGAATAATATGTAGGATTTCTCTAGAAAACCTAGTGGGTGTGAAATCCAATTAAGGGTGCAAATTCTGTGTGGATACTTTCAGAGGCTTCACAATTGGGGAGCTTTGGATCGTTCAAATCCTACGTCAGATTTAGCATCGTAAAAGTAATCCTGAACCTTACTATGCGTAATTAATATCGGTTATTTATGCATGATAGTAATCTACATAAATAGCCATGAACATGATGCATGAGTATTAATGTTTCGGTTGCGTTTATTTAATTATAAAATTTTAAAATACCATGCACGATTTCCAACTGTGGTATCAAAGCCATCATTCATGCCTTTTTACGTCATTAGTCGATTATAGCACATGTTGTATAGCACAATTAAAGTGTCAATTTTAGTTTGGAAAACTATCGAGAAATTTAATAGATGGAAGATCTATTAATTTTGTGCCCATGACTTAATTGGATTAAATTTATGCCCTAAAGTTTTTTTGAATAGTTACATAAAAGGAGTTTTTTGAAACTATTGCTTATGAAATAGTTTTACATAAATTGTCTTATAAAACTATTTTCTTTTCTTCAATAAGTAAAACAAATCTTTATGATGTGTAAAGTGTTTTACAAAAGATTTAAATATGTTTTGAAAATTTGTTCAAAGTGGGTTTTGAAGTTGTTTTTTGTAATTTTATAAAATTGTTCGCAAAAAAGAAATAGAAATTGAAGAACATATTTCTCGGAAAAACCCCCACCCCTATTCATCTTCTCCAGCGGCAACAGTAGTGTGCCGCTAGATCCATCACCCACAGGGTAGCTGGGTTGCCCTACGGGCAGTGGAAAGGCGACACGGAGCAGTGAGGTTACTTCGCGGCTCAGCTTTGACGCGGAGCAGCCTCGCTGCTCTGTCTCTCAGGCCCAGCGCGAGGACGCTACCTCGCGCTGATGCCGGGGCCGCTGCGATGCCAGCGGCGTGAGGAGTAGGACTGTTCCTCGCGCCGATGATGACGCTGCTATTGCCGCGAGGAGATGTCATCACGGCAGTGTCCATAGAAGCCGCGAGGAAGTGTCCTCGCGGTAGCTTCATCGATGCAGCCATAGAGGCCGCGAGAAGCTGTTCTCACGACCATGGCCATGGCTGCACCTCACCAAAGAAGAAGATGGAGGAAGAGGGGTGGTAGCGCTATGAAGAAGAAAAAAAAATGTTTTGGGTTAGGGTTCTGAGATCCGACCCAGATCTGGATCCAAGTTCGTGTCTAGATCTAGGTCAAGCCCGAAATCCAAGTCTGAACCCAAAGTATTGGGTTTTAGGGTTTTTATTCCTTTTATTTTATTTTCATGTTAAGCTAATGTGCATAAATGAAGTTGGGCTCTTTTGGTCCTAGCTTAATTCCAAATTTGGATATAAATAGTACGGACTGATGTTAATATCCGAATTGGGCTATTTGTTTTATTGGACTTGGACTAAAACAAAATAAGAGTTGGACTTTTATTTTACTGTTGTGGACTAAGTTTTAATTAGTTTTTTTTTCGACAATTAATTAAACAAGCCCAAAGGTATTTTGACACTTTATATTAATAAATAGTTTATTAATTAATTAAATATAATTTGGTTATATTTATATTTTGTAAATATGAGATATTTATGGAATAACTTTAATAAAGTGTTTATTAAATAGAATAAATTTAATAAAGAGTTTATTAAATAGAATAAATTTAATAAATAGTTTATTAAATTGGAAAATCTAATATAAATAGTTTATATTAGAAAATTAATTATGCTATACTTGTAGTTAATTAATAAATTGTTTATTAATTAATTACTATAAATATAATGAGATTATATTTATTTAAATATGAGATATTTAAGGATCCAAATTAATAAAGGTGATTATTAATTAGATTAACCCAATATAATGAGACTATATTAGGAGACTAATTGTGCTATATTCGTGGATTACTTTTATTATTATTTGCTATGCATGTAGGTGATCATGGGCTAGTTTTGAATGAATGAATGAATGAATGTCATTATTTTATTTATTTACCCATTTTGGGTTTTATGTAATATTTTAAAATGGGGCTTGCATGCCTCTTATCCCCGTTTTAAAGATGTAAAACCCTTATTCTCATTTATGTATCCCCACTAAATTATGAATCTATGTACATAAATGTAATGGAAGATCAAGATGAAGACATCAAGAGTTGGTGGGCCCAGTTCGCGAAAGGAGTTTTGTGAAGCCGATAAGGAGCAGCCTATTAATCTATCTTGTGGGCCCTTTCTTTGATTTAGGTATTCAACCCAGTGGCTCGGGTTGATAGTGCTTCTAGTCCATGATCATCTTATTTTATTTTATGCCTTTATTTATTTATTTATGCGATAAATATGTGATGAATGCATGTATGTTTCTATTTTATTTATGCGATAAATTGAAATTAGAAGCATGTGAAAAGTGAGACCTAAACTAAAGACCAGCAAACCTTCCCAAATTAAATATTAAGTTAATAATGGTGTAATCTTGAGAAGATTATATCATTGACTTCTATTATCGTAAATTAGTTTATGTGTTGGGCAAGTAAATAGCTAGCTATGGACACATAAGGGTTATTTATTTGTATTGACATATGAACTAAGTCTATATAAGAATGAGATGTGGAAAATTTGGATTCTTACTGGCAACCAAAAATCTATCATGTGAGGTGTCGATATTGCATTAATCCAAATTTCCAAGATAATGGGTTTAACGTAAACAATCTTGGAGACCAAAAATCTATAATGTCAGGTCAAAAAGATTGGAGGCAAGAATAATTGAAATTTGTATGAGATACATTAAATAAGAGATTATTCACATATTTGTTTTAACTTCACTTAAAATCTAAAATATGAGGTGGGTTAAAGTAAATGGGCCCCTAAATCCACTAAGAAAAATACCTTATTGTTTTTTCATTTTCCATTAGGGAAGTGTGGGATTCGAAAAATTTAGTGGGGGTTACTGTTTGATTTAAAGACTCAAATCAAATGGTTAATAATATAATTATCTGACATCCTTAGAAATTACTGCATACATAGAATATCGGATATGAACCCAACCATTTATTTTGACTAGACTAAACTTCGATGACTAGCTCAATGTTTGAGAATTGTTCTCAAATCTGAGAAAGTCATACACATTCTAAATACCTAAATAAGTTGTTAAAGGATGCAAGAGAACATGGATAATGTATCCATCATTAATTACTTACAAGAGTTGTAAACAAGATAGGACAACTAGATATGAGATATCTAGTGACAGATATGAGATATCTAGAAAATTGTTCCAAAGAATATTAGGGGAATTAATTTCAGATCATGTGTTCTCAGGATGAGTATCTTGAGTCCATGAGTTTATTCATGGTTCATCACATGCAGATGAATCTAATCCTCAAAGTCAATTCTTAGTTTTCTCTTGAAGTTCATAAATGAGTTATCTGTGCAAACACATTTGACACAACCTTTCGACATGAAGGTCATGTATCAATGGTAGATCTGGAAATGTAGAATTTAGTTGGTAAAAGGAAAATTATTTCCATTTGCAAGAAAGGAGAACTAATAATAAAGGAAAATCCAAAGGACTTCAAAAGAGTTTGAAGAGAAATGGATGTCCTCTATATATACATCTCGTCTTCTCGTTTACCTATTTGGGTGTTCATTCATTTTGGAATAATTGTTATTCATGTGTTTCATTTCTTTGGGAAATAAATTAATTGACACTGGTAAATTAATGAACGAGTTTTATATGCATGATGTAAAATGTAATGGCAAGATAAATGAGTAACATGAGAAATCAAGAGATACGGATAACACTAAATTATTGTGGCACTTATGATTAGGTCATAGAGGAGAAACAAGAATAACTTAATTGGTGAAAGAAGGACTGGTAAGCCCTTGAGGTCCCGGGACATTCCTAACACGTGAATCTTGTATTCTTAAAAATGATGAAATCGCCCTTTGTGGGATAAAGTCAATGTACCACAAATATTTAGGGTTTATACATAGGGATGTATATGGGCCATTTGGCGAAATAGCCCAATAAGGATTTAGCTACCTTACATATACTTATGATTGTCATAAATATAGATCTGAACCGTTTGAATCGTTCAAAGAATTCAGAGCTAAAGTAGTAAATCAAACAAGAAATGAGAAGTAAGTCTCGATGATGAGATCATGGAGAGTTCTTAACCTCAGTTTCTGATAGATCTCAAAGGAAAATAACATAGTTATTTCATTAACTCCTTCTGGTACTCTGATGCTTGATGAAGTGTTGGAGAAAATGAGTTGGACCTTGTTGGACATGGTTTATAATTGATAAACTATGCTAAATTATAACTTAGCCTGTGAGGTTATATTCTCCTTACAGCAGTCCATCTCTTGGATAAGGTCACATCAAAAATTAGTCTTAAGTTCCTCATATAGGATATAAGATAACATGATACTTAGTCTTAAGGTGTTAAGAATGAGGGTTATCATGCCTTTGATTAAAGGCTTAAGACTGATAAATTGAAAGTAAGATCGGATAATGATCAGCTGGTTATCCCAAGGATTTGTTGGGATATAACTTTTATTCCCTTGCTGACTAGAGAGTCTGTTAGCAAGTACAACTTCTTCTTGGAAAAATAGTTCATTTGAGAAGATAGTGTGGGAAGAAAAGTATGACTCAATAGGAGTCACTGAGCAACCAACTAACCCGAGTCAAACCTAGGATTTGATTCTAGAAAATCCAATCCAAGAGCAACTAATTATTTCACAGTTTTTTCCAAGTTAACAAGATGACAATAATCATGTTGATAATTTTTGTCAGTTATGAATAGCTATGTTTGACATAAGCTTAAATGCCTTGAGGCCATAAGATCTTAAATGGATAGAGGTGGAAACCTTTAAAACAAATGGTGAAAGATTATAGTCATAGGCAAAGAGTTGACTATGAGGAAATCTTTTCACAAATTGTTGAAATTCATTATAATTTATTAGCCATAGTTGCACACTACTATTATGAAATATGGTAGATGGATGTCAAAACGGCATTCCATAATGACTTCATTAATGAAGACATTAATATGGGATTGCCAATATGTTTTGAGTCCAGTGATGAATCACAAAATAGTGCAAGCTAAAGGGATCCATTTATGGACTTAACCAAACCTAAACAATCTAGAACATTCGGTTTGACTTCATTGAGAATGAAGATAAGCCTTGTCCACACAAGTAGGTCTAGTTGTTCAAATAAATTCTCCAAGTAAACTTTGGGATAATCCGCCTAAATCCTTGGAAGTCGATCTATAGCGATAGATCAAAAGGATTAATGGATTTTTCCCAAAAATGGTGTTAAAGGTGTTTCACATGTACACAGATTCTAAAAGAGGATTGTTCTATTTTAAGACATGACATTTATCTCTCTAGGGCTGTGAGTCCTAAGACTACTAAAGAGAGAGAGACTGGATACATAAGGTTCTAAGTGCTACAACAATTAAGAATCTTATATACGTCATGTTGTGTACAAAGACATGATATCATAAATGTTATAAGTGTTACGAGCAGATATCTGTCTGATCCAGGTTAGGAATGCTGGAAAGCAATCAAGAACGTTCTTAAGCGCTTGAGAAGCACTGAAGAAATATTCTTTGTATATGGAGAAGGTGAAACTTAAAGTTTTACAAATTCAGGCCGAGATCCATAGCTGGGTTCATACTCACCTGTAATGCAAGAGCAATTATTTGAAAATGTTCCAAATATTGGTACAATTACAAATTTCAGAGGTTGAGTGTATCGTTGCATTAGATATGACAAGAGGAAGCGATTTGGATCTAGGAGTTCGTAATTGAACTCAGGATTTTTCTTTCCATTAAGTCAACAGGTAGTGTTGTGACGACAATGGAGTTGTAGCGCAAGCTAAAGAACCTAGGTCTCACTGGAGATCCAAGCGCATTAAAGAGGCATTACTACATCGATAAGAGATTGTGGAAAGAATGATATTGTGCGGTAAATAACGTCAACAATTGACAGTGCTAGTCCACTGACTATGTAACGCCCCAACTCGACCCTACTTACGATCAGTCAGGACGCAATAAAATTTCGGCAGTATAACGACAGTAACACGGATATTAGGGCTCTAAACCAACCCTTATAATTCCATATAACCAACTCCAAAGATCAACAACAACTCCACAACCAAACCAACAACATACAACACAATTATTCCCATATATTAAACATCCATTCATCAGTTCATTCATAAGTTATACGCCTCCGTTCCAACATCAACCATAGGACATATCATACATTTGCAAAATAGATTATAACCAGTCTAGCAACCTAATCATGTTCAAATGAAAGACTACAAAACTAGAGTTATATAATTCTTTATCTTTAAGTAAGTTATACAATACATCATACAACAAAAGCTAACGCAACCTCATGGATATGACTCTGGCACATAAGACTCCTCACATAAGGCACATACTCAGCTTCCTGAGGAACATACACAAAGTCTGGCTTAGTAACACCTGAATGCAGATAACGAATGAGAGTGAGCTTATATAAAACAAGCCCAGTGAGGATTCGATAGATCTTTTAAAAGTATTTACTTTACTCCTTGGAAATCATCATTTGAGCAGTAAACACATAATAAACATCAATAACAATATAAGCACAACAATAATAATAACCAATCAATAAGGATACTCTAGTTGGTGCAACTTCAAATGCCATGATGATCTCAACCATCTTCTTATAACTCCCTATTACTCATGCACCCGAGGTACCTCACTATCCCCTCCCTCCATGGCACCTCTGCCCATGCGAGCTGGGGGTAGTCTATGATAGTCATGTCGTTATCAACTCGATAGCCCAACGCTGCCCGAGAGGTGGCACACATATATCAAGACTCATGACAATAATAATAATCATCCATATCACAGGAGGACAACAAAGTAGGTTGCCTATCTCCCGGCTTCATCAATAATCAATTAGTTAACATTATTTTAATAACATAACATCAATTAATCAATTAACAACTCAACAACTAAGTTAGATGACAAAGTAGGCCATCCAATTTAATATGCATTAAACCACTCAACCAAACCCGAATCTAAACAACAACAAACCATGATTCAACCACTCAAACAACGCCCAAACAACTAAAGACATTATTTCAACATTTAAAGAAAGACTACTCAAACTTCTAAAATCATAACTTACAATCTACTAATGCAATAACCTCCAAACCAGTTTCTATCACTCACCCATTCAAGAAACTACATTAGCCCCCTCGAAAATCAACCACAATCCATCCAAAACAAGTCCAACAACCCTAAAACCTCGCACTGTTGCTGAAATTTCTGGACTTTCACCACGACATCACAATCAAAATTTTGGCATTACAACATTACTACCACGTATTTAACAAACTTTTAGAAGCAAACAGCAATCAATTCTAACAACTACAACTCAACTAAATCAACAACAAGCCAATAACTCAATTTTAATACCCAAAAATTAGAAATACATGCTACAACCGTTCAAAACTTATATAAACATACAAATGATCCTTAGCATCCAATGAATAATAATATAACATTAATTCAACATTTCAACGGTTAAAAATCCAATGATATGAATTGACATAAAAATAGCATTTTGAGATCTAGAATTTTTCTCTCTGCTTTGATGCAAACTAAGGTTAGAAATAGATAGAATGAATGCCCAAAAAGAAATTTCAAGCTTTGAATGAAGTGATTTAGACTTGAATTGCAAAATCTATGAGAAAATCACTTGAAAACCTTAGAAAAATGCCTTCTCTTTGCTTCCCTTGGCATTTTCGGTTATGTAGGTGTTTTTGTGCTATTTTAGTGTGTGTTAATGATATAAGCTCAAGGTCAACAAAAATAATATAAGTCAAAGTTGATTTTCTAGTCTTTTAATTAGTATTTTTAGTCTTTTAATTGTTTTTCTTGACTATTTTGCTCACCAACATGCATTTAACACTTGGACTATTTTTAAGTAGTTTATTTTAGGTGACAACAATTTTCATTTGCATACATTAACACCCGACTCGATTAAAAACTCGATTTTTACAAAAGAAGGTGAAAAGTCATTATTTGTTTTCAAATGTCTTTTGAATGCACAATTAATCTAAAATAATTAATACCACAAATAAATACATTTATATTAATATATACTAGGCCAACGAAAGTCAATGCAATAATCAGGTTTACCAGAAATCACTATTTAGCTCAAACACACTCCTTTTTGCCCGAAAAGTCTATTTAAATTTCTATTCTGTTTCAGAATCAATTTTTATCAAACATGGGTCTATTAATAACAGAGGACTAGGTTTTCAAACCCTAAAAACACCCGTGTCAAAATTTTAGCGGACGTGCGTTCAAAATACTATTCACAAAAACCGACGATAAAATTTCCGATTCCGATTTTGATAAAAATTTCATGAATGCTCACATAGCATGTAATAGGAATATAAATCATAGAATTAGCACATTCTAACTCATATAACACATAAACAGGTCAAAACACGCAATTATATGCAAAGATAAAATCTGGGGTTTCACAGACTAAGGCAATGATTCAATAGTCATTTGATTAACATCTTGAGAAGATGGGTATGAGATACCAGAGTAATTGAATTTAGTACAAGTGGGAGATTGTTGGATTATATGCCCTAAATGCCAATTTTAGGACATAATAATTATATTATTTATTTTGTAAGCAGCTTATTTAAATATTATTAATGTGATTAACTATTTAAATAAAAGTCCTTAGAATAATATTCATAGATTCTATCCTTAAGAGTAAGGATATGATTGATAGAATCTATATTCATGAATATATTCTAAAATAGTCCCCGATCATATGATAAATTAATTGGGCGTTGATTTATTCGAAAAGATCGAATTACAGTCTACCATCCAAATAATATAAGATATTGATTTGGGCAATTAGTCTCATATCGTAAGGGTAGATGTATAAGTGTTTGTTGAGAACAAGTGATTGGACATGATCGCTAGTACAACAAATTACATGGAATGGTCAATAATTCGTTGTACAGTTTAATAGTGCAATTAGTCCTCTGACCTAAGACACTATGGTTATCTTGTGTTAGGGATAACGTAATTTGCTAGTGCAATAAAGCTAGTACTCATCAATGATTGGATAATGTACTCAGTGGTTACGATCTATTCCATCATGGAGATAGGTGTGTGTAGATATAGAATCTATCAATTAGGGTTCCTATGCGATCTATTAATCCAGTAACTAGAAATCCTTAGTCGGGGTAGAATAGTGGAAGTCATTCCACTGATTTTTCATGAGTTACTGATTAAATAGATTTGGACATATGATTGAGTAATAGAGTTTGACGACCTTATCCACGACTCTAGTTCAATTGGGATAATCTAGACAGAAGGAATTGATTGCATGATTGTTATTAAGGGTTCGTAGAATTTATACTTCATCATTAGTTGGGTAGTTGTGATATACTGCTAGGTATCACTCACGACTTGTGAGAATTAAATTAGAAAAGTTTTAATTAAATTTTAACTAGATTAATATTATTTCGCTATCAATTAATTATGAACTCGAGAGGTCACACACAAAAGGAATTTACAAATTAATTGGATTAGAGAAAAAATTAAATTAATTTTAGGATAGTCCTAATATTAATTTAATTGGGCTCGTAGTAACTTGATATTGATCTGGTTATTATGAAGTCCAAGATTGGTCTGTTTAAGACTGGCCCATATGTGGCCCTAGGTCATATATGTTTCTAATATAATGTAATATTATGACACAGGTTTAGCTAGCACAAAAATCATAGTCAGAATAATATATAGGATTTCTCTAGAAAACCTAGTGGGGGTGAAATCCAATTAAGGGTACAGATTCTGTGTGGATACTTTTGGAGGCTTCACAATTGGGGAGCTTTGGATCGTTCAAATCCTACGTCAGATTCAGTATCGTAAAGGTAATCTTGAAATCTTACTATGCGTAATTAATATCGATTATTTATGCATGATAGTAATCTACGTAAATAGCCATGAACGTGATGCATGAGTACTAATATTTCCGCTTCGTTTATTTAATTATAAAATCTTAAAATACCATGCACGTTTCCCAACAGAACATACATGCATGTGTGATTTAGTTGTAGATTTATAAGGAATCATATTAATCTTGTATGTTAGAGCTTAAAAGAAAGCATTCTGCGCATTGTTTTTTCATGACTGTTTTGATATAGTAAAAGTTAATGGATGAGGCTAATTTTCGGATATGTTATACTAAACTCATAGTAGAACAAACTTTGTGTTTGGTGCATGTTCAAATATTGAGGTTAAGATACTATTTTAAATGGATGAGGAACTATATTTTTGTGCAATTGCAAAAATTTTGAAGGACTTTTAGGTTGATAACTGAACTGGATAAATCATGCATGTGCAGTACTGGTTTTTCCAGTCTTCATATCTAGGTGTTTTATGCTTTGTATGTTGAGTTCTGGTAGCCTATCATGTGTGTATCTTGTCTTAACTTCAAGATAAATGTGAATGGTACTTAGGTGAACCATTGCATGTGCTTATTTTGTGTAAATCTTGAATGTTGATGCAAGAAAAATATGAAAAAATGCTAATTGAACTATTGCATGTGTTAGTTTTGCATAGACTTTGCATTATAAGTGAAATTCCAGCCTAGTTGAGTAGTTAAAACTTGTCTTTTAGCTTATATATTAAGTGTATGCTATATTTGGGCTTAATCTTGGCATATAATTTGAATATTAAGTTTAACCGTGAACCAATGGTCTAGTGTGTTTGCTGGAATTGTTTCAAGAGCTATGAAATGTTGAAAATAATGCTAACGGTTGGGTAACCTGCTTTGTTACCCAACCCTATGTGGTGATTTTCTAATGTGCTATCGATTGACTAAATGTGTTAAAACGTTTATTTGTAATCGGAGGTAACCTACTTTGTTGTCCCCTCTAGCTGAACGTGCATATGTGATACGTGATTGAATTTGACAGTTTACTGTTTACTGTTTACTGCAACTGTTGTGAGACATGGTAGCATTGTGTTGCTCTGGGTAGCATCGGACTTGTCAGACAATGCCACGACTACTATGTTCTATCCCTATCCTGCACAGACAGTGATGCTCTATGGGGTGTAGGTATAGGTTTCGGTGACATCCAAATTGTACCTATTGTAATGGGAGTAAAGGGGAAACAGAAGAGTTCATGATAGTAGTATATGGAGACGGCATCAACACTGTTATCGTATCCTTTTGAAATGTGTTTATAGCTTTGATATTACTTGAGTTAACTGCACTTATTGTTTATATACTGTTTCAATGCACGTTTTTGAAAGGATTTTCAAAGTAAAAATGTTTTCCAAAACCTTCCATTTTTACCCCCTCACTGAGTTGGTGGAAACTCACCCCTGTTTGCTAACATTTCAGGTGAACCTGAGCTTCAAGAGGTTGAAAATGATTTGTGTGCGTGATGTGCGTGGATGATGATGTTTGCTATGTTTTCTTTCAAATTATGTTATTGGTGCTATGATGAAGCACTTTGGACATGTGATATGTGATAAACTTATGTTGTTTATTTTGAATGCTTGTGAATTTTAAACTCTATGGCATGTATGTAATTAAGTATTTGGTGTTTCAGGATTTGACTGTATGAAATGTAAAACGCTAGGTATAACTTTGAGGTATAGATGATTTTGTTTTGGCCATGTTATGAGCGGGTAGTTTGGATACATATAGGGATTATCACGATAATAATAATATGACAATCATTGACTCGGATAGTGTTGACAATGCATCCAATCAAATTTTATTTTCAGAAGAGCTTAGGCTACGGGAATTAGGAATGAATAATGAAGATAGGGTCATAGACACCTAAGGAAGATGAGAAGCTTACTGAGTATATCAAGGAAAATGGCTTTAGCATAAGTTATATTTAAGTGTTATAATGGATAAACGACCAGGGCATTAGAACTCGGTTCTAGGAGGGGTGGGGAATGAGCGTGACACCTTTAGGTGCTCTCGCTTTATGGATATTAGTTATTGGACTTTTGTAGTGCATCTTTGCGGATTTAGGAGGAGTGATCTTTTTAAGTTGTGGCATCACGATCCCAGGATTGTTTGTTGATATTTCTATGGTATCAGAGACTGTATTAGTGAAATTGGGGTCGTGACAGGGGCGTCCCCTACTTCCTCCTCTGATGCTCAAGTAAGTTAAAAGAACAAAGTTTACTTGAGAGCAAAGATAGACGATAGGCTGGTTTAGGTTTCATACCTTTAATGTTCTAGAAGTCAGGTTAAGTTTCCTCACTAGGATTATGATCTCTTAACCATGAGGATATGATTAAATCCCAAGATTTAAGGAGATACGCTTATCTCACTAGCAGATAAGATCTCATAGTTTACCGGATAAGGGCCTTATCTAGCCCCTGAAATATTGGGCTTCTTTCTTATCATTTTGGTTAAGTTTGGTGTTCGTTCCCAAGAGCTCAAATGCTTGATCTTACCTGAACCATGAGCTTCACTTAGTGCTTGTGAGCTTAGAAAGTATTAGGTCGTGCCTTGTAGGCCCTTTATGGACGCTCTAGACTGGTGTCACATCATTATGCCATATCACTTAATCCCCAATAGTCCTGTCCTTCGCAGAAGTTTTGGGAATTGCTAATTAAATGCTGCTTTAATTTTCCTTTTGTAACCACTTCTGCCCATTATTCCACATTCTTCCACTCAGTGATGTCATGCGTCCCATGTTTTGGGCCCCTTCGACTTCCCTTTATTTTTGTCAAAGGTATAAGTGGGTTTTTCCCCTTTTTTCAAGTCTAATTTGAAATTTCTTTCTTTGCCAGAATTCTTATCTTTCGCAATCTCTCTAGGGTTTACTAGCAATCTTTGCTTTCTTGATTTCCCTGTTCTTTTTCTCTATTTCAATTTAATAGGTACGTGTTTTTTCTTTTTTTGCTCTTTTTACTTATAGGCATGTCAAATTGTGAGAGTGATGTCTCAAGGGGTAGTACTATTGAGTACTAGAGTCGTCCAGTGGGTTCCCACACAAGGTCGAAGAAGAGACCCTCAAAGGGTCATTTAGAGGTGAGCCCTGGCTTAGGCAGTATTCCAATTTTTGCCACTGATGAGAAGTTTTGCACCATGAGCCCACGACAAGTGGATAAATTGGTACAAAAATGAGTTTTCCCTTATGGATTTGATTATCGCATCCCTAATTGAGATGTGCTAGCCACAACCCTAGGTCCTAGAGCAGTAACCTTCTACACAGACATTTTGAAGTTCTTCTACTTTGTATTCCCTCCTTAGGTTGAAAACATCCTTAATCACCATCAACTTACCCCTGGGCAACTGGTCTCGAATGGTTGAAGGCTTATGATTGGATTCAGCATGTGTGTTAGCTCTTTGGGTCTTCAACCGACCTCAAATCTTTTCCTTTGCCATTTTACTCTAGAGTGATAGGATAATACAAGGGTTGGCATTATTCTATAGCTTAGATTGGCCGCCTGCTGTTGAAAAATTTACAAGACTCCTACAAAGGATGGCACAATGAATATATTTTTGTTAAGACTTTTATTTCTTTGTGGCTTCGTAGGTCTCGCGCTACGCCATTGAAGGAGACAACCAAAGAGCCTGCTCTGACCCCTGCTAAAGAAGAAGTGGTTAAGGGCTTGAGGGGTAATATGACTGTGGACATGTTGCCCGAATGAACGGTATAGGGATCGCTTTATGACACCGTGACCTAGCATATAGTAGATAGTATCTATTTGCATATGTTTATGTATTATTTTAATTGATTGTGTGAGTTTATGCATTTATTTTAACTTTGTATTTATTTAGTAACCTTACTTTTTCTATTTCTTTCAAATATGAAACTAACATTTAATTAATTCAAATAAAATGATTTAACCTAGTTTTTTGTTATTTATGTTATGTGGGATTGTTCCTTACATCTAATGGATTAAAATTTATTATTTTTAAATAAGCCTTGAGCCCGGGGTAAAAATTAAAATATTTGATTTTGCAAAATTCACATTTTTCCCTCATTGTATATTTGTGTTTGGGCATATGTTCATAAATTTTATTTGCATAGCAGTTCGCGAAGGCGGGGAGAATTTGTTTGTTTGTGTATTGCATGAATAGTGCTAACTAGTTTGCATTTTGGGCCAATTAGAAGACATAGTTTGTAGGCTTAATTTCTAGTTGTCTATACAATTAATTTAGTCCAACAAAAGCCTTATAAGCCCACAAATATATTATATATATCTACTTATACATATATACACACATAATACAATATAAAGCAAACAAAAAACAAGAAAAAAAGCCCTAAGACCGATAGCAAGAAGGTCCTAGATACCATCGAGTGTAATCTTGTATCTCGTAATTCATATCTCTCGTTATCGTTATCATGGTTACGCAACCATTTGGGCATGGTAGTGTCAGAAAACACAGGGCGCTATCGGGCTTGCCAGTATATCTTGGCTACCATGGTACCTAGTCCCTCTCTCGCTAGTGATACCACCCTAGGAGAGTTGGGTCGTAGGATAACGGGGTGTTACATCCGGAGTACCCCCGTTTGGTGTATAGGGATGCTGACTTTGTCTTTGTTATCATTATCGAGTTCGTGTTCATGGTTCGTGGCTCATGATTCATGGGTCGTGGCTTGTGGTTCGTGGTTCATGCTCATGCACGACATTGTATCCTTTTAAATAACTCTCGCTTGGGCCTTTAGTCCTTGGAGAGTTACCTGTGATTGTATTCCTTTATATGTGTTATCTAGTTTCGTATACTTGAGTATTACTCCGTATTAATATTGTAATCTCGCAGTTACCTCATGTACTTGTCCTACCGTGTTGGTTTTCTTTCTTTGATTGTGT
Organism: Ehretia macrophylla; assembly: GCA_037974665.1. Taxonomy (NCBI): domain Eukaryota; kingdom Viridiplantae; phylum Streptophyta; class Magnoliopsida; order Boraginales; family Ehretiaceae; genus Ehretia; species Ehretia macrophylla. The sequence goes on from CM075781.1 coordinate 49,250,171, forward strand.
ATTGTTGAGTTGTTTATTTGTGTATTAGTCTTGTATTGTTAATTTACTTTACTATTATTTGTTGCATGGAATGAAAGAATTATCAAAACTCTCCGGATAACTATTTCCCTCCCTCACTGAGAAATAGTATTTTGTTCACCCTTCTTTTTACCATTTTCAGGTAAGACAGGTTCAGTTCCTCCTGAGCCTGGGAAGGAGGAAGCTCTTGCATTACCCTGATTGACTGTGTTAGCTCGAATTTGATGTTTCTATGTACGTATGTGGATGCTATGTATTCTTTTGTGGCCTGCATGCCTTGTGTATATTTTGGTTGTAAAGAATGTAATTAAGTGACGGCTTACCTAGAGATAGTGGTATGTAATATTTTAGTTAATGTTTTAATTGTGAAATCTAGTTTAGAGTACTTATAGCCTATTTTGCTAAGTAAAGAAACTTGGAACTGCCGAATGAACTAGAAATGGACTAAAATATATATATAAATAAATCTTGTGTGATGATTCTTCTGCATGCTAGTTGGTTTGGCGGGAAACTCTATTCTTTTTTTCTTGTTTCGTGCCTTGGGGTTTTGGGATCGGGAACCTGATTCCGTGAGGGGTCAGGGCGTTACACGCTTGCATATAGCGAATAAAACCCATGGGAAAAAACTATAAAAAATAATTTTTCAAACATATACAACAATCTCATAACTTGATATTGCATGTAATATACAAAAATAAGCTAGAACAAAAGAGAACTACATACTTCTTGTAGACCTTTCGTTGAAGTGTGGTTGGATTCACTCTTGGCAAGACACCATCTTCGACAAGTGTAGAAGTCCAAGTTAGTCCATACCAAACAAGTGATGAATCTACTCTTTTCTTCTTTGAATTATAGTCCTAGCAAATTTATTTAATAAAAGATATGAACTTGTGTCTTTCTTTGTCTAGAGAGGGCTAAGAAATACTCACAACCCTTTGTAATATTTATCTAGTAACTCACTCAGTCAAGACTTACTAGCTCTCTTCCACACATACAACAAGTGTTGTAGTATTTTCTTACTTAATGTCATCTTATATCTATCACACAGATATAGTGGTATATATAACCTAAACACCTTTAGATTAAATAATGGAAATCACCTTTAGATTAAATAATGGAAATCACATTTTCACTTTTTACAGTTTAGTCCATATACATAATGCATAATGATATAGTAGCCCCATTAACTTTTAATGATGCAAATACTATAGTTATTTCTTTATCAATTTGTGAGATGAAGATACAAGTTCAATTAAAACTAAATCACTATACTCTATTGTGTGTGACCTTTTAGGTTCACCGCCAAATAGCATCAAGGAAATATCAAAGGTCTTGAGTGACATCTAGAAATATATCAAGACAATTTATAAGGCAATAAAGTCATTAATTGAGTGAACCTATTTAGTTGATGATTACCGTGCAATTCAGTCCTTCCATTAAATGTCACGATCGAGTATGAACCATGTATCAATTAAGTTCATTAACTCAATTTTATGCATAGATCAAATTTGGTGTAATGAGAGATGACACATGGAAAATATATTTCCTATCATTCATACCTTGGCCAAGGATTTCCTTATTCAATAACCAATATTATATTGCATAGACATTGCCTCACCCTAGAGGTAATGGATCCTATCTTGACAATCATTTGTCACTCACTATATTAATCGAATGAAACTGCAAGTGAACGTGTCTTGCCTGTAAATAGGAGAAGCTTTGTTCAGAAGTTGATCTCAAACACCAATACATATGCCAACCGTGTTACGGCAAGTCAAAGGATCACTTGTACCACCGCAATGAATAACAAATCATTAATCTCATGCCATGTGATTTGTTATTCGCATCACGTTCAGTGATTATTCAACTAATAATCACCCATATGTTTGCTTGTTGCATCTCATGCTTTTTACGTATGTAACTCACTATCATTTATCACTAATATTTCATATTAATCAAAGGTAACAAACTAATTTGATAGTCCGTACTAGATTAATTAAAGTCCCATTCATTTATTCTAAGGACTACGAACAGTTTAAGTATTATCTTACTAAAGAAATATATCTACATATTCTTAACTCTTAAGAATACATTCATTTAATGAAAAAGAATACTAGGGACTCATTCCTATGTTAGCAAGGAGAATACAAATGATAAAATAAAGCCATTAAAAGAATAAGTATACATAAAAAACACCCTTAAAATAAGTCATCCAACTATAGAATTAGGCATATCTCTGACAATCTCTCATTTGCACTAATTCTAGCATATCATAAAGTACTAGCATATCATACACTGGTATCTTATACCCATCTTCTCAAGATGATGACTTAGTTGTGACTAAATCAAAGCTTTGGTTAGTGGGTTAGCTACATTATGTAATAAAGCCACTTTTTGCAAAATAATAATTTTATGAGATACAATTTCTCGAATAATATAAAAATAACTTTCTATGTGTTTAGATCTTTAGTGAGACTTGGTTCCATTAACTTGTGCAATAGCTCCATTGTAGTCACAATACAAAAGGATTAGCAACTCAATAGAATAAACCACAATTAGTTCTTTTACGAACTTCTTGATCCAAACTGCTTCGTTAGCTGTTTCATATGCCACAAAAAACTACCTTTGTAGCATTATATGCCACAATATGTTTGACTTCAATCGTAGAATCTACAGTCACAGATTGTTTGAAACTCTTCGAACTCACTGCTCTAACATTATAAATAAGCATGAACCTAGATGTAGACTTTCTATCATCTATTTCAGATTAAAAATCTAAATTGGTAAATCTATCAACATGAAGTTTACCATATCCTTAAACCAAAACCATATCTTTAGTTCTTCTTAAGCGCTTTTAGGATATATTTTACGGCAATCAAGTTCCTCACCTGGATTAGACTGATATCTGCTCATAACATTTACACCTTGTGTAATATTAGGCCTTGTATATAAGATAACATGCATGAGATTACCTATTGCTGAATCATAAGGCACCTTGCTTTGCATTCTCTATCTTTAAATTTTTTGGGAGATAACTTTTTTAGAGAGATGAATTTTATGCCTTATAGGCAATAAATCCTTTTTTAGAATTTTCCATTTTGAACTTTTTTTTGGCTCCATGTTGAACTTCTTCAAGACATTTTGTATGTACAGACTTTGAGATAGGTGAATTAATCTATTCACTCTATCTCTATAGATGTAAATTCCCAAAACATAAGTGGCATTTCCCAAATTATTCATGAAGAATGTTTTTCTTAATCAAAGTTTAGTCGGCATGATCATTTATTCACCATTACTCGTGATAATCAATGTTTAGTCAACATCGAGGGCATTTCTTATAGAATTGTTGGGCATCTCTAGATAGAGTGGACCAAAAGAATTCATACTGAAGAACTTTAGCAACAGTCCTCTTATCTCTAAAATGGCCACCACAAGCTTCAAAATGGCAAAACTGTAGTATGTTGTGAAACTCCTCCTCAGATACACATCTTGTTATTACTTAATCGACACCGATCTTAAAAAGATAAGGATCTTCCCTGATGAAGTATTTTACCTAGGCCATAAAACACTATTTCTCTCTCTTTCCCCAATGAGGAGGTAACTCTCGGGCCACCAGGTAATTAACAAAGTGGGCATACCAAGAGGTCTGGTGTGAGACAAAAAAAATTTGCTCATTAAGAAATGTATCAGTAAAAGGAAAAGAGTCAATGGGGGAATCACAAACAAGACGTGATAAGTGGTCCGTAATAGAATTCTTACTCCCCTTTTTGTCTTTGATGTCTAAGTCAAATTCCTAAAGTAATAGTAACCAATGGATCAAATGGGGCTTAGAATCCTGTTTGGTAAGTAAGTAACACAAGGCAACATGATCCGTATATACTATCACTTTTGACCCTAGAATGTATGGCCTGAACTTGTCAAGTGAGAACACTACAACTAGCAATTCCTTCTCTGTGGTTGTATAATTCATTTGAGCTTCATCTAAGGTCTTGATGGTGTACTAGATCATATGAGCCAACCTACCCCTACGTTGTACCAAAACAGCTCCTACTATATAATCTAAAGAATCACACATAATCTCAAATAAGTCGTTGTAATCAGGATGCCGAATAATAGGTGGGAGGAAAGTAAGGACTTCAGTTTGTTAAAAGCCTTAGAACATTTGTCATCAAAATGAAATGGAGTATCATGGGCTAAGAGACTTGAGAGACGTCGAGCAATGTGGCTAAAATTCGTGATGAAATACCAGTAGAAACTGACATGACCAAGGAATGATCTAATGTCATGCACCATTTTGGGTGTGGGGAGCTTCTCTATTAATTCAACCTTAGCTAGGTCTACATGGATACTATCCTGAGATACCAAATGACTAAGAACTATCATTCGCCTAACCATGAAGTGACTTTTCTTCAAACTAAGCACCAAATTCATCTTAACTCAACGCTCTAGGACTAGGGAAAAGTGTATGAGGCACTTATCAATTGTAGCTCCAAAAACCAAGAAGTCATCCATAAAGAACTCTAGAAACTTCTCAACTATGTCAGAAAAAATGGCCATCATACACCTTTGAAAGGTCGTAGGAGTATTACATAAACTGAAGGGCATGCAACATAAACAAAGGTCCTATGGGGACAAGTAAAAGTTAGTCTTTTCTTGGTCTTTGGTTTTCGGGGAAGATAGGGATCTGCTTATACGCGGAATACCCACCTAAAAAGTAGTAGTAGCCCTGTCTGGCTACTCTATCCAATATCTTATCAAGAAGGGTAAGGGGAAGTAGTCTTTCCTAGTCTTTGCATTGAGCTTTCTATAATCAATATAGACACGCCAACCAGTGGTGGTGCATGTGGGAATGAGTTAACCTTTATCATTAGGGACTACTGTTATCCCCTACTTCTTAGGAACAACCTAAATTGGACTAACCTATGAGCTGTCTGAGATCAGGTAGATAATACCTGCATCAAGAAGCTTAATGATTTCTTTGCAGACAACCTAGCTCATTTGTGGGTTCAGTCTCATTTGAATTTCTCGAGAAGGAGTGGTGTCACGCCCCAACTCGACCCCTCTTACAATCAGTCAGGACGCAACGGAATTTCGGCAGCATAACGACAGTAACATGAACATCAGGGCTCTAAACCAACCCTTAATAACAACATACATCAAACTCCACAAATCACCAACCAACTCCACAATCAAATCAACAACTTACAACGCAACTATTTCATACATTAAATATTCTTTCATCAACTCATTCATAGTTATGCGCCTCCGTTCCAACATAATACATACAATACTTCAACCTTATCATGCATTTCAAAAAAAGTTGAGACATGTTTACAACTTAACCATAGACAAAAGAAAGCCACTAAGTTAACACCATTTGGATCATCATCTTCCAACATCTATTACAATAAGAACCACAAAGCATATAAAAATCTATTAAACTAATACACAAGACATTTAACAACATAAAGTCATGGATAAGACTCGGGAACATATGACTCGTCCACGTAAAGCACATTTTCCACATTCTCCTCTTCAGGAGGCACATACCCGTAATCCGGCTCTGCAACACCTGTAAGCATGCATTAATAGAGAGTGAGCTTATATACATAAGCCCAGTGAGGATCCGATAGATCTCGACAGTATTCACTACGCTCCTTGGATTTAGTCCTTTGAGCAAGTAAACACACAACAACAATAATAATGCTATCATCACATAACAACATAAATAATGCTATCATCACATAACTATATAACCAATCAATAAGGATACTCTATTTGGTGTAGCTCCAAACGCCATCACGATCTCAACCGTTCTTCTTATAACTCCCCATTACTCACGCACCCGAGGTACCTCACTAGCCCCTTCCCTCCATGACATCTCCGTCATGCGAGCTGGGGGTAGCCTATGGCAGTCATGCCGTTATCAACCCGACAGCCCGACGCTGCCCGAGAGGTGGCACACACATACCAAGACTCCATATTCATCAATCATCATGCAAGCATAAATCAATCAATCAATTGGGAGATCAGCAACAAGAGTGCCCGATTCCCGCATTCAATAATAATCAATCAATAACATCAATATAACATCAATATTAAATTAAACAACAAACAACGTAGTTAGATGACAAAGTAGGCCATCTAACCGGACATGCATAATATACATAATTAAACCCTAAATTACTCAACAACGACTCACCATTCATCACTCGAACACTACCCAACCATCTAAGGCATCGTTCAAGAAATTAAAGAATGACAACCTAAACTTCTAAAATTCATAACTTACAATCTACTAATCCAAACATTGCCAAATCAGTTCCTATCACTCACCCATTCAACCTACTACATTAGCCCTCTCGGAAATTCACCATAACACGTCTAAATCATGCCGATAACCCTAAAATCCTAAGATATCATGGCTGGATTTTCCGGATTTTCACACAATCAATGTAATCGAAAATTCGGCATTACAACAGCGCTAACACGTAATTATCAAGTATTTAGAAATCGACGGCAATCGATTTCGAGCAACGCAACTCAATTAAATCAACTTTGAACATTTTAATCAAAATTAAATACCCGGAAAATAAAAATTATGCTATATCCGACAGAAACTCGTAGTATTAGTATATAATGATCCCTAGCATGCAAGGAGCAATAATCTAACATCAGATTACAATTCTAACGGTTCAATCTTCATTTATACGCAAAAACACAAAAATGACATTTTGAGATCTAGAATTTTTCTCTCACCTTTGATGCGATAAAAGCCTAGGAATACGTGCAATGCGTGCCCAACAAGCGGAATCCAAGTCGGTGCGAAGTTTCACGGACAAAAACTAGATTTTTCTTTGAAAAATTGGATTGAAAAGCTTTGAAATTCTCTTTCTTTTTCTCTCCTCTTTCTCTCGGCCATGTGTGTGTTTGTGGAGTGTGTTTTGTGTTGTGTGAGTGTGTGTTGATGACAAGGAGTATTTAAAAGCTTGGTCAATTAAAAAAATGCAAAGTCAAAGTTAGTTTTAATAGGTATTTTTGTGTTTTTAATGACTTTAATTGCATTTTAGTGCTCACCAAGTTAAAAATAACTATGCCACCCCCAAGATATCTCAAGTAGATTATTTTTAGGTGACAAGAGGTTTTACAATCCAACAATTTCACCCGAGTCGGCTTAAAACTCGATTTTCGCAAAAGTCGGTGTAAAAACCCTAATAAATTCTTAATCCGATTTTAAAACCGTTTTCATCAAACACAGGTCTATTAAAGTCCGTGGACTAGGTCTAGAAGGGTTAAAAAGACTAGTTTCAAAATTTTAGCGGACGTGTTTCGAAAACACTATTCACTGAAAATCGACGATAAAATTTCTGACTCCGTTTTTGATGAAAATTTCATGAATGCACATTTAGCACGTATTAGGAGTATTGACATCAAAATTATAATATTCTAGGTCATATAACACATAAACAGGTCAAATGCACGTAAAACGAGATAAAACACGTAAATCGAGTTAAAGCAGAAAAGTGGGGTTTCACAAGTGGCACCTTCCTTACGATGAATTCGATGCATGTAGACAACTGGATCTATTCCTTTCAAATCATCTATGGTCTATCCTATGGTTGTTTTGTGTCTGCACAGAACTTCCATTGACTTTTCCTCATGATCAGAAGTCCAGTCTGAGGCAATTATCACTGTCAAAGATTCATCAGGTCCGAGATAGGCATATTTTAGATTTTCAGGCAATGGTTTGAGCTCCAAAGAAGGGGGAGACACAATTTTGTGACAATCAGAATCTTTAGAGAGTGGAATCCTGTCCTGATTGGTCTCACCCAGATCTGTCATGAGAGCAATAGAGGCGACAGTTTTAGGTGAAAAGTTGCAGTGAAATAAGAGTCGCTCTAGCTTTATAATTTCATCCTCAGGAGGCAGGAGTGTGCGGGCATGTTCCTATACACAAAGGTCAAGGATATCTACATGAAAAGTTCCTCTACACAAAGGTCAAGGATATTTACAAGAAAACATTCTTCCACGTCATCCCTATTCATCTTATTAGGCACATCAGTTACCCTCAACTTAGTGTGCATATTCCCAAAGGTCAGTTCTATCATGCCTATCCCGCAATAGATAACAATGTCACTTGTTGCTAAGAATGGTCTGACTAAAAGGACAGAAGTGGTATTTTTAGTGTTAGGGATGGAATCCATATCTAACACAAAAAAGTCGACAGGGAATAAAAATTCCCCAACCCTAACAAGTACATCCTCTACTATACCTTTAGCTCTTCTTTTGGATATATCTGCTAATTGGAGGGTTACATTAGTCAAAGTCAAATCTCCTAAACCTAGTCTCTGATAGACTGTATGTGGAATAAGGTTAACACTATATCCTAAGTCGAGAAAAACATTTTATACTCATTGATCCTTAATGATGCATGAAATGGTAAAAACTCCTGGATCCTTAAATTTTAGTGGTAATCCTCGATGCAGATATTGCTAATAATTTCAGTAAGCCTGACCTTTTTTGGTATGCGAGTGGTATATCTTTTCTTGACATACAAATTTTTTAGAAACTTGGCGTAAGCCGGAATTGGTTGGATTACTTCTACTAAAGGAAAATTGATCTTAATATCTTTTAGGTACTTTAAAACCTTAAGATTTTTAGGGTCCTCACTTGGCTTCGGTCGAGATAGAGCTCCAGGGTATAGTGCTTGGGATGGGTGTTCCACTACTGGCTCTACCATTCTTTGTTCATTCCTAGGGAAGTCATTGACACTATCTTCCTAATCTTCAATTTCAGTTTCTTCCTCTATTTTCTTGAGAGCATTTTGACTCATTTGTCCTACATGTTTATCTATTTTCTTTCTGCTCCTAAAGGTTGCGATAGCCTTAGCTTGCTCTTGGGTGCCTTAGCCTGGATATTATAGCATTGTTGTGAAACCTCAGTTTTTGTCTTTATCTTGATTTACGTGTCTTTACCTCGTTTTACGTGAATTGACATGTTTATGTGCTATATGACTTAGAATGTGTTAAATATGTGATTTATATTCCTAATATATACTATGTGTGCGTTCATGAAATTTTCATCAAAATTAGTATTAGAAATTTTATCGACGATTTTTGTGAATAGTATTTTAAACACTTGTCTGTTAAAATTTTTACGAGGGTGTTTTCAAAGTTTTAAAACCTAGTCCTATATTATTAATAGACCCATGTTTGATAAAAATTGATTCTGAAACGGAATAGTAATTTAAATAGATTTTTCGGGCGAAAAATAGCATTTTTGAGCTAAATAGTGATTTCTTCTAAACCTGATTCTTGCATTGACTTTCATTGACCTAGTATATATTAATATAAATGTATTTATATGTGGTATTAAATGATTTTAGATTAATTGTGCATTCAAAAGACATTTGAAAATAAATAATATGACTTTTCACCTTCTTTTGTAGAAAATCGAGTTTTAAGCCGACTCGAGTGAAATTGTTTGAATGTAAAACTTATTTTCACCTAAAAATAAACTACTTGAGATAGTTTAGGTGTTGCATAATTAATTTGAGCAAGAGTAGTCAAGAAAATGAATTAAACGACAAGAAAACACTAAAAATAATTAGTTTCCACCTTTGACTTTGTTTTATTTGTTGACATTTGCTTAATATACCACCAACACACATTAAAACAACACAAAACACACTCATTTTACACACACATTCCCGAAATTCCATGAGGGAGAAGAAAGAAGACATTTTTCAAAGTTTTCAAGCATTTTTCACATAGATTTTGCAATTCAAGTCCAAATCACTTCATTTAAATCTTGATTTCACTTGTTGGGCATCCATTCTACATCTTTCTTGCATCAAAACACATCAAAGGTGAGGGAAAAATTATAGATCTCAAAAGACATATTTTATGTTTTTGCTTATAATCGCATTTTGAACCGTTAGAATGTTAATTTGAAGTTATATTATTGCTCAGTGCATGCTAGGGATCATTTATGTGTATTACTACAAGATTTGAACCATTGTAGCAAAATTATTTATTTTCGGGTATTTAAAGTTGATAGATTGGCCATTTGATGAATATCTTGAGTTGTTGTGGTTGGAATCGATTGCCGTCGATTTTTAAAAGTTTGTCAATTACGTGGTAACGCGTTATAATGCCGAGTTTTTGACTGCGATGTTTGGGTAAAAATTTAAAAATTTCATCCTAGGTGCCTTGAGGTTTTAGGGTTGTTGGGCGTGATTTTGATGTATCTTTGTTGGTATTCGAGAGAGCTAATGTAGTTGATTGAATAGGTGAGTGTTTGAAACTGATTTGGAGTTGTTTGGATTAGTAGAATGTAAGATATGATTATTTGAAGTTTAGGTTATCTTTCTTTAAATTGTTGAATTGAGCCTTAGTTGACTGGGTGGTATTTGAGTGATTGCATTGTGAGTTGTTAATGGTTAGACTAGGGTTAGATTACGTGTTTCATGCATGATAAGTTGGATGGCCTACTTTGTCATCTAAGTTAGTTGTTTGCTGTTTAATTAATTACTTGATGTTATATTGATGTTACATTGATGAAATTGATGATTATTGATGATTATTGATTGATGAACCGGGAGATAGACAATTCTGCTAGATTGTCTTCCTGTGAATGATATTTGATTGTTGATTGATGATTGATGCCGGGAGATAGGAAGTTCTGCTAGACTGTCTTCCTGTGAATGATGTTTATTATTATTGCTAAGTCTTTGGTATGTGTGTGCCACCTCTCAAGCAGCATCGAGCTGTCGGGTTGATAACGGTATGACTACTAGAGACTACCTCCAGCTCGTATGACGGAGGTGTCATGGAGGGAGAGGTTATTGAGGTACCTTGGGTGCGTGAGTTTATGGGAGTCACAAGAAGGCTGTTACGATCGTGATGGCATTAGGAGCTACACGAACTAGTATATCGTTTATTGAATGGTCATTATAGATTATGTGATGATAGTATTATTGATGTTATTGTGTGCTCACTTGCTCAAAGGATTATTTCCAAGAAGTATAGTGAATACTGTTAGAGATCTATCGGATCCTCACTGGGCTTATTTTATATAAGCTCACTCTCTATTATTGCATGCTTACAGATGTACTTGAGCAAGATTACGGATATGTGCCTCAGGAAGCTGAGAATGTGCTTTATGTGGATGAGTCTTATGTGCAGGAGTCATTGCCATGAGATTATCTTAGTTGTTGTAAAACAATGTTTTGTATAATCTATTCTGAAATGTATGTATAGCCTATGTATTAAGTTGGAGCGGAGGCATATAACTATGAATTGATTGTTGAAGGAATGATTATTGTATAATATGGTTATGTTGTATGTTATTAATTTAATTGAGGAGTTGATTGTTGAATGGTTTGTGGAGTTGGTTGTATGTTATTCTGAAGAGGTTAGTTTAGAGCCTCGGTGTCTTAATTACGGTCGTTATACTGCCAAAATTCCGTTGCGTCCTGACTAATCGTAGGAGATGTCGAGTTGGGGCGTGACATTTAAGTGGTATCAGAGCTTGATTAGCTGTCAGCCGGGGTATCCTCGGAATGTGGATAGTGGTCTAAGCATGCAAGTATGTATTAAGTGAAAGAAAAGTGAAACATATATTAATATGTTTATGTGATTAATTTACTTATGTGTCTAACTTTCTATGTGACCGATATGCCTTGTGTGTTAAGTGAATTAATGTGGTCAATATGTTTTATGTGATAACGTGCTATACGTACTCAATGTGTTGTAATTAATGTGCATTATGTGATTAATGTGTATTATGTGACAATTGTGTTTTATGTGATCAAATTGCCTTATGTGAAGTTTGTTGCTTATGTGACTTTAATTGTTTATAATTTACTTCTGTGATTTAACCTATTTATGTGATGTTGGCTTCTTATATGCTGAATTGTGTGTTATGTGATAATGTTATATTATATGATAATCATGCATTACATTGTACCTGTTTTCATGTGATATAATTGTATATATTCTATAATTGTGGGTGATTCTTTTAGGTGAAGTAAGGATGACTGCAAGAGTTTTCAGAAATAGAGGTAGGCCATGATTTTGAATTATTATTATTCTAGTAGTTTATCAGTGAGATTTTAATTGTTATGTTTATGGATTTTAGTTTCGGCTTAGTGGATTGATCTTGATGTTATTTTAGCGAGAATGAAGTTGTTCGAGGAAATAACAATGTATCTTGATGATTATAATTACTTTTGTTGCCATGTTTAACTTGTTATTACTTGGAGATGGATCACAAGTTGAGGTTTCCGTGAGGTTATCATTAGACATTTTTGGAGTCTCAACTCAGACTATACTTCCTTGAGGTTATTTTAGAATGAATTTATTTGAGAAATTAGTGATGTATATTTGTGAATGGAATGAAATGTGGTATAACATGTGAATATTTCTACTATTTGGGATTGTTATATTATTAATGGATATTTTGAGGTTTTGAACTTTAAACCTTGGAGACAATTGGAGTGATTCCTGACTAAAGATACTTTATTCGAAGATGTAATTGTTGGGAGATAGAATTATTTGAGGAAATAAGTATGCATTTTGGTGACTAAACATTTATTTGCCTACATTGAGCTATTGAGTTCTAGGTGGTATGACTTTCTAAATTGTTGATTGAGGATTCACTAGTGTTATAATGGGTTAACATGAATCTGTATTGTGTTATCAGATTTTGGAGTCTTCATTAGTGAATCTTGTTGGGTAATCGGTGATTTATCTTGTTTAGTGATTGGTCTGGTATGGAATGTAAAATTTTGGAGTGATTTATCTTGTTTGGTGATTGTTATGACTCCTTAGGATTCTCTAGATCTCCTTAGTGTCTTGTTTTGGAGGAAGATAGATTGTAGGATTTGATTTGTTGGTGTTTAAGTGTATAGGTGGGACACGCTTCTTGTACTTCATAATTCTATCAGTATTATTATTATCTTTTACTCTATTCTCACTTATTTGAGAGAGAGTTACACTTTTCTAGCATATCAATTGTTTCTTGAAAGTTTTGCTTATTGGATGAATGGATCCTATACTTATTTGACATTGTTTCTATTCTTAACATTCATATTTGCTTCTTATAGCAATGTCACTTATTGGAGTTAAGGTTTGAGACTTCTATATTTCATTCTATATCTCCAGCCATTAATTTTAGTAATTCATTTCATCATATTACTATTCATTTGAAAGTAATTTTTCCTTTGGTATAGCATTTTACTTGTTCGAATTCCACTTGCTTGATGTATTCCCTACCTAAGTACATCATTGTCATTCTTGTTGATCCTTATTAATCCTATTGTTTTATTATTAAATCCTGAGTCATTACGTTGCTTGTAATTGTTCATTCAATATATTCGGCATTGTCCTTCTTATTTATACTTCTTTGGTTATTGTGTGCTGAGATACTCTTGCCACTTATGTTTTCTATTGAATTAATCATCTCTTATTTCTTAATTTCATTTCGCCTCAAATACAACTTACTTGTTGGTTCCTTGAACAATCATCGAGAATTGAAATATCTACTTGTTCAGGAATTTTTGTTCAACATACTCAGCACTGTTTTGACTCGTCATTATCCTTTGTTCGTACTTATTTAACTGATAGGTGCTGAGACAGTTCTTATCTTAGTTATCATGTTTCCTTATTAAACTTTTAACCTCTTGATTCTCTAACTTGTTTGACCTCTTGTTCACTTGATTGTTGGCTTGAATATGATTTTTCATATTCGTATTTCCTTGTAAATCTCATAAGAGCCATATTCTGACAAATGTCACTTTTGAGATATTTCCTTGATCAATAATCATTCATGTTTTCGTGAATGAGTTTTTAAACCCTCGGGGTGTTCATAGAACTCTTTTGTGTAGTAGGGGATAATTGATAATTAGTGGTGTCATGCTAAGACTTTGGAGTTGCGATTTCTTTCATATGCAATATGATATTAGGTAGGAGAGAATTATGAATTGAAGATTCTCTTGGAATTATGATCATCAACTGGCAATCAACAGAGTTTGTTCTTTTGAGGTCTTTGGTTAGGTGTCATCCTAAGAGATAAATGAAAACTAAGAGAAGTATTGTTAAGTGTAACGATTGAGGATTTAATTGTCTATCAGTTTAAGAATTGCGCGGACACAATTGTTTTAAGGAAGGGAGAATGTGAAACCCCAATTTTCGTCTTTATCTCGATTTGCGTGTCTTTACCTCGTTTTGCATGAATTGACTTACTTATATGCTATATGACTTAGAATGTGTTAAATATGTGATTTATATTCCTAATACATGCTATGTGTGCATTCATGAAATTTTCATCAAAATCGACATCAGAAATTTTATCGACGATTTTTGTAAATAGTATTTTAAACACCTGTCCGCTAAAATTTTTATAAGGGTGTTTTAAACATCTTAAAACCTAGTCCTCTATTATTAATAGACCCATGTTTGATAAAAATTGATTCTGAAATGGAATAGTAATTTAAATAGACTTTTCGGGTGAAAAGTAGCGTTTTTAAGCCAAATAGTAATTTCTTCTAAGCCCGATTCTTGCATTGATTCCATTGACCTAGTATATATTAATATAAATGTATTTATATGTGGTATTAAATGATTTTAGATTAATTGTGCATTCAAAAGACATTTGAAAATAAATAATATGACTTTTCACCTTCTTTTGCAGAAAATCGAGTTTTAAGCCGACTCAAGTGAAATTGTTTGAATGTAAAACTTCTTGTCAATTAAAAATAAACTACTTGAGATAGTTTAGGTGTTGCATAATTAATTTGAGCAAGAGTAGTCAAGAAAATGAATTAAAAGACAAGAAAACACTAAAAATAATTAGTTTCTACCTTTGACTTTCTTTTATTTGTTCACCTTTGCTTAATATATCACCAACACACATTAAAACAACACAAAACATACTCATTTTACACACACATTATCGAAATTCCATGAGGGAGAAGAAAGAAGACATTTTCAAAGGTTTTCAAGTATTTTTCACATAGATTTTGCAATTCAAGTCCAAATCACTTCATTCAAAGCTTGATTTCACTTGTTGGGCATCCATTCTACATGTTTCTTGCATCAAAACACATCAAAGGTGAGAGAAAAATTCTAGATCTCAAAAGTTATATTTTATGTTTTTGCTTATAATTACATTTTGAACCGTTAGAATGTTAATTTGAAGTTATATTATTGCTCAGTGCATGCTAGGGATCGTTTATGTGTATTACTACGAGATTTGAACCATTGTAGCAAAATTATTTATTTTCGGGTATTTAAAGTTGATAGATTGGCCATTTGATGAATTTTTTGAGTTGTTGTGATTGGAATCGATTGCCGTCGATTTTTTAAAGTTTGTTAATTACGTGGTAACGCTGTTATAATGCCGAATTTTCGATTGCGATGTTTGGGTGAAAATCTAGAAATTTCAGCCTAGGTGCATTGAGGTTTTAGGGTTGTTGGGCTTGATTTGATGTGTCTTGGTTGGTTTCCGAGAGGGCAAAAGTAAGTGATTGAATGGGTAAGTGCTTGAAACTGATTTGGAGTTGTATGGATTAGTAGAATGTAAGATATGATTATTTGAAATTTAGGTTATCTTTCTTTAAATTATTGAATTGAGCCTTAGTTGACTAGGTGGTATTTGAGTGATTGCATTATGAGTTGTTAATGGTTAGACTAGGATTAGATTACATGTTTCATGCATGATAAGTTGGATGGCCTACTTTGTCATCTAACTTAGTTGTTTGCTGTTTAATTAATTACTTGATGTTATATTGATGTTACATTGATGAAATTGATGATTATTGATTGACGAAACGGGAGATAGGCAATTCTGCTAGATTGTCCTCCTGTGAATAATGTTTGATTATTGACTGATGATTGATGTCGGGAGATATGCAGTTCTGTTAGACTGTCCTCCTGTGAATGATGTTTATTGTTATTGCTGAGTCTTTGGTATGTGTGTGCCACCTCTCGGGCAGCATTGGGCTGTCGGGTTGATAACGGCATGACTACCAGAGACTACCTCCAGCTCACATGATGAAGGTGTCATGGAGGGATAGGTTATTGAGGTACCTTGGGTGCGTGAGTTTATGTGAGTCACGAGAAGGTTGTTATGATCGTGATGGCGTTTGGAGCTACACCAACTAGTATATCGTTTATTGAATGGTCATTATAGATTATGTGATGATAGTATTATTGATGTTATTGTGTGTTTACTTGCTCAAATGATTATTTCCAAGGAGTATAGTGAATACTGTTAGAGATCTATCGGATCCTCATTGGGCTTATTTTATATAAGCTCAATCTCTATTATTGCATGCTTACAGGTGTACTTGAGCAAGATTATGGATACGTGCCTCAAGAAGCTGAGAATGTGCTTTATGTGGACAAGTCCTATGTACAGGAGTCATTGCCATGAGATTATCTTAGTTGTTGTAAAACAATGTTTTGTATAATCTATTCTGAAATGTATGTATAGCCTATATATTAAGTTGGAACGGAGGCGTATAACTATGAATTGATTGTTGAAGGAATGATTATTGTATAATATGGTTATGTTGTATGTTGTTAATTTAATTGAGGAGTTGATTGTTGAATGGTTTGTGGAGTTGGTTGTATGTTATTTTGAAGAGGTTGGTTTAGAGCCTCAGTGTCTTAATTACAGTCGTTATTGTAACACCCCGATCCCTGTAACACCCCGATCCCTCTCGAGACCGAGAGTTCTATCAATCGATCTAATCACAACCCAAACCAAACCCGGGTAAAATTTTTAGGAAAAACGGACAGAGTCTCTCCTGTTTCTAGGCAAAATGTAAAACCTGTAATAGCATTTAAATGGACCAACACCGTGTCCAACCATATAAAACTTCCTCAAGGCCATCCGAGCCTCGGTTCTCAACAATTTAAACTCAGCAAGTATACATACATTTCAAATTTAAAAGCTAACCTATCTCTTTTCATCTTGGCAAGTACATTCGAACTTGAAAATTAAACTATACTAAGCTACTACATAAAATAGACTATCATGCCATTCTAGTTCTTTTCTTTTGGACATTACAAACATGCATTTGAAGTTAAGTTATAATAACTAGATACATAATCTAACTTATCAAACTACTTCAACAATCTAATGAAACTTAAATTATATACTTTTAGCATTAAATACATACAACATATGAAAGCATATATCTTCACAACTTCGACACTCAAGCCACATAGGCACGCAAGACAACTATTCAGGCAATAAACTTCCACGAAATCACGAACTTCCAGCTAACATGACATTTCCTGAAATGTGGTGGTGAGGAGTGAGTATACACAACACGTATACTCAGTGAGGGCGAGACAGATATCGAATTGGAGAGAAAGAAAGTCGTGCAATGCAAATAAGACAGTTAAGCAATATAACTGATAAATAAACAAACAAGATAAACAAGCAATAAAATAAGTAATTACTGAAAGTATTAACACAACCATTCAAAGCTATACCACACTCTGAAGGCTATGGTTCACTCATACGAGCAATGTACCATTCCACGAGCGATACATCAATCTCGAGCTTGATGTTGACAACGATGACAATAAGCGCGCATCCACCTTATAACACCAGTTTGGAATACCCCGGAAGTATCCAATCAAATCTACGACCCAAATCTCCCTGGAAGGCAACCCAAGCGAGAATGGGAATAGCAGCGGAGCTAGAGCAACCAACACTGGCAACCCGAGGCTACCCAGAGAGGCTCATCACTCACGCGCGAGACACTATGCAATGCAAGACTCGATACAAGGCGATAAACGAGCGATAAACAAGATATCAAGCATTCTCAACAATGGTTAAACATTCAATCAACAACCAACTCTAACAAGCGGAATAAGCATTAGCTAGCATAACAAACAATAATAAGCATTAACAAGCATTCTATAGGCATAACTTCAACAAAACACACAAAGTCACAAATCGGCCCCAACTATCAAAACACTATCATCTCCAAACGAGCCACGAGTTCCGGAAACCGACTTGGCCAATCTTCCTAGGTCACTATAAGGCACGACTAGAGACTCCGAAACCCTACTTAACCCTAGAATCCACGCAAAGCCCGGTTTTTCCCCTTTGCTCGTTTGAACTACAACTATACCAACCAAACACCCAACCAACACCACGGCCGCACCAAAAGTATTTCCATGGGCTCCTAAAACAATGCCATCACGCAAAATGAGAAAATGCTAAAGTCGACCTAAACGACCCCGACTTTCACTAAGCCGTTTTTCTCCATTTTTCTATTACACATTCCAACTAAACCACACATTTAGGCATTCTAGCATACCTAGCACCTTTTCACATCAACAGACAGTATAACAGCGCAACTTTATCGTTTCAAGGGTTTACTATTCACTAATTACTATTCATTAAACAATTTAAATTGCAATTTTGATTTTCAACCGCAGAAAATGTAAAAAAGCTATAAATACATGTTCTACAATCAACAAGGAACATTCTTTAAGCAACAAAATGATTAAAACAACACTCTCCCCATAAAATCCAAAAAATCAAAGTTTAGATACAAATATTTCAAATGCGCAAATAACGATGAAACCCTCACCTTAGACGCTCCTAGACGCTAGGAAAACCTCGTAGAGTGCCTCGGAAACCACCCCGCACAAGCCCACGCGAAGAATCGAAGATTTGAAGTTGAGATTTTCTTTTTTTTTTTCTCCTTCTTTTCCTCATGGTTTCAAGCCTTTTTTTCTCTGTTTTTTTCGTGTGCATTATGCTTATTTAGAAAAAAAAAATGATAAGAAGTCAAAGGTCAAAATTCGGTCAACCCGCTAAACCAAAACAACTATGCGCGACCTTACGAAAAGGGCCATAACTTCTTCTAGAAAACTCCAATTCACGAACGGTTTGAAGCCTCAAAAACTAGACTCATAGAGCTTTCCAACCATATATAATTTGCTACCTAACTCTTCCCCAATTGGTTAAGATTTAACTCTAAAATTGACCCAAAATTTGACTAACTTAACATTGCATTTTTTTATTTCTAATCCCAAGTTTGCCTTTTATTAAACATTTCAAAAATTTTCACCTTGTCATAGTTGGTCAATGTAGATGAAATGTCAACTAGTTTGGTCAAAGAAGGTGAAAGGTCAATAAAATGCAATTTAAATGAACTTTAAATGCTATTGAATACATGCCAGGTTCGGGGTATGACATCCTTCCCCCCTTAAAACAATTGCGCCCTCGCAATTCTTCTTCCAATAGAACTCAGCGTCATCTGAAATCCAATTCTGACTAATCTTCATTGGTTGCTGAGCAAGATAATATATAAGAATGCCCGTAGGAAATCCCGAATAGAAATTCCAATCAAGAATGCCGAGGAAATACCAACTAAAGACTAAAACAAAGATACTGTAGATATCATCAATACCACATACTAATGGCAGGAAGAGTACCGAAGGAGTACCCTATTTAAGATTCTTAAATAGAAGTCTAACAAGTACCAAATAAGAAAGTTAAGAGATAGCCAGAGTAGATACACCTCATGCAGTACTAACTACCGTAAATATACCCAGCTGAGAGTTCGGTAAAGGAATATAGAGAAGAATACCAAAGGCCAACCTCTAAATGAAATCTTCCAATCACTGAGTTCCTACCGCAACATCTTAGTCAAACAGCATGTATAGATTTCCCCTGAGTGGAAAGGCCGGAGGAGAAGCCGTAAACAGTACAAGATAATATGTCCAAACAGAATTCCAAGTGTAGGATCTTCCAATAAATGCCAATAAGGAAAATACTAGTAGAATGCCCAATAAGAATTCCAAAGAATACTGTAAATAATATGAGATAAGGAGTCTGATAGGAATTCTAGTTACCAAATCAACTGAGGGATGCCAAAGAAAAATACCTGAACAATGCTCCAGTAAGAAAGTACTAAGAATTGCCCAATAAGTAATACTAAATAAATGGCCACTAAGAATCCTAGAGAATGCCATTGAAGAATTTTTCAAAAAGGAATACCACTAACACACCAATAAAGACCAAGACACATATACCATAGATAATACCATGCAGTAAGTCCAACTGAAAATCCAATAGCCAAGTCTACCAAGTAGTGCCAACAAAAGTCCCCAAAGAACACCCATTAAGAAAACCAAAGACTGCTCCAATGAATAACCAAATAAAACCCCAAGAGAAAGCTACTCTTTCACAACTGTTAAGCACAGAGGAGGCCATACAGATTTGACAATAACTGAGCCCCAAAAGCAAACACCAATTCCCGAATAAAGGCTAGCCAAATGCCATTCATTTCCTGCCAATCCATACACCTTGAAAAGCCAGCGGTGAACCACTTTCTTCAGGGGAGGAAGAGGACTTACTTACCATTTCCATAGGACATGTATGAATGCCAATATATCACAGTTATACACATGCCTTAAACTATTATGCAAACAAGTTTACGAAATAGTTTATTCAACAAAGTTACTCAAGTACGGCAATCAAGTCAAGCATAACATAATCAATTCAAGACATTTTTAAAACACATATTACAAACAATACTTCAAGCAAATAACACTTCACGAGATCAATTCGATTCACAATGCCAATTCGATAAGTCAATTCAATGCACAACTAGACACTTTACTTCACTTAGCACACAATTAACACATAACACATAACTATATCACATAGGAGCACACATTCATGTCAAGACACACAATCTCACATACAAGCATGCACTTTCAAGACACACTGAACAAGCACACATTCAAGGATCACTACCCACCAGACCGAGGACCCTGTCCCGGCTTATGAGCTAGACAAGCTCTGATACCACCTGTAACACCCCGATCCCTGTAACACCCCGATCCCTCTCGAGACCGAGAGTTCTGTCAATCGATCTAATCACAACCCAAACCAAACTCGGGTAAAATTTTTAGGAAAAACGGACAGAGTCTCCCCTGTTCCTAGGCAAAATGTAACACCTGTAATAGCATTTAAATGGCCCAATACCGTGTCCAACCATACAAAACTTCCTCAAGGCCATCCGAGCCTCGGTTCTCAACAATTTAAACTCAGCAAGTATACATACATTTCAAATTTAAAAGCTAACCTATCTCTTTTCATCTTGGCAAGTACATTCGAACTTGAAAATTAAACCATACTAAGCTACTACATAAAATAGACTATCATGCCATTCTAGTTTTTTTCTTTTGGACATTATAAACATGCATTTGAAGTTAAGTTATAATAACTAGATACATAATCTAACTTATCAAACTACTTCAACAATCTAATGAAACTTAAATTATATACTTTTAGCATTAAATACATACAACATATGAAAGCATATATCTTCACAACTTCGTCACTCAAGCCACATAGGCACGCAAGACAACTCTTTAGGCAATAAACTTCCACGAAATCACGAACGTCTAGCTAACATGACATTTCTTGAAATGTGGTGGTGAGGAGTGAGTATACACAACACGTATACTCAGTGAGGGCGAGACAGATATCGAATTGGAGAGAAAGAAAGTCGTGCAATGCAAATAAGACAGTTAAGCAATATAACTGATAAATAAGCAATCAAAATAAACAATCAATACAATAAGTAATTACTGAAAGCATTAACACAACCATTCAAAGCTATACCACACTCTGAAGGCTATGGTTCACTCATACGAGCAACATACCATTCCACGAGCGATACATCAATCTCGAGCTTGATGTTGACAACGATGACAATAAGCGCGCATCCACCTTATAACACCAGTTTGGAATACCCCGGAAGTATCCAATCAAATCTACAACCCAAATCTCCCTGGGAGGCAACCCAAGCGAGAGTGAGAATAGCAGCGGGGCTAGAGCAACCAACACTGGCAACCCGAGGCTACCCAGAGAGGCTCATCACTCACGCGCGAGACGCTATGCAATGCAAGACTCGATACAAGGCGATAAACGAGCGATAAACAAGATATCAAGCATTCTCAACAATGGATAAACATTTCAATCAACAACCAACTCTAACAAGCGGAATAAACATTAGCAAGCATAACAAGCAATAATAAGCATTAACAAGTATTCTATAGGCATAACTTCAACAAAACACACAAAGTGACAAGTCGGCCCCAACTATCAAACACTATCATCTCCAAACGAGCCACGAGTTCCGAAACCGACTTGGCCAATCTTCCTAGGTCACTATAAGGCACGACTAGAGACTCCGAAACCCTACTTAACCCTAGAATCCACGCAAAGCTCGGTTTTCCCCCTTTGCTCGTTTGAACTACAACTATACCAACCAAACACCCAACCAACACCACGGCCGCACCAAAAGTGTTTCCATGGGCTCCCAAAACAATGCCATCACGCAAAATGAGAAAATGCTAAAGTCGACCTAAACGACCCCGACTTTCACTAAGCCGTTTTTCTCCATTTTTCTATTACACATTCCAACTAAACCACACATTTAGGCATTCTAGCATACCTAACACCTTTTCACATCAACAGACAGCATAACAGCGCAACTTTATCATTTCAAGGGTTTACTATTCACTAATTACTATTCATTAAACAATTTAAATTGCAATTTTGATTTTCAACCGCAGAAAATGTAAAAAAGCTATAAATACATGTTCTACAATCAACAAGGAACATTCTTTAAGCAACAAAACGATTAAAACAACAATATACGCATAAAATCCAAAAAATCAAAGTTTAGATACAAATATTTCAAATGCACAAATAACGATGAAACCCTCACCTTAGACGCTCCTAGACGCTAGGAAAACCTCGTAGAGTGCCTCGGAAACCTCCCCGCACAAGCCCACGTGAAGAATCGAAGATTTGGAGTTGAGATTTTCTTCTTTTTTTTCTCCTGCTTTTCCTTATGGTTTCAAGCCTTTTTTTCTCTGTTTTTTTCGTGTGCATTCTGCTTATTTAGAAAAAAAAATGACAAGAAGTCAAAGGTCAAAATTCGGTCAACCCGCTAAACCAAAACAGCTATGCGCGACCTTACGAAAATGGCCATAACTTCTTCTAGAAAACTCCAATTCACGAACGGTTTGAAGCCTCAGAAACTAGACTCATAGAGATTTCCAACCATATATAATTTGCTACCTAACTCTTCCCCAATTGGTTCAGATTTAACTCTAAATTTGACCCAAAATTTGACTAACTTAACATTGCATTTTTTTTATTTCTAATCCCAAGTTTGCCTTTTATTAAACATTTCAAAAATTTCCACCTTGTCCTAGTTGGTCAATGTAGATGAAATGTCAACTAGTTTGGTCAAAGAAGGTGAAAGGTCAATAAAATGCAATTTAAATGAACTTTAAATGCTATTGAATACATGCCAGGTTCGGGGTATCACAGTTATACTGTCGAAATTTCGTTGCGTCCTGACTAATCATAAGAGGGGCGAGTTGGGGTATGACAATTGTCCACGTGGATCCTCCATGGGCTGGGACTGTGACACCCGACCCGTGCATATAATTATTTAATTGATGTGCATATACTTATATGTCTACTTTAATTATTTACATATATTCGTTTGCATAAAATATCATATTTTGGGTTATATCCATCTATTTCGTTTAACGTGCATTTATATCAAACTATGTGCATACATCTAGTTTAACAAGAAATTTCATCTATTAATATATATTGCATCAATATAAATGCATTCTTATGTTAGTAGGCACGTTTAATTGGTTAATATGTATAATTCTCATTTTACATGCAATTTTGGGACTTCACGAATACTTTGGAAAATCGTAGGAACCGTAAAAAATAATTAATGTAGACAATTAGGAATTGGAGCAACTAAATTAGTTAGAATTAAACTAGAATGGCAAACTAGTTAATAGTATTTAGTTGAAGGACATGTTGGTCAATTGGGTTTTTCTTTCTTTTATTATTTACACCTATTAATACATAAAAACACACACAAACACACAAAAACACACACAAAAATCACACACACACACACTAAACACGTTTAAAAACACACAAGAAAGAAGAAGAAGAAAAAGAAGAAGAAGAATGAGAAAAGAAGGAAGAAAAGGTGATTTTGAGCTTGTTTGTGTACAAATTCTTCAACTTAAGGTGAGGGTTCATCCATGCTTGCATCATTGGTTGATTCCTTGTTGTATATACATGTATTCCATGTGTACATAAGTGAACATGAAGCTTGTAATGCATGTTTAATGAGGTATTTAGTGTACGAAATGTTGTGGTAGTTTTCTAATGCATGAATTGCTAGCCTTGGTGTTTAGCTTCGGTTGTAGTTGAAGTTGGCTTCTTTGATTAATTGTTGAAGACCAAGTGTTTGTGTATATGTCAAAGAGAGTAGTTTACATCATATACATAGTGAGTAATGGTGGTAGTATGACAATGAAGCAAGAAATAGCTAAAACATGAGTAGTGCAAGATTCTGAATTTTCTGGCAGGTTGTGCGACTAGATTGCAGAGGCAGTTTGACCTAGCAAACGTTGTCGAAAGTGGTTGAATTTTTCTTATATTGTAGCTCAGAACTTGAGGAACAATTTCTCTTTTGGGGGAAAGATCGAATTCTATCATTAAGGCATTGTTTTGGAGCCAAAACAGTAGGGTGACTGATTCTCGTGTAATTCAGGACTAGCTGCGCAATGATTTTCTAAAGGGCATAACTTGATGAGTTTAACTCCGAATTAGGAACCGTTTGAGGCTAAACCTATCTACACTTGATGAACTACATGTTTGTGCAATTTTTAGAAGTTTTAGAGGACATTAAGGCAGCTAACTGAACAAGTAAAGTTAAGCAAATGTAGTTAAAAATTTCAGTTTATATAGCTAAGTGATTAATGTTGCACTAAAGGTTAATTTGAGTAGAATAATGGTGGATTATAGGGAGTTGAAGGCTTGAGAGTAACAATTACATGTTTGGAGGTAGTGGTTTAGGGAAATGAGGGTGAAATAAAAATTACTTGCGTTGAATGCTAAATGTTTAATACGTGATTAACGTGAACTATGTGCATTTAATGTTTAAATAAGTTGAGCTTTGAGTGAAAATTAAATGTGATAGAATTATGTGTAGTGACTTGATACTTAGATAATCAAGAGTAATTAAAGACATGCACATTCTAGTGTTAGTTGTCAAAGAGTGTTTGCAAGTTATGGGAAGTAAAATATGTTTTCAATCATGTTCATGAGCTTTGCTTAATGTATGTGTTAAAGTTAGTTGAATTGCTTGAGTACTTGGCTATTGTTGGCTCAAATGGAAGAAATAACAAGAAGATGATAAGCAAGCAAAATTCGGATTTGGATACTGCATTGCCCCTGACTTCCGAAGTTGTTTTGTTATAGCAACCATGCTTAGAATTGAACGAAATTTATATGGAAGCTAGATTAGACAATTTAGAACAAATGTTGATTTCTAGAGCTAAGGAAAATTCTAACGTTTTGACCCCACGATCTAGCTATTCCGAAATGTGTCTGAAAATCGCTAGTGCAGGGGTAGTTCGCGCAGTTGTACGGAAATGGTCATAACTTGTGGAATTTAGATCGGAATTGAGTTCCAGTTGAAGCTAAAGTAATCTAAACTCAAAGATCTACATTTATACATAAAAATCAGTTAGTTTGGAGGTCTATAGCATAGATAACTGAATTAATTAATTTAAGCCTCTGTTGGAGAAAATGGAAAATGTTTTAGTGATATTTAGTGTTTTGTGCAAAGTTGATTCTAGGATTGATTTGATGCTACCTATAGGTAATATAGGCTCTAATGAGCATAGACTAGTGATTAGACGTGATTGGCTTGATTGAAACTTTAGGAAATTTGCATAATTGGTTTAGAATTCAAAGGGGCTTTATCCAAAAAATGAATCCGGATGGAATATAATGATGTAGATAGTCTTTATTAGGTGTGGCAGTGCTTAATGTGCCTTTATAGCGCCAAATTGGGGTTTGGTTAGAGTACTTGTAGTTAAAACGCATAAAAAATGGGATTTTGGGACTTTTATGTTGGATATAGTATAAAGTGAGGTCTTGTGGTTCTAATTGGTGCCATAAGGTGTCATTAGAAGTGTGGAATGACTTACTTGTGGATCTAGTACCTTATGTTTTATTTGAGTGTCAATTATTTTAGTAGACAAAGGGGTCTATCAAGCGAAGTGTTAGTGATGGCTTGTTTGAATAAGTATATGATCTTAGATGTGTTAGGAAGCCTCTAAGATGTATTTATGGCATGGTTTAGATAATCGAATTAGATAGTTGTAGTTCAAATCACTTAAAGGGCTTTTTGGAGTTTTTGTGTTAACATGACTTAAAATGTGGTTCCACAGCATTTATGTGTATCATAATATGGCTATAGGTGATTAGTAAAGTTAGATTTGAGGATTGTTAGCTTGTTTGAAGTTTAGAGCTTGTTTTGTAAGCATTTAGAAGGAGACTTGTTGGATTTCTTGTGAATTACTTGAATTAGTAGTTATTATATTGTTATATTCGCTCTAATTGATCATGATTGAGTTATATATTGTATAAGTGTGAAGTTTAAGACCTAAATACTAAGCATGTGGAAAGGTTTTAATTGGATTTTATGTGAATTAGTTGAGCTTGGTGCTTAGTTGGTTATTTGAATTGATGTAGTTATTATAATTGACTTTTAAATGATTTAAATAAGAGTTTAAATGTTAATGATATGTAATATGTAGTTGTTTAGAGAAGTTTCATGAAATAGGTTGTATAGCTACTTCATTAAAATATGTTTGTATCTTGTTTATAATACCGTGTTGCTTATAATTATATGAGTTATATTGTGGAAAATGACTACTTGGAATATACGTTAAGTTAAAGTATATAAAAGTGGTATTTTGTTAAAAATAGAATTCTAATAGATATTGTATATATGCTAAATAAGCGAAGTTATAAATTAGCTAACCTAGCTGAATAATTAATGAATGTTGTAGTTAAAGAGTAATTGAAGTAATGTTTGCTCATAGGTTCAAGGTGACTGGAAATGATGTGATTCAAACTTACATCTTGGAGCTCGGTAGAGGTGAGGGTCCTGCATCCTTATGTGCATTATAGTTTATTTTCTTTCTAAAAGAGTATATTGTTTAGTATAATTGCGTAATTGATATATGCTTATTGTTGCTAAATTGTAACTTGGTGCAAGAACAACTTACTTTTTGTCCTTAAATGTGTTTCCTGATTATATTGTCATTGTTATCATTCTTGCATTGCATCGTGGTTGTCCAACCTCATTGTCGCGGCGGATGCGATGGCGTCGCTGGGCGGCATCAGGCTTGCCAGTGTTGGTTGCCTTAGCTCCGTCTGCTATTCCCTCACTCGCCTGGTCCAGAGATTGTCAGGGGGTGTTGGGTCGTAGGATGGGGTACATATGGAGTACCCATTGGTGTAAGGAATGCCGGCATATCGAGATTGAGATCGTGGTTCGTGGATGGGGGATCGAAGATTTGGTGTGATAAGGGTTATCGATTGTATCCTTTTAAAATATGGTATTAGAATTGTTATTCATTGTTTATTTATTGTATTAATTGTGTTAAGTTGCTGCATTACACGAACCCTGGTATACTGTTCCCGTTTCCCCTCCCTCACTGAGTGTACCAGTTGTATACTCACCCTCGTTTCTAACACCTTTCAGGTTCAATACCTTCGCAAGGTGATATAGGGAAAGCTCGAGAGTTACCCTATTTGCTGGTGATGACTTCCATTATTAGTACCTGCAAATCCATGTGAATTTGTAAAGTGGTTTGAATTGTAATTTGATTGGAACTATAGAAACCCGACTTGTAATTGTATTGGATCTTGTTTGTATTTGATTTGTAGGTGGTCTGTAATAGCTTAATGGACTATGTTATTGTTTATTGGTCGTGTATGCTTGATTGGGTGAATGAAGTTACACCATAGTTTTGTAGTTATAAATATTGTTTACAAGTTTTGGATTGTCCTATAAACAGGGGAAGCTTCGTCCGTTTCCCCTCGTTTCTTGTGCCTTGGGAATAGAATTGGGAACTCCGGTCTCGTGAGGGATTGGGGCGTTACAATTGTGGTAGCAGAGCTTAGATAGCTCTCAGTCGAGATAGGGTCCTCGGTCTGTTGGGTAGCGAACTTCGAGTGCGTGCATGTGGAGTATACTTTAACCAGTAGTGTGCTTGCATGTGAGATGGTTATGTTGCTGATTGAAAATGTGATTCTTTGTTATTTGTTTATGTGAAATATTGAGGTTGTATGATGTGTATTGTGTTATGTGATTATATGCACACCTATGTGATCCCTTTGTGAAATAAGTGAAACTTATACGATATGTTTATTTATGCGATCAAATATGCATCTATGTGATCTCTTGAGTGTTTATTTACTTTAGTTACTTGTAATAATATTTATTGAATGTTTGTCTTATGTGAAACCCACTGCATACATGCCTTACCCTTCGAAATGGTAAGTAAACTTTCCCCTATAAAGAGATGATTAGTAACGGCTTATCTAAAGACGTGGACCAACAAAAAGAAGAAGTGTTGATCGATTGATTAGTGACAGTCAAAGAAAGGAATTCAGTCTCGGAAGGTTACAATTAGTAGTCGGCCTTGAAGTTTATTCTCAATATCTTCTTCGGTATTTTCCTATGAAAATTCCTACACGGTACTATCTGCAGTAATCTTCTCGGGATCCTTATTGGTATTTCTATATGGAATTTTCTAGCAGTACTCTTGTTGGAACTTTGATTGGCATTCTTACTTGGTATTTATACATGTGTGACCTTCTTCGAGATTTCTATATAGGGATTCTCAAGTGGTGTATTGTTTGGCATTCTTCGTGGCGTCTTTTATGGTATTCACTTGGATTCCATATTGGTATTTTCTCGGCACTTCTAACTAATATTCTTAATTGGACTTCAGAATGACATTCATAAGTGGAGCCTTATTTGGCGTCCTTGTTCAAGAATTATTATCTGGAATTCTCTTAGGCTATTTGTTGGAATTCTATCTGAAGGTTCTAATTGGTGTGGATCCTCGATACTCCCTCTTAGCATTTTCTATGGTATTCGCATTCACACTCTTTCTTCAGAAGGTTCAGGATGCTTATATGGAGTTTTCTTGTGAAGAAGAAATTGCGAGGGCACAATTTTTTTGAAGGAGGGGAGAGTGTGACACCCCGACCCGTGCATATAATTATTTAATTGATGTGCATATACTTATATGTCTACTTTAATTATTTACGTATATTTGTTTGCAAAAAATATCATATTTTGGGTTACATCCATCTATTTCGTTTAACGTGCATTTATATCAAACCATGTGTATACATCTAGTTTAACAAGAAATTTCATCTATTAATATATATTGCATCAATATAAATGTATTCTTATGTAAGTAGGCACGTTTAATTGGTTAATGTGCATAATTCTCATTTTACATGCAATTTTGGGACTTCACGAATACTTTAGAAAATCATAGGAACCGTAGAAAATAATTAACGTAGACAATTAGGAATTGGAGCAACTAAATTAGTTAGAATTAAACTAGAATGACAAACTAGTTAATAGTATTTAGTTGAAGGGCATGTTGGTCAATTGGGTTTTTCTTTCTTTTATTATTTACACCTATTAATACACAAAAACACACACAAACACACAAAAACACACACAAAAATCAGACACACACACACACACTAAACACGTTTAAAAACACACAAGAAAGAAGAAGAAGAAAAAGAAGAAGAAGAAGAATGAGAAAAGAAGGAAGAAAATGTGATTTTGAGCTTGTTTGTGTACAAATTCTTCAACTTAAGGTGAGGGTTCATCCATGCTTGCATCATTGGCTGATTCCTTGTTGTATATACATGTATGCCATGTGTAGATAAGTGAACATGAAGCTTGTAATGCATGTTTAATGAGGTATTTAGTGTACGAAATGTTGTGGTAGCTTTCTAATGCATGAATTGCTAGGCTTGGTGTTTGGCTTTGGTTGTAGTTGAAGTTGGCTTCTTTGATTAATTGTTGAAGACCAAGTGTTTGTGTATATGTCAAAGAGAGTAGTTTACATCATATGCATAGTGAGTAATGGTGGTAGTATGCCAATGAAGCAAGAAATAGCTAAAACATGAGTAGTGCAAGATTCTGAATTTTCTGGCAGGTTGCGCGACTAGATTGCAGAGGCAGTTTGACCTAGCAAACGTTGTCGAAAGTGGTTGAATTTTTTTTTATATTGTAGGTAAGAACTTGAGGATCAATTTCTCTTTTGGGGGAAAGATCGAATTCTATCATATAGGCATTGTTTTAGAGCCAAAACAGTAGGGTGACTGATTCTCGCGTAATTCAGGGCTAGCTGCGCAATGATTTTCTAAAGGGCATAACTTGATGAGTTTAACTCCGAATTAGGAACCGTTTGAGGCTAAACCTATCTAAACTTGATGAACTACATGTCTGTGTGATTTTTAGAAGTTTTAGAGGACATTAAGGCTGCTAACTGAACAAGTAAAGTTAGGAAAATGCAGTTAAAATTTCAGTTTATATAGCTAAGTGATTAATGTTGCACTAAAGGTTAATTTGAGTTGAATAATGGTGGATTATAGGGAGTTGAAGGCTTGAGAATAACAATTACATGTTTGGAGATAGTGTTTAAGTGAAAAGAGGGTTAAATAAACATTACTTGCGTTCAATGCTAAATGTTTAATACGTGATTGACGTGAACTATGTGCATTGAATGTTTAAATAAGTTGAGCTTTGAGTGAAAATTAAATGTGATAGAATTATGTGTAGTGACGTGCTATTTAGATAATCAAGAGTAATTAAAGACATGCACATGCTAGTGTTAGTTGTCAAAGAGTGGTTGCAAGTTATGGGAAGTAAAATATGTTTTCAATCATGTTCATGAGCTTAGCTTAATGTATGTGTTAAAGTTAGTTGAATTGCTTGAGTACTTGGTTATTGTTGGCTCAAATGCAAGAAATAACAAGAAGATGATAAGCAAGCAAAATTCAGATTTGGATACCGCATTTCCCCTGACTTCCGAAGTAACAACCCTACGATTTAGCTATTTCCGAAATGTGTCTGAAAATCGCTGGTGCAGGGGGCAATTCGCGCAGTTGTACGGAAAGGGTCATAACTTGTGGAATTTAGATCGGAATTGAGTTCCTCTTGAAGCTAAAGTAATCTACACTCAAAGAGCTAATTTATACATAAAAATCAGTCAGTTTGGAGGTCTATAGCATAGATAACTGAATTGATTAATTTAAGCCTCTGTTGGAGAAAATGGAAAATGTTTTAATGATATTTAGTGTTTTGTGCAAAGTTGATTCTAGGATTAATTTGATGCTATCTATAGGTAATATAGGCTCTAATGAGCATAGATTAGTGATTAGACGTGATTGGCTTGATTGAAACTTTAAGAAATTTGCATAATTGGTTTAGAATTCAAAGGGGCTTTATCCGAAAAGTGAATCTGGATGGAATATAATGATGTAGATAGTCTTTATTAGGTGTGGCAGTGCTTAATGTGCCTTTATGGCGCCAAATTGGGATTTGGTTAGAGTACTTGTAGTTAAAACGCATAAAAAATAGGATTTTGGGACTTTTATGTTGGATATGGTATAGAGTGAGGTCTTGTGATTCTAATTGGTGCCATAGGGTGTCATTAGAAGTATGGAATAACTTACTTGTGGATCTAGTACCTTGTGTTTCATTTGAGTGTCAATTATTTTAGTAGACAAAGGGGTCTTTCAAGCGAAGTGTTAGCGATGGCTTGTTCGAATAAGTATATGATCTTACATGTGTTAGGAACCCTCTAAGATGTATTTATGACATGGTTTAGATAATAGAATTAGATAGTTGTAGTTCAAATTACTTAAAGGGCTTTTTGGAGTTTTTGTGTTAACATGACTTAAAATTTGGTTTCACAGCATTTATGTGTATCATAATATGGCTATAGGTGATTAGTAAAGTTAGATTTGAGGATTGTTATCTTGTTTGAAGTTTAGAGCTTGTTTTGTAAGCATTTAGAAGGAGATTTGTTGGATTTCTTGTGAATTACTTGAATTAGTAGTTATTATATTGTTATATTCGCTCTAATTGATCATGATTGAGTTATATGTTGTATAAGTGTGAAGTTTAAGACCTAAATACTAAGCATGTGGAAAGGTTTTAATTGGATTTTATGTGAATTAGTTGAGCTTGGTGCTTAGTTGGTTATTTGAATTGATGTAGTTATTATAATTGACTTTTAAATGATTTAAATAAGAGTTTAAATGGTAATGATATGTAATATGTATCTGTTTAAAGAAGTTTCATGAAATAGGTTGTATAGCTACTTCATTAAAATATTTTTGTATCTTGTTTATAATACCGTGTTGCTTATAATTATATGAGTTATGTTGTGGGAAATGACTACTTGGAATATATGTTAAGTTAAAGTATATAAAAGTGGTATTTTGTTAAAAATAGAATTCTAATAGATATTGTATATATGCTAAATAAGCGAAGTTATAAGTTAGCTAACCTAGCTGAATATTTAATGAATGTTGTAGTTAAAGAGTAATTGAAGTAATGTTTGCTCATAGGTTCAAGGTGACTGGAAATGATGTGATTCAAACTGGTGAGGGTCCTGCATCCTTACGTGCATTATAGTTTATTTTCTTTCTAAAAGAGTATATTGTTTAGTATAATTGCGTAATTGATATATGCTTATTGTTGCTAAATTGTAACTTGGTGCGAGAACAACTTACTTTTTGTCCTTAAATGTGTTTCCTGATTATATTGTCATTGTTATCATTCTTGCATTGCATCGTGGTTGCGCAACCTCATTGTCGCGGTGGATGCGATGGCCTCGCTAGGCGGCATCGGGCTTGCCAGTGTTGGTTGCCTTAGCTCCGTTTGGTATTCCCTCACTCGCCTGGTCCAAAGATTGCCAGGGGGTGTTGGGTCGTAGGATCGGGTACATCCGGAGTACCCATTGGTGTAAGGGATGCCGACATATCGAGATTGAGATCGTGGTTCGTGGATCGGGGATCGAAGATTTGGAGTGATAAGGGTTATCGATTGTATCCTTTTAAAATGTGGTATTAGAATTGTTATTCATTATTTATTTATTGCATTAATTGTGTTAAGTTGCCGCATTACACGAACCTTGGTATACTGTTCCCGTTTCCCCTCCCTCACTGAGTGTACCAGTTGTATACTCACTCTCGTTTCTAACACCTTTCAGGTTCAACACCTTCGCAAGGTGATATTGGGAAAGCTCGAAAGTTACCCTATTTGCTTGTGATGACTTCCATTATTAGTACCTGCGAATCCATGTGAATTTGTAAAGTGGTTTGAATTGTAATTTGAATGAAACTATAGAAACCTGACTTGTAATTGTATTGGATCTTGTTTGTATTTGATTTGTAGGTGGTCTGTAATAGCTTAATAGCCTATGTTATTGTTTATTGGTCGTGTATGCTTGATTGGGTGAATGGAGTTACACCATAGTTTTGTAGTTATAAATATTGTTTACAGGTTTTGGATTGTCCTATAAACAGGGGAGGCTTCGTCCGTTTCCCCTCGTTTCTTGTGCCTTGGGAATGGAATTGGGAACTCCGGTCTCGGGAGTGATCGGGGCGTTATAGGGACGGGAGCTTATTCATCCCTGATCTTCAATTGTTATGCCAGCTATTCGATTTGGTTCTCAAGTTTGGCAATCGACTGTTGCTCGAGTTGAACCACTTGTAAAAGTTTATCGAACTTGTCATCAAATGATGATTGAGTAGGAAGAAGAACGAGGAGATTGTTTCGTTGCATTTTGAATTGATTTTCTTTTGGCACTTGATAGAAACCAGGAGTATTAGAGTTTTGTAGTCTTTAGAATTATTGATGAGAAAACTGAGTCTCACGGTTTCTTTATCGCCAAGAAAATGCGGGATTGTCTCGCCATCTAGGGTTATACGTGTTAGAATAAGTATTATAATTTTGCGTATGTCCTTGGGTAGCAAAGACTTGTTCTTGCATGAACTCGGGGAATTGTGAGCCGATTGGGCAAGTCAGAGTAGAATGGTCTATTGCAGAGCATATGGTGCACATCACCAGGTTTTGAGGAGTTGATGAGGAAGTAGACCCTAAAGTGATAAAGTTTTCAACTTGTTATGCAAAGGCATCTATTTTGTCAAACAGGTTAGAGTTTGAGGTTACTTTAAACTGTGCTATCTTTTGGGAATTGTGACTGCCTCTTCCCTCTCGGTATGTTGTAGTATTATAGAGGGAGTCTTCGACTATGTTCTCAATTCTACCCCAAGTGTCATAAGTTGTGAGAATGTAGAAGTTGCCGTTGCTCGTCGCATTGACCACCATCTTCTGTTATTGGGTAAGTCCTTTAAAGAAGTAATGCAAGAGTTCAGGGCATTTAAATCCTTGATGAGGGCACTGATTTCACAGATAATTGAACCTCTCCCACGCTTCGTGGAATGGTTTCAAATCAAACTAAGCGAACGTCATGATGTATGTTCGTAGGGTGGTGGTTTCGGCTATTAGGAAGAATTGACGCAAGAATATCCTAATAAGTTCTTCCTAAGATGTAATTGTTCCAACGTCAAGGTAATGTAGCCATTGTTTCGCTTTATCTTTCAACAAGAATGGGAAGAGTCGCAGCTAAATATTTTCTCGACTCACATCAGGAATATGAAGCGTGGAACACGCTTCAAGGAAATCGATGATGTGAGCATGAGGATTTTCATTGTTCTTCCCATAGAAAGAAGGAAGTATCAATATTGTTCTTGTTTTGAGTTCAAAATTTACATTGCCAAAAGTCAGTAGAGCTATGGCGAACTCGGGATTGTAGTCATCGGTACAAGCCTTAAGTTCACAGGTGGATTTACAGGTTGAGCCATAGGAAGATTTGAAACGTTTTGGAGATTTTCATCTTGGTTTGTCGTTGGTAATTGTAATCTCATATGAGGAATTCTCTGGGGTTTAGGATTAAATGGGGCTAGTTTTGGATTCAAGGAACGACGCCCATCCATACAAAATTGGTGTAGTTTAAATGTGGAAAGAAACCACACAAGAATTTTGCTTTACAAATATTTTCACACAAATATCATAGCATTATTCAAACAAATAAAACAAAAAGTATTTTTTCTTGCTTTTTTCAAAATTTCAAAATAAAGACAATAATTAAAACACATAAACAAATTCAAAACACTTTATCAAAAACTATACGTGTCTCCCCGGCAACGGCGCCAAAAACTTGATCGCTACTCGGTCGGTATATAAAATGTGTGAAAAATTAACCAAGTTTTAAACACGCAAGTGCACAGATCAGTGTAATATAATTTGCTTGAGTGCGGGGTTGAATCCTCAAGGAGGCTCTTGTAACACCCCGATCCGTCACGAGACCGGAGCCCCGATCCAAATCCCAAGGTCATGAAAAATGAGGAGAAATGGACGAAGTTTTTCCTGTTCCTAGGCCTATCCACATTCCTGCACTCAGAAGAAATAGCCACAATAACAATATATAATATTCACAACATGACTTTTTGAATACCTAAGGCTATCCGAGCCATTCTTCTAACAAAATAAAACATACAAGCATGCATTTAACTAGTTATTGAAATTCTAATATCAAGATTTCGATTATCATACCACTCTAATCTTTTCTATCTAACTTTCTTATATTTTTGGTCTTCCAACCATCTTTACTTAATCCATACAATCATACAAACCACTAGTCATTAAAGTAAAGCAATAAAAGTTATTAAAGGCCAGTA
Organism: Ehretia macrophylla; assembly: GCA_037974665.1. Taxonomy (NCBI): domain Eukaryota; kingdom Viridiplantae; phylum Streptophyta; class Magnoliopsida; order Boraginales; family Ehretiaceae; genus Ehretia; species Ehretia macrophylla. Next base: position 49,285,940 of record CM075781.1, read on the forward strand.
ACACTTCGAGACTTTAACACAATCCTCCATGACACAATACAAATACATACAAGACTTCTACAGTCACAAAATAGATTACAAGCCAAGCTTTACAATTACTTTACATAAATTCACATTTAATACAACTAACTAAAGCTAACTGTCACGCCCCGACCCGACTCCGCAAAAGGCCAAGCCCGGACCCGACACACGGACGGAGTCTCCTTTATACCGCGGATGATCCGAAAACCCTAAAATCAACATAATACTTGCGAAAGCCATAAAACAATTAAAACAAGCCGACTTTCTTTATAACATACATTTCTTATTAACCAACTTTGCAACCCAAAAATGATATGCATACTACACAAGTATTTATGCCACTAATCAATTCCATTAGCATGCATTACCTTACTAGTCACAAGAGTATAAGTTTACAACCTTACATTCTTTCAACTTATACAACATAAGACCATAGAGGCCTTAAACTAGGAAATATATACAAGGCTACAAGCCTCAAAATAAAGCGTCATCCAAGCAATACACATATCAAGCAAGGCTCGCACAAAATCTGGTAGCCAACCACCAGCAAAGCAAAGAAGTGCTATCACGGAAACACCTCCACTTGTTCCTCCTCCTCAATTACCTCAAGAGGGTCTGCTTCAACTACTCCTGTAAAAATATAGTATAGAGAGGAATGAGCAAAAACTATTGCTCAGCGAGGGCAATTGGTCTCAAGGACGGAGATGAGAGGAATATGCAATGCAATTAGCCAAGCAATGCATACAAATATCATACAGAGATATAATAAAGCCATCAATAAAGCAAGGCAAGTATTTAAAGCTGTAAACACTCATTCAAAGGATACGATACTCTTTTCACGAGCAACTTTCAAACACGAATTCAATGACGACGCGCCGGCCCAACCCACCTTATAACACCAGTTTGGAATATCCCGGAAGTATCCATCAAACTACGACCCAGATCTCCCTGTGAGGCAACCCAAGCGAGGAAAGGGAATAGCAGCGGAGCTAGAGCAACCAACACTGGCAACCCGAGGCTACCCAGAGAGGCCCATCACTCACGCGCGAGACACTATGCAATGCAAGACTCGATACAAGGCGATAAACGAGGAATTAAGCCACACGTGGGAGAATAACAAAGTAGGTTACTCTCGCACGCAATAGCAACAGTTGATATGCATTCCAATCAAAATCAATTCAAACAAGTATATCAAGCAACCCTAAGCATTCTATAGGCATAATATCAAGAAAACAAGCAAAAACACAAATCGGCCCCAACTATCAAAACACTACCATTTCCAAACGAGCCACGAGTTCTGGAAACCGACTTCGCCAATCCTCCTAAGTCACCATAAGGCACGTCTAAAGACCCCGAAACCCTACCTAACCCTAGAATTCACGCAAAGTCCCGTTTTTTTCCATTGCTCGTTTGAACTACAACTATATCAACCAAACACCCAACCAATGCCATAATCGCACCAAAAGTGCTTCCATGGCCTCCCAAAACAATGCCAACACGCAAAACGAGAAAATGCCAAACTCGACCTAAACGACCCCGACTTTCACCAAGGCTTAATTCCCGTTTTTTCCATTACGCAACCCAAACAAACCATGCATTTAGGCATTCTAGCACACCTAGCACATTTCTACATCAATGGACAGCATAACGGAGCAACTTTATCGTTTCAAGGGTTTACTATTCATAAAACACTATTCAACAACTAATTTAAATTGCAATCTCAACATTTAACCGCAGAAAATGTTAAAAAGCTATAAATACACGTTCTACAATTGCCAAGGAACAATCTAGAAGCATCAAACGCTTTAAATAGCAATCTACGGATAAAATCTAAAAATCACAAAGTTGATACACTTGACATTTAAATGCACAAATAACAAGCTTCCCTCACCTTAGGCACTCCTAGTCACTAGGAAAACAACGCTGGTCACCTCGGAAACCACCCCGCACGAGCTCACGCGAAGATTGAACGATTGGAAGTTGAAAGGTTTTTTTTTTTCCTCTTAAAGCTCACGGCCTGCACAAGCTGTTTTTCAGCTTTGTTTTTTTTTATTTTTCTTTGTTTTAGCTTATTAAGTGATGACTTGGTCAAATGGTCAAAGCACTAGCTCAAATGACTTAAAATTTGGTCAATATGACTTATTTCAATGCATTTTAAACTCAAATAACTAACACCAATATTAATTCTAGCTAGCAACAATTAAAATATAAAATTTAAGTCATCTAAATACTAGTTTCACTATTTGCTGAGGACTAGAAACCGTTCTCTAGCTATCGCTCCCTAAATGCAATGCACGTTGTGACAGTAAGGAAGTAACAATTAAATCTCAGAGAATCTAAGAAAATATAATTTTCAAAATAATAAACAAGAAATTTTCACATTCCGGGCTCGGGTATTACACTAACACTACTCAAGATGTCTCCCGAGCCTTCTTTTTCTCAAACTCCGAAGAAACCGAACCTGAAATGGTTAGAAAGAGGGAGTGAGCAACATAGTTGCTCAATGAGGGAGGAAAAACAGATATCTGGGGAGTTTTGAAAACCTTTCGTGCAATGCAACAACCAACAATTAAGTAAATTAACAATACAAACTAGCATATTAAACAAATAAACAAGCTAAACAATACACTTCAAGGTATGTTAAACAATCACGAGAACACAATCAAAGGTAACTCTCCAAGGATCAAGGGCCCAAGCGAGAGTTACTCAAAAGAATACAATGTTGATCACGAACACGAACCACGATCCACGAACCATGAGCCACAAACTGAAATATACAATAACAATTTCGATATTAGTAAGCCGACATAACCCCAATCACTCAAGTGGGTGGTAGCCGAGGTATACTGGTAAGCCTGATGCCGCCCAGCTACCCCTATACTACCATGCCCAAATGGTTGCGCAATCACGATATTGATAACAATTATAATCACACAATTCGATAAGTATATAAAGCGATAAGCACACAATGAGGACAACATAAGAGGTTGTCCTCGCACATAGGCAATTATAATCAATATAACTTTACACATATTCTAACCCAACAAAATAACTCAAACACACATATTAACCACACAATATTCATTATAATACAAAGCAATAAATCAATTAAAATTCCAAGTAAAATAAATCCTCCACCATGAAATCTATTCTCAAACACCTTGGATTGGCTCAATGAATCAAATCCTAGCATGTACTAGAACACATACTTTTCACAAGTAATCTCATAATTGTTATTAATAGCCAATGCAACAAAGTTTACATTATATAAAAATTTAGCAATATAACAAGATACAAGCATAATCTAAACAAGTAATCATGCAAGCCAATTCATGAAACTTCACCAAACAACTACACATGCTATACCAATGCATTTAAACACTTAGTGTCATGCCTTAACTCAACCCCACCTACGATCAGTCAAGAGCAATTGAATGTCGTCAATATAACGTTTGTAACATGGACAACAGGACTCTAAACCAATCCTTTATAACATCACACAACCAACTACAACTTCAACCACAACTCCAACAATAATTCATCAACATACAACACATCCAAATCTATTAATTATACAACCATACAACATCCCAACCACAAGTCATATGCCTCTGTTTCAACAACATATCACAAGCTATAATATACATATGCATAATAGATATAAAACTAGTCTAACAACCTAGTCATTTCCAAAAGTAAGACAACTAAACTAGCATTATACTTTTCACTATCTTTATAACATCTTATACAATACAAATTTCAAAGTAAATACAATACAACTTGTTCTATAATACAAGACAACAAAAAGTGCACTCCAGCAAAGACATCATGGATAAGACTCTTGCACATTGGACTCATCCACAAAAGGCTCATTCTCAGCCTTCTGAGGAACGTAACCTAAGTCTGGCTCGGTAACACCTGAAAGTCAGTAAATAGGGTGAGCTTATACAATACAAAGCTCAGTGAAGGTTTAGTAGGATATTTTGAAAACACTTTACTTTACCACTTGAGAAAATCACCCTATGAACAATAACATACAATAAACTTCATCAACAACATTAATTCAATTAAAGCAACACAAGTAACCATTCAATTGAAAAATGATCACTAGTTGATGTAGCTCCATACGCCATCACGATCTCAATTAACCCTTTTCGCCTATTGATACATTCCGGAAGTACCCCATTCTAGACCCACAGTCCATGGCATCTCCGCCCATGCAAGATAGGGGATAGCACATTATAGTCATGTCGTTTTCAACCTGACAACTCGACACGGTGGGACACACTATCACAACTCACAACAATAACATTAAACATTTCATATTCTTAGAAGACAACATAGTAGGTTGTCTTCGAGTACAACGACATTCATCAATCAATAAGCAACACCTTATTCAACACAACATTAAATAAACAACTAAGACAACCCAATTAGATGATAAAGTAGGCTACCCAACCTATCACACATTTCAACATCCATTCAATCTTGAGCCTCTTTAACAACAAACCAAGAACCAACTACGTAAACCCTACAAAGCAATTAAAGGCACCACTTAAGCATTTCAAAGAAAGACTACACAAACTTCTACACTTCATAACTTACAATCTATCAATCAAACAAGCCCCAACCCTTTTCCTACTACTCAACCACATAAGCAACCATATTAACCCCCTCGGAAACCAACCAAAAGCCACCCAAAACAAGCCCAACAAACCTAATTTTGACAATGCACCTAGGCTGAATTTTTTGACTTTTGCTATGGCATTCAAATTGAAAATTTGGCATTACAACATTACTACACAATAATTAACAAGCCTATAGAAGCAACTACAACTCAATTTCAACTACTTCAACTACAATTATTCAAATATAAGCCAAAATATCAATTTAAATACCCAAAAAATAAAAATACATGCTACTACCGTTCAAAATGGGTAAAAATACATAAAGTTGGTCCTTGGCATCTACTTAGCAATAATCTAACATCAATTTTACAAAATAGAAATTTCCCTCACCTTTGATCCAAAGCTAGGTTAGAAATGTGTGAGAGCCCGACTTTGACCCTTATGGCAATTATGAGTTTATTTAATTTTTTCATCCAAATAATGTGATTATTTAACTTCTATGTGCAAAAAATTTATATTTATACAATTTAGCATTTAATATGTTTAAATATATATTTTACAAAAGTTTATTAGATTAAAAATGCAATTGAAATTTATTTGATTTGCAAAATGTGTCTTTTCGTCTTCCTTGACCACGTAGGGTCTAAATAGCATATATTAGTTAAAAATAAGCTTAATTGTATCTTTTATCACTTTAGGCACTTAATAGAGTTTTATAATTGAAGTTAAAAATGAAATAAGATGATAATTCACTCGTTTGGACCTTTTAATTAACTTTGACCTTTGATTTAGCAATTTTAGCTTAGAAGACCCTAGTTTGATGAAGTCTTTCACCGAGGTTTGACCAATTGACTAACCAATGCCCTACCTACTACCTAGTATGCTAAATATAATCTAGTAGTCTTCTAACACTTTAAATTAACCTAATTAGCTTATCTATAACGATATTGATTCTCGGTTTACCAATCATGACTCGAAATACCTTATTTTAACCTAGGTTTGACCAACACCTTCACTTAAGTTGAGCATTTGACCAACAACTACTATATACACTAAGTAGTATGTGTAACAAGAAAAAAAATAACAAAGAATAAGAGGCTTTAATGGCCGGCCGTAGCAAGATAGAAGAAATGGGGACAGTTGGCCTTGAGGAATAATCGTGTTTGTACTAGATGTTTGTCGTGTATCCTTCTACATCTACGTGACTTTAGGTGTTGTTATCTATTCCAATTAGATGTTTGCTTAGAATGTGCGCAACTTATGTAGACTAGAGTCAGTGGCCTTGTAATTAACTTGATGAAGTTCAGGCTAACATGTTTGAATTAGAAGGCTTTTAGCTTTGACCTTTGGTCTTCCAATTAGACTAGACTTTAAACCAAGACTTCGAATTACGTAAGTATAATATAAATAAATATATATATAAGAAAAGAAAGACTTAATGGCCAGCTACCATAGGAAAGAAAAACGAATAATAGGCTTAATTGATTAAGGAAAGTTAAATGTCATGTGAACTCTTTTGCATATTTGGTTCCTATGTAATTCCCTCTTGCTTAGCCATCATTCCTTATCCTTATACTTAACATATTGTAAGACACAAAAAATAGCAAGAAGACAAGCCTCATGGTCGGCCAAGTTAGGAAAGAAAAGAGAAAAATATTTGCTTTAGGATATTAACTTGGTTTGTCATAAAACTATCATTATTTGCTAGCATGACTTACCTTTCATTACTTACACTACCACATCATATACTGCACCTAATAAACAACAAATCTAGTGGAAATTGGGGTGGGGTACATGGCCTAGGAAGGAAAGAAAAATTAGAAAAAGAAGATAAGAGGTAAGTATAATCATACGTTGTCATAAGGTGTAATAATACTCTTTTGTCTTGCCATTTGACCTCAATCACTACCACATGTATATAGACCTCTTACACCACTTACACATCACCAACTACACAACAAGTAACACTCAATAAATCTGAAATAGCCATACTAGGACCGGCCACGATGATAGAAAAGAAGGGAGGCATGATGTTAGCTTGAATTCTGAAATTGTTTTGTCTTGTAGTCATCATTACCTTGACCAACAAGGGCCACAACTACCCCACTTACTTCAGCCTTGTAGCCATCATCTAGTGTACTTAAAATACTTCAAAATCAGCTGCAAAGAGGGAGTAAGAGTCGGCCATAAGCAAGCCAACAAAGAAGAATGTCAAAAGCTTTAGAGTGTGTAAGTAGTGTGTCATAAGTAAGGTGTGTAGGTCATGATTACCTTCCCCTTGTTGAGACTTTATAGCTACCATTTAATACACTCAAACCACGCTACAATCTGAGGCTAAAGGAGGAGAGAGTGCACGGGTAAGGCAGAAAAATAAAGAGGGAAAGAGAGAACAAGAAAGAAAGAAGAATAGAAGAAGGAGCTCACCTAGAAATTCAGTCCACTGTTTGCCATCTCTCAACCATTTCTTTTGCCATTTTTTGTGTTGCAGAGCTAAGGTGAGGGACTAAAACTAATTCTAAAGGATTCATGAGCTTTACTATGTGTTCACTTGCCATGCATGTAGCTAGAACTGAAGATAATGCAAGATAACTTAAGCATAGGTAGTTGTTCTTTTCTGTGGAGTGTTTTTGTTTGCCACGTTTTACCTAGCAAACCTTAATGGAATTTGACAAATTTTTGTTATATTATACAAAACTTCTAGATGAACAACTTTCATGATTTAGGAAAAAGCAAATTCGGTGGTTAAAGTTGAGTTCTTGGGCAATTTCAGTCCGTACCTACGTGCATGTATAAAATCTGATCTATGGACTTTGCATGGTTGATTTGTGATGGTAAACCTGTATGGTTTTGGCTAAGTGTCACATACATTATGCTAGAGTCATAGTAGAATATACCCCATGTGGTTGCATGTGCTAATCTTATGGTTATGGCTATAAACAAAGGCTATTTCAGCTGGGTACATACGTATGAGTCCATTGCATGCAGAATTTTTGTTGTTAATTTGCGTCCTGAACTTGCATAGCCACTTTGACATAGTAAATCTTATCCAAATGAGACCATTTTTGGATATGTTATACCCAAGGCATTTTAGAACAAACTTCTTATTGCATGAATTATCAAATTCTGACCAGAACCATTTTTAATTAAGCCATTCTAGTAAGTTTCCCGTTCTCGCGCTGGGTAGGCAGAATCGCGCGACATTTTTGTAAATGCTATAACTTGCTCATTTCAACACCGAATCTGGATCCGTTTGATTCTAGGACTATCTAATTTTAATAAAATCTACCTGTGAAATTTAATCAGATTCTAAGAACCTTAAGGAGGTTGACGGAAGTGGAAAATTCACTGTATGTGTTTTTTGGGTCTTGCAGTTTGCATTTCTTGGAGTTTTACTTCTTGCATGTGTTCTTAAGCCAATGAATCATGTTGCATGCTAGGGTAAGAAGTCATAGAGTGCTTACATGTATGCTAGAGCTATTTTTACTTGGATTATGCGTGCAACGAGTGTTATAAATGCATGTTTCGAAGCTATGCTTGCATGTCAACTTCAGGTGGCCTTATAGTGTATTTAATGCCTTTTATCCTCTTGAAATGAATCATTGGTCTTATGTGTATAGTATGATTAATCCAAGAGCTACAACAAGATAAAAGAATGCTATAGGACGAGTAACCTACTTTGTTACCCGATCCTACTTGTTTGCTTGCTAAATGTCTTGTTTAAATGCTATGTGTTCTATCTTGATACCAATGTGAATGTAAAAATGAAGCGAAGTGAAGCGAAGCGGATGGTTGCAACCATAAAACATATGCGGTAGCGTTCGTGTTGTACTAGACAGTATCGGATTGTCAGGCGATGACACGACTACTGATGTTCTATTCCCTAACCTGAATGAACGGGGTGTTCATATGGTGTGGGTCGTAGGTAGCATACATACAATGTATTTCTTGGTGTATAGGGGAAATGATCGTGTTGGTGATATAAGGAGATGGTATCAGCGAAGTGAACGTATCCTTAACAAATTGTATATCTTTCTTACTATTAATTAAGCTATTGTACATGATATACCTCTAATGTGCATGGCATGATTTCAAAAGGGTTTTCAAATTAAAATGTCTTATAAAATTTTCCCTATTCCCTTATCCCTCATGGAGTTTGTGAAAACTCATTCCCGTTTGCTAACGTTTTCAAGTGAGTCTGAAGTGGTTTATGTAGAGTAAGTGCCTGATGAGCCTATTGTTGATCCTGTGGTTGAACATGATGTCTGATATGCTTGTGGAATAATGTTATCTTAACTCGGATCTATTCCATCTTGTGTTTAGTATCTTGTTTGTGTATGTTAAGCATGATGACGCTTTAGTTGGTTGCGGTGGACTCTTGAAGTAGGATATTAGCCTACCTATTATGATTATGTTTGCTAAACTTGATATGGTACATTTTGAATCTAGTACCCGGATTTATATTTAACTTGTGTCCTTATCTTGAGAACTTGCATTATAGCTTTGTGATATGTACGTATTTGCAGGTTTAATGTTTGTGGACTTAGCTAATTGTCTTTAGGCTTCCATCCAATGCTTAATTACGGTGTTAGGCCTTAATGGGTGAAACTGGGTAGTTCTGATCTAATTAAAGATCATCATGATAATACTGTGAGGTTAATCACTGAATCTAGTAATGATGTTGTTACTGTAACGCCCCGATTCCTCACGAGACCGGAGGCTCTAATAACCAAGCTATTCTCAACCCAATTCAAACTCAGTCTCAAAATTTTAGGTAAAAACGGATAGAATTTTCCCTGTACTGTGGACATTCTGAAAACCTGTAAACTGAGAAAGCCACAACACAAGAAGGCAAGCTTTTATAACTAAAGTTCAAAGGTTCAAGGCCATCCGAGCCTTGTGGCATACAATAATTTAGTTTCATACAAGCATGCAACCAACTTGACTTCTTCATAAAACCGCTTATCATGCCATTGTATGATAACTTTGAAACATACTTGGAAGTTGAACCAACATGTATCAAAACAATCATACCCAAGCATGCAAAACAACTAGAAATAGAAACATAAGTTATTACAAGCCATAGAATTACCACTGCTACTACAGTCATCTGACTTCCAGCTTACATATTACTCAAATACATACATGAGCCTTAAGGCCCCAAAATAGATTATAACATAGAACAACAAATTCTTCACATAACAACTAGAAAGCACATCCACCTCAGATAACAATCACACAGCAACTAAGGCAACTCCTCCAACTACACCACCTGAAACATGTTAGCGAGGTATGAGCAACCACTGTTGCCCAGTGAGGGATAAAGTCTCCCGGAGCGTGCAATGCAACAAGTAATACAGTTAAACAACAATAGCAATTAAACAATTCAAGAAATAACAATAGCTTAAATAACCACATATTAAAAAGGATACATTACACATAACCTCTATACTCCAATCTTCACTTTGTCTTCAATCACGATCCACGAACCACGATCACGATCTACGATAAGCCGGCATAACCCCAAACACTCCAGTGGGTGTACTCCGGATGTACCCCGATAATCGTACGACCCAACATCCCCTGGCAATCTTCGGAGCAGGCGAATGAGGGACTAGGGCACTGAGATTGAATATCCACTGACAAGCCATCTACCGCCCGGCCGATATTCAACACATCCGCCCTTGACACTATGGTTGCACAACCACTATGCAATGCACTTAACAATGACAAGTCAATATCAACAATATAAGCAATAACACATAAGAGAATCAACAAAGTAGGTTGACCTCGGAATAGATAGATTAAAAGTAGTTTATACAAGCAAATAAGCAACTTTACAAAGGGGCATATATAAGATACATTTAGAATTATACCAAAAGTTTCAAATCAACTTAAAACCACATTTAAACACATAAGAAGTCATGCCATGGACTTAGAAGCGAGAAACAACTGAATTTGCACTTAAACCCCTTTGTTATTCAAGCTATTTTTCTTCCGAATCAAAGTTAAGGTTTCAATTTTGAGGGGGAAGCTATACTAATCTTCTAAGTAACCCCTAAGGCACCCCTACAACACTCAAATACGAGCAATTACCCGCTATTACCCCAAAAGTCCCAATTTTCCTCTTATGGCTTTGAACTACACGTACTTCAACCGAGCTTCAAATAAGGGTTGACAAAGCTTCTAAAGACCTTGGTAGCCAAAGAATTCTAAAAGTGAAGCCCGAATACACCCGGATTCACATTAACCCCGAAATCTCTTTGTTAAAGTCGGCTAATTCATGTTCTATGTAAATTTAGAGCAATTCAATTGCACGGGGCTATTAGTCTACCTTCATTAGCACCTAAGGCATCTATTAGAAGCATTGAATCAAGCTAATATGAGCAATTACACAAAACCCTAGAAATACTGTCACTATTAACCTCATAAATTCAAATAACGATTCCAACCGTTTAAAATGTGAACTAATGACTCAAATATGTTCTTTAGCACTTATATACAAGGTATAATAGCATAGATAAGATTTGCAATAGCATTTGGTAGCATTTTCAACAAATCAAGAAAAATGTAACATTTTAGATATGCATAAAAAGTCATGAAAACCCTTACCAATTGCGCATAGGAACTCTCGGGAGGCTAGCAAACACCCTAAACTACTTGCTCCTAGCTTGGCTTGGCTTGGCTTGAAGATTTGATGAGCAAAATCCTCTCATTCTCCTCCTATGCTATTCTCGGATTTGCTACAGTAAAATCTGCATCTTTCTTTTTTTTTTTTTTTTTTTTTTTTGCTAAGTTATGACTTATGTTGTGTGTTGTGTGAGTATATGTTTGGGTGGGGCATGTTGGGTGCTTAAATGGTTTATTAAAATGAGCTTAGTTAGCTTTAAAACAAGTCCATTGCACATAAATTAAGTTAGCTAACTAAAACATTATGTTTCATACGTAACACTATTCACTAGTTCACTAAACTATTTTCTGAACGAAGGTTCCTATTGCTCCTAGCTCAAATGCATATTTTTCTCATTCCTAAAACAATTAATATGATTTAAGAAAAATACTAATTCATGGTAATTATGTAGTTGAAAAATAGAATGAACAGTAACTAAAGAAGACAACAAGCAAAGCACATAAGAAATGCGCAATTAGTGGATGCAACAGTGAATGAATGTATGACAAAAATCTCGGGCGTCACAGTAGCTACCAATCGAATTTCAATTTCAGAAGAGATTAGGCTACAAAGATCTGGATAGGAATAATACTAAGTGGATTAGGGTTACTTGAATAAGATGCAAAGCTTACTATGTATGTAAGGCCCAGTGCAACCCTATGTGCATTTACGTGATTTTATGTGCCATTATCTATTTAACTAGGAATTAATTATAATCTAGTAGTCTTCTAGTACTTTTAAGTAGTCTAATCAATTCAACTAGAATATCTTTGATCTTTGATTTTAGACATATTAAGATATACGACCTTAAATTAACCAAGTAAGACCCGACATAGTCCTATGTGCGTCTACGAGACATAGGTGTTGTAATCTATTTCAATTAGATGTTTGATTTGAATTAACTTATGTGGACTTAAGTTAGTGGCCTTGTAATTAAATTAGTCAAGTTAAGGCTAGCGTGTTTGGATTAGAAGGCTTTTAGTGTTGACCTTTGGCCTTCCAATTAGAGTGAACTTTTGATCGAGACTTCGTAATATCTTAGTATGATATAGTAAATATATGTATAACAAGATAAGGCCTTAATGGCCGGCTACCATAGGAAAAAAAAGGAAAAATATTTGCTTGAGGATATTAACTTGGTTTGTCATAAAACTATCACTATTTGCTAGCAAGATTTGTCTTTCATTACATACACCAACCACTACCACTTATATTGAACTCTTGCACTATCATGTAATACACTTAAAATGTAGCAAATCTGAATTGTTAAAGCCACTTGGCCGACCACACAAGAAAGAGAAGGTAAAGGATTTAATTTGAGTGTTAGCTTGACTTTAGTTAAGAGATTTTGTCCATTTTATAGTATAATCATTGCACCCTCCTACCACTTGCATATAGATCTCTTACACCACTTATACTACACCACCTACACTGCAATTAACATTCAATGAAATTAGAATTGGATATGCTATGTCCGACCATGCAAACAAGGAAAAGAAAAAGAAAGACTTAGTTGATTGTAGACTTGACTTTGCTCATGATAACTTGTCCACTTGTTGGCATACCTCTTAAACATCACCACCAACACACACTACACCTAATACACTGAATAAACTCTGAAAAAGCAGGCCTCTTGACCGGTCATGATTGTAGCAAACAAAAGAGTTGATGGCTGCTTGGAGTGTGCAGCTAGAGTTGTCATAGAATGCATCATAGCTTTGACTAATTGAAACCCCATATGCCCCCACTTCACTTCAGCTATTTGACCACTATCCTAACAAGTATAAGACACCAAAAACAATCTGAGATTGAGGGGAGAGGAGAGAGGCACGAAATAGATAGAGAAAGGGAGAGAAAAACAAGAGAGAAGGAGAGAAGGTGAAGAACGAAGAATTCTGGGATTCCAGTCAGCTTGTAGCCATTTCGCAACCATTCCTTCTGCTATTTCTTGCATCTCTAAGCTAAGGTGAGGGAATAAAACTATTTCTAAAGGATTCATGAGCTTTACTATGTGTTCTCTTGCCATGCATGTAGCTAGAACTGAAGATAATTCAAGATAACTTAAGCATAGGTAGTTGTTCTTTTCTATGCAGTGTTTTTGTTTGCAACATTTCACCTAGCAAACCTTAATGGAATTTGACGAATTTTGAGTATGTTATACAAAACCTCCAGATGAAAAACTTTTATGCTTTAGGAAAGAGAAAATTCAGTGGTTAAGGTTGAGTTTTTGGGTGATTTCAGTCCATACCTATGTGCATGTATAAAATCTGATCTATGGATTTTGCATGGTTGATTTGTGATGGTAAACCTGTATGGTTTTGGCTAAGCTGCACACACTTTATGCTAGACTCATAGTAGAATATATCCCATGTTGTTGCATGTGCTAATCTTATGGTTAAGGCTATAAACGAAGGCTATTTCAGCCGGGTACATACATATGAGTCCATTGCATGCAGAATTTTAATTGTTAACTTGCGTCCTGAACTTGTGTAGCCACTTTGACATAGTAAATCTTATCCAAATGAGCCCTTTTTTGGACACGATATACACTAGACATAACGGAACAGACTTCATGTTCCACGAACCATCAAATTCTGACTGGAACCATTTTAAAAAAGCCATTCCAGAGAGTTTCTCGTTCTCGCACTGTGTAGGCAGATCTGCGCAAGGATTTTGTAAATGCTATAACTTTCTCATTTCAACTCCGAATCCGGATCCGTTTGATTCTAGGATTATCTAATTTTAATGAGCTATCTCCCTGTGAAATTTGAGCAGATTCTAAGAACTTTAAGGGTGTCATCCGAACTGGAAACATCACTGCATGTGTATTTCAGGCCTTGCAGTTTGCATTTCTTGAAGTTTTACTTTTTGCATGTGTTCTTAAGCCAATAAATCATGTTGCATGTTAGGTTAAGAAGTCATAGAGTATTTACATGCATTCTAGATAGATTGGTACTTGGATTACATGTGCAACGACTGTTATAAATGCATGTCTCAAGGCTATAATTGCATGTCAACTTCGGGTGGTCTTATGGTGTACTTAATGCCTTCTATGCCATTAACATGAACTATTGGACTTGCGTGTATACTGTGACTATTTCAAGAGCTTCGACATGATAAAAGAATGCTATAAGACAGGTGACCTACTTTGTTACCTGATCCTATTTGTTTACTTGCTAAAGGTCTTGTTTAAATGCTACGTGCTCTACCTTGTTACTAATGTGAAAGTGAAAACAAAGCGAAGCGAAGCGAAGTGGATGGTTGCAACCATAAAACAGATGCGGTAGCGTTCGTGTTGCACTAGACAGATCGGACTGTCAGGCGATGACACAACTACCGATGTTCTATTCTCTAACCCGAATGAATGGGGTATTCATAGGGTGTGGGTCGTAGGTAGCATACATACAATGTATTGCTTGGTGTATGGGGAAAAAATGATCGTGTTGGTGATATAAGGGGATGGTATTAGCAAAGTGAACGTATCCTTAACAAATTGTATATCCTTCTTATCGTTAATTGAATTATTGTACTTGATATACCTCTAATGAGTATGGCATGATTTCAAAAAGGGTTTTAACTTAAAACGTCTTATAATTTTTTTTTTCGTATTTCCCTATCCCTCACGGAGTTTGTGAAAACTTATTCCCGTTTGCTAACGTTTTCAGGTGAATCCGAAGTAGTTTATGTGGAGTATGTTCCTGATGAGCCTGTTGTTGATTCCGTGGTTGAACCTGATGTCTGATATGCTTGTGGAATAATGTTATCTTAACTTGGATCTATTCATTTTGTGTCTGGTATCTTGTTTGTGTATGTTAAGTATGATGATGTTTTAGTTAGTTGTTGTGGACTCTTGAAGTAGGATGATAGCCTACTTAGTATATATGTGGTTAAGACTTGCTATGGTACATTTTAAATCTAGTACTCGGATTTATAATCAACTCGTGCCCTTATCTTGTGATTCTAAATTATAGCTTGGTGATGTGCTGGTATTTGTGGGTTAAAGTCCTTAGACTTAGCCATTTGTCTTTAAACTTCCATCCAAGGTTTAGCTATGGTGTCAAGTCCTAATAAATGAAAACGGGTAAGTCTAGATCTAATTAACATTCATTACGATATTAGCGCTAAGTTAATAACTACCTATAGTAAAGATGTTGTAGATGCAAATCGAATTTCATTCTCAGAAGAGCTTAGGCTATAGAGTTAGATAGCTACTAAATGAGTCAAGGCCACCTAAAGAAGATGCCAAGCTTAAAGAGTATACTAGGGAAAATGGTTTTAACTTGAATTGTAGTTCATTGTATAACCAGTGACCAACTGTTGTTCCAAGTTCTTAGGAGCTATCTTTGTAAAAACATACTTCTTGATAATAAAACAATGGCACGAGACCTAGCAGTTAGTAGTGCATCGGTCAACGTAATACGCCTTAGCGGGCTTAAAAGGGTGTTGGAATAACTAGGGTTACTAAGTGATTTATGGTGACAATGATTGTAATAGCGAAGTGGGGTCGTGACAATGTATATCAAGGAAAATGGCCTTAGCTCTGGTCATATCTAATTATCATATCCAAATGATCGACTGTCGTTTCTGACCTTTTAGGTGCTATTCTTGCAAAATCGTACTTCTTGTTGATAAAGTGATGACTTGAAACATAGCAGTTAATAGTACATAGGCTAACGTAATGACCCTTAGCGGACTTAAGAGGAGGAACCTTCTTAAGCCCGTGGCATCACGACCCTAAATTGAATAGTGTAGGAATAACTAGGGTTGTTAGGCTCACGATGGTATCAGAGGCCTAATTAGCGAAATGCGGTCGTGACAAGTGGTATCAGAGCTTAGCTAGTTAGCTAGGCGTAAGCTGGGATAGGATCCTTGGTCCGTGGGTAGTTGTCTATTAGTGATAAGTGTTTTGCGATGATTTTATTTCCTCAATGTGTTTACTTGCTACATGTGAACTTGCTTAATGCGCTATATGTGA
Source organism: Ehretia macrophylla (assembly GCA_037974665.1). NCBI lineage: Eukaryota > Viridiplantae > Streptophyta > Magnoliopsida > Boraginales > Ehretiaceae > Ehretia > Ehretia macrophylla. Next base: position 49,302,231 of record CM075781.1, read on the forward strand.
ACTATACGTAACTAATGTGCATTGGTGTGTTGTATCTTGCTTTACGTGGTTTGATTGTATATGTGATTTAACCCATAAATAATCTTCCCAGGTCATCATTAAATGACTAGAACCATAGGCTTAAAGATCAGTAGGACTAAGTAAAGTCGATGTTGAAGGTAAGCTTGATGTTTAGATATTAAGTAGAGAGTATAAGATGACTTCTTTGGAACTAAGTTGACTTAATTACTTGAGCAACATTCGAAGTGAATTGTTCATGTACATAGGTGTTACTGAAGATGTACTTGTATTATATGTTAAATTGAGCTAAGGTTTGACATCTAGATAATAGATGGTATCTTGAAGAACTTTTGTGTGTTACTTGTTAATTTCAAGAGACTGTTCGCTTGGCTTAAAAAGGGCCTAGAAATGTTATGTTAATGAGAGTGTAGTGCTTGATTTCCTAAGGATAGAAGTAAGGAAGAATGATAAATGAGACTTGTTAGGGGTAAAGAGACTTGACAGGGGTAAATAGACTATCCCTTGAAATGATGATGTTCAGATGTTTGATTTATAATGAGAGAATTGCTAGGGCGCAATTGTTTTAAAGGGGGGAAGGATATAAGAGCCCGACTTTGACCTTTATGTGCAATTATTAGATGCTTGCCGTGTATCCTTCTACATCTGCGTGACTTTAGGTGTTGTTATCTATTTCAATTAGATGTTTGATTAGAATGTGTGCAACTTATGTAGTATGAGTCAGTGGCCTTGTAATTAACTTAGTCAAGTTAAGGCTAACATGTTTAAATTAGAAGGCTTTTAGCTTTGACCTTTGGTCTTCCAATTAGAGTGGACTTTAGACCAAGACTTCGAAGTACCTTAGTATAATATAAATAAATATATATATATATATATATATATATATATATATATATATATATATATATAAGAAAAGAAAGCCTTAATGGACGGCTACCATAGGAAAGAAAAATGAATAATAGGTTTAATTGATTAAGGAAAGTTAAGTGTTGTGAACTCTTTTGCATATTTAGTTCCTATGTGTATCCCTCTTGCTTAGCCATTATTCCTTAGCCTTATACTTAATATATTGTAAGACACAAAACAATAGCTAGTAGACAAGCCTCATGGTTGGCCAACTTAAGAAAGAAAAGAGAAAAATATTTGCTTTAGGATATTAACTTGGTTTGTCATAAAACTATCATTATTTGCTAGCATGACTTACCTTTCATTACTTATACTACCATATCATATACTGCACCTAATAAACAACAAATCTAGTGGAAATTGGGATGGGGTACATGACCTAGGAAAGAAAGAAAAATCAAAAAAAAGAAGATAAGAGATAAGTATAATCATACATTCTCATAAGGTGTAATAATACTCTTTTGTGTTGCCATTTGACCCCAATCACTACCACATGTATATAGACCTCTTACACCACTTACATAGCACCAACTACACTACAAATAACACTCAATAAATCTGAAATAGCCATGCTAGGACTGGCCATGATGATAGAAAACAAGGGAGGCATGATGTTTGCTTGAATTCTGAAATTGCTTTGTCTTGTAGTCATCATTACCTTGAACAACAAGGGCCACAACTACCCCACTTGCTTCAGCCTTGTAGCCATCATCTAGTGTACTTAAAATACTTCAAAATCAGCTGCAAAGAGGGAGTAAGAGTCGGCCATAAGCAAGCCAACAAAGAAGAATGTCAAAAGCTTTAGAGTGTGTAAGTAGTGTGTCATAAGTAAGGTGTGCAGGTCAGATTACCTTTCCCTTGTCCAGACTTTATAGCTGCCATTTAATACACTCAAACCACACTACAATCTGAGGCTAAAGGAAGGGAGAGTGCACCGGTAAGGCAGAAAAATAAAGAGGGAAAGAGAGAACAAGAAAGAAAGAAGAATAGGAGAAGGAGCTCACCTGGAACTTCAGTCCACTGTTTGCCATCTCTCAACCATTTCTTTTTCCATTTTTCATGTTGCAGAGCTAAGGTGAGGGACTAAAACTATTTCTAAAGGATTTATGAGCTTTACTATGTGTTCTCTTGCCATGCATGTAGCTAGAATTGAAGATAATGCAAGATAACTTAAGCATAGGTAGTTGTTATTTTCTGTGCAGTGTTTTTGTTTGCCACGTTTTACCTAGCAAACCTTAATGGAATTTGACGAATATTTGTTATAATATGCAATACTTCCAGATGAACAAATTTCATGTTTTTGGAGAAAGAAAATTCGGTGGTTAAGGTTGAGTTCTTGGGCGATTGCAATCCGTACCTACGTGCATGTATAAAATCTGATCTATGGACTTTGCATGGTTGATTTGTGATGGTAAACTGGTATGGTTTTGACTAAGTTGCACATACATTAAGCTAGACTCATAGTAGAATATACTCCATGTGGTTGCATGTGCTAATCTTATGGTTAAGGCTATAAACGAAGGCTATTTCAGCCGGGTACATACGTATGAGTCCATTGCATGCAGAATTTTAGTTGTTAACTTGCATTCTGAACTTGCGTAGCCACTTTGACATAGTAAATCTTATCCAAATGAGCCCATTTTTGGATATGTTATACCCAAGGAGTATTAGAACAAACTTCATATTGCACGAATTATCAAATTTGGACCAGAACCATTTTTAATTAAGCATTCCAGTGAGTTTCCCGTTCTCGCGCTGAGTAGGCAGAATCGCACAACGTTTTTGTAAATGCTATAACTTGCTCATTTCAACTCCGAATCCAGATCCATTTGATTCTAGGACTATCTAATTTTAATGAACTATCTACCTGTGAAATTTGGTCAGATTCTAAGAACCTTAAGGAGGTCGACAGAACTAGAAAATTCATTGTATGTGTATTTCGGGCCTTGCAGTTTGTATTTCTTGGATTTTTACTTCTTGCATGTGTTCTTAAGCCAATGAATCATGTTGCATGCTAGGGTAAGAAGTCATAGAGTGTTTACATGTATGCTATAGCTCTTTTTAATTGGATTACGTGTGCAACGGGTGTTATAAATGCATTTTTCGAAGCTATGCTTGCATGTCAACTTCGGGTGGCCTTATAGTGTATTTAATACCTTTTATCCTATTAACATGAACCATTGGTATTATGTGTATACTATGACTAATCGAAGAGCTACAACATGATAAAAGAATGCTATAGTATGGGTGACATACTTTGTTATCCGATCCTACTTGTTTGCTTGTGAAATGTCTTGTTTAAATGCTATGTGCTCTATCTTGATACTAATGTGAATGTGAAAATGAAGCGAAGTGGATGGTTGCAACCATAAAACAGATACGGTAGCGTTCGTGTTGCATTGGGCAGTATCGAACTATCAGGCGATGACACGATTACCGATGTTCTATTCCCTAACCCGAATGAACGGGGAGTTCATAGGGTGTGGGTCGTAGGTAGCATACATACCATGTATTGCTTGGTGTATAGAGGAAATGATCGTGTTGGTGATATAAGGAGATAGTATCAGCGAAGTGAACGTATCCTTAACAAATTGTATATCTTTCTTACTGTTAATTAAGCTATTGTACTTAATATACCTCTAATGTGCATGGCATGATTTCAAAAGGGTTTTCAAATTAAAACGTCTTATAAAATTTCCCCTATTCCCTTATCCCTCACGGAGTTTGTGAAAACTCATTCCCTTTTTGCTAACATTTTCAGGTGAGTGCGAAATGGTTTATGTAGAGTAAGTGCCTGATGAGCCTGTTGTTGATCCTGTGGTTGAACCTGATGTCTGATATGCTTGTGGAATAATGTTATCTTAACTCAGATCTATTCCTTCTTGTGTTTAGTATCTTGTTTGTGTATGTTAAGTATGATGACGGTTTAGTTGGTTGTGGTGGACTCTTGAAGTGGGATATTAGCCTACCTATTATGATTATGTTTGCTAAACTTGATATGGTACATTTTGAATCTAGTACCCGGATTTATATTTAACTTGTGTCCTTATCTTGAGAACTTGTATTATAGCTTTGTGATATGTTCGTATTTGCAAGTTTAATGTTTGTGGACTTAGCTAATTGTCTTTAGGCTTCCATCCAATGCTTAATTACGGTGTTAGGACTTAATCGGTGAAACCGGGTAGTTCTGGATCTAATTAAAGATTATCACGATAATACTATGAGGTTAATCATTGAATCTAGTAATGATGTTGTAACTGTCAATCGAATTTCAATTTCAGAAGAGTAAGGGCTACAAAGATCTAGATAAGAATAATACTAAGTGGATTAGGGTTACCTGAATAAGATGCAAAGCTTACTATGTATATCAAGGAAAATGGCCTTAGCTCTGGTCATATCTAATTATCATATCCAAATGATCGATCGTCGTTTCTTACCTTTTAGGTGCTTTTCTTGCAAAATCATAGTTCTTGTAGATGAAGTGATGACTTGAAACCTAGCAGTTAATAGGGCATAGGCTAAAGTCATGAGCCTTAGCGGACTTAAGAGGAGGGATCTTCTTAAGCCTGTGGCATCACGACCCTAAATTGAATAGTGTAAGAATAACTACAGTTATTAGGCTCACGGTGGTATGAGAGACCTTATTAGCGAAATGGGGTCGTGACAAAATGTGTAGAGTAGGTGCTCAACAAGTAATTTCAAGCTCTGAATGACAAATTTTGGCCTTGAAATGCAAAATCTATGAAAAATTTAGTTGAAAACCTATGCTAAAATGATTTTCTTCTTCTCCTAAGGGTGGTCGGCCTAGTGTGTGAGAAATGAGTGGGTTTCGAACTTATTTTTCTAATTTATGTGTGTATTTTGCATATATATGAGCATGGTCAACATTTTGCAAAAAGTCAAAGTTGACAACATTTTAGTTTTTAGTTGTTTTTAGACTATTTTGTTTACATTTATATAAACTAACATATATACTATATTTAGTAGAATATTTCTAGTTGACAACATTTAATATATGCATACATATACATACAACCAAGCTATAAAACTCAAGTTTGCAAAAGAAGTTAACAAGTCTTATTATTTGTTTAGCAAACGTGTTTTAAATGCACATTCAATATAAAATCAGTTAATATCACATATAAATTCATATATATCATTTATAATAGCATTTAAACAAATAAAACATGTATTTACATATTGGGCAAATTCGAGGTCTCATATTCTCCCTCCTTAAAACAATTGCGTCCTCACGATTCTTCACTCAAGTGCTGCTAGCTCAAACATACGAAATGGAAGACCGAATACCAAAATTTGAATAGCATTTGAGAACACCAAGCAAGAACACCGAACAAACTTATCGAATAAGAATCCCCGACTGAGAAGCCTGAATAAGGACGAAAATAAGAACACCGACCAAGACCTCTGAATAAGAATCCCAATAAAATTACCAAAGAAGAACGCCAAATATGGATCCCCAAATAGAGCTCCAATCAAGAATACCAATTAGGAACTTCGAGCAAGATCATCAAGCGAGAATACCGAATAATAATTCCAAAATAAGAACTATGGATAACACCACATAAGAATTCCACATAGGAATACCGCATAGAAAATACCAAGAAGAATTCCAAAGAAGTATACTGAATAAGAATCTTCAGATAGAAATCCCGAGAAAGAATGTCGAATAAGATCACCATTTAAGAATCCCGATAGTCAATATGTAGTCGTAGAGTAGTTTAACCCTTAATCGGAGTTTCACATACTACTCAGTCACCATCTAATATCGTGCATGTACTAACTTCTATCATATAAGGCAAACTTCCTACTTGCATACTAGCATATTACACGCAAGGAGATGGGATAAAAGAATGTGTAGCACCAAAATCAATCAATACTTTAACAAGTTGATTGAGTATAAGAAATTTACCTTCCACAACCGATGCTGCCTCAGGCAACTCCTCTAAGTCAACTGCATAGGCGAGAGCCCGAACTTGCTGTTGCTGGGGTGCACTACCTGCAGGTCTACCCTGATAACCCTGGGTCACTGACTGACCCTTAACCCTCTTATATCTAGGACAATCTCTCGCCCTGTGTTGGTTGCTGCCGCAAAATAAACATGTCCCTGCCTTCATTCGACAATCGGCCTCCAAATGGCCCTTACGTTTACAATGAGTAAAATGCGGTCCCGGGGTACTAACACCACCTCCCGAAGAAGCAGAAGCTGAATAGGCAACCGTACTAGTCTGCTAAGGTCTCACAACATATGGCCTGTACTAACCCTGAGACTGTGCCGGCCTCTACTGTGACTGTGACTGATAGGACCCCTGCTGAAATTGGGGTATGTAAGGACCCTGCTGCACTAGTGGCCTATAAACACTCTGCTACACTGGAGGCCTATAAACAACCTGTTGATCCTGAGGCTAAAACGGTATCTTACTGGCCTGACTAGAACCAGTTTGCTCCCACTTCATCTTCTCTAATCTAGAAGCTGCATTAAAGGCTGCAGAAAACTCATCATACTCTATCAAGGCCATCGAATCCTAAAGCTCTGGCCTCAACCCCTGTATAGACCTCCGAGTCTTCCTTTCCTGGTCCTGCACAAACTCCGGTGCATACCGGGACAACCTAGCGAAATTGGCCTCATAATGAGCCACCGTAAAGTTACCCTGAACATGGGACATGAACTTCTCTTCCTTACGCTCTCTGGTAAGCCTCAAAACATATTTAGCCCAGAACTCCCAAAGAATACTATCCCAAAGATATGGAGTATGCTGAGCCTCCCAAGCTGACTTCACTGTACGCCACCAGTCCTCTGCCTTGTCATCAAGGAGATACACGGCAAAGGTAACCTTTCTATCATTAGTGTAATCAAGTGGGTCAAATATCTTCTCAATCTTGTTCACCCAAGCCTCAGCTTTCCGATCATCGGGCTTACCCTGAAACCTCGGTGGAAAGTACCCCAAGAATTCCTTTAACAAACTACCCCCCACAGTAACCACCCTGTACATTGTGCACCTGCACTTGCACATTTTGAACTTGAGCAGCTTGCCCTGCCAATATCTGTGTCTGCCCAGCAAGAATCTTGGTTAAATGGTCCATTGCTACAGCTATCCTATCCATTCTCTAATCCCGGCCCTGTTCTTGATTCTCCTGATCATCATTACCTTTGTGACACCCAAGAATTTTACCATAAAAAATTTATTTATAATCGTTGCATACCTATGTACGCATTTCTACGTGCATCATCTTTCTTGCTTAATTGTTTTTATTAGGGTTACTATTCATAATATTTTTTACTGTTTCAAAAGTTTGATTTTAAATTTTTCCTAGGTTATATGATATTTAAAAGGAACCAAGAAATTTTCGTTTTGAACTTTCGAGCTTAGGAGTGTGCGTTTGGAAAATGTTTTCCGTGACATTTGAATAGTGTTACGTATGAAACATAATGTTTTAGTTAGCTAACTTAATTTATGTGCAATAAACTTGTTTTAAGGCTAACTAAGCTCATTTTAATAGACCATTTAAGCACCCCCCTTGACCCCACCCATAGCCTACTCATTATATAGCAAAAATAAGCTCAAAAACACACAAAAAAAAGAGAAGAAATGTGCAGGAATTACTGTAGCAGGGCCGAAAATACCAAAGGAGAAGGAAAAGAGGAGAATTTGCTTCAACAACCTTGCATCTTGAGCTCCTAGTTGATCTTGGGAGGGTTTTGAGCATCCTAGGGCTTTCAACAAGCTTCATTGTCTTCAAAATTGTGAGGGAGATGCATTTCATAGTTTTTAAAGTTTATGCTCTTATGTTGAATTTTATTGATTTGTTGTTTATAGCTATAGAACTTGTTATAAATGCTTTCTATGAGTTATTTGATGCCTATAGAGTTAACTTTTGAGGTTTGATAACAAAGTTAATGGTTGAAATTTGAGATTGATCAAAGAGATGATAAATAGTGCCTAGAATTAGGGTTTTGAGAAAAATTGCTAATTGGCTTAAATTGATGCTTCAATTAGGTGCTCTAGACCCTAGTGAAGTTAGTTGAAAAGCCACGTGAGGTTGAATCGCTTGAATCCGAACTTAATTGCATAAATAGCCTACTTTAAGAAGGGGGTTTTTCACGTTAAGCAATCCGGGCAAGTTTGGACATTGATTCGGGTATCCTTGAGCTAAGGAAGCACCTTTGGTGCATTCGTTTCGCGAAAATGGGATTTGGTTAGTATGGTTGTAGTTCAAACCCGTTCGGGGCCGTCCCGAACTTTTGCTTCAAAAATGAGTTTTAGCGACTTTAAAAGGTACCTTTGAGCTTAATTAAGGATATAGAATGACTAGGATATAGTTTGGGAATCTTGAACCATGTTTAGAAGAAAGAAAACTCGGTTAAAGAAAGGAAAAATGTAGTTTTTTAGCCATTTGAGTTGCATTTAGAACTTGTTGAGGGATCGTAGTGCTTTGCATGGAATATTTAGGATACATATAAGCTATTTGAATAGATTACTGGAATTAATTGTGTTGATTGCTTCTTTTGGTATCTTAAAGCTAATCTCGTGTTTATGTGAATTTATATCGTGCTTATTTGTGAGGGCGGCCTACTTTGTCGTCCCTCTTATGTGTTATGTGTTATATTGATTGTTTGTGACTTGTCTCGGGGTTGCGCAACCTTTTCGGATATGGTAGCGTCGAGAAACACGGGCGGCGTTGGGCTTGCCGTGCTCTCTCGACTACCATGGTGCCTATTCCCTTTCTCGCTGAGGCATACTCCACTACCCCAGAGGCGTGGTTCACCTGCTGGGCATGGACTTACCTTGGGAGAAAGGGTCGTAGGATCAGGATACATCCGGAGTATCCCAATTGTTGGTGTTTGGGGTTTGCCGGCATGTTCGTGATGCTCGTGGTTCATGGCTCGTGATCGAAGACTTGGAAGTGGAACTGTTTCCTTTTTAAAAGTGATTAATTGTTTGGCTTATTGTCTTGTTGGTTTACGTGGCTTATATATGTTTTCTTGTGCTGCATATCATGTTGCACGTTGGCATGTTGCATCACCTCCCTCGCTGGGCAACATTGTTGCTCATTCCTCATTTAATATATTTCAGGTGAAGCTAAGGTGAATCCTCAGCTGATAGAAGAAGAGGAAGAAGTGCTAGTTAAGCAATTTCGGTGACTTCTTGTGTGATAAGGTTGTCTAAAATGAGAAGCTTGCGTGGAGTTGTTGTTGATTGCCTTTTTGTGACCTTGGGGTCTTGAGTATAAATGGTGAATGTAACAATTTGTAATCTTGTATGTTGGATATAAAGTGGAATGACATGTAATAATCCATAGTAAACTTATTCTTTTGCATGCTTGTATGATTAACAAACTTGGAAGTAGAACTTGGCTATTGTTGTATCTAACTACCTATAGTTAAAATTAGAAATGCTTTACTTGCTCGTGTGTTATATGTAATTGTTGTTCCAAGGCTCGGATGGCCTTGTGATCACGGGTGGCCCATAAAAATCTTGGAGGATTGGTTATAAGAGTTGCTGTTTGTGGATCTAGCATCATGGGTGTCTTTGTGCAGGTACCAGTTTAGTCATATAAACAGGGGAGACTCCGTCCGTTTTCCCCTAAAATTTTGTGCCCGGGGTTTGGAATTGGGTGAGAATAGCATGATAAATAGGAGTCCCAGTCTCGTGAGGGATCGGGGCGTTACAGAAGTGGTATAAGAGCTTAGCTAGTTAGCTAGGCGCAAGCCGGGATAGGGTCTTCGGCTTGTGGGGTAATGGCCTTAGTGTCAATGTGTTTAGAAAGTGTATGTGCATGTCTTATGTGATCAATGTGCTTAAGTGATCAACATGTTTTATTTGTTGAGTGAACTAGTTGTGGTTTATGTGCTTGTGTGATAAGTGGAATGGATGTGATTAACGTGCCTTGTGTGAATTATGTGCTTTGTGTACTTGAGTGCTCGATATGCTTTATATGACTAATGTGAATATGTGATTAACTTGTTTTATATGAAGTTGTTGTTTAAATGACTTAGTAGTTTATAATTTGTGTATGTGAACTTGTTGCTTATGTGACTTTACTTGTTATAAATTGCTAACATGATCAATGTGTTTTATGTGTTAAGCATGCTTACATGAAATAATGTGTTTTATGTATGAGGGTAACTCGCTTGTATGTATAAGAATTGCGAGGACGCAATTAGTTTAAGGGGGAGAGGGTGTGACGCCCGAGAATTCTACCATAAAATTTAATTATAATCGTTGCATACCTATGTGCGTATTTCTACGTGCATCATCTTTCTTGCTTAATTGTTTTTATTAGGGTTACTATTCATAATATTTTTTACTGTTTCAAAAGTTTGATTTTAAATTTTTCCTAGGTTATATGATATTTAAAAGGAACCAAGAAATTTTCGTTTTGAACTTTCGAGCTTAGGAGTGTGCGTTTGGAAAATGTTTTCCGTGACATTTGAATAGTGTTACGTATGGAACATAATGTTTTAGTTAGCTAACTTAATTTATGTGCAATGAACTTGTTTTAAAGCTAACTAAGCTCATTTTAATAGACCATTTAAGCACCCCCCTTGACCCCACCCATAGCCTACTCATTATATAGCAAAAATAAGCTCAAAAACACAACAAAAAAAAGAGAGAAGAAATGTGCATGAATTACTGTAGCAGGGCCGAAAATACCAAAGGAGAAGGAAAAGAGGAGATTTTGCTTCAACAACCTTGCATCTTGAGCTCCTAGCTTGATCTTGGGAGGGTTTTGAGCATCCTAGGGCCTTCAACAAGCTTCATTGTCTTCAAAAATTGTGAGGGAGATGCATTTCATAGTTTTTAAAGTTTATGCTCTTATGTTGAATTTTATTGATTTGTTGTTTATAGCTATAGAACTTGTTATAAATGCTTTCTATGAGTTATTTGATGCGTATAGAGTTAACTTTTGAGGTTTGATAACAAAGTTAATGGTTGAAATTTGAGATTGATCAAAGAGATGATAAATAGTGCCTAGAATTAGGGTTTTGAGAAAAATTGCTAATTGGCTTAAATTGATGCTTCAATTAGGTGGTCTAGACCCTAGGGAAGTTAGTTGAAAAGCCACGTGAGGTTGAATCGCTTGAATCCGAACTTAATTGCATAAATAGCCTACTTTAAAAAGGGGGGTTTTCACGTTAAGCAATCCGGGCAAATTTGGGCATTGATTCGGGTATCCTTGAGCTAAGGAAGCACCTTTGGTGCTTTCGTTTCTCGAAAATAGGGTTCGGTTAGTATGGTTGTAGTTCAAACCCGTTCGGGGCCTTCTGGAACTTTTGCTTCAAAAATGAGTTTTAGTGACTTTAAAAGGTACCTTTGAGCTTAATTAAGGATATAGAATGACTAGGATATAGTTTGGGAATCTTGAACTATGTTTAGAAGAAAGAAAACTCGGTTAAAGAAAGGGAAAATGTAGTTTTTAGCCATTTGAGTTGCATTTAGAACTTGTTGAGAGATCGTAGTGCTTTGCATGGAATATTTAGGATACATCTAAGCTATTTGAATAGATTATTGGAATTAATTGTGTTGATTGCTTCTTTTGGTATCTTTAAGCTAACTTCATGCTTATGTGAATTTATATCGTATTTATTTGTGAGGGCGACCTACTTTGTCGTCCCTCTTATGTGTTATGTGATATATTGATTGCTAGTGACTTGTCTCGGGGTTGCGCAACCTTTTCGGATATGGTAGCGTCGAGAAACACGGGCGGCGTTTGGCTTGCCGTGCTCCCTCGACTACCATGGTGCCTATTTCCTTTCTCGCTGAGGCATACTCCACTACCCCAGAGGCGTGGTTCACCTGCTGGGCATGGACCTACCTCGGGAGAAAGGGTCGTAGGATCGGGATACATCCGGAGTATCCCAATTGTTGGTGTTTGGGGTTTGCCGGCATGTTCGTGATGCTCGTGGTTCGTGGCTCGTGATCGAAGACTTGGAACTGGAACCATTTCTTTTTTAAAAGTGATTAATTGCTTGGCTTATTGTCTTGTTGGTTTACGTGGCTTATATATGTTTTCTTGTGTTGCATATCATGTTGCACGTTGGCATGTTGCATCACCTCCCTCGCTGGGCAACATTGTTGCTCATTCCTCATTTAATATGTTTCAGGTGAAGTTGAGGTGAATCCTCAGCTGATTGAAGAAGAGGAAGAAGTGCTAGTTAAGCAATTTCGGTGACTTCTTGTGTGATAAGGTTGTCTAAAATGAGAAGCTTGCGTGGAGTTGTTGTTGATTGCCTTTTTGTGACCTTGGGGTCTTGAGTATAAATGGTGAATGTAACAATTTGTAATCTTGTATGTTGGATATAAAGTGGAATGACATGTAATAATCCATAGTAAACTTATTCTTTTGCATGCTTGTATGATTAACAAACTTGGAAGTAGAACTTGGCTATTGTTGTATCTAACTACCTATAGTTAAAATTAGAAATGCTTTACTTGCTTGTGTGTTATATGTAATTGTTGTTCCAAGGCTCGGATGGCCTTGTGATCACGGGTGGCCCATAAAAATCTTGGAGGATTGGTTATAAGAGTTGTTGTTTGCTGGTACCAGTTTAGTCCTATAAACAGGGGAGACTCCGTCCGTTTTTCCCTAAAATTTTGTGCCCGGGGTTTGGAATTGGGTGAGAATAGCATGATAAATAGGAGTCCCGGTCTCGTGAGGGATCGGGGCGTTACAACCTTCCTGAGGCCTATTACGGGTTCTCGGACGTCCAGCCATCTTACTATCAAAGAGTTAAGCATAGGTTATAACAAGTTGACAGGCTATAGACAATTAATAGCACATAGGAAACAAGCTCACATAAGACACGTAGATAACATAAGTGTTAGTCACGTAAACAAGTTAATCACATAATCACATAATAATATACTTTACTTTCTTCACTTAATACATACTTGCATGCTTAGACCACTATCTACATACTGGGGATAACCCGCCTGACAGCTAAACATGCACTCTGATACCACTTAATGTCATGCCCCAACTCGACCCCACATACGATCAATCAGGACGCAACAGAATTTCGGCAATATAACGTTTGTAACATGGACAATAGGACTCTAAACCAATTTTTTGATAACATCATACAATCAACTACAACTTCAACCACAACTTCAACAATCATTCGTCAACATACAACACATCCAAAACCATTCATTATGCAACCATACGATATCTCAACCACATGTCATATGCCTCCGTTTCAACAACATATCATAAGCTATAACATAAATATGCATAATAGATATAAAAGTAGTCTAACAACCTACTCATTTCCAAAAGTAAGACAACTAAACTAACATTATACTTTTCACTATCTTTATAACATCTTATACAGTACAAACTTCACAGTAAATACAATACAACTTGTTCTATAATACAAGACAACAAAAAGTGCACTCCAGCAAAGACATCATAGATAAGACTCTTGCACATTAGACTAATCCACATACGGATCATTCTCAGCCTCTTGAGGAACGTACACTAAGTCTGGCTCGGTAACACCTGAAAGTCAGCAAAGAAGGTGAGCTTATACAATACAAAGCTCAGCGAGGGTTCAGTAGGATATTTTGGAAACACTTTACTTTACCACTTGGGAAAATCACCCTATGAACAATATAACATACAAACTTCATCAACAACATTAATTCAATTGAAGCAACATAAGTAACCATTCAATTGAGAAAGGATACACTAGTTGATGTAGCTTCATACGCCATCACGATCTCAATTAACACTTTTTGCCCATTGAAACATTTCGGAAGTACCCCATTCCAGACCCACACTCCATGGCATCTCCGCCCATGCGAGATAGGGGATAACACATGATAGTCATGCCATTTTCAACCCAATAGCCTGACATTGCCCGAGAGGTGGCACACACTATCATGACTTACAACAATATCATTAAACATTTCATATTTTGATAAGACAACAAAGTAGGTTGTCTTCTAGTACAACAACATTCATCAATCAATAAGCAACACCTTATTCAACATAACATTAAATAAACAACTAAGACAACCTAGTTAGATGACAAAGTAGGTCACCCAACTTATGACACATTTCAACATGCATTCAATCCTGAGCCTACTCAACAACAAACCAAGAACCAACCACGTAAACACTACAAAACAATTAAAGGCAACATTTAAGCATTTCAAAGAAAGACTATACAAACTTCTAAACTTCATAACTTACAATCTATCAATCAAACAACCTTTTCCTACCTCTCAACCACATAAGTAACCACATTAACACTCTCAGAAACCAACCAAAAGCTACCCAAAACAAGCCCAACTAGCCTAATTTTGACAATGCACCTAGGCTGAATTTTTTGACTTTTGCTATGGCATTCAAATTGAAAATTTGGCATTACAACATTACTATACAATAATTAACAAGCCTATAGAAGCAACTACAACTCAATTTCAACTACTACAAATACAATTATTCAAATATAAGCCAAAATATCAATTTAAATACCCAAAAAATAAAAATCATGCTATTACCGTTCACAATGGGTAAAAATACATAAAGTTGATCCTTGACATCTACTTAGCAATAATTTAACATCAATTTAACAAAATAGCAACTACAAATGCATCAACCAAAATTCAACTCAAACTTTGAAATAATGAACTAATTTTTCCCTCACCTTTGATCCAAAGCTAGGTTAGAAATGTGTAGAATATGTGTCCAACAAGCAATTTCAAGCTTTGAATGACAAGATTTGGCCTTGAATGCAAAATCTATGTGAAATTTAGTTGAAAACCTAAGCTAAAATGATTTTCTTCTTCTCCTAAGGGTGGTCGGCCTAGTGTGTGAGAAATGAGTGGGTTTTGAACTTATTTTTCTGATTTATGTGTGTATTTTGCATATTTATAAGCATGGTCAACATTTTGCAAAAAGTCAAAGTTGACAACATTTTAGTTTTTAGTTGGTTTTAGACTATTTTGCTTACATTTATATAAACTAACATATATATTATATTTAGTAGAATATATCTAGTTGACAAAGTTTAATATATGCATACATATACTTACAACCAAGCTATAAAACTCAATTTTGCAAAAGAAGTTAAAAAGTCTTACTATTTGTTTTACAAATGTGTTTTAAATGCACATTCAATACATAATCAGTTAATATCACATATAAATTCATATATATCATTTATAATAGCATTTAAACAGATGAAACACGTATTTGCAAATTGGGCAAATTCGGGGTCTCACACTTAGCCAATCAATTGAAGCCATTTACTAACAACCATTACAACATTTTATAAACTAACCACTTTAATCCAATTATTGGCTCATATTAAATGAAGGCTATGAAAACTACAATCCAATGATTCTATCCTATTAAGGCTACTTTATGACCCCTTTATAAACCAAGAAAACCCATTTTAACTCACGACCACGACTTAACCCCAAATGACCCCTTAGTCCGTTACACTGCAACTACCCAACCCGATCAAGATATCAATGCCATTAACACACCACGATCATTATTTAACATATTTTGGACCCTAGAACATATCAAATTATTCTTAGTTAACACTTTGTGTTTTAAGCCCTTTTAGTCAATTACAAGCATATACAAAAAAACCTGAACAAACCATAATCCAATCATTCAATTCCCTTAATGACACTTTATGACATCCCTATAAGCCATAAAAACACACATTTAACTACAAGTGTAACAAAAGCCCCAATTGCCCTATAGTCACTTTGAACTACAGCTACCAAATCCACACCTCAATTCAATGCCATAAAAGCATTTCAAGCACTTCCACACCCAATAAACACTAACTATGATGTTCAATCACACACGGTTGACAATTTTACTCAAAGCCCTGTTCGATTTCAAGCTAATTTCACAAGTTTTCTCAAGTTTCAAACAAACCAATCACACATAATCACTAATCTATGTTCATTAGCACATATAGAATTAATACATAACATAAACACAAGCTAAGCATCAACTTTAGACAAAAACCCTAGAAAAAGTACTATCAATCATCGTGTTCAATTAACTATTTGTAAAACTCTACCATACAAGCTATTACACTACACAAATTAGGTCTGTAGGACATGTAGACAACACTTTGCACAGGATTTAAGCGTAATGTGGCCATAAAACATCAAATCTAGAAAATTAAAGTTTAGATCATAAACTTGAAAACTCATGTAAATGCAAAAACCCTCACCAAAACTCCTTGAAGATAGTAGGATTAGGCTTAGAAGAACTTGATTGCATTTGAAGAAGGCTTGAACAAGCTCAAAATGGCAAGATTGATGATGATTTATTTCTTATTTTTCTTCCTTGAATTTTCGGCCAAAGGCCTTATTTTTCTCCTTGTTTTTGTGTTTTTGTTTTCTACTATTCCTATTTTTATACGTTCTATAATTTCTTTAGTCGTTAGTTACAAAATCTCAATTCGTGATTATCCAAATAAAGTTAGAGCTACACCAATTTCGGTACTTAATAATCACAGTCTTCGTGGGAACAATCTTTACTTACTATTTTAGTACTTGTTGTGATACGTGCACTTGCGTTAGAAATCACACAATAAGTTTTTGGCATTATTGCTGGGGACTGTGCCAATTATTACTATCGATACTAAATAGCTTTAATTTTAATTTGGATTTTATTTTATTTTGTTATTTATTTTCTTATTTTTGTTACTTGCATTTCAGGAACATAATTTTCTAGGTGTATGTGAAAGTTGAGGGGTAGCAATTTATTGCCTTTTGATCCTGAGATAGAACGAACTTGTCAGAAGAATAGAAATGAGAAAAGAGCTATTACCCATCATCTGCCAGAAACCATGGCTGAAATCATGGTCGTCGAGCACGGAAATAATCAACCAGTTAATTAGGAAAATCCGCGTAGAACACTGCGAGACTATGTTTTGCCACCCATTGGAATTCCACTTGTGATTAGAAGGCCAGCGATTCAGGCGAATAATTTTAAGTTCAAAACAGTAACGCTGCAGTTAATTCAAAATATCCCATTCCATCGACTGCCTTCTGAAGATCCTAATCAGCACATAGTGAATTTTCTAAAAGCTTGTGGAACTGTTAAGTGCAATAGAATCCCTGATGAAGCTTTGTGCCTTCGTTTGTTTTCTTTCTCCTTGAGGGATCAAGCTAAGGAGTGGTTGAATTCGCTGTCTTCAGATTTAATCACTACATGGGAAGACTTGGTGCACAAGTTCCTATCAAGATTCTTTCCAATTGGAAAGACAGTGAAGCTGCACATTAAAATCAATAACTTTGTTTAACATGAAGGGAAAACTCTTTGTGAAGTATGGGAAAGGTACAAGGGTTTGTTGAGAAAGTGCCCTAATCATGAAGTGCCCAAGTGGATGTAGGTTCATAATTTTTACAATGGGCTGATAAGCACAACAAGAACTTTGATTGATGCATCAGTAGGAGGAGCTCTAATGAACAAGACAATGGATGAAGCTTATGAGTTACTTGAAAATATTGTCTTCAATAACCTGCAGTGGTCAAGCGAGAGAGTCACGCCAAAGAAGACAACTGGAATCCACGAGATTGATGCCATAACTGTTTTGGCAGCAAAAATTGACAATCTTGAGTAACTGCTAATGTTATTCAGGTGACAGTGGTGTGTGTAAGTTTTATTGTAGTCCACATTATAGTGCAGAATGTCAGGTTGGCAATCTATTTGCACAAGACGCGTCGGAACAAGCACAATATGTGGGAAACTTTAATGGGTAGTAGCTCAATCAATATCCTAACAGATATCATCCAAGATTGCGTTATCATCCTAATTTGTCTTGGAAAAATAATCAGAATGTGTTGCAGCCTGAGCATAATAACCCACCACCAGAGAAAAAGGTGAATTTAGAGGAAATGATAGCTCAATTGGTGACCTCACAGACACAGTTGACTAACTCTTAGACTCAGTTCATGAATGAAACTAGGACTGCTCTCCAAAATCAATCCGCACAAATCAGAAACTTAGAGGCATAGTTTAGTCAAATGGCTATGAAGTTTTCTGAAATGCAACAAGGAAGTTTACCTAGTACTTTTGAGGTGAATCCCAGAAGAGATGGCATAGAGCATTGCAAATCGATCACCTTAAGAAATGGTAAGGAGCTAGAGAAGCTAGTGAGAACCAAAAAAGTTGAGAAAGACAAAGCGAAGAATAAGGCAAGAGATGAAGTGAAAGCAGAAGTGAAAGCAGAAGCTCAGCCACGAAGCTCAGCCACGACCTATGCAGAAGCCACCTATGGTCATGCCATTCCCTCAACGACTGCAGAAGAATAAGCTTGACAAGCAATTTGCTAAATTTCTTGAAGTCTTCAAGAAACTTCACATCAATATACCATTCGAGGATGCTCTTGAACAAATGCCAAGTTATGTGAAGTTCATGAAGAACGTTCTTTCAAACAAGAAGAAGCTTGGAGATTACGAGACAGTTGTACTTACTGAGGAGTGTAGTGCTATCCTACAAAAGAGGTTGCCGTCAAAGCTCAAGGATCTAGGGAGCTTTACTATTCCATGTGCAATTGGGAATGCTATTTTTGAGAGAGCTTTATGTGATTTGGGTGCTAGTATTAATATAATGCTGATGCTATCGGGTTGTGCATAATAAATGGGTGCAAATCAACCAAGTTTTAATAACCCGCAAGTGCACAGATCTTGTAGTGTAGTGTGCTCTGAGTGCGGAATCGTATCCACAGGGAATCTCATTAGTTAGTTAGTGAAGTAGTGTGTGAAAGTGTTTGAAGTGATAAAGCAATAGTTTGTACAGAGTTTTGAGAATAGTGCAAAAATGTACACTAAATTAAGTTAAACTAAGTAAAAGTGGAATACAAAGGAGATTATCTAGGAGTCGAATATGTAAATGAGGCAATTAATCTAGGCTCGGTATCTAGGATTCTCTAATTCACTGATAGTAGTTAAGCTACAAGCATTAACCTAGTTAATCTACCAAGCTCAATTAAGTCCTGCTTCTCGAGTAACTCAACAAACTAAACTAAGGAATTAACTTTTCAGGAATAAACTATGGTACAACCTATAGTCCCATAAAGGCATAAATCTACATAGCACGAAAGTAAAGCAATCGTAACATCAACTACAAGCATAATGTATGAAAGACAATACTGAATTAATACAAGTTATATATATTGTAATTGAATCAAATTATCCAAATCCGAAACCATAAATTAAAAGACCCTGAATTACAATATTCTCCCCTAGAAAATAGCTCTACTCAGACATAATGATAAATACAAGTAGTACAAATAAGAGAGTCAAGAAAGACTCCCCCAATATGATGACTTTGTATTTCTGATTCCAAGAATTTGAGTAGAGGTCCGACACAAAATAGCTATTCGGGCGGAGATTCCCCCGAATAAGAGCTACTTGGGCAGAACATCCCCCGATAAGAGCTTTTCTATTAAAAGCTATTCGGGAAGAACTTCTCGTATTCTGCAATTACTACTATATTAATCTAACTAATTAATTAAAACTAAAATTAAACGTAAATTAAAACTAATTAATAATTAATAAAACAATTATAGATTCTAAAAATTATAATTAATCTCAATCAGGGAGGAGGATATTTATAGGCAAAATTTCAGAGGCGCGCTCGAGTGCCCAATAGGGGCGTTCGAGCACCCATTGGCCCGTTCGAGCACGCCTCTGCTCCGTCGAATTGGAGCGCGCCGCATGGCCTTTACGGAAGGTGGTGGAAGGTACTGTTGAGGGTGCTCGAGCGCTAGTGAGGTGTGCTCGAGTGCCCATCTACTCCTTAGCTGAGTTTTCGCCAGGTGTTTTTTTCGAGAAGGTAGTAGAATTTTCTAAAAGGGGCGCTCGAGCGCCTGTTTGCAGACTTTTTGGCTCTTCAATTTTGACTTTGACCGAGGCATTTTCGTTCTATTTTCAGCATTTCGAGTCTAATTACGCACTAGTTTCAGTGAAATTCTTTCTCTATGAACTTCATTCTTCTACCGATTCCCGTGTTTCTCCATTCTTGACTTCTTTGACTTGTAATTTGGATCGTTTCGGGTCTAATTTTTCACTTTTCAATATCATCCTACATTTCATAGAAAGTATAAAAGTGTTACATTTATTCCTAACTTAAGATGCAAAATGTAGTGCAAATATAGTGGTATGAATGCTGTAAATACAGTCACATCAACAACCCCAAACCTAAACCTTGCTTGTTCTCAAGCAAGGCTATCTTTAAAATATCTTCAAAGTGAAATTTTTAGAAATTCTTGCGAGTCAAAAACATATGAATGCTATCTATCCTTTCGTTTTGCCAAAATTTTCCAACATGAATCATGAGAAATGCAATTCACTATATTTAACCTATTTATCAGTTGATGACAAACATAATAAAAGAACCTTTGTACATAGTTTTCTCAAATAGATTCTCTCTTTGGAAATTGACTATTGATTGTTTCGGAGTGCATATTTAGAAGTAAAATAATCAAATTAAGTTCAATCTAATTCCAACTTTCAAGACATGCAAACAGATTAGACTTTGATATTCTTGCCTCTATTTGCAATCAAACTCTTGATTATGGCTTAACCCTTTTAACAATTGCCAGAATAATATAAAAGTACAACTTTCTACTATCTCTTTTATAGTGTTTAGTTTCCTTTGCTTTATGGATATCTCATGTAATGGGCTTTAAGGCCAACAATCCCCAGCCATTATGACCGAGATTGCTAGGTTTTAAAGGGACCCCTACGTGACTTAATCACCCAAGATATCCAGGCTCGAAACCTTACACTATAGCACATATCCCAAATTACAATGTCTAGAATATTGGTGCTTAGAGATTTACAACATATTTACACCAAATTTATTCAACGACAAAGGTATGTACAACTCTTTTTTATTCTTTTTTTTTCTCTTTTTTTCTTTGTTTTGTTTTTTCTTTTTTTTTTCTTTTTTTTTTTCCCAGAGAGCACATACAGACAGAGTAACAGAACATAATGTACAGACATGGTATAAGGGTTCAAGTTTCAATCACAAGTAGCTTTCATAACAAAGGGTAATCCTATCTCAATCTTCTCAGATTTTAGATACTCATCAATTAAAGAAAAGAAAAGCTAAGTTAACTCATGAATACAGTAACCCAAAGTTTTTCTTTAGACATACGTCAGAGTTTTTCTCAGTACATAGCTAAAAACACGGGTTCTCAAATTATCTAAATCATCTTCCCATAAACAAGGTAGCAAAATAATATTTCTCAAAAACAATTATCCATAAAATAGTGTTTTACTTGCATATTTTTGAAAAATTTATCATGGAATTCAATATGTACCCCCACACCAAAAGTTTGCTTGTCCTCAAGCAAATGACAGTATAAAGCAAATGAGAGTACAATATGTAAGTAACAATACCAAGACAAATGCTACATCTCCAAACCTATGGTTTGCTTACTCTTTAGCACTTGTTGATCAGGTATAAAGGGAAATGTAGTAGTAAGAAAAGAGATCACCTGATTTGTAGCAATTTAATATTGATGTAACGAATGTGTCTATTAATCTTTATCAGAAGATGAATCATTCCGCAAACTCATTAAAGATTAGTAGAAAAAATAATTTAAGATTATCATAAGTGTTAACAATTATGAACATGCTGCTACAAATACGCAGCTGGATTTCAATAAAGCTCCTATAAATACATTGCAAAAATAAATACGGAGGATTAAGAAAAGCATAAAATCACACAGACAAAGGAAAATAAATACACATAAGCATTTTAAAACCTAGGTTGTCTCCTAGAAGCGCTGAGTTTTACGCCTTTAGCCAGGTGCTAATGTTAGAGCCATCTATGTTTAAAGTTCTTCGGCACATATTGCCTGATAATTGTTTCATCATAGATTTTGAAAGGAAAATGATCATGCAATATTTGATGATACATTATTCCTACAGAACATGCCTTTCCCAAGTCACCTTGAAAAAACGACAATTCTCATCCCAATGTGATGTGTGTGGGAATGTTCATAACTATGTTAACAAGGGCTATTTTGTATTGTAAATCCGTGTGTCCCAACTTGAGTTTCACAATAGGGGAAAACTCATTCAATGAAGAAGTAAGATAACTTTCAACAAGAGAGATGATGGATGTCAGAACTTCCTTATCAGTGTTAAAGTCAGTTGAAAGGTGCATGGAAGCATTGGACTTATTCCCTCAGTCAATAGGATACAACAGTCGTTCAATCTCATTAACTTCTTCTTCAGGTTGCAAGAAGGATGAAGGAATTAAAGTAGACTCAATAGACTTGTCCTGAAAGAGTAAAGACTCTAAGGAAGTGTATATACCCATCTTCCTTGAAGAGGAATCAAAGTCAGATTGAGTCATGATATTACTAAGGTCATCATTTCCTTCTAAACAAAGCATTTCATCATTTTCCTCAAATTTATGTTCCCTATCAATTTTCTCTCGATCAATCTTGTTCATTTCATTAGTCTGATCACATGTTATTGCATCAAAGTGGTTCACTACAGAATGAATGTGATGTTGATCATCAGTCTAACTAAGTGCATTCTCGACTAGTTGATCTAAAGATTGAAGCATGCGAGCATTGGAATCAACAACTTGAGAAAGTTAGTCAAACTTGTCACTGGATTCGGGATGAGCAAAATCAACCCAATCATCCTGGTGATCATTTTGTTTGAAAAGATTAAGGATAGGGTCAATAGAAGATTTAGATTGAAAAGGTACAGGGACTTGACTTTCAAAGTTTTGAGAAAAATTTTATTGACTCCAAAGTGATGGCTGGCTTTGCCATTCCGGTGTGTGTGGCTCAGACATATTTTCTACCTCATTCCTAGTTTTACACTCTCTACCCTGATTATCTCCATTAAACACTTCTACCTCATCAACCCAATTTTGAATAGTTTCGTGATAACAAAACTATATTGGTCTTGTGAACTTATGACAGGTTGAATAGAGCTCATCTTTTTCCAGCCCATTTGTGCTCTCAGCTAGTTGATCGATTTGGTCTTATAGCCTATCTATGGATTGGTGGTTGTTTTCAACGAGTTGGACAAGTTGGACTAACTTGTCGTTGAAGTTTGGTTCAAGAGAAAAAAATTCAACTGAGTTAGGATAGCAAAAGTTTTGTTTGAAAGAATTACTTTGAAAGCTTTTGCAAAACTCGAAAGAATTGGGGTTTTGAGATTCAAAATTTTCAAAAGTTCGAGGTAGAAAAGATGCATTGTTCTTATCCCAAAATGAGTTTTGATGATTCTGCCACTCTGGGTTATATGCATTAGAGTACATTTTTTCGTTTGAAAACCCTGAGTAACATAATCATTTCTATGTAAAAACTTGGAATTTTGGGGACAATTTACAAAAGTATGCCCAATTTGAAAACAAACTTCACATGTATCCGGGATAGGGGGTTGGGTTGTGTCATTAAAAGCCCATTGATCGGATGAAACATTTAAATGAGTCATATTCCAATCAAGACAAATTTTCCCAAAATATTTTTGTGGTTTTTGTTCTTAAAGAAAGCATATAAAACAAACATTTAAAACAAATTCAATACACTTGATCACAAAGTAAATCGTGCCTCCCCGACAATGGTGCCAAAAACATGCCTAAAATGCGTGTAAAATGTAACCATGGTAAAACCCACACACTTCATGGATCTTGAAGTATAATATGCATTAGAGTGTAGGGTCGTATTCCGCAAGGAGACTCCTAAGTTAGTTTGGTTGAAGATGTTTGTGTGAAAATGTAACCAAGTTAAAACAGATCGATTGGTTGGTTTGAAAAGAAGAAAAGAAAAACCAAGTTAACTAATCTAAAGTTAGAGTTGGGAGCGTAAATATGGAAAGGTAGTAATTTAAGCTCGGATTAATATTAAGGCAGTTAATTTAGGCTCGGAAATAGGATTCTCTAATTTGATGATAGGGTTAAGCTACAAGCATTAACCTAGTTAATCTACCAAGCTCAATTAAGTCCTGCTTCTCGAGTAACAGGGCAAACTAAACTAAGGAATTAACTTTTCAGGAATAAATATGGTACAACCTATAGTCCTATAAAAACACAAATCTATATAGCACGAAAGTAAAACAATCGTAGCATTAACTACAAGCATAATGTATGAAAGACAATGTTGAATTAATACAAGCTATATATATTGTAATTGAATCAAATTATCCGAATCCGAGACCATAAATTAAAAGACCGTCAATTACAATATTCTCCCCTAGGAAATAGCTCTACTCAAACATAATAATAAATACAAATAATACAAATAAAAGGGTTAAGAAAGGCTCCCCCAATATGACGACTTTGTATTTATGATTCTAGGAATTTGAGCAGAGGTCCAACATAAAATAGCTATTCAGGCGCAGATTCCCCCGAATAAGAGCTACTTGGACAGAGCTTCCCTCGAATGAGAGCTTTTCTATTAAAAGCTATTTGGGCAGAGCTTCTCCCATATTCCACAATTACCACTAAATTAATCTAACTAATTAATTAAAACTAAATTAAAACTAATTAATAATTAAATAAAACAATTATAAATTCTAAAAATTATATTTAATCTCAACCGGGGAGGGGGTATTTATAGGCAAAATTTTGAGTGGCGTGCTCGTTCCGTCAAATTGGAGCGCGCCGCGTAGCCTTTCCGGAAGATAGTGGAAGATACTGTTGAGGGTGCTCAAGCGGTAGTGAGGCGCACTCAAGCGCCTATCTACTCCTTCGTTGAGTTTTTTCCACATGTTTTCTTCGAGAAGGTGGTAGAATTTTATGGGAGAGGCGTTCAAGCGCACAGTAAGGTGCACTCGAGCGCCCGTTTGCTAACTTTTTGGCTCTTCAATTTGGACTTTGTCCGAGCATTGGCCAAGGCATTTCCGTGCTATTTTCAACATTCTGAGTTTAATTACGCGTTAGTTTCGATCAAATTCTTTATCTATGAACTTTATTCTTCCACCGATTCTTGTGTTTCTCCATTCTTGACTTCTTTGACTTACAATTTGGATCGTTTCGGGTCTGATTTTTTTACTTTTCAGTATCATCCTACATTTCATCAAAAGTATAAAACCGTTGCATTTATTCCTAAGTTAAGATGCAAAATGTAGTTGTAAATACAGTCACATCAGATTCCTTTGTCTATTTTCAGGAAACTTGGATTGGGAGAGGCAAGACCCACTACTGTAACACTATAGTTAGCTGATTGTTCGCTAAAGCACCTTAAAGGAATAATTGAGGATGTGCTAGTCAAAGTTGATAAATTCATCTTTCCTTGCAGATTTCATAGTGCTCGATATGGAGGAAGACAATGAAATTCTTATCATTCTTGGAAGACCTTTTCTTGCAATAGGGGGAACACTTATTGATGTTCGAAAGGGTGAGCTTCAGTTGTGAGTACAAGAGGAAGAGGTAACATTTAATGTTTTCAAGCTTATAAGTACCCAGAAGCAAGTGATAGTTGTTTTCGCATTGATGCCATACAACCTATAATGACTAACCATGGGGCTCAATTGGATCCCTTGGAGGCTAGCTTGTTAAAGATGGTTCACTTATTCCGGTAGGATTGGAGCACAATGAATATTGGTCTATTAAACAACTAAACATAAGTGTGCAAGTAGTGGTGAGAAAGAATTCTTGCAATTGAATGAGATAGAAGGATCCCGTGATGGGCCGAATGAGAATGCAAGAAGTTACAAAGAGAAGACAAACGATTGGTATGACAAACTCATTTCGGGAAAAGATTTCTCTCCTAGACAACAAATACTTCTTTATAAACCACAAATTCTTGGAAAACGCAAGTTAATATGGTCTGGCCCTTTTGTTATGACTATGGTGTTTCCCTATGGTGCTGCAAAAGTCAATCATCCAGAGAAAGGGACGTTTAAGATCAACGAATAGCGGTTGAAGACTTATTGGGGTGATAAGTTTGATAAACACAAGACCGTTGTCCATCTTAACTCGTCATGAAAAATTGTTCCATTGGGCTGTTGACGTTAAAACAAGCACTTTTTGAGAAGAAACCCGAATTTTCTTACTTTTCTTGATTTAACTATTGTGTTTGTTTTTAGTTAATTTTTGAGTTATAGTTGTCGTAGCTAATTTTTACATTTTTATGTAATGTTAGGTTCAAGAACAAGTTTGGGGGAAGCTGAGCCAAAGAGAAGTTCTACCAAGTCAATTAAGGAAGAAAATATGAAAAAACATAGTGTTTGGATTGAAAGGGACACGTGCGTTGAAGAGAAAAGCAGAGAAAAATAGAGTTGTGAGGTAGAGTTGTTGTACAAAAAGGTAGCGCAGTTGCGTTAACAATGTTTAAGTTACGTAGTATTGTTGCGCTGATGGTAATGACAAGTTACATTCGTGAGTAGCGCTATTGCGCTAAAATATAATGCAACTGCCTCGGCATCCTTGCATTTGACGTTCAAAAAAAAATATTTCTTTTTCCTTCTCCTACTTACCACTTACCCGACTCAAACCCACAATCCTACATACCCAAACCACAAACCCAAAATCCATTTCCTATCAAAACAACAACCCTTAACTCATTTACCCAAACCCCAAATCTTACAATCCCAACCCGTGACCCAAATCATACAAATTCTAACTCGCATCATATATACCCAAATCTTTTAAACCCTTAATCCATCTATACCCAAACCCACGCCTCTGCTCTTTTTCTCTCAACACAAAACCAACAAACAACCTATAGAAATACACCACATCTCTTAACTCACGCCGACGAGGACCTTTCAGATTCTGGCGTCAACACCGTCGATGTTGTTGACATTCGCAGGCTGCACCAACTGATGAGGCAAGGTTCTTAGGTCACAGTAGTGGTAGCAAAATCATCGAATCTGTAGAGGCGCTGATAGTGAAGTGTTGCCGGCAGTTTAGGACTTTCACATTGTAAGTGTTTTCTTTTATTTGGTTATGTTGGTGTATTGCTGACGTGAGGCCATATTGTAGTGATTAGGGGTGTTAGTGGCTGATGATTGTTGGGTGACGTTGGAGGTCTATATGATATGTCACATCTTGATTAAAGTTCTTACTAAAGTCGAATGAACAGTTGTGATCTTCCTTTCAAACTGTTGCCATTGTATTTGTATGTTGGTTGGCTACTGTGTTGTTAGATGCGTTATAGTGAATATTCTTGTGCTTTGGTGTTTGGTGTGCATTGGGGTAGTGTGTACTAATTGTGCACCATTTTTGAGTTTATTGGGTGGCCCATGATTGCAGTGGATATCGTGTGGTTCTGAGTACATAGTGTTTCTGTTGACTGGCTTACAGTGGTGGTGAGTTGTGTTTGTTGGGTGGTGTAGTCTGTGGAGTCGGATTGGATGTTAACTGGGTGTTACAACTCTCAACAAAGTAGACAACATAATTGATCCCCTTGTGCATTCAGGATTGTGGTACCTCTGGTGTAGCTGACTTGTGACTGGACTTATCTTGCATTTGTTGGGTGATTTGTGGTTGCACTGTATTGTTGAGATGAATTATAGTAGTTACAGTGGTGTTGCGGGATTCGTCGCTCTAAAGGGCACTTGTAGTGATTGTGTTAGGGTATGATTGAACAGGTGAAATTGACTGATCATTCTATTACCCCCATTTTTACCAGCCAGTGACTACATCCCTCTAGACGAGGAATGAGTGTCGCAAATATTCAGGGAAGTCCTCTGTTTTCCTTTCTTTAAGGCTTTGACATTGAGGACAATGTTTCTTTATAAGTTTGGGGGTGGTTATTAGTTCCATGCTTGTGCACTTGTTCTTTTCGTATTTGTTTTATGTGTTTTTTTATGTGTTTATTTATTTTTATTACATTTTGAAAAAAATGAAAAAAAAATTGAAAAACTGAAAAAAAAATTGAAAGTGATGCTGAAAGGATAAGAAATTAGGCCGATGATAAATAGCATAATAATGACATGATAATAGTGAGGATACTTGACTGAAACATAGTTTCATTTTACGGAAAATCTCCACCTACTGCGCACTTAGCCTCGCCTAGTTATGTTGTTGCTTAGAGAAAGTTTATGTGAGTTAAGTGGACAAAAAGATGATCATAGAACTTTACAACTTGCTTAATTGTCACTCGAGGCAAAATCCTAGGTTACGTAGCATTAGAGAAATAATTTAGGCCATCTTTGGACAGCTTGAGCCTTTCTAGCCAACCCGTTAATAATTGAATATTCCTAGTCCACCCCTTTGAGCCTAAATTAGCCTTTTCTTTCGTGTGCAACCTATAATAGCTTCCTTACCTTGTCAAGTTTGATTTCCCCAAATAATGACCTTCCTACTTGTAACATGATATTGTTCTAGGATGATTATGTGGAGCTATGTTCTATAATGAAAGATGGGACGTGTTATGATTGGGTAATATGCTATGTTGTTTTTTTTTTTTTGCTAAGTATGTTGTGTTGTTCTTGAGAAAAATAAAATATTGAAAAAAAGGAAAAAAAATAAAAAGAAATGAGAAGAGTCACACTCCTTGTAATTAATGTCAAAATGCAAGTTTGGGAGAGTATAGATTCTCTATGTGTTTTATAAATATTGTGGATGAGTGTTGAGGAAGTGAAAAGAAAGAAGAAAGAAAAGAGATATGTAGAGCAGCGTCTTGGGTATGAGAAGTCAATTTGGAATGTGCTTCACTGAACATCCTAGGATGATTATGTGCTTATGGATAGTTTAGCCTTATATTATATCCATTATCCTACCTTGACCCTAGCCACATGTTACAACCAAATGTAAAGTCCTACTGATCCTTAATGATATAATTAACCTACATTAGTGGAGAGTGACATGAAAAGTGAGCCTATGAAGTCCTAAGTAATTGAAAATAAAAGATCCACATTGATAATTCACTTAACTTGCATAAACTCATTCGGGTACAATTGATTAGAGTAGAGGCTATTCACACACTCACTTGAGGGATTTGAAGTAAAATGCAATTTATGTGAAGTTGAGATTTCTCATGCTTATGATTGGGAATTTCCTTTTAAGGTTGAGTTGTGAAATATTGCTGCTGAGGCCGTGGAAATTTACTATCCTACAACATTGCTTTCTTGAGTTGTATTGTATTGAGTCTTTAGTTTTTATGTTGTTCTTTCCTTAGTTGTCTTTTGCTTGAGGACAAGCAAAGTTTAAGTTTGGGGGTGTTTGTTGGGTGTATTATTGATATATTATTCCAACACCTTTTTACTTAATTCTTGTTAGTTCTTGAGTAATTTTTGGAGCAATTTGACGGGTTTCGTGTTTGTTTTGCGATTTAGGTGAATTCTATGAGAAAGCATGGATTTTGAGGCAAAATTGAAGAAAAATGATCCAAGGATTGTCGAGGACGAAGTGGATTGAACCTATGAAGTCTTTGAATTAAAATCAGAAGTGGCACAGTCATAGTGCAGTTGCGCAACATCACAGGAAATTAAAGGGCATTTTTGTAAAATGGCAAGAAAAGAAAGAAACCCTATGAAATAAAAGGAGAAAAAACGTGAGAAGTTGGCAGCCATCATTGGGGGAGAAAAAGCAACGTTTCAGAGGGAGAAAAATGAGGGATTCGTGAGTTGAAGATGGAGGAACGATCCGGAGACGGACTTTTGCCCCAATTCTTCTCCAAATCCTAGTTTTTTCTCTCTCTCTCTTATCATGAATTATACTATGTTTTCGATTTTATTTAATTTCTTTATGATGTTCTAAGTTATTTTTCTAGGACTACGATGTAGCCAGATTTTGAATACTTGAATGCTTTTGATTTTAATTGATTGATGAACTATTATATTTATGCATTGAGTATTTCATGCTGAGTTTAATGTTTGTGATTGCCTGATCAACAATTGCATGATGCGTGATTTAGTTTGAGACTGAGAAGTGATAACTAAATTAGACCACGTGTGAAATACCATTAAATCGTCATAAGCTGGAGATAGTTATGAGATCTAGTGCAGCGCACGAATTTCTAGGGCTTAATGAGTTTCCTAAGTTGACCGTTATCACAGAGATGTAGGTAGCTTGCTTAGCAGAATATGTTATTGATGCTTGAGAAAGATTAATAACCACATTAGCGAAATTGCTGGCAACGTAAGGAATAGGCGTCAATTGACTTAAATCAATAGTTTCAAGTAGGATTAATCTTGGTGAAATCAGAATCCCTAGAGCCTTTTCATTATTGAATTACCATCTTTTGTTAATTTCGTAATTTTTTTAGTTGCTATTTTTATAAGTTCTATAATTTTAGTAACAAACTCTCAATTCGTGATTATCCAAATAAAGTTAGAGCTACACCAATTTTGGTACTTAATAATCACAGTCCACATGTGAACGATCTTTACTTACTACTTTATTACTTGTTGCGAAACGTGCACTTGCGTTAGAAATCACACAACACTGCTTATCAAGTTGTTGAGCTTCTCAAATATGAGACAACAACAATGGTTGAATCTGCAAATGAGAACACATAACTCCAACTTGAGTCAACTCCGGCTTCCAATAACTAGCTTCTTCAAGCAACTCATACTCTTTAACTGCCAACATCACAATGCTTGCCTTCCGGCCAAGAGCATCTGTCACAACATTTGTCTTCTCAGCCATATAATTGATAGAACAATTATAATCATCTAGAAGCTCTATCCATCTCCTCTGCCTCATATTCAATTCCTTCTGAGAAAACAAGTAGTTTAGGCTTTTATGATCAGTGAAGATCTCAAACTTACTGCCCCAAAGATAGCGGCATCATTTCTTCAAAGCAAATACTATGGTCGCCAACTCCAAATCATACGTCGGATAGTTCTCCTCATATGGCTTTAACTTCCTAGAAGCATAAGCAATCACCCGACCATGTTGCATAAGAACACAACCCAAGCCCTCTTTAGAGGTATCACTGTTGATAACTAGATTCTCCGTTCCTTCCTGCAAAGCAAGTATTGGAGCTACAGTCAACCTCTTTTTCAACTCATGAAAACCATTCTCACACTTATCATCCCATACAAATCTCATACTCTTCTGAGTCAGTTTAGAAAGTGGCCCTGCAATCTTCAAAAAGTCCTTTACAAATCTGCGATAGTAACCCACCAATTCAAGGAAGCTACGAACCTTCGTCACGTTCTTCAGCCTTTTTCAGGACATAACAACCTCTATCTTTGGGGAATCTACTGAAATACCCTATTGTGTAATCACATGACCTAGAAAATATATCTGTTGTAACCAGAATTCACACTTACTGAATTTTGCATACAATTGGTGTTGTTGAAGCTTTTGTAGGACAAGGCGTAGATGTTGTTCATGCTCGGATTCAGTTTTAGAATAAACAAGGATATCATCAATAAAGATTACCACGAACTGATCCAATTATGGTTAGAATACTCGATGCATAAGATGCATGAATGCTGCAAGTGTATTAGTTAGACCAAAGGGCATAACCACAAATTCATAATACCGAGTCCGAAATGCCGACTTTGGAACATCCTCTTTACGAATCCAGAGCTGATAGTACCCTAGCCTTAAGTCAAATTTAATGTAAATCTTAGCTCCCTGCAATTGATCAAACAACCCATCAATCAGCGGCAAAGGATACATGTTCTTGATCATTACCTGATTCGACCCCTGATAATCAATGCATAATCTCAAAGTGACATCTTTCTTTTTGACAAATAATACAAGTACTCCCCATGGTGATGAACTCTGCTGAGTAAAACCCTTCTCTAACAACCCCTGCAACTGAATTTTCAACTCATGAAGCTTTGCTGGTGCCATTCTATATGGTGATTTAGAGATAGGCTGAGTACTTGAAAGCACATTAATCAAAAACGCAATCTCTCGCTCCGATGGCAGTCTTGACAACTCATCGGGAAATACATTAGGATATTCTTGAACTATCAGAACTTCCTCCAACTTTAGCTTATCAGATGGCTTGTTGATCAGACAAGCTAGATAACTTGAACACTCTTTACTCATCAACCTAATAGCTTGGGTTGATGAAATTATAAAAGTCTTCGAAACATCTTGGCTACCTACTACCTCAACCACTGGCTGACCAGGTAACTAA
Organism: Ehretia macrophylla; assembly: GCA_037974665.1. Lineage (NCBI taxonomy): Eukaryota > Viridiplantae > Streptophyta > Magnoliopsida > Boraginales > Ehretiaceae > Ehretia > Ehretia macrophylla. Next base: position 49,334,191 of record CM075781.1, read on the forward strand.
AACTTCACAACCTTGGTTCTACAGTTCAACTGAGCATCATATTTTGCAAGTCAATCCATGCCCAACATAACCTCATACTCTCGGATAGGAAGTAAAATAAGATCAGCAGGAAATTCTTGACCTTTAATATGAATCTTACAATCCTTATACACCCACTCAGTTACAAATTTAGTGCCCATATGTTTACTAACCTCAATCTTATAAGATAACTTCTCAATTGGCATATTAACACGTCGAACACAAGTAGGTGTAATAAAAGAAAGTGCAGTACTAGAATCAATCAATACTCTAACCAACTGATAAAAAATGAGAAAACTACCTTCCACAACCGCTGTTGTATCTGGAACCTCCAATTGGTCGATGGCATAAACATGAGCCTGCACTCGTTGCCCTGGAGTACTACCTGCGGGCCTATTCTGCTGTCCTTGGCCTTTAGTGTAAAACCCTATATTTTACCTTTGCATAGAATTGCGTGTTTTGACATGTTTATGTGTTATATGAGTTAGAATGTGCTAATTCTGTTATTTATATTCCTATTATATGCTATGTGTGCATTCATGAATTTTTTATCAAAATGGGCATCGGAAATTTTATTGTCAGTTTTTGTGAATAGTATTTTGAATGCACGTCCGCTAAAATTTTCACACAAGTGTGTTTTTAGGGTTTGAAAACCCAGTCTTCTGTTATTAATAGACCCATGTTTGATATAAAAAAAATTGATTATGAAATGGAATAGGAATTTAAATAGACCTTTCGGGCGAAAAGTAGCATTTTTGACTTAAATAATGATTTCTGCTAAACCCGATTCTTGCATTGACTTTCGTTGACCTAGTATATATTAACATAAATGTATTTATATGTGGTATTAAATGATTTTAGATTAATTGCGCATTCAAAAAATATTTGAAAACAAATAATATGACTTTTCACCTTCTTTTGCAAAAAGCGAGTTTTCAACCGAGTCAGGTGTTAATGTATGCAAATGAAAATTATTGTCACCTAAAATAAACTACCTAAAAATTGTCGAAGTGTTAAATGCATGTTGGTGAGCAAAATAGTCAAGAAACACAATTAAAAGACTAAAAATACTAATTAAAAGACTAGAAAATCAACTTTGACTTTTATTATTTTTGTTGACCTTGAGCTTATATCATCAACACACACTAAAATAGCACAAAAACACCTCCAAAAACACCTACATAACCGAAAATGCCAAGGGAAGCAAAGAGAAGGCATTTTTCTAAGGTTTTCAAGTGATTTTCTCATAGATTTTGCAATTCAAGTCCAAATCACTTCATTCAAAGCTTGAAATTGCTTGTTGGGCATCCATTCTACCTATTTCTAACCTTAGTTTGCATCAAAGGTGAGAGAAAAATTCTAGATCTTAAAATGCTATTTTTATGTCAATTCATATAATTGAATTTTTAGCGGTTGAAATGTTGAATTGATGTTAGAATATTGCTTAGTAGAGGCCAATGATCAGTTATATGTGTTTATATAGGTTTTGATCGGTTGTAGCATGTATTTCTATTTTTCGGGTATTAAAATTGAGTTATTGGCTTGTTGTTGATTTAATGGAGTTGTGGTGGTTGGAATTGATTGCTGTTAGTTTCTAAAAGTTTGTTAAATACGTGGTAGTAATATTGTAATGTCAAATTTTTGATTGTGATGTCGTGGTGAAAGTTCAGAAATTTCAGCCATGGTGCATTGAGGTTTTAGGGTTGTTGGGCTTGTTTTGGATGGATTGTGGTTGGTTTCCGAGGGGGCTAATGTAATTTCTTGAGTGGCTGAGTGATAGAAACTGGTTTGGAGGTTATTGGACTAGTAGATTGTAAGTTATGACTTTTAGAAGTTTGAGTAGTCTTTCTTTAAATGTTGAAATAATGTCTTTAGTTGTTTGAGTGATTGAATCATGGGTTGTTGTTGGTTAGATTCGGGCTTGGTTGTGTGGTTTAATGCATGTTGAGTTGGGTGGCATACTTTGTCATCTAACTTAGTTGTTAGTTGTTTATTTGATTAATTGATGTTATGCTGTTGAAATGATATTAATTAATTGATTATTGATTGATTATTGATGAAGCCGGGAGATACACAACTTACTTTTGTTGTCCTCCTGTGATATAAATGATTATTATTATTGTCATGAGTCTTGGTATGTGTGTGCCACCTCTCGGGCAGTGTTGGGCTGTCGGGTTGATAACGGTATGACTATCATACACCACCCCCAGCTCGCATGGGCAGAGGTGCCATGGAGAGAGGGGCTAGTGAGGTACCTCGGGTGCGTGAGTAATAGGGAGTTATAAGAAGATGGTTGAGATCGTGATGGCATTTGGAGCTACACCAACTAGAGTATCCTTGTTGATTGGTTATTATTATTGTTGTGCTTATATTGTTATTGATGTTTATTATGTGTTTATTGCTCAAAGGATGATTTACAAGGAGTATAATAAATACTTGTAAAAGATCTATCGAATCCTCACTGGACTTATTTTATATAAGCTCACTCTCATTCGTTATCTGCATTCAGGTGTTACTAAGCCAGACTTTGTGTACATTCCTCAGGAAGCTGAGTATATGCCTTTTGTGGAGGAGTCTTATGTGCCGGAGTCATATTAATGAGGTTGTCTTAGCTTTTGTAGTATGATGTATTGTATAACTTACTTAAAGATAAAGAATTATATAACTCTAGTTTAGTAGTCTTGCATTTGAACATGACTAGGTTGCTAGACTGGTTATAATATATTTTGCAAATGTATGATATGTCATATGGTTGATGTTAGAACGGAGGTGTATAACTTATGAATGAACTAATGAATGGATGTTTAATTTATGGGAATGGTTGTGTTGTATGTTGTTGGTTTGGTTGTGGAGTTGTTGTTGATCTTTGGAGTTGGTTATATGGAATTATGAGGGTTGGTTTAGAGCCCTGATGTCCGTGTTACTATCGTTATACTGCCGAAATTACATTGCGTACTAACTGGTCGTAAGTGGGGTCGAGTTGAGGTGTGACATCTAGTTTAAAACCTCGGGCAATCCTTCACCCGATGCTGGTCATTACCACAACCAGTATATATCCTTGATTTCTTCCAACAGCTAACCTCCAAATGACCCTTCTTTTTACAAAATGTACAAAGTAGAACTGGGGTAGCGGCAGTAATACCCGTTCCACTATAGGCTACTGATGCTAGGGATCCACTTTGTTGAGTCCTCACAAATATTTGCCTTTACTGACCCTGCGGCTGACTCTGCCTCGACTGGGACTGAACCTGAACAAATCTCGGCTAGCCCTGTGACAAAATGGACTTTTGCTAGGCTGGCTCGAACTAGCTCCTACTTCCCTCTTTCTTTTCTCAATCCTGAAAGTTGTATTGAGGGCCTGACTGTAAGTGGTGAGCTCTAGGGGTGCCAAGAAATCCTATATCTCTAGCCTCAATCCTCTAATGAACCTACGGATTCTCTGGCTAACCTCTTGCACACCTACAGGTGCATAATGTGATAGCTTGTTGAACTGTGCCTCGTACTGTGCCACAAGCATAGAGCCCTGAGTGAGAGACATAAATTCCTCATCTTATCTCTTCTCTCTCGAACTGTCTTAGGTATGTAGTTGCTCCTGAAGGCTCTCACAAAGTTCTGCCATATAAAATGGGTCTGTTGTTGTTCCCACTGGAATCTAGCGGTCTTTCACCACTGCTTGGCGTCCCCCTTTAACAAGAAGACTGCAAATGAAATCTTCTGATCATCTGTATAGGCAAGTGCATCATAGATGTTTTAGAGCCTCTTTAACCACTTCTCCGTCTTCTCATCATCAGGATCTCCCCCGAATCTCGATGGATGATATCTGAGAAACCCCTGCAATGCACTGTCTCCACTATCACTATTGCCCCCATTGCCTCTGTTACCTCCATTTCAGCCCTGATTACGGTGAGGCTGATTGTTAGTTGGGTTTGTTGCTGATTGTTATGATTATGTTGAAGTTGTTCACCCTGCCTTTCTAGAATTTGGGCCATTTTGGCCATAGTAGTTGCTATCTCTCCGAACACTGGAGCCTGCCCTGCCTGTGCATTCTGCCCTGCCTGATCACCAACAACCCTACGGTGCATACCTCTACCAGCCATCTTTACAACCAAAGGGTATTCATAGTTATATCACACAAACAGTTATAGGCAGTTAATAGCACATAAGAAGCAAACTTCACATAAAGCAGATTAATCAAGTAACTCAAATTTGTCACATAAAGCACATTAAGCACTTAAGCACATCATTCACATAAAGCACATTAACCTCAATTAGTTCAACTAACACATAAGACATGCATACATGCTTTCAAGACATGTTCATGTTAAGACCTTTACCCAACAGTTCAAAGGTCATAACCCGGCTTACACTAATCATGCTCTGATACCACTCAATGTCACACCCTAACTCGACCCCACCTAAAACCAAGTCGGGACGCGATGGAATTTCAGCATTATAACGGCTGTAAAAAGGACTACCAAATAATTAAACCTGCACAAGAACAACATATATCCACAAACAACCAACTTTCAACCTCAACACATGCCTTCTGTCCTAATACTAGATCATTATCATCAAATTACGGGCCTCATAATGAGATACATAAGCCTATCTACCTATACAATACAAAATAAGACTTATGGAAACCATTACAAGCCTATCAAAATGAAAAGAGAACTTCTAAACTTAACATTTAGTACATAAAGTTCATAATCTCCAAAATAGTAAATACAACAACTTCATAACCATAAACATCCACAAGGCAAGTAAACTAGGCCTCGGGCTCAACCACGGTATCAACTATGGGTTCAACATTCACATACTCCACATACTCGACCACCCCAAGCTCACCTGAAATGTTAGCAAACAGGGTGAGTTTCCACAAACTCAGTGAGAAGAGAATAAGGAAGGTTTTGAAAGCATTTTTGGGTTTTGAAAACTCGTTTTGAAAGCATGACATGAACAAGAACATGCAATAGTTATAAAGGTGCAAGAATGTAAATAACCACATAAGAAGTTTATGCTCGTTCTGTTGATGTCGATCCCCTATACGCCTCATGAACTCATCCCCTATATGCCACACAAATATACTCTAGATATACATCAAAACCGACGACCCAGACCTTATGATTTTTCCATTCACAACAGGATAGGGATTAGAACCCCGATAGTTATGTCATCGTCTGGCAAGCCCTATGTTTGTTTAAAGGTTGCAACCCTTCGAATTCACATATCATGCATTCACACATAACACATTCACGCATCAAGACACATAAGGGTAAATAACAAAGTAAGTTGTTACCCCAAACACTTACGCAAGTCTAGCAACATATAAACTAATTTTAGCAACATATAATGCATTAATACCACCATACCCTACACTAAACCTTACTTAGCATAAAGCCAACCTAGCATGCTACTAAGACTCCTCCAAGGCATCCCAAAGGTCACCAACACAAAACAATTAGCACACACCACACAAGAGGACATATTAGCACTTAAATCAACCATTTCAATCCAAAACATTAGCCATTTAGCATTCTACTTTCAAACCACCAATGACCCTTCACTTGCTCACATTTTTAACTAACAATTAAAAGGCTTATTAACCATATTATGGCATAAAATAGGCAGCCTAATGGCTGCACAAAAACTGCCCAAACAAATAGCCCAAACGCCCCAAAAACAGAAATTTCAGCCAATAAACTACCTCAATTCTTGTACCATTTTTCATTACCAAGCTATATTTATATCCTAAGATGATATATATGCATGTGTGAACATCATATCCATGCTAGGATACAAGATTAAATTCAATTTCAGCCATAAAAATTCAGCAAATAACCTAAACATTTCAACTACTACAAGTTATGGCTAATAATAAACTTTAATGATCTCTAAGACCTAATTAGCAAGAATCTAAACAATACTAACAATCTAAAACACCAAATCATGCAATTTAAAAAAAAATTCAGAAAAACACCCCTTACCTTTTTGCGAAATAAAAGCTTAAAATGATCAGTAAAAAAGTAGAACGCGTCGAGACGAGTCCGAATATGCTTGGTATGACCTTCGGTTCCACCTCTAACACCTTCTATTTGCAAATTTTAGCTAAAAATCACTCTCCCTAAACCCTAAGAGCTCACGGCTGGTAGAAGGAAGAAGACGAGCATTTTGAGCTAATTTTAACATTTTATAAGCTTTAATGAAAGTCAAACAAGGGGTCAAAGGTCAATGCTAGGTCAAAATGGTCCAAAAGACTAAGTTAGCCCTCCAAATCGATTCTAAATTCATTTCTAACACTCTATTAAATATCTAAGATTTTAAAAGACTAGTCTTAGGCTTAATTTTAGCTCTAATACACTATTTAACCCATACGTGGCCAAAGAAGACGAAAAGACACACTTAGGAGTTCAAATGAGTTTCGAATGCACTTTTAAGATAATAAACATATGTAAAACATATAATTGCATATATTAAGTAGTAAATTAAGTAAACATATAATTTTTCCACATAAAAAACAATTACACACGTAATTCGTACAAAAGTTGAAATCAAGTCGTCACAAGGGACGAAAGACATATTTATCTTTTCTCTAAGAATAAATAAAATATTTATGCTAGTCCCCTAGCAATATATTAGTATTCTAATCTTAGTCTATTCCACTATCAAACTATGGATGTATAAGAGGATAAATACTGAATTGAACAGAAAATAGTCTTATGCCCAACTAAATGATGAAATGACCAAACTTCCCCTCTATACTATAATAAGACGACATTTTAATTATCAATTGCAAATATTCATTTACAGAAATGGCAAGTGCTAGATGACATTAATAGAAGCTCCTAAATCTAACATTGAAGGGAAACGTTATATCGCATGAATCAATTTCTAAAAAATACAAGATTAAGGCGGAAACATTCATGCATGGATCTTTAAAACGAATAAAGCATGAACTAGATACTTGAACATCTAAACAGTTCATAGTTTAATTATAAAAGCAAATAAAGTTTTCAGAAATACTTTATCGCAAAGAACGAAACAAGAAAACTTCACCTTTGCTGAAGAACAATGCTCCACATGCCTAGAATGACTTTTGCTCCTCAACTTTGATTTCCCCTCTATTCTAAAGTCTTAGCTTAAGTGTTGATCAAGTTGTGGGACTTGATCTTACTAAACTAAACTAAAAGAAAATATGTTTCGAGTTTCTTCAAAAAGTTGAAGCTTACTTGTGAGAGAGAGAAAGAGAGAGATCTCAAAGAAGATGGTGCAACTGTAGAGCTTGGGGAAAATGTCTATTTATAGGTGAAATATGAGAGCTAATCCTATCTTTAAACAAAATCCTTTGGAGACTTGGATTAGGACTTTGAATTATCCTTTGATCCCATAATACTATGGTAAATCCAATTCCAACTCATATTAACTACTCCCACAATAAACTACCCCACATAGCCAACCTACATATCATAGGCCAACGCAGACCCAGCGCCTTTACCTTGGTCTGCGTGCCAAGAAGTCCTAGCTAAGCCTGTGTGCTCTAATTTGATTAATTAATTAATTTCAATTAATTTTTAATATCTAAATCTAGTCTACTATTTAAGAATAATACTATTTTCACCTATGGAAAATTATCTTAAGTATTTTGTAACCTTTGGACTTTAATTAATTATTTAACAATTATTTAATCCAAAATTCAACCAATAATCAAAATAGAAAACATCTCCCGTCAATAGAAAATTTTATTTATGATCTCTAATTGCCAAAGGATTAAATCCTCTCTTTCAACTAGTAATTCTTATCTTTAGTTAAGGCAAATGGCTAGAAGGAAGACCAAAGACATAATTATCCTTCTACTAAAAATAATCAAAATATTCTAGCTATACTCCTAGCAATATTTTGCCACTTTAACCTTAGTCTATTCCAGTAAAAGACTATGGCTGCACTCCAAGATAATTATTGTATAAACAAGAGTTAGTCAATAATATGTGACGCTTAATCCTTAGACCAACTAAGTGATAATGACCAAAAAGCCCCTTTATACTCACTAATAGTTAAGACAGGTTTACCAAGTGTACTATCACATCTTTGACTATATATTATTCCCCTTTGAACCTCTAACCTATAATCTAATCATCCTCTAGAGGTTAACCACTTATACATAGGAGCTACCCATAAGTATGACAACTACTATAGTAAATTGTACTAAAATGCATAGATTCAGGATGATCAACTTGGATCATTCTAAGGGAGTGATTATTGTATAGATTCCTTATTGCATATGCTTGTCCCTTCTAACCAAGTCCATACACCAAAACCACAGAGCTATTAACCCATATATAAGATCTCACCCATTATGACTCAAAGTGCAAGAACTTGCTTTCGTTAGTTCATCCACGTTTACTCAAGATTAAGAGCATTGGCCCATTTAAAAGCTAGTAGGTATAGGTGACCTCTTTCTTCGATAGTACTTATTTAGAGTATCACACCTACAGTGGCCCGTCCAATGCATACACATTCAAGTCAACCACATAAGAGATAAACATGTTCATAAAGTAAGATGACATTTAATTAATCATTGCAAATATTCAAATACATTGATGGCAAAGTTCTAGTGGTCTTTTGGGCATATCATATTCCAAACAAACATGGTCTTTTCAAATCTAGTTACCTATCGTACAAAGAATAGTAAACATTCCTGGATATTTGCACTTCACAAGGAGTTTATTTGAATAACTACAAAAACATTCTCCCTTACTCTTACCTTCTCACATCCTTTATGGTTATGTTTCCTCTTAATTGTACACAGTTCTTTCAGGAGTTTAGCATAACGAGGTACTTGTTTAATATCATCTAAAAGTGGAATATTTACCTTGCATCTACAAAAAGTCCCATATAAATCTTTATTTTTCTCGTCTTTTATAGATTCTGCTAAAGCCTGAGGAAAATGAGGTATTGGTTTATAATCAGACAAAGGCAGAAACTTATGCTTAGGCACATCATCGTCAATGGGAACGTTTTTGTCTACAACAAAGTTTTTCTCCTTTTCTTGCCTCAATGATGCAGCGATTGCCTTTTCTAGAATCTCCAGCTCCTTACCACTTCTCAAAACGATTGCACTTGCATTTTCTCTTGGATTTATTATCGTTTATGAGGGTAATTTCCCCGAAATTTGTGCCTCTAGCCGACTAATTGAGGTTTCCATCTGCCCCACCTATTTGTCCAAACTTTGGATACTGGCCCTCGCCTTTTGTTGAAATTGTTTTGTCTCCTATTGAAATTACAAAGTATTATTGGCAAGAGGCTTAACAATATCTTCTAAAGACATACTTGAATTAGAAGTTTGGCCCGGTTGTTGATATGGTTGCTTATAATACTGATAACTTGGGCGATTTTAAGTCATGGGTTGATTTACTTGTGGATTCCCATATCTAAGATTGGGGTAATCCTTCAATGCCGGGTTATATGTGCTCGAAATAGGGTTGTACTTCCTTTGCGGTTGTCTAGGAAAACCACTCACCGCATTCAGTTGCTCAATGGGCTCCTCTTGAAGAGTTGGGCACATATTGGTTAGATACCCTACTACCGAACAAATCCCACCAGCCTTCGCCGCTTACATATTACCTATAGCCATTTGACGAACAATAGAAGTTAGACTTGCAATCTATTTTTCAAGGGAAAAAATATTTACCTCATTAACATACTTAGATGGAAGGTCAAGCCTAGTGCCAAATTGTTGAGAATTGGCTGCCATATTTGTAATCAAGTTCTTCGCGGCCTCGGGAGTTTTATCCACCAAAGTTCCTCCACTAGCGACATCAATCATGCTCCTATCGGTGGGTAGAAGTCCCTCATAGAAATACTAAATGAGTAGCTGCTCACTAATTTGATGATAGGGGAAGCTTGCACATAATTTCTTGAAACGTTCCCAATATTCGTATAGGGACTCTTTGTTGTGTTGTCTTACACCATAAATTTCTTTCCAAATATTAGCTGCCCTTGAAGTTGGGAAATATTTTTCCAAAAACAACCTTTTAATCTCGTTCCATGCTACAATACTTCCAAAGGGTAGATAATATAGTTAATCTTTAGCCGAATCCTTCAAAGAAAACGGAAAGGCTCTTAATTTAATTTCCTCATCAGTCACCCTCATGGGTTTCATACCCGTGCATACCACAGAAAGCTCCATTAGATGCTTGTGAGGATCTTCACCTGCAAGTCCATTAAAAGTGGGCAAGAGATATATTAGGCCAAAAATTTAAAAAGAAACATTAACATCTAAAGTAGGGAACATTATGCATAAGGGTTGTTGATTCAAATCAGGGGTAGCAAACTGTTTCAAAGTTTGATTTCCAGCCATGACTTCCTCTTCTTTTGAATCAGAATCACTAACAAATAGGGAATCAACAACTAGTTCATTCGCTTCATAATTTCTCTGAGATTCCTTCTTTAACCTGCACAAAGTTCTCTCTATTTTTTGGATCGTACTGCAAATGACCTCGATTAGTAGATCGAGTTATAGTCATACAAGCAAGGAAAGCCTAATAAACCACGAAAAACAAAGCAGGAAGAAGAAATCTAGAGTAATGAGAATAATTAAAAATTCTACGCTAAAACACAAAAATGACTAAAAACCCTACTAAACGATGGAATTTGGCCTCAAAATGGGTGGGGCTTGTAGATCCAATTGGATCAACAAGCTTTGCTCATAACATCGTTTTCCTTTAGAAAAGTATAATTTCGAAGCCTAATTCTATCCTTTTTTGGAAATATGTCGAAACTACAACTATAGTAAACCTAACGATTTCTTTAAAAAAAAGAATCCAAGAATGAAACAAAGATCACAAGAAGCACAAAAATACACTAGAATAACTTCCCGGCAACGGCGTCAAAAATTAATATGTTGTTGTAGGCAACCAAAAATAAAACATGTACTCTAAAAAATATATGTAGTAGTGCGAGTAAGGATCGTTCCCACAGAGAGTATCTAACCTATTTTTATGCTACATGAGCAAGGATTTGGGATATAGGGGTGTTGAGTATCACGAAGAAGAAAAAAGGCAACTAAAAAGAAATTCAAATTAAAGTGTCAAAATTAATCAAAAGAACAAACCTTGGTCTAAGTTAACATCCACCATCGGAATCTTGTAACTAATCATTGATGCAAGTATATACCAATTTACACTTTAAATATTCACCATTGGAATTTGTTAGATATGTGTCCTAATTCTACGTATTTGGATGACATAATTTGGGGCATTTTGACGTTAACCTGTACTTTATGGCATTTTATGTCTAAGTGTTTGTTTACATGATAACGTATTAAATGACATTCATATTCTCATTATTTGTGTATGAATGAATCCTTAGTATTTTCATTAAAGAAATATATTCTAAAAGGATTTAGAATATGATGGCATATTTCTTTAGTATGATAAATACTTAAAGTATTCATAGTACTTAGATTATATGATTGGGATTTCTATAATCTATTATGGACTATCACATGTGTTGTTACATTTGATTAACATAGTGATGTTAATGATAAAAAAAATGGTGTGCTACATGCCAAAATAGTATTGGGATGCAACTAACAAACATGTGGGTGACTATTAGTTGAATAGTTCTTCGAATGTGATGTGAATGACAAATACATGACTTTGGATTAATTATTTGTTATTCGTTGTGATTGTGGATGTAATCCTTTGACTTGAGGCATTGCTATTGTCATCTATATTGGGGTTTGATTCTATCATTTCGATAATGCTTGTCTAACAAACAGGATAAGATACGTCTTCTCGTAGTTTTATTCGTTCGGTATAGTAATTGACATGTAGTGTTCAAGATAGGATTCATTAACCTTCGGCGTAAGGTGATGTCCTATACAATCTAGACATGATTGAAGAATGAGAAAGTCTTTGGCCAAAGCATGATGATAGAAAGGGGGTTTTCCATGAATGTCATCTCTCATTCCATCATTTGGATCTATGCATAGTATCAAGTCTACGAACTTAATCGTATCATGGTTCTTGTTTGACAGGACTATTAATGGAAGGATTAGATTGCACGGTAATCGGCGACCAAAAATAGATTCACTTGAATTGGACTTTATTGCCTTATAAATTGCCTTGACACATGGCTAGACATCACTCTTGACCTTGAGGGTAATTTGAGAATGACAAGAGACATTCACAAAATAAATTAAAGGAGTTTAATGTTCCCTCATTGCTATTTGGCAGTGAATCTAGAAAGTCACACACAATAAAGCACTCGTGATTGGTTTTTCTATTGAGCTTGCATTTAGTGTCTTTTGATTGTTAAGCTATTAACGATCGTGTTTTTATTTATCTTGAATTGTTAAGGTGTTAACAGTGGTTTAATTAACCAATAATTGTTATTGGGGTAATAGTATAATTTTTGCTAAATATAGGGGCCGAAATGTAATTTTGGAAAGTTGTTTCCATAATTTAAACTAATGGTGATTAGATTAAATTAATTATTTGCACAATTGGAAGATTATCATAATACATATATTTGATATATGTTTATATATGATATGTCTTGAAAACTGGAAGATACCATTTGCTTGGACCACAATGCGTCACATCACTTTCTTACTAGTTATGATTTGAACACTTGGCTAGAATTGAACAAGACATGTTATCTTGCAATTTTGAATTGGCAAAATAATATGTATGCTATGTGTAGATATGTTAGTGGAAGACTTTTGATTAAGCTTATCTTGTAGGCTCTGACCACACAACATATAATAAAACAAAGTAAAACAAAAAATCACTATTCACTCTTTTCTCTCTCCTTGCTCACGGCATTTAGAAGAAAAAGATGAAGAAATTTTTTCTTGCAAAAATCTTCAAGCCAAACTCAATCCAACTTCATGGTAGCCTAGCACAAACACCTTGGAGATGGAAGATGACCTTTCTTTGCATGTGTGGATGGCCTAGAGCTCTTGTGTTTTCAAGAAGTATAGTCAAACTTTTCAAGTGTTCATCCATGGCTTCAAAGGGCTTCATTGGCTTGTGTTGGGCCGGGGAGGCTAGCGATCACCCTTAGGGATTCGCTATCGTGAGGAGCAGTATCGGTGCTTGACTGCCCAGCCTGCCCGGGTTGTGCGCTGCCATAATAAGGAAATAAAGTTGCACCTTGGCTAACAGCTATAGCTTTTGGCGCAGTAGCAAACGTTTAATCCTGAAAACTGGTATCAGAGCGAGGTTGCAGGTTTGAATCCCCCAGGTGTCGCTGGGGGGGAGATTGTTGGGTCGGGGAGGCCAGCAATCACCCTTAGGGATTCGCTATCGCAGGGAGCGGTATCAGTGCTTGACATCCCAGCCTGCCCGGGTTCTACGTTGCCATAATAATGAAATAAAGTTGCACCTTGGCTAACAGCTATAGCTTTTGGCGCAGTGGCAAGCACTTGATCCTGAAAACTTGAACATCTTTCTTTTTTGAAAAATACTATAGAAAAAGCCCCCCATTGCTATATGCATATCAAATTTACTCATGTTCAAAGTTTCTCCCCCATAATTGTAACCCATATGTTATTCCCATAATTGTATCTCATTTGTTCTTCCTCATAATTATGTTAGCCTGAAGGCCTTAATCCTATATTTTGATGATAACTAAATCTTGATTATGAAATTGATCTATTGACTAATCATATCTTGTAATGTGAGAATTAGTCAAAGTTTAAAGGATATTCAACATATTAAGTAAGCTCATGAGGATTGGAGTGATGATCAAGCTCATAGAAAATGATGATCAAACAAAAGACATCCTCCAACTAGAAGATCAAAGCACTTTAATGGTCAAGATCTATGAAGATTCAATATGTGAACATCCTAGCTAAGATCTTGTCCTAAAGAAGGAAGATTGAAGAGATAATCAAAGCACTTTGTGAATATCAATGTTATATAAGCTCAAGAACAAGTTTCATGAAGAATGAAGTTCATCAACCTAAAGAAGAAAGAATAACATCTATCAACTCAATGAAAAGATTCGAAGAATGAAGATAGAGTTATAAGGATGGAAAAGAAAGTCATAAGGGGTACCGGTTGGGACTTGGCCAGGGGTTTGGGTCTTGCAAATAGTATATGCTCGATGATGATTCTTAAATGTTGTTTTTGAAACAATTGAAAAAGGCTTTACAAAAGATGCTCAAAAGAAACGTTTTTCAAAAACCCAACCCTTGTAGTTTTGAGCCCACCGGATGACCCCATGGCAACCGGTCAACCGGTAGCCAAAGGGTCTTTCGCTCGATGCCCGTCCACCGGACGAGGGTCTCTCGACCAGTCGACCGGCAACAAAAGGGTCGACCAGTTGGGCTAAAACACTGATTCAAAAAATAGCCGTTTTATGAACGTTGGGGTGCATTTATTACACCTATTTTCAGCTTCTATTAATGTTTCTCAACTGTAAAACTTCAATATCGATTCAGCAATTACTCTTGAGTTCTTACATTAATTTCATCTTTGAATCATCATTGAGCTATACTTAAGCAAGAATTTGTGAGCAATATTAAGAGAGAAGCATTTATTGTATTCATTTACCCTAAAAGATGGCTTTTATTGTGAATCTCAGACACTCATTAAAAGAGAGAGTTAAACGCTTTGAAGGGAATGATTTCCTTGTCAAAGGTATTGGGGTTAAAGCTTTGTATTGAGAATGATTTTTCTATAGTAAAATCTTGAACTACTATTGTAATTGGTTTGTGGACTCACCAACATTTGAAGAGTCACCATAGTGAAGATTGTTGAAATCCTAAGCGGGGAGCTTAGGTCATGGACTTAGGCGGGGGCCAAACCATGCTAAATCGCAATTTGTAATATCTTTCTCTCAACTCTTTCTTTGCATTAATTTTTGTACACTAAGTGTTTGATATATTGCCTCACTTACACTTTATATTGGTAGATTGCATATTTGTTTAAAATAGTTTTTGATTGATCATTGCTAGTATATTACCTAATCGAAAAAGTAGTATTGCCTATATAACCTAATTCACCTCCCATCTTAGGTTTAATTAAGGGACAACAAGTAGTATTTAGAGTTAGGGCTTTATGTATAGCTTACCATCTAGTAAAGTCAAGATCATGACATATACTATTACATCTCCTCACATTTAAGGATATTCAATTGATAGACCTCCTTTATTTATAGGACCCGATTTCATGAGGTGGAGGAATCATATGGCAACATATATTCAATTCGTGGACTACACGTTGTGGCATATTGTTGAGCATGAGCGATACGAAGTTAAAGATGAGTCAACCGAGCAAAACATTGCCAAATTGACCAAAAATGCTTAAGCCATGCATATTCTCTGTTGTGCTTTCAATGATCAAGAGTTTGAACAAATTTGAGAATGCACATCCGGTCATGAAATATAGAAACTCCTTGAAAAACTTTATCAAAAGGAAGAAAAAGATGCTAAAGAAGAAAAACTAAAAGAAAATGAAGCATGCATTAGTGTATTTAATGAAGAGGTATGTCTATCTCATGAATCCAATTGCTTCTCATTTATTGATAATGATCTTACAATTGATGAACTTGAAGAAACCATCTTGGATATTCAAAATGAATTGATATTTGCAATTTTAAAAAATAAAAGTTTGCTTGAGGAAGTTAAATGTGTGACGGCCCAGAGCCAACATGTAGTATAATATACTTAATTGCACATAAATTGGTGCTAGTTTAAGTGTTATATGTGTGAAAGTGTTTATTTTAGCATTTAAGATTTTAACTAGTAGTTTCACTTCCTTTTTAATTCTCTTATTTTTTTTAAAAAGAGGACCAATACTATTAATTCAAGTAAAATATTTTAAATACTATTTTGACATTTACTGTGACACCCGAGAATTTTCATCATATTCATAAATAATTGTAGCATATCTTCTTGTGCATTTTAATGTGTTTTACTTCTAGTTTAAATATGTTTATTTAAGGTTTACTATTCACAAGAAAACTGACTGTCTAATTTGCTCGAATTGATATTTTTTCTAGATAGTATAACTTATAAAAGGAATCGGGAACTTGTAGTTTTAGACTTTAGAGGCCGGGAACTTGCATTTGAAAAATAATTTATGCTTTGTTGATAGTGTTACGTATGTAGAAACATTGGTTTTTAATTAGTTAGCAATTAATTAGAGTTTTAGGCTTATTTGACCAAGTATTAGTAGCAATTGACTTAATATAATATAAGCTACATATACTATATAATATACCATACATACAAGCATAATATACTCAAAACAAAACAAAAATTGCCTAAACTATCCCCCCAAAAACCCAACAACCCCAAGGAACAAGGTGGATAGAATTCTTCAACTGTGGTGCGTGAATTTGGTCTATTGGCTTGGTCTAGAAGAAGTTTGAGGCATCTAGGAGCTTCTACATCTTGTCTATACCTACAAAATTTTGAGGGAGTTGCATAACTATCATGTTTTATGTTTATGTCAAATGTTTAAAATTGTTGTATTATTGATTATAGCTCTAATAATTGTTATGGATGCTTGTTATACTATCTCTAGAGCCTATAGAACATTCTATTGTAGTTTGATAACATTCTCCATGGCTAGAAGCTTGAATTGCACAAATAAGATGATGAATGTCACGCCCCAACTCGACCCCTCCTATAATCAGTCAGGACGCAACGGAATTTCGGCAGTATAACGATAGTATATAGGACTCCAAGGCTCTAAACCAACCTCAACAGAACATCATACATCTAACAACTCCTCAATAAAATAATAACATACATCATAACCATATTATACAATAATCATCTCTCGTTATACGCCTCCATTCCAACATAATACATAAACCTTAATATACATTACAAAACATATTGAGCCAATCTAGCAACCTAATCAAAGACCAAAGAAAGGCTACTAAGACAGCATCAACTAATTCATTATCTTTTCAACATCTTTTACATAATGAACTACAAAGCATATAAAAGTCTACTAAGTTAATATACAAGATAGTAAGACAATACAACATCAAGGATAAGACTCCAGAACATAAGACTCATCCACGTAAGGCACATTTTCCACATTCTCCTCTTCAGGAGGCACGTACCCATAATCCTGCGAAAGTACACCTGTATGCATGCAATAATAGAGAGTGAGCTTATATAAAATAAGCCCAGCGAGGATCCGATAGATCTCGAACAAGGTTTACTAAACTCCTTGGAAATAATCCTTTGAGTCAGTAAACACACAATAACATCAATAATCATTATAAATGCAACAATAGTAATAACTGTAAACACACAATAAGGATACGATACATTTGCTGATGAAGCCCCATACACCAATTCCATGCTCAACAACCCCTCCAAACTCAATGACACAATTCCTGAGGTACCTTGACCTAGACCCACACCCCATGGCCTCTCCGCCCATGCGAGATAGGGAGTAGCCATGATAACTGTGCCCGCAACCCAGGATGCCTCCCGAGGTGACACAACATTATCAAAGCTCACAACAATGAGACTCAACATAAATAAACCGAGAGATCAGCAACAAAAGTGCCCGATTCCCGTAATCAATAATCAATAAATAAACTGGGAGATCAGCAACAAAAGTGCCCGATTCCCATACTCAATAATAAATAAATAAACAGGGAGATCAGCAACAAAAGTGCCCGATTCCCGTAATCAATAATCAATCAATAATCTGGGAGATCAGCAACAAAAGTGCCCGATTCCCGTACTCAATAATAATCAATAATAATCAATATAACATCAATATAACATCAATATTTAATTAAACAACAAACAACTAAGTTAGATGACAAAGTAGGCCATCCAACTTAACATGCATGAAACACGTAATCTAACCCTAGTCTAACCATTAACAACTCACAATTCAATCACTCAAACCACACCCAATCAACTAAGGGCTCAATCTAACATTTTAAATATAGACAACCTAAACTTCAAATAATCATAACTTACATTTTACTGACCCAAACAACTCCAAATCAGTTTCAAACACTCACCCGTTCAATCAACTACATTAGCCCCCTTGGAAACAAACCAAAACACATCCAAATCATGCCCAATAACCCTAAAACCCTAGTGTATCATGGATGAAATTTTCGGATTTTGGCATGGACATCACAATCGAAAATTCGGCATTACAACGGCGCTACCACGTAATTATCAATCTTTTAGAAATCGACGGCAATCGATTCCGATCAACACAACTCAATATATTCAACATTTTACAAATTAATCAACTTTAAATACCCGAAAAATAATAAATAAGCTACATCCGTTCAAATCTCGTAGTATTGCATATAAATGATCCCTAGCATGCATGGAGCAATAATCTAACATCAGATTAACATTCTAACGGTTCAATAATTAATTATACGCAAAAACATAAAAATAATATTTTGAGATCTAGAATTTTTCTCTCACCTTTGATCCGAAGTAAAGCTAGGAATGCGTGCAATAGGTGCCCAACAAGCGGAATCCAGCCCGGTTTGAAAGGATTCGGACTAAAACTAAGTTTTCTAAGGCAAAATTGTTTTGTAAAATAAGTTGAAAAACTCTAAAAAATGCCAAGAAATTCACGGCTGCAATGTATGTATTTTTGTGGTGTTTTCTTTTTTTTAGTGTGTGTAGAGATTTTATATGCAAAGTCAACAAAATAGCAAAGTCAAAGTTGATATATTTAGTCTTTTAATTATATTTTCTAGTCTTTTAATTCATTTTATTGACTATTTCTTGCTCAACTAATAATTTAACACCTAAATTAATTCTAGACAATATATTTTAGGTGACAAAGAGTTTTATATTAAAATAGTTTTACCCAAGTCGGCCTAAAACTCGATTTTCACAAAAGTCGGTGTAAGAACCCTAATAAATTCCTAAGCCGATTTTAAAACCGTTTTCATCAAACACATGTCTATTAAAGTCCATGGACTAGGTCTAGAAGGGTTAAAAAGACCAGTTTCAAAATTTTAGCGGACGTGTTTCGAAAACACTATTCACTAAAAATCGACGATAAAATTTCTGACTCCGTTTTTTATGAAAATTTCATGAATGCACATTTAGCATGTTCTAAGAGTATTGATATCAAAATTATCACATTGTAAGTCATGTAGCACATAGACAAGTCAATTCATGCAAAACGAGAATAAAACACGCAAAGCGAGATAAGGTCAAAAATTTGGGGTTTCACAATGAATAGTGACGAAATATAGGGTTTCGATATAACTTTCTATTTAGAGTGAATTGATACTTCCTCTAGGTGCTCTAGACATTAGTAAAACTAGTTAGAAGTTCACGTGAAGTTGAATTGCCCAAATTTGAGTTAAAATGCAAAATTAGTTAACTTATGAAAGGGGGTTTTTCACGAAACATAATCTGAGCACGTTTGGACATTGGATTAGGAATCCTTGGGGCATGGAAGCACTTTTAGTGCTTCTGTTGTGTTAAATTGGGGTCCAGATAGGGTAGATGGAGTTAAAACCCGCTTTAGTGCTTCTGTTGCGTTAAATTGGGGTCCAGATAGGGTAGATGTAGTTAAAACCCACTCCGGGCCTTCCTGAGCTTTTGTCTCTAAAATGAGTTTTCATTGCCTTGATAGGTGTCTTTTAGCTTCTCTAAAGATGTAGAATAATTGGATTGTAGTTTTGGAACTTTGAACTTCATGTAAGAGAAGAATGGCTTGGTTAAAGAAAGGGAAAAAGTGATAAATGATTACTTTGGTGCTTATAAGTGATTGTAGATGTGTTGTTATGTATTTATATGCTTGTCTAAGGTATAATTGAGCTAATTGAGGAGTTTGTGGGAAAAATATGTTATTTGTCTCCTTTATGTTCATATCATGACTTTATGCATATTGTGACTAATTGCGAGGGCGGCCTACTTTGTCGTCCCTCTTATGTGTTATTTGATGATCTTGGTTCTCGTGGACTTGATTTGGGGTTGCGCAACCTTTTCAGACATGGTATCGTCGAGAAATATGGGCGGCATTAGGCTTGCCTTGCTCCCTCGACTACCATGGTGCCTATTCATTTTCTTGCGCTGAGTATACTCCACTATCCCAGAGGCGTGGTTCACCTCGTTGAGGCATATGGACCTACCTCAGGAGAAAGGGTCGTAGGATCAGGGTACATCCGGAGTACCCCATTATGGAGGAATAAGGGTTTTGCCAGCACTTTCTTGAAGATCCTAGATCATGGCTTGTGATGGAAGACAAGTAGAACCGCATCCTTTTTATATGTGGTTAATTATTTGTTTAACTAGTTGTGTTATTTGGTGTTAAATATATTGTTATCTTGTTGCATATCATGTTGCACGCCCCGGTATGCTACATTACCTCTCTCACTGAGCAACTGTATTGCTCACTCATCTTTTCAACATGTCCCAGGAAAAGCTGGAAATGGGATTGCCTCCTGTGTGGCCTGCCTGCTCTATCAGTGTGTAGAACAAGGAAGAATGTGTACATGATATGCTTGTATACTATTTGAGACCTTATGGTCATATATGTATTTGTGTTATCTTAAGGAATGTAATATTAAAGTTTTAGTCTTGCGTGACGATTAGGTGCTAGTGGTTTGTAATAACTTCTATTGTTTTACTTTATTGTTTAGTTGACTTGCATGCTTGTAGGGATAAAATGGATTGAGGTTGTGGATTATGGTCTTGTGGTTGTATATTATTGTTTGCAGGTTTCCAAATAGTCCTATGTATTGGGAAAACTCCATCCGTTTTCTCCTAAATTTCTTGCTCGGGGTTTGGAATTGGGTTGAGAATAGAATGGTTAATAGAAGTCCCGGTTTGTGATGGATCGGGGCGTTACAAAATGTGATTTATTTGAGATAAATGAGATTAACAAGGAAAATACTATAATTAAAATAGATTATATTTCTTTGATTGATAAAGTGTTTGAAAATGAGATTTCATGGTCAAGAAAGATGTACAAGGAGTTGAATGAAGAAAAAGAAAAATGGGGTATTATGCTTAATCCAAGATATATGGTTTGCAAACTAAATGTGTTAGGATATAAACCACATCTTATTCAAAAGATCTTAAAGAATTGTTTCCTCAAGAGCTCAAATAAAAATGAATCACCTTGTTCTTGTCTATATTGTCATAAGATAGAACAATTTGTTTTACTATTTCATGATATGAAAATATTTGAATATGGGTCAAAAGTTCTGTGGTGGCTAAAACACAAATGGATTGTTAAAGTCACAACAAATGAAACTCACCCTCGAGGATCCAATTAAAGACGGGTACCTAGATCTTGCTTTGTTGTAGGAATGTCAAGCAATACCAAATAAGATGGTGATGCAACTTATGAAAAAGGCAAGATCTTTGAGATGAGGAAGCACGGGTAATATTGAACTTATTTTTCATATGTGCTTCTTGAGAATGTTTTAAAATTCAACTTGATTAATCAACTATGTGATATTATACATATGTGATTGAAAATGAAAATGATGATGCATTATTTGATAATTAAGTGAAAATGATCATGCCAATGAGTTTGATGAATCTATGCATGAGATGTTATATGCATTGTTATGTCATGTGATTTTGAATATACATGTGTTGTATGAACATGGTAAACTTGATGGCTTGAATGCAAGAAAAGAATTGCATTATGATAAACTTGATAATCGTGCCAAGAAAGGTCAAATGAGAAAAGATAATTCTTTGTGATGATGATTTGTTGATTTGTGAAATAATCATTGTTGGAATATTTATTATCTTAAGAATTCATTCAATTGGATAAATTAAGTCATACTTGGTATTTAAATATGCGGTACATCCAATAAGATAGGAATACATTGGCACAATGGAAGACATTTTAGTGAAAATGAATTTGAGATACTTCCAAAGAATGTTAAAAGATAACATTAAAAAACTAAGAAACTGTTCTCTTTTGAGGAAGATGAAATGAACATTGATGGAGAAGATTACGAACATGAAAGTGAGGTTTCGGAGATTTTGATGATTTACATGTCTCTTTAATATTAAAATTCAAAAGATAAATAAAGAAGAAGATGAACTAGCTTCGAGTGGTGGAAGATAGAAACTAAAAGAACCTTATCACCCATGTGACCCATGAATCAATTTCATTTGTTTAAATTTTATGGTATAAAATTAAATTGAATGAATGAATACTCATGTATGAATGTCATATGAAGTGTTTAGAAAGATGAATATCTTACAAATGAATCATATAGATTTGAGTTTGATATTATCAAATGTTGAATGAGATAATTGTTGCAAGTGCAAAATAAATGGTTGAATTGTTGAATGACATGCATGATGAAATGAGATGCAACTTATGAGCTTGATTTTATACTTGCTTAAAATGATAGTTTTAATTGATGGAAATGGTTTGAAAGAATAAGTGAATATGATCTTTTGATGTCCAAAAGAAGAATGACATTATATGCTCTTTTCTTGACTTTAAATGTTATTACATCTAGAGAAGAAGTGGAGTAGTGAGGAAAAATATTGAAGAAATTCAAGAAACAATATCCTCATTTTCCAATGATAGGATTACATTAAACAAAATGTTGGGAAATGATATGCGCTTACATGGCTCATTGAAATATTAAAAATGTGTAATGATTGTAATATTTGAAATATTTGGCTTCTCCTTATCATGCACACACATGGAGTAAATTATGAATCTTGAAAATTCTTAATCTTCTAAATGATAATGACAATACTTGATTATGATATAAAAAGAGCATGCTTGCTTGAGTTTTATTTTAACTCCATCTTGAAAAGATATTAGTGCATCAAACGCATCTTGATGAGAAAATAATTCCTGAAAGCATGTAAAGTGTATTTTAATTAAGCAAATAAATGGAAAGTCAAAGTTCTTCCTCGGACTACAAATCAATAAAGGATGTTTGTGACACCCAGACCTAGCATGTAACTAATAGTACTTGCTTGCATATACTTATGTGTTTTCTTTAAATGTTTGGTTATAATTACATGTTTATGTTAATTTATTAATTTATTTACACTATTTTCATATTTCTTGAAATATGTGCAAATAATATTTAGTAAACATAAATGAGGCAATTACCTTGGTAAAATAATTATTAAAAATTATTTTATTGCATTTATGTGCTAGTTTACATTATTTTAAGTTAATTGAATAAGTAGCACCCGAGCCCGGGTTAAATTTTCAAGTCTTCTATTTTTTAAAAAATTTATTTTTCACATGTTACTTTGTATTTATCTAGCATTCGTTCACTGAAAGTAGGTGCATAGCATATTTAGAACGTGAGATATAAAATAGTTAGTGTTCCCTATTAAATAGTATAAGTTATAATGCATTTTGGGCCATTTGGTGTTTTATCTTTATTTTGGGTTAACTTTAATTATTTAACTTGATTTCTCTAAAGCCTAAAACCTAATCTTCTATCTACATATAAATACATAAAATAACTATTTTATTATTTTATTTACTAAAATTTACCTTACTAATATTTTAATTGATTTAAATTTACCATTTGAATGTGAAGTCCTAGACCCAGGAATAATTATTTTTAATGTTATCACTATCTACCTTTATTTAAAATGTATTTAATTGATCTACGAAAATTAATTAATTATTATTTTATTATTTATATTTATTTAAATTATATTTATATAACTTGCCTAGGACCATTATCTTATTATTTTATTTATTTAAATTATTTTACATGTCTTTTTATTAATTTATTTTATTGTTCGAACGGGAAGCCCGGACTGGATCTGAACGAGCTAGTTTATTATTTTAATAATTTTATTTATTTATTTTTCCCTGACCCGAACGAGCTAGATTACTTTTACATTTATTGAAATTGAATTTAAAAGGGTTATTGAAAAGATTATCTTATGTTTATTATTTATTTAAATTTAATTGATTTATATATCCCAAGCCCGGAGTTGATTTTCTCTTCTTTTTATTTATTTTATCTACTTTCATATTTACTTTATTTAATTTATTTCATAAATTCGTTCAGTGATAACTGTGTGTATTGCATGTCTAAGAGGGTAGAATTAGGGTTTGACCTGTTCGAGATTAGGATTTATTTTCTCGGACCTAGATTCATTTTGTTAGTACGTAGGTATAATTCTGCTCAGGCCTAGTCTATTTTGTTTTGGGCTTAACTTAGCTTTAGTTTTTATTAATTAGCCCTATATAGTAGCATTATATATGTATATTAGTTAAGTTAGCATTATAATCATATTACTTAGCAATTTATGTTAGTATATATATATATATATATATATAAGTTAGAAAACATAGATCAAAGTCAAAGCTCATGTATTCTTTTCTATTCTTTAGCTGACTAAACCAAAGAAAGAAAACAAAACAAAAGCTTAATCATCCACCATCATTGTCGACGGCTAAGCTTAGGAAATAAGATATAGAAATTTTGATTCACAATCATTTAGTAAAGCACTTAGTTCTTGTCATCATCATCATAACCGACTACTACCAAAGAAAAAAAAAGAAGCAGTAGCGAGTGAAGGCAAAACCGAGGGAAGAAATAGAAGTTCACTTGGGGTTTGCTTGTGTAGAGAGGATATTGAAGCTAGTTGAGCTTAGTTCTTGCAATTTCAATTTATTTAAGGTGAGGGAGTTGCATTTAAATATATGATAGAGTTTTGTCAACTTTTTGAGATTTGTTGTTTATAGCTATTGATATGCATATATATTGTGATATACATGCTTATTATGATCTTTAGACCATGTTTGTGTGGTTTGATAGCACGTTCCATGGTTGAAAGCTTGAATCACCAAAGAGATGATGAATAGTGACAAAATTCTAGGGTTTTGCTATAACTTGCTATTTATAGTGAATTGATGCTTCCTTTAGGTGCTCTAGACATTAGTGAAATTAGTTAGAAGCTCACATGAAGTTGAATTGCCCGAATCTGAGTTAAAATGCAAAATTAGCTAACTTTTAAAAGGGGGTTTTTCACGAAACGTAATTCGGGCACGTTTGGATCTTAGATTAGGTATCATTGGGGCATGGAAGCACTTTTGGTGCTTCCGTTGCGTTAAATTGGGGTTCGGATAGGGTAGGTGTAGTTAAAACCTACTCGGGGCCTTCCCGTGCTTTTGTCTCCAAAACGAGTTTTTAGGGCCTAGGTAGGTGTCTTTTGGCCTTCCTAGGAATGTAGAATGTTTGGCTTGTGAATTCGGTATCTTGAATCATGCATGGGAGAAGAAATTGCATGGTTAACAAAAGGGAAAAGGTGAAAATAGATGATTTGGTGTTTGTAAGAACTTGTAGATGCTTGTTGGGAGTTTATATGCATGGAAAAGATATGTTTAAGCTATTTATAGAGTTTTGTGGGAAAACATGATATTTGTCTCTTTTGTGACAATATAGTTGTTTCAAGTATATTTGGCTTATATTGTGAATAATTGTGAGGGCAGCCTACTTTGTCGTCCCTCTTATGTATTATTTGATGATCTTGGTTCTCGTTGACTTGTTTTAGGGTTGTGCAACATTTTTGGACATGGTAGCATCGGGCTTACCGTGCTTCCTTGATTACCATGGTGCCTATTCCCTTTCTCTCGCTGAGTATACTCCACTACCCCAGAGATGTAGTTCACCTCGTTAGGGCATATGGACCTACCTCAGGAGAAAGGGTCGTAGGATCGGGGTACATCCGAAGTACCTTATTTTGGAGGAATAAGGGTTTTGCCAGCACTTGCTTGAAGATCTTGGCTCGTGGTTCGTGATTGAAGACAAAAGTGAAGCCGTATCCTTTTTATACATGGTTAATTATTTGTCTAATTAGCTTTGTTATTTTCTGTTATTATTGTTGCTATCTTTGTTGCATCTCATGAAAACATTCCCCGGTTTACTGCATCACCTCCCTCACTGGATAACTTTGGTTACTTATTCCTCGTTTTAACATGTTTCAGGTGCAATTAGACCAACTATCTTGTATGCCGTGTTGTTGGTTGCTTATCTTGCTGAGGTTGGAAGCTGTTTGTGAATATGGGACTAGATGTGTTTTGTTCCGTTTTGAAACCCTTGAAGTCTTGTATGTATTTGGTACGGCTTGTTGGATTGTAAATTAAATTAAGGACTTATGTGGTTTGTTAGAGTAGTTGGCATGTAATAGTTAAAGATAAATTTTTATTGTCTTTTGATTGTGTGCTTGTGTGACAAGTAGGTGGACTTATCATAAGTAAAGCTTGTGAATGTAGTTAGAGTGCTATGATAAGATATCGAGTAACCTAGAATTTCAAAGGTTGTGTCATTGCGTGCTCGAGTGATTATGTTGTTGTCTAAGGCTTGGATGGCCTTGAGACTGGGAAGGTTGGATGGTTGAAGTTGGGGTATTGTTATGTATTTATACTTGCCGCGCGTAGGTTTTTGATTAGTCCTATAAACAGGGGAGACTCCATCTATTTCCCATCAATTTTTGTGACCTCGGGTATTAGAACGGGGCTCCGGTCTCGTGAGGGATCGGGGTGTTACAATGTTCACAAGTCAAACCAAAAGTTTGTACTTGTTTATGACAAAGCAATCAAGAACTCAAAAGAGGACATCAACCAAGTTCTACAAAGATAAGAAAAGGTATATTGGTTGAGAAAATGGTATGTCCTATAATGTATTTCATTCAATTACCTCTAATATGTCGATAATAATGTTCTTGTGTGCTTGATTGTGATATTGCTCGAAAAAATCTCATTAGAGCATTGTAAAAGGAAACTTGAATTGTCTTTCCATCACCATACTAAAACGTTATCATAACCTCTTGATAGATTGTGCTCTTGATCATATTTGACATCATGAACATATGAAATGCATAAGAACTTTGATGAAGCTAATCTCTTTGCACCGAGAAAGATTAATGATGATGTAGGCACTCAAAAAGATTGATCTATTAGTGCTTCAAAGGATTAATACAATCAAGGAGTACAACCAATCTTATAGGAGGAAAAGCAACAAAGATCAAAACAAGATGAACAACAAACATCATATGAGCAAAGCATTGATCAAAATCACTAAGATTTTGAAAGGATGTGAAAGATCATCCAAACGATAGGATCCTAGGTAATTCACCAAAAGGTATAAGAACTCTCTCAGATTTAAATATCTTTGTGAATGTAATGGGTTTCTTTCTTAAATTGAAGAAATTGTTGAGAATAATGTGTTATAGCAATGAACATACCCGTTATGATTGACTTTTGATATTGGTAAAATAGTATGTTCATCTCATTACCATATGTATGTGTAGGTGATACATGTTGAAGTATCAATGATCAATTATGTCTTGATGAAGTATAGAATTCTTTAACGAATCCAAAGTGCAAAATTGATACAATAATATAGATAATTGATAAAAATGTGATACATGATTGATACATATCAAATTGATTCAACTAAGGTCAACACACTTAAAGTATTTCTAAATTTCATCATGAACTTTGTTGAACTATTTGATCATGTTAGAAGAACTAATCATTTTCTTTGTAAGAACTTCCTTAAAAGCTTGCATAGATTATTCAAATATGAGCATGAAGGAAGAGTTAAAAGTTCATTCTTGGACTCTCAATTGAGAAAAACAAGGAAAAGTATTCATCAATCAAGCCTAGTACACAAAAGTACAATTCAAGAAGATTGGGCTTAGTGAAGGAAACGAATTAAGATTCAAATGAATTCATTAACCAAGCTCTTCAAAGTTGAGATAATGTAATATCAGTTGATGGAAAAGAAGTATAGAGGTATGATCTATAATCTTCTATATCCAATTGCCTCTAAAACCAATGTAATAATGGTTATGCGCTTATGTGCTTACTTGCAATATTGTTCCAATCTTCTCATTAAGAATATTGCAAAAGGAAATTTCAAGTGTCACTCTATCACAATACAAAATGTTATCATAACCTTTGATGGAGTATATTATTGACCATACTTGTCTTTATCTCAATATGAAATGACTATTGTGCTTAACAAAGCATTATAATACATTGAGATACTTGGTTCTAGCATGTATTCTATACTCATATGAGAATAACATACACATGCTTGAGATGATTTTTTTTTTTTGAAGAAAAGATTTTATAAGAATGTCTTGATTGTATGGAAATATGACATGTGCTTGTATAGAGATGTGTACCTTGATGAGAAAAATATTGTTGAACATATATACTATTACCATCTCTAGATTATTTTTTAATGGCTTTTGACTCTTCTCTTGTAACAAAACTTGTGTTCCTCCATGAATTGGCTTTCATCATAATCTTTTAAGTATTCTTACTACTTGCTCCTTAGTATGCTCATTACCTGTTCATGATGATCATCATAAAGGAGAAGTATGCCTGATATCAATGGATGAAATGTCAAACAAATTTGAGAA
The DNA here is from genome assembly GCA_037974665.1 of Ehretia macrophylla. Lineage (NCBI taxonomy): Eukaryota > Viridiplantae > Streptophyta > Magnoliopsida > Boraginales > Ehretiaceae > Ehretia > Ehretia macrophylla. The sequence goes on from CM075781.1 coordinate 49,362,584, forward strand.
ATTGAATATCATGCCAAATGAAAAATATGAGAAAACCATAAAAGAGTTAGAATTTATGATGAATACCTTGAATACCATTTGTTTCTTATAGTGCAAAATTTCTTATATGCTTTCGTTGAATACCAAAGGGAAGATATAACAATGGTATCCAATTCTAAAAAGGGAAAAATGTAAATCATCTTGAATGCTATGATGTGTGCTATATGTCAATGATCTCAATGTCCATAGAGTGCAATGATAATATGATTGAGATATGTCTACAAAAAAGGGAAACCTATTTGTTTGAATGAAATCATCCTTATGCATTGCTCTTGTGAACAAGAAAATAGATTGTTTGTGCTAGAAGTGTCATATGCTTTGGTTGAGTACCAAAAGATGGAGAAACAATAATGAAATGATAACAATGCATCAAAGAAGAGTTTTGGAGAAAACAAATGCATGCTTCAAGAAAGGTAAACTCATGTGCCTAAATGCTTTCATGTTATTTATGTGAGTTTAACCAATACGATGTTTGAGTCTTGAGCAAGATCTCATTGAAATGCTATCTTACAAGCATATGTATTATGTCTTACACCTCCTTAATGTGAAAATTTGTTTCTTTGTTGATTACAAAGGGGAAAGAGATATGTGATTGATACATAATCTAAAGGGGAAGTCTTTGTACTTATTATGCACTTAGTATGGGGGAGACCTGGTGAAATCCTATTGTAATGCTATTGTTATTTTTCACAAAGGAGAAATGTTCAAAATCCCATTAAGATGATATTTTGGTGAAATCACATTAACTCTCCTATGTTTAACTCACTTTGATGATTCCAAAGGGGGAGAAAATTATGAGGAAGAACATATGGGATACAATTATGGGAAGAACATATGGGTTACAATTATGGGGGAGAAACTTTGAACACGAGTAAATTTGATATGCATATAGTAAGGGGGAACTTTGTTTTGTCTACTTGAAAATCTTACTTATGCTTTGATATCAATGTCTTACCGTGCTTAATTGTATAAGATTTTGTCATCATAAAAAACGGGGAGATTGTTAGCCTGAAGGCCTTAATCCTATATTTTGATGATAACTAAATCTTGATTATGAAATTGATCTATTGACTAATCATATCTTGTAATTCGAGAATTAGTCAAAGCTTGAAGGATATTCAACATATTAAGTAAGCTCATGAGGATTGGAGTGATGATCAAGCTCATAGAAAATGATGATCAAACAAAAGACATCTTCAAACTAGAAGATCGAAGCACTTTAATGGTCAAGATCTATGAAGATTCAAGATATGAACATCCTAGCTAAAATCTTGTCCTAAAGAAGAAAAATTGAAGAGATAATCAAAGCACTTTGTGAATATCAATGTTATACAAGCTCAAGAACAAGTTTCATGAAGAATGAAGTTCATCAACCTAAAGAAGAAAGAAGAACATCTATCAACTCAATGAAAAGATTCGAAGAATGAAGATGGAGTTATAAGGATGGAGAAGGAAGTCATAAGGGGTACCAGTTGGGACTTGGCCGGGGTTTGGGTCTTGCAAATAGTATATGCTCGATGATGATTCTTAAAAGTTGTTTTTGAAACAATTGAAAAAGGCTTTACAAAAGACGTCAAAAGAAACGTATTTCAAAAACCCAACCCTTGCAGTTTTGAGCCCACCGGATGACCCCATGGCAATTGGTGGACCGGTTGGCAAGGGTCGTATGCCCGAGGCCTGTCAACCGGACGAGGGTCTCTCAACCGGTCGACCGGCGACAAAGGGGTCGACCGGTCGAGCCAAAATGCTGATTCAAAAAATAGTTGTTTTATGAACGTTGGGGTGCATTTATTACACCAATTTTCAGCTTCTATTAATGTCTCTCAACTACAAAACTTTAATATTGATTCAAAGCAATTACTCTTAAGTTCTTACATTAATTTCATCTTTGAATCATTATTGAGCTATACTTGAGCAAGAATTTGTAAGCAATATTGAAAGAGAAGCATTTATTGTATTCATCTACCCTAAAGGAGGGTTTTTATTGTGAATCTCAAACACTAGTCAAAAGAGAGAGTTAAACACTTTGAAAGAAATGATTTCATTGTCAAATGTATTGGGGTTAAAGCTTTGTATTGAGAATGATTTTTTTATTGTAAAAGCTTGAACTACCATTGTAGTTGGTTTATGGACTTACCAACATTTGAAGAGTCACCATAGTGAAGATTGTTGAAATCCTAAGCGGGGAGCTTAGGTCGTGGACTTAGGTGGGGGCCGAATCACGCTAAATCGCGATTTGCAGTATCTTTCTCTCAACTCTCTCTTTGGATTAATTTATGCACACTAAGTGTTTGATATATTGCCTCAGTTACACTTTATATTGGTAGATTGCATATTTGTTTAAAATAGTTTTTGATTGATCATTGCTAGTATATTACCTAATCGAAAAGGTAGTAGTATTGCCTATATAACCTAATTCACCCCCGCTCTTAGGTTTAATTAAGGGACAACAACTTGTCTACAAGAACTAATATCTTCTATTACCTCTTAACTACATATATTAGCTTTATATATATGTATAGATTATGTTAATTACATGAAATCAAAGTTAAGGTTTTGAAGATCATAAAGCTTTAATTGCAAAATTTTTGAAATTTATGCTATGCTTCCGCTTCGTTATTGCTTGTATGATGTTCTTGACCCTAGATGATCCTTCTGAATTATTTTCCTATCTCTCCTTAATCGTAGTTAATCAGAAAACAAGCGATCTAATTAACCCTACTACTAAACAACCAGAGACAAGCGCTAAAGGTTTAATCTAGTAGCAGCTTTAAACATTAGATAGATCAATGAAGCTAAATAACACAAGTACAAGCGGTTGCATTTAATTTAGTTGAACTTTCTTCCTAAGTTCTAATAATTCATGACACAAAAAATCGTTAAATCTTAGTTGCTTCGCAAATTAGAAGGATTAAACAATTACGGATTTGATATTTAACATATCAGTAGATTATAACGAATAATAAACTAGTAGGCCTCCTAGTAATTAAATGAGATAATCTTGAAAATAAGCACAGAAAAATATTTGATACTCAAAGCGTAAATTGAACAATAAAAACTAATTAGATCTCACAGTTTTCTTGATTATGAGGCTTTAGTTTTCTTCGACCAAGTATAAAAGTTTAGCCACGCAGAGCCATAGAGAAAACTCGAAAAAGAAGTTTGGAGAAAAGGGGAGAGAGAGATGTGTGTAAAATCTAATCTCTCTGTACCTTATTTATAGGTTTGGAAGCATATAAAATCTCCTAAAATAACAGTATCTTAATTTGAATAAAACAAGGAAAACATTAAAAGTAAAATAAAGTCCTAATATAACTAGGAAAACGGTGTTTTCAGCTGTAATTTTTGTGCAGTATCTTCTCCCCATCTTTTAGAAGCTTCTGGATAAGGAATATTCCAGAATGTCAAACAGTGTAGGTGTAGTAACTTCATGTCCGATTTCGACCTTGATGCAACCATTATCTCTCAAAACTCAAGACATGAAAGTTGTAGATCTTATTCTCAGCTTTCCACAAAATCTTGAATCATCTCAATCGGAGCTTGGATGATAAAGTTATTCCTAGATTACGAAAAGACATGAAAACTGTTCAGATTAGCTCAAATTGCTTCGTTTTGCACTTAACGCCTCCATTTGTTTCCTAAATCAAAATATAATAATAATGAGCATATTTATGCATCAAATAAGTATAAAATATTAAACATTAAGGAATAAAAATATGACATTTTGCATTCTCATCAGATATTTAGGCAATAATCCTAAATTAGTAAGCTTATTTAAAGAATTATAATTTACATGTCCTGACCTATTATTCCAAATAATAGAAGACTCAACCGTGTAAGTAGAAGTATAAGTATTATTGACTTTGTTCTCAAATTCAACAGATACATCTTTAGGTACCACGGTGTTACATTTAGTTTAAAAAGACCGTCGCAACCCTTTACCAACAAACATGTCACTCTTGGTCAGTACAAATTTGTCAGATTTAAAGACTAGCCTATACCTATTCTTACTCAACAATGAACCAAAGACAAGGTTGTTCCTAATATCAAGCACATGAAGAACATTATTGAGATTCAATTATTCTCCAGTGGTCATCTTCAGAACCACCTTCCCGTAGCCAAGGACTTTTGATGTGGAATAATTTCCCATGAACAATGTTTCTTCAGTAGTCTTAACCTTGGAAGTGTTGAACATATTCCTCTTAGAACACACATGATGAGTGGCCTCAGTATCCACCCACTATTATTTGGGATTTCCATCCAAATTAACTTCTAATATAATCGCAGCCAGGTTTATATCATCTACATCCTCAACCAAATGGTCCACCTCAGTCACATAGACTTGGCCTTGCTTTCTTTTCTAGGAATTGCCTTGAGTTTTGTGATTCCGAAAGTCATTGGCTCGATGTCGAAGCTTACCATTGACATAGTAGTTTCCAATGAACTTGTTTTTCTTATTATCGCTACCCTTAAGACTTTGACCATTGTGCTTTCACTTTTTGTTATTGTTAGGCTTGCCATGATCCACAAAATTTGCCTTGGCCTCAACAAAGATATTCCTAATCTTTCTCTCAGAAATTCGGTTATCTTCTTCAATCCTTAATCTGACAATTAATTCCTCTATATTCATCTCTTTGCGTTTATGCTTTAAGTAATTCTTGAAGTCTTTCTACGTAGGAGACAACTTTTCAACTATTGCAGCCACACAGAATGACTCTGGCAATTTCATGTTATTGGCATCAAGTTCACGCAAAATAAGCTAAAAGTTTTAGACTTGGCTCATGAATGTCTTGGAATCTAATATCCGGAATAAGCTGAAAGTCTTCGTGCTAGCATCTTCAATCTTGTATTTCTTCTCCACAGATCCCATAGTTTCTTAGTAGTCTTAATTGGACTATACACATTGTAAATAGTATTGAACAATCCAAGCTTCTAGGCATCGAATGCAACATAAGTCTCTTTGTCTGGATTCTCAACTATTTCGAGTCCATCTTCTTGAAAAAACTTGTCAGGCTTAGGGTGGTCAAATAAAACAGTATTTTCTGTTGCCACCGCTTAAAATCACTTCCATTGAACTTCTTTGGGGTCTCAATTTATCCAATGGGTCCAAGAACATATCCCATAAATGCAATTGACATAAATGGCCTGGTAACATTAGAGGACGGTGACATCCTTTCAGATTCGGCATTCTGTCCTGTCTCAATTACGGGGTCAGTTGTCTTTTCAGAAGTTGACAATTCTCAAAGATCTATATCACAAAATACATCACATTTTTCAAAACACCTTTTGTAGTATTTCTTTTTTCAACCAAATGGTTACACGATAACTTTTAATCAAAGTTATACACAAAATGTCGTCTTAAGATTATTGTCCAAAAAATTGGGGTTATGGATATTATGTCCATAGCGCAATAACTTTGATTTGTTATATCACTTATAGAATCATGACCATGTAATTATACATGCAGTCATGATCGAAGGAATAAATAAAAAAATTATCAAGACCATATAATAACACATGCAATCAAGATCCAGAAAAAGGAAAACACAAGCAAAAATGATCTAGGTCATATAATCACACATATAATTGAGATCAAGGAAATTAAATACACAATCAAAATTATGTATTTACACGTAATTTAGATCGTGTGTTAATGATAAAGTAAACTTAGGAAATTGACAACTAAAGTAAACTTAAGGAAATTAAAAGTAATATATGTATATATTATAATTTAGATAAACGGAAATTATAGGAAATTTAAACAAGTACCAACATATTCATCGAGGCCTGATTGAATTAGTTTTCTTAAGATGATATTGCCCCACTGTAGTGCTTATGGCTTCACGACAATTGTCTCCCAAGATTCAAAGGTGGGATTCTTACATAGGAGCATTCCAAATTGCAAAAAAAGGCAAACTCTAGAATGCTTGAATCTCTCTCAAATTTTATATTCTAATGTCTCTGATGTGTTAAAGGCAACTCTAGCATGCAATAAATGATGAATTTTTTATAGTGGAGAAGTGGTAGCCAAATATCTGTTCATGAAGAGTCATGAAACTTGGAAGAAAAATCTTCCCATTGGTGTTCACTAGACAAGTCGGTAGAGCTCCTCGACCGGCTCCTGGGATTTACTTACTGAAGTAGTTGGTTGAGGTAAGTCAGTCGAGCCCCTTGATTGGCTACCTTGACCGACTTTCGACCAAACTCTCTGGACAAGGCGATTGATATAGTCGGTCGACCGGCTAGTCCAACTGGTCGTCCGGCTTTCTAGTGAGTTTCACTAACTCTAGGTCCCAATTTCTCATTCACTTTTCGTTGGGTCAACCCAAATGATCCTACCACGATCATCAATCCATGATTAAATTGAGACGGAGTTAGTCACACGTTTGGGTTTATATCACCCAACACCAATAAGACCTAAGTTGAAATTGTAGTAAACCAAAATGAATTACGTATTAGTTTTTACTCGTCAGCTTCGATTCATCTTTTCGAAATGGTAAAATATGTCAATTGCTCTTTTGGTTTGGGTGGTTGTTGTGGTGTGGATTTCGGTGTTTCATGTACTCCTGTTCTCTTGAGTCAAGTTAGGCTGGTCCATATTTGTAATTGTTATGTTTTGTTAATGGAATTCTGTGTTGTCTTACAGAAAAATGAAGTTAAAAAATGAAGTTTTAACTTACAATTAAAATAAATTCTCGCGTAATAATCACTGCAATTGCTCATGCAGGCATGCTGCATAGGTAGCAAAACCTAATGTTCACTACTATATAGGGGAACTCAACAGTTTTACAGTATTTGCTCGCCTGCTGAACATAGCACATGCACTGAATGTTACAAGTGTGCATTCGTATCCTTTCTTATTGACTTTATTCCCTTATAATTCAGCTCATGGTGCTATAAATTAACTATTCTATCTCATGCATTTGCAAAGAACTTCTGACACAATTTATACAAACATAGGGCTGCTGTGCAAAATTATTTTCATTCATTCCTCGTATGCAAAGAATAAAAGAAATTCACGCCATCCCTGTCGGAGGTCTGAATATTTTTCTAGAAAACGAAAAGTTTTATGGTTGATAAAAACCACTGAAACCATCCCCACCGCCATATGTATGATAAGTATTACATACGAGTTTATTATCCATCGCACAATATTAAATTAATTTCTATTCTAGTTTCATTTTAATCTCATTATTTTCCAATAACAAGTGTGTTTCTACTTTTTCTTCGAGAAAATTTTCATTGTACCATTGGAAAATGAGTTAATCTTAAAAACAACTAACTATTTTAAAAACGAGTAATGCTAAACGTCTCTTTTTTTTATAACTCAATTGTCACATCCTAGGTGGCATGTCTAATTAGTATACCAACTATATAGATTTATTTTTATTCTCTCTCTAATCTTTTATCTTTATTTATTTTTTCTCTCTTTTATATTTCCTTTTTTCTTTCCTTAATAAAAGTTTTCTTTCTTCTTTCATTTTTTCTTTCCTTAATCACGTGTTGTGTAATGTATAAGGAATTAGGAAAGACCACAACAATAAAATTTTATATGGGACAATAACAATTCCACAAAATAGCAAATTAATAATACGTAACAACTTTGAGAATCACAATTTTTTGTATATTTTTCTCTGCTAGTTGCATAATACTACATGTTGTCAGGGTTCGAAATGGTTTTTAATGGTTACAAATGAATCATAAGAAATCCATCCAAGATTAAAATTTTCCTTGTATTCCAATTGCCAAGAGTCACGCTTCTTTACTTTTCCAAGAGAAAAGACAATTTGCTTTCAACTCACAAATGCATAAATGAAAAAAGTGTAAACAAAACTTTTTATAAATAACAAAATAATAGAGATGATTCAAGTTGTGCCATTTGTAGTTTTTTGTCCAACTATACATGTGTACGCATGTATGTTGAAAAAAAATGCATTAAACCTACTAGGTTAAACAAAAGAGAGATAAGGCTGAAGAGAGGAAAGGAAATTGATTAAGGAAAGAAGAAAGGAAAAACAAGAGAGAGAAAAATTAATAAAAAGATAGAGAAATATTAAATGAAATTAATAAGATTGGAGAGATAATAAAAATAAATTTATCTAGTTGACATGACAACTAGACATACCAATTAAGATGTGATAATTGGGTGATAAAAAAATATAACATTTATCATTACTTTTTAAAAAAATTTCACTTATAAATAAAAATATAAAAATATTATAGTGTTATATGAGCATTACAGCTATGGTTCCAAACAAATCAGGATTTGAAAGAAATTTCTACGTAATATAATCTATCAAGTGCTCCTAGAATTTAGGCATTCTCGTAGAATCTGTAACATATTCTTGTTAGGTAGAATAATAATGGCCATGGCCATAAGCTAGCTGTGTGATTTAACTGACCAATCAAGCGCGGAGTCCTTTTCTACAAAGGGAAAAAAAGGAAACTTAAATCAATTTCATCCATGGATTTTAGATAACTCTTTAACACTCATGCGCTTGGCCTGCTTTGTTTATGTTCGTCTAGATACAGTGTTCAATGGTGGCCTCTCACCATTCCAAGAAAATGAGAGATCCCGGGTCAAGTGTTACACTCTGTTTGGATTGGGAAAATTAGAAATAACAGCGGTTCGGTTAATTACAAATTTTGTCAAAATTAAAATCGAAACCATTTAGCAAATTCGAAAACTGTAACCGAAACCGAAAGATTTAAAAACTATTATCCAAAACCGAAATTGACGGGTTTAAAAAAATCGCGGATAACCGAAATCAAAACCGTTAACTAAAATATTAGTTTTATATCTTTTATTCTCTTTTATGTTATATGTATATTAGTTTTTTTTATTATTATTTTATATCCTTTGTTTTTATAGTCTTTATCTCTCTTTTACTTGTTTTATTATTAGACTTTTTTACTTATTTAGTAATTTTTTTTTATTTTTTTAAATGGTAATATTTGATTAGTCTAAAACTTTTAAAAAATATAGTGTATTTTAACTATTTTATAAATATATATATATATAGTGTATTTTAACTATTTTATAACTATTTTTTTAAATGGTAATATTTGATTAGTCTAAAACTTTTAAAAAATATAGTGTATTTTAACTATTTTATAAATATATATATATATATATATATATTATAATAAATTATAATCGGGTTTCGGATTTCGAGTTTCGATTTTTTTTAACGTATAAAATCAAAACTTATTAATTTACCCGTCGGTTATAACTTATAAAAATCAAAACCTATTGGTTTACGCGTCGGTTTTTGTTATCAAGTTTTTATGAGGCGGATACCCGTCAGTTTCAGTTACAATGATTATTCGTTGTCATCCCTAGGAGGAATGGGTGAAGGGAACCGTGAGAGAGGGATTAAATCCCTCATCTTATTTGGCTTGGGGAGAATAATGAAGGAAAAATATCTGAGTGAGTGATCTAAAATATCTCTTCTATACCGCAAAATCTAATTCCTTAATTTTGGGTAAAATGAGAAGGAAAGGATTATGATATTTTCTAAAATGACTATTATACTCTTGTCAGCTTTTATTTTAATTAGAATTTAGTAACCATCTAGAAAAGAAAAATAAATTAAATTAGAAAAAAAGTATATGTGTCAACTTGCATATATAATTTATCCCTCAATATAACGAATCAATTGAGTATCTCAGCAACGGGATTGCTACGGTTCATTACTGTGCTTACACACTAGGCTACCTTTTTAGAAAGCTTTGCAGGACCACCTTCCACATTCATTTCCTTTTCAATTCAAACAAAAGAATTCAATCCTTTTTTATTCTTTTCTTTATAGTTTTATCTTCTTTTTTTTTTTTTTTGGTTATACTTTTCCTCCTAAATCCAAACAAGGTATTAAGAACTCAAAAGAATATCTTCAAAGTAGAAGTCAATTGAGATAAAATCTAAGAGGTCCCTTCGTAGCTTGATGCTGATATAATAGTAAAGGGACCCTTTTTCTGCGGTTTCCAATAATTGTTTCTCTTCTTTTAACTGTGTTGACTCATTGACCACTTGACCATTAGTATCATAGTCGTCTTCGAGATTGAAGTTGATCATGAGAACGAAAAGTAACCATGTTGATTTATGTTGATGACTACAAGTACTTAGCGGTTTCACTCTTTCCATTTCTTTATATAAGTTAAAATGAGTCGTGTAGCAACATAAAACCATAGAAGGCACGATGGTAATCGTCACGAACAAAATGGTTTGTGGCCTATAACGGGTCCTTAGTGCTGACAAACAACGTAAAGTCACCAATTTGGAATCCTTCGTAGTATTATATTATTATGAGAGATTTGATAAAGATAAATTATTCATGTAAGTATTATGAGATGATCTAAATATTTTATTAGAATAAATACTTATTTTGGTCTTTTATCTTTAATGTCATTAATATTTTTGTTCTTTATTTTCAAAAGTGGTATCTTTCAGTCCCTTATTTTTTATCCAAGTGACATCCTTAGTCATTTTCAATGATTCTGCTAAAAATGAACTAACAGTGTCACTAAAACAAAAGTTAAGGGAGTGAAATGTCTCAATTTTTACTCTTGAAATTTTGAGATTTTTAGTATCACGTGATGTTAAGATTTGATTTTAACCAAATTATTTATTTATTTTATTGGCTATCTTTTAGCAAAAAGTGTGGATATTGCGTGTAGTAGTTTGAGCTTGCAGACATCTATCAAGAAGTCACGATCAAGAAGGATTCAAGTTCTGAAGAGTTCTAATGGTAGAAGTATTCTTGAAGAGTCCATGTTATTGTAAAGATATCTTGGAGGTAAGGTGATAATGTGATAGAGGTCAAGTTATGAAGAACTCTTGAGCTAAATTGAATTATCTTGAAGACTCTTCTGCTTGTACTCAACATCCTCAGAAAATCCTTCAAATAAGTGTGACGATTCCCAATTAATGTACCGAGGACAGTGAGCAAAAAAAGTTGTAGTAGAATTGTGAGTTAGTTATAGGTTGTTTGTGTCAAGTCATGTTGCAACATGTTGTGTAACAGTGTGTGTTGATTGTTTTAATTAGTGTTGTAACAGAGTTTGTTTTTGAGTCAAATGTACTGACCAATCCATCTAGAGATTCAAGATTCTTTTTATGTGTTTTTGTATTGGTTCTTCGAAAAAGAGAGTGTCGAACTTTGTAAGTTGAGGGGAGCTCGCTAAATTAGAAAATTTACTAAGGGAGTCTTACACCTAGGCGACAAGGGTTAAGAGAGAGTTTTCAATTGCGTAAGTTTCCATTGGTGTCGTAATCTCTTGAAACTTAGTGGATTGGTTTGTTGGCCAGGGGATGGCCGCGTGGATATAGACCAAGTTGGTTGAACCATGTTAAAATTTCTGTGTTCTTATTTTTGTTACAACTATTTTACTTACTGTAAGTTTACTTAGTTAATTTGTTTGAATATCAAATTGTTCAAAGGGGCCAGAAACTGACAAATAGTATCAGAGCGGGTTACTGAACTAACTCATTTAGATTTTTGAAAAAGTTTTTTTTCTAGCTGTTTTTTCAGGTATGGACACAATTTGTGATGGAAGTTCAATTAATAAACCACCACTACTAGATGGATCAAACTACTCATATTGGAAGGCTCAGATGAGAGCATTTATCAAATCCATTGATGAAAGAGCTTGGAGGGCAGTTGTCGTGGGATGGACACATCTTACAATGAAAAATGATGAAGGAGTTGATGCGCCAAAACCTGAGGAATAGTGGACTGCAAATGAAGATCGGTTGACCAACAACAATTCTAAGGCTTTAAATGTGATTTTTAATGCAGTTGATCTAAATCAATTTAAATTGATCTCAACTTGTGAAACTGCCAAGGATGCCTGGACTATCTTACAAACTGCATATGAGGGAACCATAACGGTCAAAGTGTCCAAACATCAAATCTTCGCAATAAGATTTGAGGAATTGAAGATGCAAGAGGATGAAACCATAGCTGATTTCAATGGCAAGTTGTGTGATATTGCAAATGAGGCGTTTGCACTAGGTGAAAAATATTCAGATTCAAAGCTTGTGAGGAAGGTTTTACGATCTCTTCCCGAAAGATTTGACATCATTGTTGCTGCCATTAAAGAATCAAAAATTGTTGATGACATGAAGTTGGATGAACTAATAGGGTCACTCCAAACATTTGAGATGAAGTTCAAACAAAAGAGAAAAGAGAAAAATATTGCATTCCAAGCAGAAGTCCAGAAACAAGATGATAAAAGCTCACACGATGATGATGATGCAGAGTTAACTGAATCATTAGCATTACTTACAGAGAATTTTAACAAAGAGCTGAAGAAGTAGAGGAGACAGAGAAATAGATCAAGGCTAGTCACATTTAGGAAGCAGTCTATTGCAGCAAATCCAGAGACATTCAAAAGGCAGAATGGAAGAACGTTCGAGGAGAAAAATAAAAATAAAGGTATTCAGTGCAGGGAATGCAAAGGCTTTGGTCATATACAGGTTGAATGTGCAAATACCTTGAAAAAGAAGAACAAGGTCATGAACATCACTTGGAGTGATAAAGATTCAGATGATGTTTCTTAAGGTGATGAAGGATACACCGGAAACTATGTTGCATTCGCTGTTGCAACAAGACAAGACGACAGACAATCAGGTTCAACAGATGTTGCACCATCTGTTACAACAGCTATCATAGCTGAACATGTTCTTTCAGATGACAGCAGCATGAATTTAGAATCTGGTAGTGATGATGAGTTGGATGAGGAAGGAATTATATAAGCATATAATGAGATGTACGAAAAATGGCTGATTGTATGCAAAAAGAATCAAGAGGTGGAGGAAAAGATCAATGGTTTGGAGGAACAAAACGTTGAATTATCAAAATGTGTGAGAAATCATTAGATCTAAGCAGCCAAGAGTCAATTGAAAATTGAAGAGTTGCAACAAGTGTTGAGACAAACTCAGTGGAATGTAAAGATGCTAAATTCAGGAACTTTGAAGCTTGATCATATGCTGTCATACAATAACCAAATAAAGATCATACTGGACTTGGTTACCAAGGAAGTACATCAATTGGAAAAACTGTCTTTGTCAAGGAAACTGAGGAATCAAAGCCAGAACCGATTGTTGCAACATCGCCTGTAACAAGGAAGAAAAATTCAGTAGGAAAGCGAAGGAGGTCTGCCCCAATTTGTCATTACTACGGAGTTCTTGGACACATCAGACCACGATGCTATAGGTATATGGACAATCTGAAAAAAGGCATGTTTGTCAACTCTTTCTTTTTTGGTAAGCCTATGAATTCATCAAAAACAAGGATTGATTTGTCACAACAACACTTGAAACAAATATGGGTAAGAAAAACTGTACACATTTGTTTAGTTGCTTACACCTCGTTGCAAGCTTATACCACTAACTCTTGGTATTTTGATAGTGGTTATTCTAGACACATGACAGGTGATCGTGGTATGTTGACAAATTATCGAAGATGTTCAGAAGGACAAGTGACTTTTGGTGATGGTGAGAAAGGTCGAGTTCTTGGTAAATGAACTATTTCTGTTGAAGGTTTTCCAAGATTAAAGAAGGTTCTTCATGTTGAAGTATTGAAAGCAAATCTCATAAGCATCAGTCAATTGTGTGATCAAGAGTTGTTTGTTAAGTTCACCAAGGATAGGTGTCAAGTGTTTGATAAATCTAACAATTGTGTTCTTGCAGGAACTAGATCAACAAATAACTGTTACATGTTGACCTCACCATGTGTACAAATTGTGTTGTGTCAGAATAATTCACTTGATAATGCTGAAATCTAGTACAAAAAGTTAGGTCGTTTAAATTATAAAATGCTTAACAAAATTGTAAACACAGGAGCAGTTCGAGGTATTCCAAAAATAAATTGTAAGAAATTCAAGGTGTGTGGACCATGTCAAATTGGAAAACAGGTAAGGGCAACACATAAAATGTTGCAACATATCTCTACCAAAAATATATTGGAACTGTTACATATGGATCTTATGGGTCCAATGCAAACTGAGAGTATTAGTGGAAAAAGGTATGTTTTTGTATGTGTTGATGATTTTTCTAGATTTACTTGGGTTGATTTTATTACAGAAAAATCTGACACATTTGATGCCTTCAAAAAATTGTGCTTTGTGTTGAAAACAAAGAAAGGTTGCAACATAGGAAATATTGTTAGGATAAAAAGTGATCATGGTAGGGAATTTGAGAACCTTGCTTTTTCTAAATTCTGCACTGAACAAGGTATAACACATGAGTTTTCAGTACCAAAAATAGGGAAAAAAGCAGCAGTAGTCCCCATTGTTTACTCAAAAATCAATTTAATCCCCATTGTTTCAAAATGCTCAAAAAGGTCCCCAATGTTTGTAAACATGCTCATTGTGGTCCCTACCGTTAAAATTTTGGTTAGTTTTAACAGATGTGAATAGTATTTCAAGGGTAAATTTGAAAAATCACAAAAAACACAAAATCTCACACGAAAATACCAAAAAACATACACTAACACACCTACAAATACACGCACTCACCTAAAAACACACACTAACACACCCACAAACACACACACTCACAGAAACACCAAAAAACACACACTAACACCAAAAAACACACACTAATACACATCTATAAACACGCACTAACACCAAAACACACACTAATACACACCCACAAACACAAACTCACATAAAAACATAAAAAACTATTCGCGCAGGGGGGGACTGTTCTCGCGCGGGGGGGGGGGGGGGGGGGGGGGAGGGGGGAGGCGCTGTTCACGCGCATCATAAGAAAAAATGTTTATAAAAAGTTGATAACGACTTTAGCTGTATGACATGGACCATTGATTTTTTAATGTGTTTTTAGGAAGGATTAAAAGCAGAAGATGCCAAAATAGTGGCATGTACAGTGAGCTTTTAATAAAGTGATGTTGATCAAACGCAGTCAACTTGCTCAAATTGAATATTATCAATTTAAGGATGATGATGGAAGGAAAATAATAAGCAACCCAAAAAATTCTGGAATTTTCTTACAGTGCAGTGTGAGTCAGCTTATTCAGGTACAACTCAGACTGAGCAGGGGGGAGGGAGGGGGGGGGGGCGCTGTTCGCGCGTGCAAGGGAGGGGGAGGCGCTGTTCACGCGCAGGGGGGGTGGTGGGTGATGGTGGTGCTTGTGGTGGTGGGTTGAAGGGTTGGAAGAAGAAGATGGGGATAGGGATATTTTGGGTATTTTATTTTTAAGTAAGGGTAGTTTAGTCATTTTATAAATTTTCTGTTAGATTTTTAACGGTAGGGACCACAATGAGTATGTTTACAAACATTGAGGACCTTTTTGAGCATTTTGAAACAATGGGGATTAAATTGATTTTTGAGTAAACAATGGGGACTACTGCTGTTTTTTTCCCCCAAAAATACCTTAGCATAATGGTGTAGTTGAAAGGAAAAATAGGGTTCTCCAAGAGATGGCTCGAGTCATGTTAAATGAAAAGAACATTCCACATAGGTTTTAGGCTGAAGCAATTAATACAGCATATCACACAATAAATCGAGTTTATCTTAGATCAGGTACATGTAAAACCCCATATGAAATATGGAAAGGAAGGAAACCCTCACTCATTTATTTTCATGTCTGTGGAAGTGTATGCTATGTTCTAAATGATAGAGAGCAAATAGGTAAGTTTGATGCAAAAAGTGAGAAAGATATATTTCTTGGATATGTAAAAAATAGTCGAGCTTTTAGAGTGTTTAATCTGGCCACTAGAACGATTATGGAATCTACTAATGTTGTGATTGATGATGTCAAACAAGTTGAAACAGATGCCGCAAAGGATGATGTCAATAATATGGAAACCAATCTTGGAGGAGACAATGTTGCAACAACAAAAGAAACAACTGGAAGCAATGTTTATAGCAAAGGTGCAATAGGCAGTGCAACAAAACTGGAAAAATCAGAAACTTTTGGGAGCAGCAATTTGCAGTCAGAAGCATAGAAACCTCTTGCTTATACTACATTACATAATCTATAAACAAGAAAATATACTATTATGCACATAAGGATGAAGACTTTCTCACCTCCTGAAGGCCAAGAATCCCTTTCAATTGTACCAATTCCTCTTCAATTATCACTTTAAAACAAGTTAACATGTGTGCCCTATATACATTTTATATACTTTAATTTAACACACAATCCAAGTAGTCAAATATTCAAGTCATAATTAGACTCTTAGCTAACCAATTATAAAACACTAATAAGCAATAAGAATAGTACAACAATATAAACAAGATACTACATATTCCGACAAAGTACAATGCAAGTAAATTAACGTAACACTTTAACAATTGGTTATGCCAATACCAATTTAGCTATTATACAATTCAATTCTTCGCAATAGAAATTATATACAATTAGTTATATAATTCATATTGTCACCTAGCCCAAATAATCACGCAAGTATCTTTAAAACACTTTTTTAATCTTGCCAATGACATTAACTACATTAACATTTAACAAGGCAAACTACCTAACTAATACAACTTCATTTATTTTACAAAGGAATATCAAATTAAGCATTCAATCAAGACGATTATACTTAACACTTATCATAATTCAACTATAACATGATCTAAGAATCATTATCATGCTTATTCACTCAAATACAACATATATAACTCAATTAACTATCAAATGTAACAACTATAGCAATTCACTAGTTAGTCATGCAACAAGTTCAAGCAATTCACAAGAATCTAACAAATCACTATTCCAACGCTTACTAAATAGATTTTAAACATCACGAAAGACATGGAACCCACAATCTAACTTTACTAATCTCCTCTAACCACTTTATGATGCACACCAATGCCATGAAATCACATTTTTAATTCTGTTAGCCCCAAAACACCGAAAAGCCCTTTAGGTGATTTTAACTACAACTACCTAATCCAATTAGTCAAACCACGCCATAACAACATTTTAAATGCTTCCTAACACATCTAAGACTAACTACCTATTCAAACAAGTCAAATTCAACATTTCTTTCCAACGTCCCTTTAGCTCAAGACTCAATTCAAGGCACATATTAACTACAAGTGTCCCAATTCTTAAACCAACTATACTACACTTCTAAATATACTTTATGGCATCATTTAGAACCATGAAACCACACTTTAAACTGCAATTACCTCAAAAGCCCCGAAATCCCCTTTATACATTTTAACTACAAGTACCTTAACCAATGTTCAATTAGGTGATATAACCGCACATATAGCACTTCATCACCCTAAGGACACTAAATATATCACTCAAATCAACTCGGATTCACTTTACACCCGAAACCCCTTTGTAAACTAAGCCAATTATGCATTTTTACTTAAGTTTCGGGCTATCTAAGTTCATACAACTACAATCCTATGTTAATTAACATCTCTAGCACCCATAGGAAGCATAAAATCAATCTAATAATCAACATTTCACAAAACCCTCGAAATTTACTATTTATCATCTTCCCCAACTTTCATTTATCAATTCTAGCCATTAATTTTGCTAAAAACTCATAGAAGCATGTTCTACTAACTTAATAGAAGATAATTGAAGTATAGAAATACATATATAAGCAATACAAAATCAAATATCAAAATTCAAGTTTATGGCTAAAATATTCAAATTCAAAAATAAGAATGAATTCCTCACCACAATAACGTAGAACAAGCAAAGGTGAAGTGTTTTGATGGTTTGGAATTTTTGTAACAAGCTTCGAAGATCAAATTGAGCAATTTTTTGAAGAAAAGTTACTATTCTCGTAGGTATTTTTTTGGCTAATTTTTTGACGCTTTTTTGTTTTGTGTATTGTATATGTGTTATATGTAGTGTAAGTGTATATATTATATATGTGTGTAGTTAAACTAAGTCAAATGCTTCTAAGTCTTGGTCAAAACTATGCCAAAATCCAATTAAATGCTAACTAGTTAAAATCTAATGTTATTACATAAATTTGCTATTCATATGATGCAAGAAACATTTTCTAAACACATACTCCCAACACCAAATACACAATTTAACACTGTTCTCATTCCTCCTACAAGTCATATGACAGGACAAAAATGCAGTTTCAGAAAAATAAAACAGTCGATTTTCACTATGAATAGTGACTTTTTGCTAAAAGTGAATAAAAGCACATTTTCTTTAAAACTTTTGTGAAAATAATAGTAATGCACATTTATTTGTTTACTAAAATAATTAAACTCAAATTTTTAATATTAAAACTTAATTTATAACAAATAAACATTTAAACAAGTGATTGTACAAAACATATGTAAATGAATGATGTATGCATTCTCTAGGTCTCGAGCGTCATAATTTCCAAATAGAAAAACCCCTCAATAAGGCTTCGTATCGGGGGTATGAGATCTTGGAACTATTAGAACAGAGGCGTCTACTTAGATCTTTTGCAAAGTTAAAGCCCTTCTCAAGCTCCGTTGTGTTTGAATTTTATGCCAACATAACCAAAGACATAAGTGTTGCAACATTAAAGTTGCACCATTATGTGTTTGTAAGGAATCACGTGTTTGAATTCTCACCCACTGTCATTAATGAATATTTGGAGTTTGTACCATCTGAGAAGGTTGTACCGGAGGAGAAAATTAAAATTGACATTATTGCTAAGGAATTAGTTGGAAGTGAGGTTGATTGGGTAGAGGAAGGAAGAATGAATGCAACTTCATTGACAGCGAAATATGCTGTGTTGCATCGAATGGTGATTGCAAATTGGTTTCCCAACAAGCATACCACGAGCCTCAATGCTGAGATAGAACAAATTTGGTACAAAATAGGAACTAGGATTAATCTGGATATTGGAGAAATCATATTTGCTAGGATTGTTGAAGAAGCAGTTAAGAAAGTGAAAAATCAATACTTGCCCTATCCCGCATTAATTTTTGGTGTTCTATCTGCTCAAAAAGTAGTTCATGAGAGGGCTGAACCTCTTGAGAAGTTGTCCCCACCATTACAGTTTTCTCATAAGTTTTTGCAAGGTCAGCACAAAGTAGATATTCAGGGGGAGCTTAAAACTAAACCTAGTGTTGCACATTCTACTGCAACATCAACGGATGCGCTGCTGAAGCATCTTCAGACTAAAGTCTGTGAATTGCGCAAAGAACACGCTACTGTGCTAGCTAATCAGAACCAGATCATAGAGGATCTTGCTGCACTGAAGAAGGGTCAAAAGACAATACTTGATTTCGTTTATGATGCTACTCCTAGAATTCGTTTGTTAAGTTCTTGCATTCACTCTATCATTTTTGTGTTTTCTTGTATTTAATTTCAGATCGTTGGTTTCTTTATTTTCTTCACTCTGGTACCTTATTCAACCACTTTGGTTTGCTTTGGCCAAGGGGGAGAATGACCCCATAAGCCACAAGCCAATTTATGGTTGGTTTTATCATATGTTGGACCAACTGTGCATTTTGTTTTTATTTCTCTTATGGTTAGTTTTGTGTTTATGCTATCTTCTAATCCTTAGTTATGTTATCCTCAGCTTAGAGCATTGCTTGTGGATTTTTACCAAAACAAAGCCAAAGGGAGAGATTGTTAAGATTTGATTTTGACCAAAGTTTTTATTTATTTATTTTATTGGCTATGTTTTAGCAAAAATTGTGGATATTGCGTGTGGTAGTTTGAGCTTGCAGGCATCTATGAAGAAGTCACGATCAGGAGGGATTCAAGTTTTGAAGAGTTTTAATGCTATAAGTATTCTTGAAGAGTCCACGTTATTGTAAAGATATCTTGGAGATAAGGTGATAATGTGATAGAGGTCAAGTTATCAAGAACTCTTGAGCTAAATTGGATTATCTTTAAGACTCTTCTGCTTGTACTCAACATCCTCAGAAAATCCTTCAAATAGGCGTGACGATTCCCAGTTAATGTATCGAGGGCAGTGAGCAAAAAAAATTGTAGCAGATTCGTGAGTTAACTATAGGCTATCTGTGTCAAGTCGTGTTGCAACATGTTGTGTAACAGAGTGTGCTGATTGTTTTAATTAGTGTTGCAACACAGTCTATTTTTGAGTCAAATGTACTGACCAATCCATCTAGAGTTTTAAGACTCTTTTTATGTGTTTTTGTATTAGTTCTTTGAAAAAGATAGTGTGTTCTCGGGAAAGAACCTTATAAATCGAGGGGAGCTCGCCAAACTAAAAAATCTACTAAGTGAGTCTTACACCTAGGCAGCAAGGGTTAAGAGAGAGTCTTCAATTGCGTAAGTTTCCATTGGTATCTGTAATCTCTTGAAACTTAGTGGATTGGTTTGTTGACCAGGGGATGGCTGCGTGGACGTAGACCAAGTTGGTTGACCTACGTTAAAATTTATGTGTTCTTATTTTTGTTACAACTATTTTACTTATCTGTAAGTTTACTTAGTTAATTTGTTTGAATATCAAATTGTTCAAAGGGGCCAGAAACTGAGACGTGACTTTCACGTAATTGTTCTGTTAATTTTTTAACAGAATTTCTAAAAAGGGCTAACGGTATCACTCCGATAAAAGATAAGAGACTGAAACATATCACTTTTGAAGATAAAAGACTAAAGTGTCAATGAAGTTAAAGATAGAGGACCAAAATGAGTATTTACCATATTTTACCTTAACATCTCTCAAAATGTCACGAGATGATCCAAAACCATAACTTTATGTGATTTGTAATTTTTCTTTCAATATCTGATTCGTGTGCATCCTTATACATATCATTATAAATTGGTAGTAGAAAAAAGGAGTTAGAAAATGTTTAAGAATACCGTTATTCCATATATACGATCCTCATTTATTTTATCTGATATTAATTAGTTTTTATAATACAATCAAACGTAGAAGTGGATTCAAAATTTTTGTTTGGTGGGATTGTAATTATTGCTCGCCATAGAATAGCTCCACCCTTTATCCCATGTTTTTTATAAAAAGCAACGAATGATTTTAGTTTATTGTAAAGTAGTAAACCATTAGATAGCCATATGCTGATTTACCACAATAAAAGGAAAAAGAAAAACAAAGAATCAACTAGAGTACAAATTAAACACTTTGTTAGTTATGTAGATTCGCATAGATTTTCTTACCCCACCTGGTCTTGCACTGCTTCTACCTGCCTTTAGAACATTGAAGGAGGATGATGTGATTTGTCATTAATGAGTTATATCATTGTAACACCCCGGCTAAGCGAATACCTGGCCACAAGGGTCCAAGGCAGAGGTACACCAGCGATGCACACCAACAATATATTGTCCGCTCTAGGTTACCCCACTGGGCCCCTCACGGTTTTGTTCCCCCCATGTTTCCACGGGAAAACGCGTGTTGTCGAATATAAGGCGGAACCCCGCTCTATATATTCAATAGTCCCAGCTCGTAACCAACCGATATGGGATAGTTTACACATATCCGCCCCCACTAGGAGGACCCAGCGCCCTCGCGGGTCACTGATACAAAGGTCGGCCCGCTCTGATACCACTTAATGTAACACCCCGGCTAAGCGAATACCTGGCCATAAGGGTCCAAGGCAGAGGCACACCAGCGATGCACACCAACAACATATTGTCCGCTCTGGGTTACCCCACTGGGCCCCTCACGGTTTTGTTCCCCCCATGTTTCCACGGGAAAACGCGTGTTGTCGAATATAAGGCGGAACCCCGCTCTATATATTCAATAGCCCCAGCTCGTAACCAACCGATGTGGGATAGTTTACACATATCCGCCCCCACTAGGAGGACCCAGCGCCCTCGCGGGTCACTGATACAAAGGTCGGCCCGCTCTGATACCACTTAATGTAACACCCCGGCTAAGCGAATACCTGGCCACAAGGGTCCAAGGCAGAGGCACATCAGCGATGCACACCAACAACATATTGTCCACTCTGGGTTACCCCACTGGGCCCCTCACGGTTTTGTTCCCCCCATGTTTTCACGGGAAACCGCGTGTTGTCGAATATAAGGCGGAACCCCGCTCTATATATTCAATAGCCCCAGCTCGTAACCAACCGATGTGGGATAGTTTACACATATCACTTTGTGACACACCCAGGCTAAGCGAATACCCTGGCCACTTTGGGACCCAAGGCAGAGGCACACCCGCGATGCGCACTACAGAAGTATTATAGATATGTGTAAACTATCCCACATCGGTTGGTTACGAGCTGGGGCTATTGAATATATAGAGCGGGGTTCCGCCTTATATTCGACAACACGCGTTTTCCCGTGGAAACATGGGGGGAGCAAAACCGTGAGGGGCCCAGTGGGGTAACCCAGAGCGGACAATATGTTGTTGGTGTGCATTGCGGGTGTGCCTCTGCCTTGGACCCTTGTGGCCAGGTATTCGCTTAGCCGGGGTGTTACATTAAGTGGTATCAGAGCGGGCCGACCTTTGTATCAGTGACCCGCGAGGGCGCTGGGTCCTCTTAGTGGGGGCGGATATGTGTAAACTATCCCACATCGGTTGGTTACGAGCTGGGGCTATTGAATATATAGAGCGGGGTTCCGCCTTATATTCGACAACACGCGTTTTCCCGTGGAAACATGGGGGGAACAAAACCGTGAGGGGCCTAGTGGGGTAACCCAGAGCGGACAATATGTTGTTGGTGTGCATCGCTGGTGTGCCTCTGCCTTGGACCCTTGTGGCCAGGTATTCGCTTAGCCAGGGTGTTACATTAAGTGGTATCAGAGCCTGTATTCCGTTGACCCGTTGACCCGCGAGGGCGCGGGGTCCTCCTAAGGGGGGATGGATATGTGTAAACTATCCCACATCGGAAGTCTAGGAAGTGGTACTCCTGAATATATAGAGGCAACTCGGGTATTCGTGCATAGCGCTTCCACCAGTGCAGTGAGCCTCTGCGTTGGTCTAAAGTGGCCACGTATTCGCCTAGCTGGCTGAGTGGGACAAAGCCGTGAGGGAAACCAAAGCGGACAATAATGTGCTGCGTACTCTGATACCAGTACATAGCACTTTTCTCATGGGAGACTGTGGGAGAAACAAAACCTTGAGGGCCCAGTGGGGTACCAAAGAGGACAATTTGTGCATAGTGTGCATCGCGGGTGTGCCTTTGCCGCTGGACCGTTAAGGCCAGGGTATTCGCTTAGCCTGGGTGTATCACAAAGTGGTATCAGAGCCTGTCTTCCGTTGACCCGTTGACCCGCGAGGGCGCGGGGTCCTCCAAGGAGGGGTGGATATGTGTAAACTATCCCACATCGGAAGTCTAGGAAGTGGTACTCCTGAATATATAGAGGCAACTCATGTATTCGTGCATAGCGCTTCCACCAGTGCAGTGAGCCTCTGCGTTGGTCTAAAGTGGCCACGTATTCGCCTAGCTGGCTGAGTGGGACAAAGCCGTGAGGGAAACCAAAGCGGACAATAATGTGCTGCGTACTCTGATACCAGTACATAGCGCTTTTCTCATGGGAGACTGTGGGAGAAACAAAACCTTGAGGGCCCAGTGGGGTACCAAAGAGGACAATTTGTGCATAGTGTGCATTGCGGGTGTGCCTCTGCCGCTGGACCGTTAAGGCCAGGGTATTCGCCTTGCCTGGGTGTATCACAATCATGGCAAGAATGAATATGCAAATCCATAAATGTCATAATGAACCGAAGGTGGATTTAAGAATTCTTTTATGCGAATGTAAAATATAATTTTTCAACTCTAAGAATTTTTTTTCCAGTGAAGAATAATTAAACTTTTAAAAAAAATACACACACACACATACACACACACACACACACACATATATATATATATATATATATATATAAACATAAGTATTTAATTGCTCTTGGAATTAGATTCGCCCACATATTGCCCCGGGGTCTCCAACCCCATATTTCTTCTTATTAGGAGCCGAATGCCAGTATAATAAATCGTGGGTATTGTCAGTATAATTGAGCTATAAAAAAGGGTAAATATCACTTTTAGTCCCTATCTTTGACCTTATTGATACTTTGGTCCCTTATCTTCAAAAGTGCCCCATTTCAGTCCTTTATCTTTTTAAAATGGGACACCGTTAGTCTTTGTCGTCGATTCCGTTAAAAAAAATATGGACAAAGCACATGATTGACCAAAATACCCCTACCACCACCATATTGCAGGGGTATTTTGGTCAACCACATGCTTCTTCTATTTTTTTAACGGAATCAGTGACAAGAACTAACGGTGTTCCATTATAAAAAGATAAATAACTGAAATGGGACACTTTTAAAGATAAGGAACCAAAGTATCAATGAGGTTAAAGATAAGGGACTAAAAGTAGTATTTACCCAAAAAAAAGAATAGAGAGCTTAATATACAAATTGGGCCTCCCAAAAGAAAAGAAAAAAAAGAAGAAAGAAGATAGCTTTCAGTTACACCTATGCATGGCGTGCTGAGGACATCATGATAAGGTTAATTAGCCACCCAATAAACCCTCGAGAGCATTCTCTTTGAGGATTTTCTCTTGCACATGCAAGCCTACCTTACCCTACGGTTATCTTGTGGAACACTTCCTTCTTGTCCTTTTATTTTTCTTTTGGTGAAGTTCCTTCTCTTTGTCCTGACACTATCTTTATATCATCCTTTGTTGTTTTCCCTTATTTGGTTAGTGAAAATTAGGGCAAGGGAAGGGACCCTTGTTTATTTTAAAAAAAGTTTAAAGGGAAGTGGATGGAAGGAAGGGATTACCAAAGCATGCTTAAGATGAATATCATTAGTATAAATATTGCATTTAATGTACCAATCAAAGTAATTCATTTATTGCCTATTTTATCTCTACTTATTCACGAACATTTCAACTCAAACCATTATATATATATATATATGTGTGTGTGTGTGTGTGTGTGTGTGTGTGCGTTCGCGCGCATTTGTGTGTCTTTTAACGTGTGAGAGCTACTAAAGATAAATGATATGCTAAAGAAAATGAAGAGAGGGAAAGAGAGAGAGATGGTCAATAAACTTGCTTGTTTTAGCCAAAAACAAAAAAAAAAAAACCACTTGCTTGATTGGCTTATTAAGCTGGAGATGCCTACAAATTTACTGAATGGAGACCAGTACAAAAGAAAATGAAAGATGCTGAAATTAGTAATTCATAGAACCTATAACTAAATCCAAGAGCAGCCATATGGACATGCTTGCTTCTAGAAAGATAGGTTTATGGAGGGATCCCGATTTCTGGATTATATGTATTCGCCTTTAATCAGCTTGGTCATGCAACCATTGAATACTGATAATTGTTTTGATATCATAAATGGATTTGGATTCTCTCTTAATTAGTTACTAGTGTTTTTACAAACTGGAAGGTGAAATTCTAATTAATAATTCATTTGATCACATTAAATCATTGAGATTGAGTGAGAAAAAAGAGAAAGAAGAAAGAAGAAAAAAAGAAAACAATATAGAGAATATTTTGATAGTGATTTGTTAGAGTTTGTGCAGTATACGTATGGATTAATTTCAAAGCAATATGAAAAACTTGCTCAATCGACGAAGTTCTGTGGTGAATATGAACAACTGATGCAATTACTTGGTGTAAAGTGAATCTGTTACTAGTGATGTTGCAACATTAACTGAAACATTATTTCTTTCACAGTTCATTAATAGTCTGTTACTCTAGTCAATTAATGAATTGTTCCACTTAATGTTCCAACATAGCCAATGACAGTAAACAACAATGAAAATAATAAAGTTGTAACTGAAATAACGAATACCAAGATTTAACGTGGTTCAACCGTGCGCTCTACGTCCACGGGACCTCCCCTGGTCCAACAAACCTGTTCATTAAGAAATAACAAGTTACAACATCAATGGACTTACACAAGTAAAGACTTCCTCTTGACCCTTGACGCCTCGATGTAGAACTCCTTAAAGAACTTCGGTTTGGCAAGCTCTTCTCGACTTGCAACGTTCTCTCCCGAGAACCACACCTTCTTTTCCCGAAGAATGAATATAGAAGACAGTAATCTAATCCCTCAAAGAAACATACAAATCACTCATAACTTACTATCAATAAAAATAAAGTTCCAACACTTAATACAATCAAAGACTAGAATACATATCGTGTTGCAACATGACACAGAACATAACACTCCTAAAGCATTCACTTCAGATTGTTCGCATCTCTCTCTTTCTCATTGCTCCCTTCCTCTTCACATCCTGTGCTTCCATATAAATACTTCTCATGCCTTGGCTTTCAAGAAAGGATCCGTCTCATAAAACTTAGTTTATTTTTTAGTAAAAGGTCAATTAATGCAATTTCAGGACTTCTTCTTTCATGATAAGTTACCAAAATATTTTACCTGCATTTTCAAAAAGGCAAAACCACAAATATGGTAATAACACATGTTTTGCAATACATATCCAATTAAACTTCAATCAACATTAATTGCCTCAACAATCTCCCCATTTGGCTTTGTTTTGGCAAAACCCATTTAGCACAAGATTGAATTAACTGCACAAATGCAGAAGTCAAAGTGGTTATGTTGATCTTGTGGTGCTTGTTGCAATAGTAGGAGTAACACGAGTACAGTAGAGCAAGAGTTAACACACAGGTTGCAATTGACAATAGAACATGAATTCAGCAGACAAGAAACCAAAACAAAGAATATACCAAAGCAGACAACCGTGCAAGGATAAGTAACAAAGTAGCCCAAACATAATTGTCTCCCTCTTTTTGCCAAACCAAAGGCAAAGAGATAGTAGCAGAACAAAATGGAAAAAGAGTATGAGAGCAACAGACATAAAGCATTGTCCAAGAAACATAAATGAAACAGAATCAACTAGGAGGAAATCCCATCAAATGCACCATTATAGGATTCTGCCCTTTAAGAAGTTGAGCCATAATCTGATTAATTTGGTCCTGATTAGCCTGAATATTTTCTTACTCATCTCGCAGCTCCTGGATGGCCTCACGAAGTTGCTGAATATGATGTAACATGGCAGACCGATCAACAGACGAGCTTGCATTCCATGTGGCAGAGGCTGTTGCAAAACTAGTTTGCTCCCTCCGAATATCAACTTTGTGAGCCCCCTACAAAAACTTCTTAGAGAAGAACAGGGTAGAGGGAGGTTTGTGCAACACCTCATCCTTATGAAGAACCTTGTATTGTGACATGAGAAATTTGCAAATGAGAGAGGGATAAGACAAGTACTGACTAGCAAAATTCTTAGCAACCTCCTCAATAATGCGATCAAATATAACCTGACCCAAATCAAGATTGATCCCTGTGCCCACAGAGTAAAGCAGTCTTCCCATCTCAACACTTAGGGTAGTAGAATGCTTGGTGGGATACCAATTAGCCATTTCTATCTTATGTAAGGCAACATACTTGGCAATGAGTTTGTTTCCTGGTAATCTGGCTTCATACTTCCACTCATACGGCTCTCCGACTAATTCCATAGCAACAGTGGATAGGGGAATGTCAGGGATAACCTCTGTAATAGGCTCGCAACCTAAGAAATTATTGAGGGCAGTGGGGGAGAACTCGAAAACATGATTGCGCACAAAAGTCTGATGATAGTATTTTGATGTTGCAACATTGACATTTGTGTGCAAATTGGAATAAAACTCATAAACCAGATTGCTAGAATACGATTTCACCAAATCAAACGAGCCTAATAGTTTTCTCTCTCTAAGTAATTCAATCAACCCAGTCCCTTGATACGATTTCACATTAAGAGGTTTTTCCACAACAAACTTTCGTTGAGACAGAATCTTAAACAATTCTTTTGATTCAGAGAAGAAAAATTTTGTAGAGTAAGCAGATGAAGGATTATACCCTAGACAAGCACGCCTCTTGGGTCGTGAAGACTCTGGAAGTTTAGCCCCTTTGCGTTTGAAGCTTCCAATATGCTTTTTTCTATTTGTCTTGGTCTGATGAAGTTCCTCTGCAAACGTGGCCTCTGCACTAACTGTCGTTGCATCTTCTACTTCTGTTTATGATGTTGCACGCGAAGCTGCAACATCTTATGTGATAAAGACAGGGGTTTCCTTAGACTGTTCACTAGGTAGCTCTGTAGTAGTATGGCCTGTAGTAGGGGGTGTTGTGACATTCCTTATTTCCTCAGCATGCCCCGTCGTTGTGAAAGATGGTATTACGTCTATAGTTGCAGCATCCATTTTGGGCATAGCTTCAGAGTTCGAGTAATATGCCTTCTCGGCACGGTGCTGAGTCGTTCTGAAGTGTACAATCACGTCCATCCCTGTTGGAGTCCACGATCGGTCAATAGGTGGTTCTTCAGCCCTAGTTTTGGTGGTTTGTGGATGGAGAGACCCATTAGAGCTTGTGTTGCTTGATGATGGTGCAACATCACCTGCAGCCGCTGTGGGAGAAGATGGCTCATCAATGGTGATGGGTTGTGTTGAAATACCTCCTGGTGCTCCTGGTTTGGGGGTTCCCCAATGTCTACTGCCTGATCTTGTTTTCACCATGATTTGTTCTGAAAAATGGGTAAGCAACAAAAACTAGAAGAAACATAGAGAAGGTGAGAAACAAATGGTAAGCCTTAGTAGCAAAGAGAGCAGAGCAATTGAAAGATGGAAAGTTGCAGAATTGCTCAATTAAATCGTGCCCTAATCGTGGGTAACTGTCCATTAGAGATGCCCAATCCTACGAACTTGGGAAATTCAAAAGAAAACTACAAACGTAAAACAACTGCCCATTAATGATATCCAAAATTCCCACTCAAAAAAACCTTGCCTTTTTGACAAAACACCATGTGGTACACTGGAGTTGCAACATATTGTCATAAGCCATATCAAATTATCACGATTGATTTAGTGGTAATGTTGCAACCAAAAACAAACTAACAGTACGTTTCACAATTCTCATATTCTCCAAGATTTTCTCTTTTTTTTTATTAAAACAAAAAACAAATTGAAATGGTAGATGAATCTAGGTAGCATAAAATAACTCAAAACTTTACTCGTCAATACTCATTTCAGTCAAGGATTTAATTAATGAACCATATAAGTGTGTGAGAAGTAGAATTCAGAAAGCCATCACCTTCAAATCTGCAAAGTGCAGGTACTGTCCCTATCAGCTGAAACATACCTGATCATCGATTTATCTCGCAGGAAAGCACAATATTTTTCCTTGTTCCAGCCCATGTTGTAACTGGAAGCAGCATATAGTTTTTTTCACATGAATTTTTTCTTTACTGTTTCAGCTCATGTTACAACTGATAGCTTTCACTCCAATCTCTTTTATTTTGGATTAGGTGGCTCTTTCCAATGCTTGATAATCATGTTCTTTCCTTCCCCCTACCCCCCTCTCCCCTTTTTTAAAAAAAAAAATCTTGAAGATGAATAAAATACAGGAATGGATTTAGAGAAACTTTTCCCATTATCCTAGTCATTAGAAAAATCAAGCTCCTGCACTTACAGACTATCCAGATTAGCTTTCCCACCCTAGACTTCAAGGTGTACAAAGA
The DNA here is from genome assembly GCA_037974665.1 of Ehretia macrophylla. Taxonomy (NCBI): domain Eukaryota; kingdom Viridiplantae; phylum Streptophyta; class Magnoliopsida; order Boraginales; family Ehretiaceae; genus Ehretia; species Ehretia macrophylla. The sequence goes on from CM075781.1 coordinate 49,392,030, forward strand.
TATATGGTTCATAAATTAAATCACTAGTTGAATTGAATATTAGACTTTCAGATTCCTCAAGCTTATCTCAAGTTGCTGTTAAAAGACAATCATGATGCAACATTATGTACTACAAATTCCTATAGCTTTTCATAGGGTTTCAAATATTAAAGGATCTAAAGCTTTAGTGAAGATATCTGCCAATTGTTTTTCTGTTGCAACATGTTCCAAAACAATGATTTTTGTTTCAACAAGTTCACAGATAAAATGATGTCTTATGTTAATATATTTAGTGTGAGAGTGTTGAATAGGATTCTTGGATATGTTAATGGCAATCATTTTATCACAATAAATAGTCAAAACTTGATTTTCAATTTCATAGTCATCCAGCATCTGTTTCATCCATAGAAGTTGTGCACAACAACTTCCTGCGGCTGTGTATTCAGCTTCTGCTGTTGACAAGGAGATTGGACTTTACTTCTTGTTGTACCAAGACACCATGTTGTTTCCAATGTAGAAGCATCCACCAGTTGTACTCTTTCTATCATATGCATTTCTTGCCCAATCAACATCACTAAAACCAACAAGATTAGTGTTAATGTAATTAGTAAACCAGATTCCAAGACCTACTGTTCCTCTAACATATTTGATTATCCTTTTTACTGCAATTAAGTGAAATTCTTTTGGATCTGCCTGATATCTAGCACATACTCTAACACAAAAACATATGTCAGGTCTACTTGCTGTAAGATACAACAATCTTCCTATCATGCTCCTATACAAGCTAGGGTCAACTAATTTCTCATTCTCACTTTTTGTCAACTTGGTGGTCACACTTATGGGGGTTCTTGAAGACTTAGCAAATTCTAACCCAAATCTTTTGACTAGGTTCCTGACATACTTCTCTTGAGATATAAAGATCCCATCCTCACATTGCTTAACCTGTAATCCTAGGAAGTATGTTAGTTCCCCAACCATGCTCATTTCAAACTCATGCTTTATATGCCTAACAAATTCATCAACCTTATTTTCAGATGTTGCACCAAATACAATGTTATCAACATAAATTTGAACAATGAGAATACCTTAACCAAACCTTTTGATAAATAAAGTTTTGTCTACTCCCCCTCTCTGGTAGCCTTTATCAAGCAAGAATTTTGTCAGTTTGTCATACCATGCTCGTGGAGCTTGTTTCAATTCATACAAGGCCTTTTTCAATTTATACACATAAGTAAGATAATGTGGGTCCTCAAAAACTTTTGATTGCTCAACATATGCTTCATCATTTAAAATTTCATTCAAGAATGCACTTTTCACATCCGTTTGAAATATTTTAACTATTAACACACATGCAATGGACAATAACAACCTAATAGATTCAAGCCTAGTAACCGGAGCAAAGGTCTCATCAAAATCCACACCTTCTATTTGTGTATATCATTCAGCTACAAGTCTAGCCTTGTTTCTAGTTATGTTACCATTTTCATCAGTCTTACTTTTAAAGATCCATTTAGTTCTAATGATATTGACATCTATTGGCCTAGGACCTAAAGTTCAGACATCATTTCTCACAAATTGATTCAATTTCTCTTGCATGGCATTTACCCAAAATTCATCCTTTAAAGCTTGAGTCACATTTTTGGGTTCAAAAGAAATGGTGAAGCAAACAAACCTTACTATGTCTCTATAGTTCAGTTTGGGTTTACCTCTGGTTTGAATTTCATCCTGTATTGAACCAATCTCATCTTCTACAACATGATTTTTGTGGACTTGTGGTAGTTCAGCTTGAGTTTCTTTGGTAATTCCTTCTGTTGTTCTATCGCATGTTGCAACATTTAGTGAACCGTTGTCTTTCTGTTTTGTTTCTTTTTCTGATGCTGCAACTGGCTCAGTCATAGTAGGTTTTTCCATATTTTATTCCTTCAGTGTTACAACACCATCTACCACATCAGTCTTTATTTTGCTGGTACTAGATTCTTTCGTGGATTCACCTGCACAATTTTGAACCTCATCAACTACCATATTAACTGATTCCATTATAGTCCTGGTGGTTAAATTAAAAACTCGAAAGGTACAACTATTAGTTGCATAACCAAGAAAAATACCTTTATCACTTTTAGCATCAAACTTATCTCTTTGTGCTATATCATTCAAGATATAACACGTACTTCCAAACACATGAAAATGACCCAGTGATGGTTTCTTACATTTCCAAATTTTGTAAGGAGTTTTGGTGGTACCTAGTCACAAGAGTACTCGATTTATGGTGTAACATGCAGTGTTAACTACTTTTGCCCAAAACTTGTGAGAGAGGTTTCTATCATTCAACATCACACGAGCCATTTCTTGAATTGCTCTATTCTTTCTTATAACCATACCATTCTGTTGTGGGGTCTTTGGTACATAGAATTCATGAGTTATTACATATGCATTGCAAAACTCAGTAAAATAATGATTATCAAATTATCTCCCATGGTCACTCTTTATTCTTATGATTCTCTGGATGTTGCAACATTTCTCAGTTTTCAACTTTAAGCACAATTTCTTAAACACATCAAAACCATCAGATTTTTCTCTAAGAAAATCCGCATATGTATATCTAGAGAAATCATCCACACAGACAAACACATATTTTCTACCTCCGATGCTTCCGGTCTGCATAGGACCTATGAGATCCATGTGCAACAGTTCTAAGATTTTCTTGGTCGACACATGTTGCAATATCTTGTGTGATGTTCTTACCTGTTTGCCCATTTGACAGGAACTACACACACCTGATTGCCTACTTTTCAACTTTGGCACACCTCGTACTGCACCTACATTCACAATTTTGGTCAGTAATTTATAATTTAAGTGTCCCAACTTTTGGTGCCAAAGTTTAGCGTTGTCACAGGTACTGTTATAACACGCCAATGGTGGTTTATGAAATGGTGTAAGCATGTAACAGTTGTCAGATGACCTTTTTCCTGTAAGCACACACTTGTTAATCCCATCTAACACATTACAACCATCTTTAGTGAATTTTACATATAGCCCCTGATCACACAATTGACTAATACTAATAAGATTAGCCTTTAAGCCATCCATATATAATACTTTCTTGAGCCTTGGAAATCCATCAATATCCAATGTCCCTCTTCCAAGTATTTTTTCCTTCAACACCATCTCCAAAAGTGACTTGGCCTTCATCGCACTACTTGTAGCTTCGCAACGCTTCACGCATACATGTCATCTGCCTAGAACATCCACTATCAAAGTACCAAGAGTTAGCAGTACAAGATTGCATAGAGGTATAAGCAACAAAACAAGCTAAGTCGGATTTCTTCACCAATAATTGTCTTACCTTGTGTTGCAAAAACACGTGCGATGATCTTTTTTGCTGATTGAGAAACTTACCTTTTTCTAGCATTCTTTGAAGCTTGAAGCAATGAGGTTTGATGTGTCCAAGTACAAGAAAGAAATAACAAATTGGAATGAACCTGTTCTTTTTTTCCTATGTTGCTTCTACAATGTCACAGTCGTTGTTGTAACATCAGTAACCAGGGCAGTTTTACCATTATTTTGTGCAGTAGCAACCTTATGCTGTAATTCAGAGTTTTTTGAACTTTTGACAAAAACAGTTTTTCCAGAAGATTCTCCTTCACAAAAACCAAGTCCAGTATGATCACTGCTCGATTTTTGAATGGATAACATGTGATCCAATTTTTTAGTTCCAAAATTCAGCATTTTTATATTTCGCTGCATCTATTTCAAGTCATGTTGCAACACCTGCACTTCCATCAGTCTTTCTTCAACTAGGTTTTTTAGTTCAGATTTTTGTTTTTCCAATTCAAAGATCCTCAACTCCAGTCCCTGGTTTTTCTTACACACTTTCACCCATTTTTCATACATGTCTTTGTACGTTTTCATGACTTTTTCGTTATCCAAATCACCATCACTGTTTGACTCAATGCAATCAAAATAACTTATTTCATCGTCTGTTTCACTCAGTGTTCTAATAGCTGTACCAGCTTCTTCGTCTAGACTGATCTCTTGAGGTGTTGTTGCAACATTGAATGCCATAAAGTTACTAGTATGTTCCTCGTCACTCTCTGAGGATTCCTCTGACTCCACATCACTCCAGGTAACCTCCATGACCTTTTTCTTCTTCTTTAAGGAATTTGCACATTCAACTTAAATGGCTAAACCCTTCACATTCTCGACACTGTATACCTTTACTATTTTTCTTTTCATTGGTTGGTTTAGAGTTTTGTTTCTTGAATGTGTCAACCGCTGTTGCAGCCTGAGGCTTCTTGTCAAAATTCAACTATCTAAAACCTTTTCTCCGTTTGTCCCATTTTTTCAGCACTCTGTTGAAATTCTTGGTAAACAACGCTAAGGATTTAGAAATTTAAGATTCCTCATCATCCAAAGAGCTTAGCGTCTCTTTCCTTTCAACTTCAGCCTTCAGTGCAATTCCTTTTTCTTTCTTCTTTTGTTTAAACTTCATCTCAAAAGTTTGGAGTAACCCCATCAGTTCATCAATCTTGATTTCATCAACATTTTTTGATTCTTCTATGACAGCGACCTTGATTCCAAATCTGTCTGGGAGAAAACGCAAGGTTTTCCTTACAAGCTTAGCATCAGAATACTATTGTCCCAAAACAAAAGATTCATTAGCAATGTCACACAACTTGGCATTAAAATCCGCAATGGTTTCATCCTCTTGCATCCCTAATTCCTCGAATCTAGTGGCAAGCATTTACAATTTTGATCTTCTGACTAATGTTGTACCCTCATATGCTGTTTACAATATCCCCAAGCTTCATTCGCAGATTTACACGTCGAGATTAACTTGAATTGATTCAAGTCAACAGCATTGAATATTGCATTCAGTGCCTTAGAGTTCTAGCCTGACAAAAGATCTTCATCCTTGGTCCATTATGTTTCAAGTTTAGTTGCAACATTGCCCTGAGCATCTATTTTGGTAGGAGTTGTCCAGCCAGTCAAGATTACTTTCCAGGCCCTCTCATCAATTGACTTGATGAATGCCCTCATTCGATCCTTCCAATATGAGTAATTCGCACCATCCAACAGTGATGGTTTAGTGATTGAGCCTCCATCACGCAAGGTGTCCATACCTATTCCTGCAAGTTAACAACTTAGAACTCCCAAGAATCTAACCGAATTAGTTCGTAACCTGCTCTTGATGGCACTTGTTAGAGTTTGTGCAGTATACATATGGATTAATTTCAAAGCAATATGACAAATTTGCTCAATCAACAAAGTTCTGTGGTGAATATGAACAACGGATGCAATTACTTGGTGTAAAGTGAATCTATTACAAGTGATGTTGCAACATTAACTGAAACATTACTTCTTTCATAGTTCATTAACAATCTGTTTGTGTAGTCAATTAATGAATTGTTCCACTTAATGTTCCAACATAGCCAATGATAGTAAACAACAACGAAAATAAAGTTGTAACAGAAATAACGAACACCAAGATTTAACATGGTTCAACTGTGCGCTCTACGTCCACAGTGTGACGCCCGAGAACATTTCCATGATTCATTAACTGTTGCATCTACTGTTTGTGCATTTTCACTATGCGTTTACTTGTTGCTTTTCTTGGTTACTATTCATTATATTTTTCAACTACTTATTTTCTTCAAATTAGTAGTTTTCTTAAATTATATTAATTGTTTTAGGAATGAGAAAAATGTGTGTTTGAGCAAAATGCGTTAGGAAGGCTCGTTTAGAAAATGTTTTAACGGTTTGCGTGAATAGTATTATGCAGTCTAACATTACCTTTGAGCTAGCTAACATTTAATTGCACCTTTGGACTTATTTTAAACTAGTTTGACTCACTTTATTGTCAACACACACATTTGTGAACATGACACAAAATATAATATATACCATTTACACACAAGCATAAACATTAGCTCATCAAAACATTTCATAAAATACCACCTATACCCTCCCTGAACCTGTGAAGCAGCCAAGAGAAGAAAATGAAAATTTGCTCAACAAACCTCCAAGTTTTGACTCTTCTAAGCTAGGACCAAGTAGATTCAAGTGTGCTCTAGTATTCTACGAGCCTCTACACGCATGTGGTGAGGGATTTTGCACTCCTTTGTGAATTTAAAGTTTATGCCATATTATGTATTTTCTAGATTTGTTGATATTGGCTTGAGTTATGATCAAATATTGCTATATATGATGTATACATGTTGTAGAGACCAAGTTTATGCAATTGTTTCGCTTTTTAAACGGTTAAATTCGATAGTTTGATTTTAGGGTAGTGAATAGTGATATTTTTTAAGGGTTTTGTGAAATTATGCGTTATAGCTCGATTCCTTGCTTTTAATAGGTGCCTTAGATGTTAATAAAGATAGATTAATAGCCCCGTGAGGTTGAATTGCTCGAAACTTGGCTAAAACGCGAAATTTGTGACTTTTAAAAATGGGTTTTAGGGTTAATGCAAATCTAGGTTAATTTGGCCTTCACATTTAGTGTTCTTAGGCTATATAGGTGCTAGATATGCTTTGCTAAACCTCGGTTGAGTTCTGGTTAAGGTACGTGTAGTACAAACTCACAAAGGGGCAATCGGGACTTTTGTGGTAACTTGTTTTTTCAATTGTTCTTTGGTTGTTAAATGCTTTATTTGTATTAACTGTTGCATTGCACACCCCGGTAGACTATATCCCTCACTGAGAAATTGTGGTTGCTCATATCTCATTAACATGTTTCAGGAGGTGCAGTTGGATGAGGAGTTGTCTTGATTGCTGTGTGCTATTGCTTGAGGTTGGGATGTTGTTTGTAGATTATGTGAAGATCTTGCTTGTATTATGTTATGTTCTATTTTGTGCCTATGGGCTTGTATGTATTTAGAGTTGTTGAAGAATTGTAATAGCTAGGTTAATGTATGGCTTGAATGGTAGTGGATTGTAATAGTTTATCTTTACTTTCCTTTATACTGCTTGCTTGTGTGTTAATGAAAGTTAATAGTAGTTTGGCTTTAGTTTATAAGAAAGCCTAATGGTTAATATAGAGTGGTATGATAAGCGGATTAAAAAGATAAGGTTTCAAGGATTGTTAAATGCATGCTTGTGTGTGTTTTCTATGTCTTGCTCAAGGCTCGGTCGGTCTTGAAGCTGGGAATGTTGGGGAGATGAAGTTGGTGAATGTTGTGGATGTTGGATTTTGTGAGGTTTATGACTTCGTTGTCTGTTTATAGGTTTTGATTTGTCCTATAAATAGGGGAGACTCTATCAGTTTTTCCTAAATTTTGTGACTAGGTTTGGTAATGGGATGAGTTTAGATTGTTTAATAGAATTCCCCGATCTCGTGAGGGGTCGGGGTGTGACACACGAGACCTTCCCTAACCTGTTTATTAAGAAATAACAAGTTACAACATCAATGGACTTATACAACTAAAGACTCTCTCTTGACCCTTGACGCCTTAATGTAGAAATCCTTAAAGAACTTCGGTTTGGTAAGCTCTCCTCGACTTGCAACGTTCTCTCTCGATAACTATATCTTCTTCTCCCGAAGAATGAATACAGAAGACAGTAATCTAATCTCTCAAAGAAACATATAAATCACTCATAACTTACTGTCAATAAAAACAAAGTTGCAACACTTAATACAATCAAAGAGTAAAACACATATCGTGTTGCAACATGACACGAAACATAACACTCCTAAAGCCTTCACTTTAGATTGGCCGTGTCTCTCTCTTTCTCACTGCTCCCCTCCTCTTCATATCCAGTGCCTCCATATAAATACTTGTCATGCCTTGACTTTCGAGAAAGGATCTATCTCATAAACCTAGTTTCCTTTTTAGCAAAAGGTCAATTAATGCAATTTCAGGACATCTTCTTTTACGATAAATTACCATAATATTTTGTCTGCACATTCAAAAAGTCAGAACCACAAATATAGTAATAACACACGTTTTACAAAACATAGCCAATTAAACTTCAATCAACATTAATTGCCTTAACATGATTGATTTATAAAATAATTAATTTTATTTTTATTTTTGACTCATTCGAATAATTCTAACATTACGGGGATCGAAGTTGATGAAAAACAGGTATTACGTACACATGACCTTCCATATCTGCACGAAGAAAAATTAAAGGATGTACCCAAATCCCAGTAGATCAATTACGTTTTCCAGTAAATATTCGAATCATTTACAATGATTACTACTCGAATGAGATCTTTTAGTTTCGTCATTGTCCATTAAAGTTATGGAGAATCCTTCCACTAAAATGTAAATTATATATAACTAAAGAAAAAGTGTAAAGAGAAGAAGTGAATCAAGTACATTGATTAGACTTTTAACTAAATTAATATATGTTTTAGAGTGAGCTGTTGTATTTTTTAGATTTTGATTTACACTCAGTTATTAAATTAGGTGGGGCAAGTTAGGCATAACTCATGAAAGAACTGAAAGTTCGAATGCGATGGTGTCTAATCTTAATCAATATTTCATAAATTAATTGATATGGGAATGTCTCTCAGAGTTTTAAACAAAAGTATACTGCTTGGAAAAAAAAAACCTGTTATCATGATAGCAATTTTCTAAAAAGCAAAAAGTGACTTAGATGAACTTCGAGATTGTTGATTATTGTTCCTTTTTGTGATTAAAAACTGTTTATTTTAAATTCATTAACTACTAATATTATGTTGCTCATTAAACATGTACAAATTTACTGTGAGTGTTAATTCAATAAAATAAACTACAAGCTAGAGTAGGCCAAGAAAGAACTTATACTTTGAACTTATAGAGTGCAAACTATTATCACCAACAAATTTGTGTATCTAATCTTTAATTTTCAGGTTTCAGAGCTTATAAACCCTAAATAAGAACTATAAAATCTTATTTTTAAGCTAAGATAACAACACTCTAACTAAAACCTAATCATGTTCGAACAGCTTAGTACTCTCTTAATAAATGGGTTAAAGAAATTGTGTCCGATGAGTGATTAGCTAAATTCCAAAGACTCTCATCAATTTTTTGATTTACCTAGATCCCCCTTTGATCATTGAAATCCTAATGGTATATTTGTCGTTTCAAATTAAAAAATATATATATATATTGATAAAGTGAGCCTATCAAATGTTGAGACGTGTCTTGATGATTGCAGAATAAGTTTATGCTGATTTTTTTTTATTTTTTTACTGAGGTGAGAATTCAATTGGCGGAACTCGACAATCGGTTGAGTCTAATGGAGCCTGACCACGAATTGATAAATTTCCAAATATAGTGGTGTGCAGCAACATATACATCAAGTCAATTAAGAGTGTGAACCTTATGCCGTGAAAGAATTTTAAACCCCGCCATGTTAAGTTCTACTTCTCCTTATTGCCACTAGGCTACCCCTTAAGAGCAAATTTACGCTGATTGGTGTAGACAATTCATCCCTCTATCTTAGCCAGATTTTGGTCACTGAAATCATATAGCTCCGGCATGCACTTTCAGTGCTCGAAAGAAACATATGAATTATTTCAGCTTGTAATGGTACCATATAACCTTTTTCCTCAGGGTGGGACTAGTTCCAGTACTTTTTAGCTTTTAGCTTCACACGGATAGTATGTTATGTGATGCTAAATGTCTTTTCCCATTTTCACATTGTTATTCACCTTTGCCTTTTACATTTTCAATTTATGAAAGGCAACAAGAAACATTCACTTAAAAGATGAATCATGTGATCTTTTACTTGCACCAATTTTGTCCATATCGAACGTGCAATGAATCTAATAATTCAAAAGAAGAGCATAAAAGATGTATTGCTTTCGGTGCACTCAACTTCTTTCCTCTAATAGTCCTACCTCTAGATTATTCCAAGGTTTAAAAAAGAACCGAAGAGAGAAGCAATAAAATGCAGTTGTTTGTTCATTAGCAACTTGCCTTGATTGATATCCGTTCATTAATATTAATGGAGTTTGAACTTCTTTTCTTTTGTTTTTACCAAATGGTTCTCTGGCAGGTTTTGCTTCAGAACGATTTCGTACATTTTGAATTAATCTATCTCTAAACCAGTCTTAATAGATATGTCACAAACTCCAGAGTGTAGATCAATAAGACTTGAACTTAAAAACTCATATTATGCTTTTTCCTTACCAATCTAGCTACCCACTAAAAAGAAATGTGCACTTAATTTAGTGACTATTTTGAAATAAATTTTATGAGAGTTCTAAGTGGAAGTTACAAAACATTTCAAAATCTTCCCCAAAAAAGAAAAATAATGCCATCATGAAAATCCTCATTGGAAAATGTATCACGCAGGTAATATCTAATTAGTGTTAACTTTGTTTTTCGAAAAGCGATCCTTTGCATAATACAGAAGGAGTTCATAAAGTAATTTCTTTAGCAATTAGATAGGAGGACAAATATAACGATTATATAATCTCTAGAAGTGGAGACCAATAAGATCCACAAAGTATTGATGAACATGCTCACGAGTCATGCATTAAAATCCATGTCAATCTTGATAAAACAAAAAGAGCCTACCCACTAAGCCAAAACCTTAAATAATCTTACATGCAACACAAGACTTCAATGGAAGACCTGTTTTCAAACATCCTCTGAAGTAACATCTCATATGCCACTAGGCAGTGGTAACACATACGAAATAAGAAGTGCAACAGCTAATGATTACAATAACTAATACAAATTAAAGCATGGAGGATACCAAATACAGTTTGTAGGTCCTAAAATTGTTTAATTTTTACTTTATAATTTCTCTTTGGTTAACCATATCAACTTACCGAATTTAAGAGTTTTAGAAAATGATGGTGGTGGTCTATGATGTTGCGTAGGATTTATAGGTGTCTAGAATATTTATACTCACTTCAAGTAGATGTCGTGTCTAGCTTTAACTTGTTTTTTTCTCTGGGTATCTATTGATTCTACAAGAATGAGTGAGATTTCTTTCTTGAGATTCATGGATCTGCATCCATCTCTCTCCTTCTTCTTGCTACCTGATCGATCCTCTATCTTATTTGCAGCAATGGTTAGTCTCTTATTTACCTAGGCTTCCTCTTCTTGAATCGTGACCCTAGGGGTTTCAGCTTACGAGGCTTCGAGGTTAGGCCGATTTTCAAGGTCTGGCTACCTTTACCATGCGTCGACCCTATTCCTACCTTGCTACCACGGGCACAGTTTTTGCAATGGGTCAAGCCGATTTCTACTCATTACATAATTGAACTAACATCCTAAGGAAAAAAGGGTAATTTTAGGACTTTAATTTGGCTTAAAATGAAAATTAGGGTCTAAACTTCGAAACCTCTATTGAAATGACTCAAACTTATAAAAAGAAAAAAATATATATATATATACTTTGCACATTGTTAACTAACAATTTTACTATTTATCTTACGTAAAATTTTCTTTTTTCTTTCAACTTCTAAATAATATTTTCTTTTGAGTCTGAACTCTTTTCTCTAAAGACTTGCCATGTCCTTAGAGCACTTATTCAGCAAATGGAAAGTAGGAATGAGTTGGAAATCGAATGGTATTCTCAATTCTATTCCAATTCTCATACTTAGTATAAAAGAATGAACTCGAGAGTTCCATTCCATCAGTAATCTCATTCCCACGCATGTGAAAATACCCATTCCTAACAAAACACATAGGAATAGCCTATTCTCATGTGCTTTAAAATGAACTTATTACTCATGTAGCCAAAATACCCTTAAAAAATATTGCACATTATACAAATAACATTATTATTCATATAGTTATTATTATTTTTATTGATTTGTATTATTTATTATTATTTAATTAATAAAGATATACAAATAATAAAATTTAAAAATATATAACAAAAATAATAAATATAATAAAATAAATTTATAGTAAAAATTAAGAATAATAATAAAATAAGATGAATAACAATAAATATAAATAAAATATGATAGTGATTACAATAATATATATAATCAAAAAGAAATAAATAAAATATTAATATTATCAAAATAACAATAATAATTATTATTATAAATAATATGTATAAAATAATAAAATAAATAATAACAATAATTAAGAAGTAATATGGATTTAATAATAATAATAATATAAAATAATAATATAAAATAAATAATAATAATAATAATAATAATATGCCTCAAACTAACCATTATTTTAATATGATCCATATTTTTATTTTTAAAATAATAATATATCTATCACAACAAAATGACATTCTTGTTATTTTTATAAAAGTCGTTCTCATTATTACTCCATTATGCTAACTGCAAAACATGAGTTTGGAATCAATATATTTATTTCTATCTTCATTCGTAGAGTATGCCAAAGATGACATATCAATTTTCAAATTTATTCCATTTCCAGAGTCATTCTATTCTTTACTCATTCCATTCATGTCCAAAATAATTTGAGGATACCACTTGCTAACTTAGTATTTGAATAAATAACAACACATTTAGCAAAGCCAAATGAGATTAACTTCTTTTTTCTTTTGTCCTGAAGAATATTCCAGAAAATAGAGACAAGCACGAACCTTAATTTTTAATTGAGACAAAAAATTAAGCTATGATCTTATGTTAAATTATGATTATACAGTATTAGAATGTGGAAATTAGTTGTTTGTGATGTGCTTCTAATGCAATTGACATTAAATTGTCTCAAATGTTTCATCATATTAACATCCATTGTTAAGATGAACTTTAAGTTTTCATATTTTTTAAATGAAACATAGGAAATAACTAACATAAGAAAATATATCGATCTCATAATCAATGTTTTTGGTTCACTAAACATAAATAAATAGTAGCACAATTAGTTAATTGTGTGTAAAGTACCTGTTAGTCCAAATAAGCCTAAGAAAGGGGTGAATTAGGAAAATTGAAGGAAATTACTACTTTAAAAATTATGAAATTTAACTACAATATTCACGTAGTCAATTTATCAAACACTTTGTGTGTAACACATATAATAGTGAGAATTGTGCAATAAATCAAACACAAGATATGCAATATATGTGAAAGTAAGGAAAGTAGAGTTAGAGAAATCAAACGCAACGATTTTTAGGTGGTTCCTTAATCTATATCCACCACCTAAGGTCTTCTCCCCTTAGAATTTCTACAAACTCAAATATTGATGCTTCTTCAAATGTTGGTAAAGCACAAACCAACATTACAACCTTCTCTTGAGTCCACAAGAAAATCACAAGCTTCTTCAAATGTAGGTGAAGCTAAGAACCTACTACAACAATCTCATGAGTCCACAAGACATCAACCAAAGCCTCGTCAAATGTAGGTGAGACTTTAAGCCTATTACTTCTCTTTCTTTGAGATCACAAACGTTTTACAATACTCTTTTCCCTTCTATGATTCTCACAATCTAAGATCTAGAGAGCAATACAAGCTAGAATATGTGTATTTAAAATATACAAAACCTCAACTTCCCTGAGTTGGATACTACACATACAACTCTTGAATGCTCAATGATTTGCAAGATAAAGCTCAATGATTTGTGTAAGCAATGTGTTTTTGATAATATGAAACCTTTAGAACAAGTACTTGTAGTTGGAAGAGGTGACCTGAATAAATGGGGTATTTGAAAATATATAGAACATTTTTCCAACGGCTAGTAACAACTATATTTTTAAACATCGGTCGGGTTACCGGTTGTGTTCATTGCGACCGGTATCAAGATTGGACAAACGACCCACCTATGATTCTAGGGAACAGTTGTGACACCTGAGCCCGATAATATGATAATTTTATTAATTTTCATATAATTGTTTGCATTAATTGACTAATTTCTTGATATATGTGTATCGATGAGTGTTTGCATTGCATTTAAAGTAAGTGAGATTAATGATGATAGAAGTAGATTATATAGTCAATAATATATTGGGTGCATTTAAAGTAAGTGAGATTAATGATGATAGAAGTAGATTATATAGTCAATAATATATTGGGCGTCTTTAGTGGGCTTAGTTGGACCATAGGAAGAATAAAATGGACAATGGGCTTAATTAATCTTGCAAGAACTTATTTAAGGCTCAATTTAGCCCAATTAGCCAATATAAGATAAAACTAAAAAAGTCTAGAAGAGGCAAGAGAAATCAGAGGAAGCAAGAAATAAAAGAGAGATAACCGAGATGGAGAAAAGAAGGGAGAAGAAGAAGAAAGAATGGAAGAAAAAGGTGCTCAATAAGGTGCTATTAAGCTTGATCATAACCATTTAGTGCAATTTCTACAAGCTAAAAGTGAGGGGTTCATGATTATGTGCATGTTTAATGTTAGTCTTGCTTGTAGTAAGTTATATATGTGTAGATAGTTGATGATTTGAGCTATAAGAGCATGTAAAGTTAGCTAATATATGTAAAGAGTGAAGTGTTAATCTTATATTGCTTGTGTAGCTTAACTTGTATGAAGTTGTAGTATGTTGATTGTAGTAGAAGTAGATATAGTTTACATGTTTGATCAAAGGCTTGAGAGCATGTTTTAAGCTTAACAAGGGAAGTACCTGAAATTATATACAAGGAAGAGCAAGTAACTAAAGCTAAACAAATTGTTCATGCATAACAAAAGCAAAGTTTTGGAAAAATTTGCGAACCTAATTTGAAGAGCCAATTTAAAATAGTAAACGTTGTTGGATTTGGCTGAAATTTTAGTATGTTGTGTCCAAGAACTTGAGGAACAAACTTTGCTTTAGGTGGAATTTCTGAATTGGTTGTTAAGATGCATTTTTAGAGTTATTTCAATAGGGTTCTGATTCTCACGTAGGTATAGGGTAGCTTGCACAATAAATTTATAGAGATCATATCTTATTGAATATAACTCTGAATCCAGATCCGTTTGACGCTAAACTCATCTACATTTAAAGAACTATATATCTGTACAGTTTTAGAATTTTTAGAGAACATTAAGGTTGATAACTGTATTGGTAAATTCATGCATGTGTCGTCTATAATTTCAGCTTGTGTTACTAAGAGTTTTATTTTGTACTAATGGTTAAATTCTAGATGAATAATGATTGATCATAGGTAGTTTGAATGCTTGGTGAGAATAATTAATTGTTGGGAGAAAATGTTCAAGTGAAATGAATACTAGATGAATAATGGTTGCTTGATGAAATTAAGGTCTAGATAGTGTAAGTATAAAATGAAGTGAGATGTTGAGGGAAAGAAAAAGAGCTTTGATGTTATAGTTGTAATATTTGTAGGTATATGTAAATGAAACAAATACATGTCATGTAAAATGAATGTATGATATAACCAAAGGAGTACAAGAATGCATGCATGTTCACTTGCCTTTGAAGTTGTTCATGTGAAACCCCACTTTTCTATCTTATCTCAATTTGTGTGTTTTACCTCGTTTTACGTGCATTGATCTGTTTAAGTGCTATATGGCTTAGAATGTGCTAAATATGTGATTAATACTCCTAATACATGCTATATGTGCATTCATGAAATTTTCATCAAAAACGGAATCAGAAATTTTATCGCCAGTTTTAGTGAATAGTATTTTGAGCACCTGTCCGCTAAAATTTTTACAGGGGTGTTTTAAACGTTTTAAAACCTAGTCCTTGGGTATTAATAGACCCGTGTTTGATTAAAACGGATTTGAAATCGATTTTGGAATTTTAAAGGTTTTTACACTTTTTTTTGCAAGAAAACGAGTTTTAAGCCGACTCGGGTGAAACTGTTTTAATGTAATACTCTTTGTCACCTAAAATATATTGTCTATAATTAATTTAGTTGTCAATTTATTAGTTGAGCAAGAAATAGTCAAGAAATGAATTAAATGACTAAATAAAACTACTTTGACTTTGCATTTTTTTTGTTTGACCATTACTTAATACGCATCAACACACAATGAAACAACACAAAAAAAAACTCAAACTCACACACATGGCCAAGAGCTTCAAGGGAGAAAAGAGAAGTTGATTTTCAAGGTTTTCAAAGCAAAATTTCATAGAAAATGCTAGTTTTTGTCCGTAGTTTTTCATACCGAGTTGGATTCTGCTTGTTGGGCGCGCATAGCACGCATATCTAGGCTTGTTTCGGATTGAAGGTGAGAGAAAAATTCTAGATCTCAAAAGTCATCTT
The DNA here is from genome assembly GCA_037974665.1 of Ehretia macrophylla. Classification (NCBI taxonomy): domain Eukaryota; kingdom Viridiplantae; phylum Streptophyta; class Magnoliopsida; order Boraginales; family Ehretiaceae; genus Ehretia; species Ehretia macrophylla. Next base: position 49,408,091 of record CM075781.1, read on the forward strand.
TTGTATTTTTGCGTATAATTGAATATTGAACCGTTAGAATGTTAATTTGAAGTTATATTATTGCTCAGTGCATGCTAAGGATCGATTATATATATTCTTATAAGATTTGACTGTTGTAGCATAAATTTTTATTTTCGGGTATTTAAAGTTGATAGTTTGGCTATTTGTTATTATTTTGAGTTGTACTGGTTGGAATCGATTGCCATCGATTTGCAAAAGTTTGTAAAATACGGGGTAGCGCCGTTGTAATGCCAAAATTTTGATTGAAATGTTGGTGCAAAAATCCAAAAATTTCAGCCTAGGTGCTTTGAGGTTTTAGCGTTGTTGGACATGATTTGGATGTGTTTTGGTTGATTTCCGAGAGGGCTAATGTAGTTGATTGAATGGGTGAATGATAGAAACTGATTTGGAGTTGTTTGGATTAGTAGAATGTAAGATATGATTATTTGAAGGTTAGGTTGTCTTTCTTTAAAGTATTGAATTATGCCTTTAGATGATCAGGTGGTGTTTGAGTGATTGAATTGTGAGTTGTTGATGGTTAGATTAGGGTTTGATTGTGTGTTTAATGCATGTTAAGTTGGATGGCCTACTTTGTCATCTAACTTAGTGGTTTAGTCGTTAATTGATTAATGGATGTTGTGTTGTTTTAATGTTATTAGTTGATTGAGGCATTATTGATTATTGATTATTGATGAACCGGGAGATAGTCAACGGAAAAGGTTATCCTACTGTGATGTGAATGTTTATTTTATTGTTGAGTCTTGGTATGTGTGTGCCACCTCTCGGGGAGCATCGGGCTGCCGGGGTGATAATGACATGACTACCAGAGGCTACCCTCATCTTGCATAGGCGGAGATGTCATGGAAGGCAGGGCTAATGAGGTACCTCGGGTGTGTGTGTCATGGGGGTGATAAGAAGATGGTTGAGATCGTGATGGCATTTGGAGCTATACCAAATAGAGTATCCTTTATGATTGGTCATTATAGTTATGTGTTTATATTGTTTTTGATGTATATTGTGTGTTTACTGCTCAAATGACCATTTTCAAGGAGTATAGTAAATACTGTTAGAGATCTATCGGATTCTCACTGGGCTTGTTTTATATAAGCTCACTCTCAATTATTACATGCTTACAGGTGTTGTTGAGCAAGACTACGGGTATATGCCTCTTGAAGAGGAAAATGCGCCGTATGTGCATCAGTCTTATGTGCAGGAGTCATTGCCATGAGATTATCTTAGTTGTTGTAAAACAATGTTTTGTATAACCTATTTTGATTTGTATGTATCACCTATGTACTAAGTTGGAACGGAGGCATATAACTATGATCTAGTTGTTAAAAGAATGGTTATTGTATAATATGGTTATGTTGTATGTTGTTAATTTAATTGAGGAGTTGATTGTTGAATGGTTTGTGGAGTTAGTTGTATGACATTCTTAAGAGGTTGGTTTAAAGCCTTGGTGTCTTAATTACTGTCGTTATACTACCGAAATTCCGTTGCGTCCTGACTGACTGTAGGTGGGGTCGAGTTGGGGCGTGACATTTAAGTGGTATCAGAGCACATGTTAGCTGTCAGCCGGGGTATTCTCAGAATGTGGGTAATGGTCCTAGCATGAAAGTATGTATGAGATGAAAGAAAAGTGAACTATGTGTTAATATGATTAAATGACTAAGTGATTATGTGATTTAGTGCTTATGTGATTATATGATCAATTTGTTTATGTAATTGATACTTAAGTGATTTATGTGCTTTATATGAGTTTGTTGTTTATGTGTTAATAGCTGTTTATAACTTGTTTACGTGCTATAACCTGTGCTAACTCTTTGATTAGTAGAATGACATGTAGACCGAGAACGAGAGGTAGGCCCAAATCAGTTGACGAGGTTTCGGGTAATGTGGCACCGGGTCGAGAAAGGGGTGATGATCGTTTTGAATCAGCCATGGATAGGATTGCAGAGGTTATGGCCGGTCAGGCCCAGTTGCTAGCAGGGCAGGCTGCCCAAGCTCAGACTTTGCAGGCACAATTACTGAACGTACAAGGTGGATACCACAGGCGCGGTACACTAAAGAAGTTCTTAGGGTGCTATCCACCGAGGTTTCAGGGGGAACCAGATGATCGGAAAGCCGAGGCATGGATTAGTAAAATGGAGAAAATATTTGACCCTATGGATTATACTAATGAAAGAAAGGTCACCTCTGCCGTTTATCTGTTTGATGATGAGGCAGGGGAGTGGTGGCGCACGGTGAAATCTAGTTGGGAAACTCAGGGTATTCCGTATGTATGGGACACCTTTTTGAGAGCTTTCCGAGCGAAGTATGTCCCGAGGATTGCACGGGAGAGAAGAGATGCCCTTTCAGCCGTAGGGTCAGCAGGGTATGTATAGACCTTTTGAAACGCCCCGATCCCTCACGAGACCGGAGGCTCTAATGACCATGCTATTCTCAACCCAATACCAAGCCCGGTCACAAAATTTTTCCTAATGGTTAAGTCCGGACCCGACACACGGACAGAGTCTCCCCTGTACCGTGGACATTCTGAAAACCTATAAATTCTCAAATAAGGTAACTATAAGGTAAACAAACTTTTCATGGCTAAATATTTAAAGATTCACGGCCATCCGAGCCTTAAGACATACAAACAGTTTAGATACAGACAAACATGCATTCATAACTTAACTTCTTTACAAAACCGCTTATCATGCCACTCCATGATAGCTTTTAAGTATTCTTAGAAATTGAAAACAACCAGTCATTCACTCCCAAGCATGTGAAGAAGCTAATAGCAGAAATATAAGTTATTACATGCCATGGTTCTAAATCTACCACTACAGCATCTATCCTTCAATTTGCAAACTATATAATATACACATATCACTTAGGTTACAAAATAGAACATAAAGTAAAGAAAACAAGTCATACTCTCATCAACAAGAACATAGTCCACCTCAGGCAACTAAACATAGCAACTAATGCAACTCCTCCAACTGTGCCACCTGAAACATGTTAGCGAGGTATAAGCAACCACTGTTGCCCAGTGAGGGATAAGGTCCCGGGGCATGCAATGCAACAGATAATACAATTATGCAACAGTATCACTTAGACAATTTAAGAAACAATGATAACTTAAGTAACCACACATTTAAAAGGATACATTTCACACAATCCCCTATACACCAATCTTCACTGGTCTTCATTCACGATCCACGAACCACGAGCACGATCACGATCACGATAAGCCGACATAATCCCAAACACTCCAGTGGGTGTACTCCGGATGTACCCCGATAATCCTACGACCCAACATTCCCTGGCAATCTCCGGACCAGGCGAATGAGGGACTAGGGCACGGAGTTTGAATATCCACCGGCAAGCCCTCTGCCGCCCAGCCGATATTCAACACATCCGCCCCTGACACTATGGTTGCGCAACCACTATGCAATGCACTTAACAATGGCAAGTTAATAGCAATAATATAAGCATTAACACATAGGAGGATCAACAAAGTAGGTTGACCTCGAGGCAGTTAGAATAGAAGCAATTATATAAGCTAATAAGCAGTTTTACAAAGGGACATTTACAAAATAAGTATAGAATCATACCAAAAGCTCCAAATCAACTTGAAACCACATATAAACACTCAAGAAGTCATGCCATGGGTTTAGAAGTGTGAGTCAACCGAAATTGCACCTAAACCCTTTTATTTTTCAAACTATTTCTCTTCCAAACCAAGGTTAATGATTCCATTTTCAAGGGAAACTCTCCCAACCTTCTAACTAACCCTCAAGGTACCCTCTCAACCCTCTAACTCATTCAAACGCTCGCGATTACCCCGAAAGCCCCAAATTCCCTCTTATGGCTTTAAACTACACATACCTTATCCGGGCTTCAAACAAGGGTTATCAAAGCTTCTATAGCACCTAGGTAGCCTAAGAATACTAGAAGTGAAGCCCGAATCCACCCGGATTCGCATGAACCCCGAAACTCCTTTGTTAAAGTCGGCTATTTCAAGTTTTATGCGATTCTAGAGCAATTCAAGTGCACGGGGCTATTAGACTACCTTCATTAGCACCTAAGGCATCTATTAGGAGTGTTGAATCAAGCTAATACGTGCAATTACATAAAACCCTAGAAAAACATCACTATTCACCTCATAAATTCAAATGACGATTCCAACCGTTTAAAATGCGAACTAATAGCTCAAATGTGTTCTCTAGCACTTATATACAAGGTATAATAGCATAGATAAGCTTTGCAATAGCATTTGATAACATTTTCAACAAATCAAGAAAAATGTAACATTTTAGATATGCATAAAAAGTCATGAAAACCCTCACCAATTGCGCGTAGGAACTCTCGGGAGGCTAGCAAACACCCTAAACTACTTGCTCCTAGCTTGGCTTGGCTTGGCTTGAAGATTTGATGAGCAAAATCCTCTCATTCTCCTCCTACACTATTCTCGGATTTGCTACAGTAATTCCTGCATCTTCTCTTTTTTTTTGTGTTTTGTTAAGTTATGAGCTAGGTGGTGTTTTATGAGCATATATATTAAATGGGATCAAGTTAGGTGCTTAGTGGTCCACTAAAATGAACGTTGATAACCTTAAAACGAGCCTAAGGTGAAGAATATATGCTAGCTAATTAAATTACTAAGTTATGTTACGTAACACTATTCATTGAACCATTAAAACATTTTCTAAACGAGTGCTCCTATCGCTCCTAGCTCAATTGCACATTTTTCCCATTCCTTTAACAATTAATATGATTTAATAAAAATGCTAATTCACTAATATAATGCAGTTTAAAAATGGAATGAATAGTGACCAAGAAAGACAACAGGTAAAGCACATAATTTAATGCGCAATTAATGGATGCCACATTTAAAAATGTGTACGGTAGAATCTCGGGCGTCACACCTTTGGTTCAGCAGGGTGGTTATAGGCCTACAGTGCAGCAGGATTCTTTCAGACCGCAGGGTCAGCAGGGCTACTATTGGCCTCAGTTTCAGCAGGGGTCTTATCAGGCTCAACCGTAGTTTAGGCTGGCCCAGTCTCAGGGTCCATATAGGCCTAGTGTTGTAAGACCTCAGCAGCAGGCTGGTACAGCTGCATTCTTAAGTTCTGGTTCTTTTAGGGGAAGTGTTAGTGTTTCATCACTACAGTGTAATTACTGTAAGCATCAGGGCCATGTGGAGGCCGATTGCAGGGCGAAGGCAGGGACTTGTTTGGGTTGCGGCAGCAATCAGCAGAGGGTGAAGGATTGCTATAGATATCTGAGGACTAAGAGTCGGGCAACGACTCAGAGTTATCAGGGTAGACCTGTGGGCAGTGCACCTCAGCAGCAGCGGGTTCAAGCTTGGGCCTACGCAGTTGACTTGGAGGAAATGCCTGAGGAGACTGCAGTTGTGGAAGGTAACTTCCTTATACTTGATCAACTTGTTAAAGTGTTGATTGATTCTGGTGCTACGCATTCTTTCATTACTCCTGCTTGTGTACAACGTGTTAATATGCAACCTGCAAGATTTCCTTATGTGGTTGAGATTAGTACTCTTTGACTAATAAGTATGTGACTGGCTTAGTATGTAAGGATTGTAAAATATATATTAAGGGGTATAATTTTCCTTCGGATCTTATCTTATTTCCTATCCAGGGGTATGATGTTATCTTGGGTATAGATTGGCTTTCTAAGTATAATGCCCAGTTAAACTGTAGAACAAAGGTAGTACTGTTTCGATTGGCAGATCAGCCAGTAGTTGAGGTAGCAGGGAACCGGGGTGCTAAGACGAGTTTTGTTATCTCAGCAACTAAAGCCGTTAAGTTGGTGAGTAAGGGGTGTTCGGGTTATCTAGCTTATTTGATCAACAAGCCATCTGATAAGCTACAGCTAGAGGAAGTACCTATTATTCAAGAATATCCCAATGTATTTCCTAAGGAGTTGCCAGAGTTGCCGCCAGAGAGAGATGTGGAGTTTGTGATCAATCTTATTCCCAGTACTCAACCTATTTCTAAATCAGCGTACCGGATGGCACCGGCTAAGTTGAAGGAGCTAAAAACTCAGTTGTAGGAGTTAATTGAGAAGGGTTTCATTCAGCAGAGTTCTTCACCGTGGGGAGCACCTATTTTATTTATGAAGAAGAAATATGGTACCTTGAGTTTATGCATTGACTATCGTGGTTTGAATCAAGTGACCATCAAGAACAAGTATCATTTGCCTTTGATTGACGAGTTGTTTGAACAACTTTAGGGAGCCAAAGTCTACTCTAAGTTTGACTTGAGGCAGGGGTAGTATCAGCTTCCGATTCGTACGGAAGATGTTCTGAAGTCTGCCTTCAAGACTCGGTACGGGCATTATGAGTTTGCAGTTATGCCCTTTGGATTAACTAATGCACCAGTAGCATTTATGGATCTTATGCATCGGGTTTTTCAGCCGTACTTGGACCAGTTCGTGGTGATCTTTATTGATGATATCTTAATCTATTCTAAATCTAAATCGGAGCACGAGCAACATCTACGACTTGTCTTACAGAAGCTGCAGGAGCATCAGTTGTTTGCGAAGTTCAGCAAATGTGAATTTTTGCTACAACGCATATCTTTTCTTGGCCATGTTATCACACAGAGCGGTATATCTGTAGATCCCACTAAGATTGAAAGGGTGATGTCTTGAAAATGGCCAGAGAATGTTTCAGAGGTTCGTAGCTTTCTTGGCTTGGCGGGTTATTACCGTAGGTTTATGAAAGACTTTTCTAAGATTGTCGGGCCACTTTCTAAGTTAACTCAGAAACATACTAGCTTTGTTTGGGATGTGAAATGTGAGAGTAGGTTTCAGGAGTTGAAAAAGAGATTGACTACCGCTCTAGTACTTGCTCTACCAGAGGGGACCGATAATATGGTCATCTACAGTGATGCATCCAAGGAGGGCTTGGGATGTGTACTTATGCAGAATGGCTGAGTTATTGCCTATGCTTCTAGGAAGTTGAAATCATATGAGGTGAATTATCCGACTCATGATCTTAAGTTGGCAGCTGTTGTTTTCGCACTGAAAAAGTGGCGTCATTATTTGTGGGGTAGTAAGTTCGAGATTTTCACTGATCATAAGAGTCTTAAGTATTTATTCTCATAGAAAGAGTTGAATATGCGTCAGCAGAAGTGGATGAAACTTCTTGGAGATTATAATTGTTCTATCAGTTATCTGCCTGGGAAGGCAAATGTTGTAGTAGACGCTCTTAGCCGTAAGGCGAGTGTTTCTTGTTTGGCTGTCAAGAGTAGGAGGTTCTTGAAGAATTCACTTATTGGAGACCAAAGTTGACTCAAGTTGGGGTGATGTGTTCACACCTCCGTATTCAGCCTTTATTGCTGTCTCAAATCAGAGAAGCTTAGCAACTCGATGTTAAACTTCAGAAGATCAAGGATCAGATCACGGATGATTAGTATGACTTCAAAGTACACGAGGGTGGTATTCTTCGATTTCGAAACAGGGTTTGTGTTCCCGATGAACCGGGTTTGAGGCTAGGTATTCTGGATGAGGCTCATAATTCTAAGTACACCATTCATCCTAGTGGAAACAAGATGTATCGGGACTTGAAACAACATTATTGGTGGAATAATATGAAGATAGAAGTTGCTCAGTTCGTATCTAGATGGTTGACTTGTCAGCAAGTGAAAGTCGAGCATCAACGACCTGCAGGTTTACTTCAGCCATTGGCTATACCACAGTGGAAATATGAGCATATTACGATGGACTTCGTTACTGGTTTGCCTAGAACACCGGGATGTAATGATACAGTTTGGGTTGTCGTGGATCGTTTGACGAAGACAGCTCACTTTCTTTCGATGAAGATGGGAGATGAAGTTGCAAAGTTGATGGATCTTTATTTGGATCAGATTGTTAGTCTTGACGGAATTCCATCTAGTATTGTCTCAGATCGAAATCCTCGATTTACTTCTCGCTTATAGGAGAAACATCAAGAGACTTTAGGTACTCAGCTTAACTTCAGTACAGTGTATCATCCACAGACCGACGGTCAGTCCGAGAGGACTATTCAAATTCTGAAAGATATGCTCAGGGCTTGTGTTCTGCACTTCGGGAAGAACTAGGAGAAATATTTACCACTTGCCGAGTTTGCCTATAATAATAGTTATCAAGCTACTAATAGGATGGCACCTTTTGCAGCTCTTTACGACCGTAAGTGTCGTTCACCTTTGTATTGGGATAAAGTAGGGGAGATGAAGACTATTGATCCGACTATTATGCCAGAGCTTCAAGAGAAGATTGAGAATGTTTAGTTGATCAGGCAGAGAATGCTTACGACGCAGAGTAGATTCAAGAGTTATGCTGATAAGCGTCGTCGGGATTTGGAGTTTATAGTTGGGGATCGGGTTTTCTTGGGATTGTCTTCTCGTAAGGGATTTGCTCATTATGGTAAAGGTGGTAAGCTGAGTCTGAGGTTTGTAGGGCTGTTTAAGATTATCGACAGAGTTGGCAAGTTGGCATATCGGTTGGCTTTACTGGAGAATTTCTCTAATGTCCACGATGTATTTCACGTGTCTAATTTGTGGAAATATAATCCGGATCCTTCTCATATTCTCGAGCCAGAGCCATTACAGCTTCATGAGAATCTGACTTATGACGAGTGACCAATTCGTATTCTTGATCAGATGGAACGAGAGTTGAGGTCGAAGAAGATTCCGATGGTTAAGGTGTTATGGAAGTATCACGGTATTGAGGAGGCTACTTGGGAGAAGCGAGATCAGATGCAGCAGTAGTAACCAAATCTTTTCCGTTCAGCAAGTAAGAATTTCGAGGAAGAAATTTCTTTAAGGGGAGGAGAATGTGAAACCCCACTTTTCTATCTTATCTCGATTTGTGGGTTTTATCTCGTTTTGCATAAATTGACCTGTTTATGTGCTATATGGCTTAGAATGTGCTAAATATGTGATTAATACTCCTAATACATGCTATATGTGCATTCATGAAATTTTCATAAAAAACGGAATCAGAAATTTTATCGGCGGTTTTGGTGAATAGTATTTTGAGCATCTGTCCGCAAAAATTTTTATAGGGGTGTTTTAAACGTTTAAAACCTAGTTCTCCGGTATTAATAGACCCGTGTTTGATTAAAACGGATTTGGAATCGGTTTTGAAATTTTAAAGGTTTTTACACTTTCTTTTGCAAAAAAATGAGTTTTAAGCCGACTTGGGTGAAACTGTTTTAATGTAACAGTCTTTGTCACCTAAAATATAATGTCTAGAATTAATTTAGCTGTCAATTTCTTAGTTGAGCAAGAAATAGTCAAGAAATGAATTAAAAGACTAGAAAAGATTAAAAGACTAAATAAAACTACTTTGACTTTGCTTTTTTTTTTTTTTTGACCATTACTTAATATGCATCAACACATAATGAAACAACACAAAAATACACTCAAACTCACACACATGGCGAAAGCTTCAAAGGAGAAAAGAGAAGTTGATTTTCATGGTTTTCAAAGCAAAATTGCATAGAAAAGGCTAGTTTTTGTCCATAGTTTTTTGTACCGAGTTGGATTCAGCTTGTTGGGCAAGCATAGCACGCATATCTAGGCTTGTTTCGAATCGAAGGTGAGAGAAAAATTCTAGATCTCAAAAGTCATCTTTTGTATTTTTGCGTATAATTGAATATTGAACCGTTAGAATGTTAATTTGAAGTTATATTATTGCTCAGTGCATGCTAAGGATCGATTATATGTATTCTTATAATATTTGAACCGTTGTAGCATAAATTTTTATTTTCGGGTATTTAAAGTTGATAGTTTGGCTATTTGTTGATTATTTTGAGTTGTACTGGTTGGAATCGATTGCCGTCGATTTGTAAAAGTTTGTAAAATATGGGTAGCACCGTTGTAATGCCAAAATTTCGATTGAAATGTTGGTGCGAAAATCCAGAATTTTCAGCCTAGGTGCTTTGAGGTTTTAGGGTTGTTGGGCTTGATTTGGATGTGTTTTGGTTGGTTTCCGAGAGGGTTAATGTAGTTGATTGAATGGGTGAGTGAGAGAAAATGATTTGGAGTTGTTTGAATTAGTAGAATGTAAGATATCATTATTAGAAGTTTAGGTTGTCTTTCTTTAAAGTATTGAATTATGCCTTTAGATGATCAGGTGGTGTTTGAGTGATTGAATTGTGAGTTGTTGATGGTTAGATTAGGGTTTGATTGTGTGTTTAATGTATGTTAAGTTGGATGGCCTACTTTGTCATCTAACTTAGTTGTTTAGTCGTTAATTAATTAATGGATGTTGTGTTGTTTTAATGTTATTAATTGATTGATGCATTATTGATTATTGATTATTGATGAACCGGGAGATAGTCAATGAAAAAGGTTATCCTACTGTGATGTGAATGTTTATTTTATTGCTAAGTCTTAGTATGTGTGTGCCACCTCTCAGGTAGCATCGAGCTGCCGGGTTGATAACGGCATGACTACCAGAGGCTACCCTCATCTCGCATGGGCGGAGATGCCATGAAGGGCAGGGCTAGTGAGGTACCTCGGGTGTGTGTGTCATGGGGGTGATAAGAAGATGGTTAAGATCGTGATGGCGTTTGGAGCTACACCAAATAGAGTATCCTTTATTGATTGGTCATTATAGTTATGTTTTATATTGTTATTGATGTATATTGTGTGTTTATTGCTCAAAGGATCATTTTCAAGGAGTATAGTAAATACTGTTACAGATTTATCGAATCCTCACTGGCCTTGTTTTATATAAGCTCACTCTCAATTATTGCATGCTTACAGGTGCTGTTGAGCAAGACTACGGGTACGTGCCTCTTGAAGAGGAAAATGTGTCGTATGTGGATGAGTCTTATGTGCAGGAGTCATTGCCATGAGATTATCTTAGTTGTTGTAAAACAATGTTTTGTATAACCTATTTTGATTTGTATGTATCACCTATGTACTAAGTTGGAACAAAGACATATAACTATGATCAGGTTGTTGAAAGAATGGTTATTGTATAATATGGTTATGTTGTATGTTGTTAATTTAATTGAGGAGTTGATTGTTGAATGGTTTGTGGAGTTAGTTGTATGACATTCTTAAGGGGTTGGTTTAGAGACTTGGTGTCTTAATTACTGTCGTTATACTGCCGAAATTCCGTTGCGTCCTGACTGATTGTAGGTGGGATCGAGTTGGGCCGTGACAGTTGACGAATATAAATGTTGCATAAACGGTATGGTGGCCTACTTTGTCACCTACCAAATGTGTTTTTAAAGCGTTCATTGATTGTTAATGTGAAAATGTGCTACTTAAGTGTTATTGCTTACCTAAATGCTTATATGCTCGAGGGGCAACCTACTTTGTTGTCCCCTCAATTTACGTGTTTATTAAATGATTATTAAAGCGATCTATTAAGCGTTAGCGAAGGTTGTAACTCTAAGTGAGGCACAATAGTGTTATACCTTCACTGGGAGGCATCGGGCTTGCCAGGGATTGGTTGCACAACCTCTACGTCCTGTTCCCTCACTCGCTTGGTCATTGAAGGCCTTGGGGTGTTGGGTTGTAGGTTATCGGGGTACATCTGGAGTACCCAAGCGGGAGTGATAAGGGGATACCGGTAAGTGTTTAAGCGTTGAAGCGTTCATGGAAGTAGAATGAAGAGCAGTTGCATCAAGTAGAATCGTGTCCTTTTTTTATGTGTATATTTAGTTTCTTAATGCTTGAATGATTGCCTTGTATTTCGTGTTATACTTTTGTGTTTTTTTATAGTATACTTGTTATTTGGATTATATTGCTTGACATTTTAAATGCATTCACGAAAAGGTTTTCGAAAACTCCCCATATTTATTCCTCCCACTGAGCACATAGTTGCTCACCCTTATTTCTTCCATAATTTTAGGTAAAACAAGGAGGACTTTGAAGTGTTTTGCTAGTGGTTGGGCCCATTTTACAAGGAATGATATCTTAGGCATGTGATAGTTCATAGTTATTTTGTAATGTCAGGAGAATATTAAATGTTAACAGTTTTTGTGGAGATGTAATGTATGTATATTTAGTTTGATTTGAACTTGTAATATAAGTAGGCTTGAATTAGAAAATATGAGATAAAGGGATGTTGAATGCTCGTGGTTGAGTTGTTTGAATAGGTATTGGAATGCCTAAAGTACGGGGAAAACTCCGTCTGTTTTCTCTCGTATCTTACCTTGGGGATTGGATCGGGTTGTTATATCAAGACTTGATTCTGTGAGGGATCGGGTTGTTATAGTTGTGGTATCAGAGCTTAGATAGCTCATAAGCCAGGACAGGACCGTTGGTCTGTGGGGTAGAGTTCTCAATGTGGAAGTGTCTGTGAATGAATACGAATATGCATGAAATGATAATTGTGTATATATGAGAATTGTGCTATATCTGCTAAGTGTGCATTATGAGGCATATGTCAAGGCGAGGTTAGTTCTAATCTTTAGAGTTTGACATCATTTTGTTTGGGTTGGTTATAAGTGATTATATGGTTATAGCACGATATGATTAAAGATTTATTCTCATAACAATTGTGTGTTGTGGTTATGAAAGTGACTTACGGTTTTCAAAGGTTTAAGTTCATGAAGTGTTGGGGCTTAACTCTTGAGGGTCATACTTGAGGTGGTGGCTGTTCTTAGGGTTGTTTATTACCCTAATGGATTGTGATTTAGAGTGATCCTTAAGACAAGTGAAAAGTGTAATATTTATTCATGTTTTATGGTTAAGAGTATTCTCAAGTTATTGGGAGACATACATTTCTTATAAAATGGAGAAAGCTATCTAGATAAAATGAGGACAGATTGATCAATAGTATTCTGAGGTATTTCGAGAATTAAGCAAGAATTGCGAGGACACAATTATTTTAAGGGGGAGAGAGTGTGACACTCAAGCCCGATAATATGATTATTTTATTAATTTGCATATAATTGTTTGCATTAATTGACTTATTTCTTGATATATATGTATCGATGAGTGTTTGCATTGCATTTACAGCAAGTGAGATCACTGATGATAAAAGTAGATTACATAGTCAATAATATATTGGGTATCATTAGTGGGCTTAGTTGGACCATAGGAATAATAAAATGGACAATAGTTTTAATTATGCTTGCAAGAACTCATTTAAGGCCCAATTTAGCCCAATTAGCCAATATAAGATAAAAATAAACAAGAGAAAAGTCTAGAAGAAGAAAGAGAAATCGGTGGAAGGAAGAAAGAAATGAGAGAGAGCCGAGAGGGAGAAAAGAAGGGAAAATGGAAGAAAAAGGTTCCCTTGAGCTTGATCATAGCCATTTAGTACAATTTGTACAAGCTAAAGGTGAGGGGTTCATGATTATGTGCATGTTTAATGTTAATCTCGCTTGTAGTAGGTTATATATGTGTAGATAGTTGCTGATTTGAGCTATAAGAGCATGCAAAGTTAGCTAATATATATAAAGAGTGAAGTGTTAATCTTATATTGCTTGTGTAGCTTAACTTGTGTGAAGTTGCAGTATGTTGATTGAAGTAGAAGTAGATATAGTTTACATGTTTGATCAAAGGCTTGAGAGCATGTTCTAAGCTTAACAAGTGAAGCACAGGAAATTATGTACAAGGAAAATCAAATAACTAAAGCTAAACAAAGTATTCATGCATAACAAAAGCAAAGTTCTGGACAGATTTACGCACATGATTTGAAGAGCCTATTTCAAATAGTAAATGTTGTTGGATTTGGCTGAAATTTTAGTATGGTGTGCCCAGGACCTTGAGGAACAAACTTTGATTTAGGTGCAAGTTCTAAATATATTGTTAAGATGCATTTTTAGTGCCATTTCAGTAGGGTTCTGATTCTCGCATAGGTGTAGGGCAGTTTGCACTATTAATTTCTATAGATCATACCTTATTGAATATAACTCCGAATCGAGATACGTTTAATGCTAAAGCCATCTACATTTAAAGAATTACATATCTGTGTAGTTTCAGAGTCTTTAGAGAGCATTAATATTGATAACCGAAATGGTAAAGTCATGCATGTATCTTCTAGAATTTCAGCTTGTATTACCAAGAGTTTTATGTTGTATTAGTGGTAAATTCTAGATGAATAATGATCGATCATAGGTAGTTTGAATGCTTGGTAGGAATAAATAATTGTCGGGAAAGAATGTTCAAGTGAAATGAATACTAGATGAATAACGGTTGCTTGATGAAATTAAGGTCTAGATTGTGTAAGTGCAAAATGAAGTGAGAGCTTGAGGGAAATGAAAAGAACTTTGATGTTACGATTGTAATATTTGCAGGTATATGTAAGTGAAACAAAGACAGGCCATGTAAAATGAATGTATGCTATAACCAAAGATGTACAAGAATGCATGCATGTTCACTTGCCTTTGAAGTTGTTCATGTGAAACCCCACTTTCTTGCTTATCTCGTTTTACGTGCTTTACCTCGTTTTGCGTGTATATGATCTATTTATGTGCTATAGGACCTAGAAAGTTATAATTTTGATTTCAATACTCCTAATACGTGCTAAATGTGCATTCATGAAATTTTCATAAAAAACGGAGTCAGAAATTTTATCGTCGATTTTCAGTGAATAGTGTTTTCGAAACACGTCCGCTATAATTTTGAAACTGGTCTTTTTAACCCTTCTAGACCTAGTCCACGGACTTTAATAGACCTGTGTTTGATGAAAACGGTTTTAAAATCGGCTTAAGAATTTATTAGGGTTTTTACACCGACTTTTGCGAAAATCGAGTTTTAAGCCGACTCGGGTGAAATTGTTGGATTGTAAAACTTCTTGTCACCTAAAAATAATCCACTTGAGATATCTTGGGGGTGGAATAATTATTTTTAACTTGGTGAGCACTAAAATGCAATTAAAGTCATTAAAAACACAAAAATACCTATTTAAAATAACTTTGACTTTAATTAATTATTTGACCTTATAAGCTAAAGTCCTCAACACACACTCACACAACACAAAAACACCATCACACACACACACACATTGCCGAGAGAAAAGAGGGAGAAAAAGAGAAGAAAAAACTCAAGCTTTTCAATCCAATTTTTCAAAGAAAAACCTAGTTTTTGTCCGTGAAACTTCGCACCAACTTGGATTCTGCTTGTTGGGCACGCATAGCACGCATTCCTAGGCTTATATCGCATCTAAGGTGAGAGAAAAATTCTAGATCTCAAAATGTCATTTTTGTGTTTTTGCGTATAAATGAAGATTGAACCGTTAGAATTGAAATCTGATGATAGATTATTGCTCCTTGCATGCTAGGGATCATTATATACTAATACTACGAATTTCTGTCAGATGTAGCATAATTTTTATTTTTCCTGGTATTTAATTTTGATTAAAATGTTCAAAGTTGAATTAAATGAGTTGTGTTGATCGAAATCGATTGCCGTCGATTTCTAAATACTTGATAATTACGTGTTAGTGCTGTTGTAATGCCGAATTTTCGATTACATTGTTTGTGTGAAAATCCGGAAAATCCAGCCATGACATCTTAGGGTTTTAGGGTTATCGGGCATGATTTAGAGGTGTTATGGTGGATTTCCGAGAGGGCTAATGTAGTAGGTTGAATGGGTGAGTGATAGGAACTGATTTGGCAATGTTTGGATTAGTAGATTGTAAGTTATGAATTTTAGAAGTTTAGGTTGTCATTCTTTAATTTCTTGAACGATGCCTTTAGATGGTTGGGTAGTGTTCGAGTGATGAATGGTGAGTTGTTGTTGAGTAATTTAGAGTTTAATTATGTATATTATGCATGTCCGGTTAGATGGCCTACTTTGTCATCTAACTACGTTGTTTGTTGTTTAATTTAATATTGATGTTATATTGATGTTATTGATTGATTATTATTGAATGCGGGAATCGGGCACTCTTGTTGCTGATCTCCCAATTGATTGATTGATTGATTGATGATTGATGATTATGGAGTCTTGGTATGTGTGTGCCACCTCTCGGGCAGCATCGGGCTGTCGGGTTGATAACGGCATGACTGCCATAGGCTACCCCCAGCTCGCATGACGGAGGTGTCATGGAGGGAGGGGCTAGTGAGGTACCTCGGGTGCGTGAGTAATGGGGAGTTATAAGAAGAACGGTTGAGATCGTGATGGCGTTTGGAGCTACACCAAATAGAGTATCCTTATTGATTGGTTATATAGTTATGTGATGATAGCATTATTTATGTTGTTGTGTGTTTTGATAGCATTATTTATGTTGTTGTGTGTTTACTTGCTCAAAGGACTAAATCCAAGGAGCGTAGTGAATACTGTCGAGATCTATCGGATCCTCACTGGGCTTATGTATATAAGCTCACTCTCTATTATTGCATGTTTTCAGGTGTGCTTTCACAAGATTACGGGTACGTGCCTCCTGAAGAGGAGAATGTGGAAAACGTGCCTTTCGTGGATGAGTCATATGTCCCTGAGTCTTATCCATGATTCTATGTTGTTAAACGTCATGTATATTAGCTTAATGGACTTTTATATGCTTTACGTTTCTTAGTGTAATAGTTGTTGAAAAGATAATGATCTAAATGATGTTAATTTAGTGGCTTTCTTTTGTCTATGGTTAAGTTGTAGTTGTGTCTCAACTTACTTGTGAAATGTATGATAAAGTTGAGGTATTGTATGTCATGTTGGAACGGAGGCGTATAACGAGCATGTTTTATTGTATAATATGGTTGTGTTGTATGTTGTTGTTGTATTGATGAATTACGGGATGTATGATGTTTTATGAGGTTGGTTTAGAACCTCGTAAATATGTTTACTGTGGTTATGCCGCCGAAATTCCGTTGCGTCCTGACTGATTATAGGTGGGGTCGAGTTGGGGTGTGACAGTTCACAAGTATAAATGTTGCATAAACGGTATGGTGGCCTATTTTGTTACCTACCAAATGTGTTTTTAAAGTGTTCATTGATTACTAATGTGCAAATGTGCTACTTAAGTATTATTGTTTGCCTAAATTCTTATATGCTCGAGGGGTAACCTACTTTGTTGTCCCCTCACTTTATGTGATTATTAAGTGATTATTAAATGATTATTAAAGTGATCGATTGAGCATTAGCGAAGGTTGCAACTTTAAGCAAGGCACGGTAGTGTTGTGCCTTCACTGGGCGACATCGAGATTGCCAGTGATTGGCTACACAACCTCCGCATCCTATTCCCTCACACACTTAGTCATTGAAGGCCCTGGGGTGTTGGGTCGTAGGTTATCGGGGTACATCTGGAGTACCCCAGCGAAGTGATAAGGGGATGCTAGCAAGCATTTAAGCGTTGAAGTATTCATGGAAGCAGAATGAAGAGTAGCTGCAACAAGCGGAATCGTATCCTTTTTATAAGTGTATATTTAGTTTCTTAATGCTTGAATGATTGCCTTGCATTTCATGTTATACTCTCGTGCTTGTTTATGGTATACTTGTTATTTGGATTATATTGCTTGAAATTTTAAGTGCATTCATGAATTTTTTTTTCGAAAACTCCCCGTATTTATTTCCCCCCTCATTGAGCACGTAGTTGCTCACCATTATTTCTTCCATAATTTCAGGTAAAGCAAGGAGGACTTTGAAGTGTTTTGCTAGTGGTTAGGCCTATTTTACAAGGAGTGCTATCTTAGGCTTGTGATAGTTCATAGTTATCTTGTAATGTCAGGAGAATATTAAATGTTAATAGTTTTTGTGGAGATGTAATGTATGTATATTTAGTTTGATTTGAACTTGTAATATTAGTAGGCTTGAATTGGAAAATATAAGATAAAGGGATATTGAATGCTTGTGGTCGAGTTGTTTGAATAGGTATTGGAATGCCCAAAGTACAAGGGAAACTTCGTCTGTTTTCCCTCGTATCTTACCTTAGGGATTGGATCGGGTTGTTATATCGAGACTTGATTCCGCGAGTAATCGGGTTGTTACAGCGATCAGGTTACCAGTTGTGTTCAGCGCGACCGGTATGAAGATCGGAAAAACTCACTGTGTACTGACCAGAGGCGGTCTTGATATCAAGATCGGTGTCAAGACTGGTCACTTAACAGCTTAGCTAATCCTTTTTGAAAACTTTACCATAAAACCCTTTGAAAGCTATAGTTTCAAGAAGATGAAAACTTTGTTATTCAAAGTGCTTTTGTGACCCAAAATTTGGAGAATGAGTTTGCCAAAAACCATTGCAAAACTTTTATGAGCTTTAAAATCAATTCAAAGACAAACAACAAATAAAAACCAACTACCCCTTATGTCGCCACTTTTCTATCCTTATGACATCATTTCATCTTCATGTCTTCAAGTCTTGAATTTTGAAATATAATCTTCATTTCTTCAATTCTTCAACTCTTCATTTCTTCACGCTAGTGGTGAGCTTGATCTTTGCATTCTTCAAAGGTAGACAAGATTTATATCTTCTCGATCTTGCATTTCTTCGTTTTGAGTCTCACTAGATTTTCTTGAAGGATTCTTTTCCACCAAGCATTCAAGCATATTTTGGCTCATAAAATCATTAGTACAATATAATCCACATAAGTCAAAACATTTAAATATAAATTGGTTTTGCAACAATATATACATTTAATGCGCAAAAGTCAACAAGTGTGTGTTTAAGAATATAAAACATATTTGATTTCACAAACTTGATAAATCAAATTGATTATACTTGCACTCTTCATTAGATCAATACAATTATTTTTACTATGCAAGTCATTCATTCAGTGTCAATATTTGGCTCAACTTAATTTGCACATTTTAATCTCATAAGCCTTAAGTATGAGTTTAATCATATAAACACATTAAAATAATCACACTTGACACAACCAAATAACGATGATTTGTTATCATCAAAATCATGTATTTAGGCCTAAGGCCAACAATACCTTTTTTATAAGTTTGAATGCTTCTATTAAAGGTTTTAAAATTTAGGCCTTGTGTTGCATATTAGACTAAGTTCATCCCTTAAACTAAAATTTTCCCAATATCCTAATACCTCATAATCTAGGGTGGCAATTGGTATGCTAGAATGGAATGGTATTCCCAACTCTATTCTCATCCCATGTCTAGTATGTGGTAATGAACTTGTTAATCTATAATATATTACAAAACTAAGCTTTGTATGCATGTTATTATCTTAAAAATAAAACTAGACATAATTATTATTGTTAAGGTAAAATCTGGTTGCCCCGAACTGCTTCCTGGGTTGGACCTAAACCTGTAAAACAGACGAACCGAGGGGGGATTCCAACGATTCTTACTCCGACGCTCAAGTCAGTCAACTGTGGGAAGAAGCTCGTAGGTAGAAAGTATGGAATGTGATTCATACCTTTCACTGTGAGATTGCCCCATATTTATATCCGTTGAATGTTAGCCTCCTAGATGAGGAAGAATTCCTCAAGATTTATACCTCCAAGAGTCCTCCTTTGGTAAGTGATTCCTTAGGATCATCCTCCGCGAGTCCATCCTTATCTGGACTTCCCGAGTTCATCCTTATCATGATGATATTTCCATGCACATGTCTGCCCTGTTATTTCAACAAGTCTGGGGCTCAGAGAATGACGGGGTTGTTATTTATTACCCGGGCTAATTTTACAGGGCTAGAGCCCCAACCCTATCAGTTGCCCCCAATCCTCCGGGCTACGTTGAAGGTCGGGGAATTTTCACAACGGTGGGGCTCTTTATCTTCTTCAATGGTCACTAGCTGTTACAAACATCGTCTATCCATGCTATCACAGCTTTGCTACTTTTTCGCAGGTACGTCACTTGAGATTCGCGCTTCCACTCCCCACGATCTTACGTGGGCTATCTTTGTGGTATTTGGGGCCCTATGGGGTCCTTTATAAATAGAGCCCTAAGCCTAGCTTCACCCCTACATTTTGTCCTCCACAATTCTTGTTTTCCTCTGCTTCCTTACTCCTCCGTGTACATCGCGCCCTTCGTGAACTTTTATCTACTACTTAGGTACACCCTTTTCTTATTTTTTCCATCATGGTCAAGTCCCCTAGGTCAAGTGTTGCCGGTAAGTCCAGCGATGGACCTAAAGGCATACATTACACCCTAAGAAATTTTGAGCCTATCGCTGCCACACCAATTTCGCAGAGTCCGCCTCCTACTAGGAGTCCTAGAAAGAGCTCCAAGAAACCCACCACTAGGGCTAGGTCTTCTTCTCACCGTCTCACTGCCGCGATAATGGGTCCCGTCAGAATTGGTGATCTTCTAGTTTTTGGTGCTGAATGCAAGGCCTGCAGTACTCATGAGAAGTCCATTACCTACCTTAGGGATATTAGGGGTATCCCATATAACGTCGAGGTTCGTATTCCAAACATTGGTACGCCGACATCTACTTACGGACCCGGCATAGGAGAAGTTACCTTCTACGATGAGCAGGTCCTTATAGGTCGTCTACCTCTCCCTCCTTATTTGGTGGAAATTTTCAACTACCTTCAAATGAGCCCTACCCAGGTTACCCCCAATAGGTGGAGGATGATTGTAGGTTTTTACGTTCTTCTAAAGGAGTTGGGTTATACACCCACTTTCAACCTCTTCCTTTTCTATCACCAGCTTAAAACCACTGACAAATCTTCTAGCTGGCACTATTTTTCTACCCACCATCATCCTTTGGTTGCTGATATCCCTGATAATTCCAACAGTTGGAGCAACAAGTTTTTCTTTGTGAAATCCCCCACAGGATGGGAGGTCCGGAGTATCTAGGTTGTCCCTCCTAAAACAGCCAAGGATGTTTCTACTTTTGATGAGATTGAGAAATTGATTATCGAGGAGATTAAGAGAGTCGTTCCCGTTAGGTGTGACGTCCTTCTCACCTTTGAAAGAATAACCGCTAGTGGCTTGTTTCCGCGACCCACAAAGCATAGTGTCGTGGCTCATCCTTTACCCCTCGCGAACCGTAACACCAGGGGTAGAGGAAGAACCTCACTCGCCCCTCCTCTAACTTCCCAGAACCTTGAGACGATCGCCCCTATGTCCCTCAACACTTCATCCGACACTGAGGGTTAGACTTTTACTCTTATGCCTGCTTTATGTTTCTCCCTGTTTATGAGACTCATTATGCCTTTGTTTGCTTTTGTTTTTTCTTATGTAGACAACATTAAGATCTTGGAAATCATAACTTCCGTTAGAGGCGAGCGGGTGACCAGGAAGCGCCTGGTCAAAGACTTCGATCAACCTCATTCTAAGAAGCAGAAACTGGCATCTCCTACAGGCGACGAGAAGGTACAAATCCTAAGGAGCCACCCGCCCCTGCCATGAAGAGCCTAGGCCCTATTGAGGAAGCCTTGGCTTCCACTCTAGGTAGCTCTAGCCTCCCCACCATCGAGCCCTCCAAAGTTGGGAAGACCATGTAAAACTAAACACCAGACCTCACAAGCATTTAGTTAATATAATATATAATTAAATCATTTTATGTCCATTTACCTTGATTTATATGATTTTTATTGATTTAAGGGCATTTATCTCGATTTGCGTGCATTACATCGATTAACATGCATTTATATTCAAATACGTGTATTTAAATGTCTTAGATACTGTAGGAATTAATTAAGCCTTATTAACCTAGAATAGCAACTAACTAGTCAAGATGTAACTAGAATGACATGCTAGTAAATAAGCTTTTAATTAGAAGGGCTCTTTAGTCATTAGGTGCCTTAGATATTTTTCTACCTAACAAAACACTCAAAACTCACACAATACACATACAACACAAAATCAACATATACACAAATACACACACCACACATTGAGCTCGGGAGAAGAGAAAGAATAAGAGAAAAGAGAGGAAATGAAGGACGAGAAGAAGAAGTGAAACAATTTCAGCCATTTCCAAGCATTATCTTGCATTCCTAAGCTTTCTTCAAAGTATTTCTTGCTCCATCTTCTTCTAGAACTCAAATCTAAGGTGAGGGATGTTTTTTAAAAGCTTTACAAAGTCAAATAAGCATGTATATGTGTTCTATGTACATGTATTGAGTTTGTTCAAGGTGTGTATAAGCTTGATTTGTGTAATTGAGTGTGTATTGAGTATCTTGGGTTTCATGGTTTTGCTGAAATCTCATCATTTGCTTGATAATGTTCACATGTAAATTTGAGTAGTGTTTAAATGGGATTGTTGTGCAAGATTGGGGTGCAGAAGGTAGAATATGCAATGCTAGGTGACCATTTGTAGAAATCAACCATGTATGTGTTGTAAAGTTTGAGCTTTGTGCTTGTTTGATTCAATGGTGAAATTGTATTTAAATGATGTTTAAGGTATGTTAAGTTATGGTTTTAGAGTTGTGATTGTATTTGGTGAATTGACTAAGTGTTAGGTTCAAGTGGCATAGCGAAAAGGAACAAGAAAACAAAATTTGTGCAAAGTGCTAAAGGAACAGGTCGACCAGGTACTAGCCCGGGTCATTTGTCAACCTACTGTCGGGGGGCCTAATCACCTGGATAGTCGATTGAGTAGTCACCTAGATGGATCAGGTTGATCGGGTAGTCATCCAGACACTAGTCCAGGTCACTTCTCAACTTCCTGCCGGGTGACCCTACTCGACCGGATCCTCGCCTCGGTTCTCGACCGGATGGTTCGATTTTTGCTCACTTTGTGTTATTTTCAATTGTTATCAATTGCATGATGATATAAGACCAATAGGTATGTTAATTTGAGCTTAATTGAGGATGTTTACATGCTTATATGTCATGGTACATGATTAAATGAGCTTACACGCAAGATGTTTTCATACTTACCTGCTACATCATTGATATTACTGTTGTGATGGAAGTAACCTACTTTGTTGCTATCCTAGTCCATCTCTCACATGGTGATGTCCCTTGGAGAGTTGGGTATTATATATATTTATTTATCAAGGTTTCAACCTTCTAAAGGCCTGAGTGCGATTGATGGCCCCCGGGCAGTATCAGACTTACCGGTTTAGTCACGACCACCAAGGACCTATTCTTATCTTTAAGGGGCATATCCAGAACCCTCAATTGTTGAAGGAGTTAGAGTCAGGTTTTCTTTGAAAACTTGATCCTCGGTCGTGGTGTCGGGTTATCAATATTTGATTCGAGGCAGAAGCTGTCTACATCAGCAATCGCAGATACTACAGTATCCTTTTACAATGAGTATATCATGTTCCTGTTCTTAATTCTTATTATATATTCAAGTGTATAGGTTGTTTGTCCTATGTGCATTTATATGTGCATAGCATGTTTTATCAAACTGTTTGCGAAATGATAAAACGATTCTGAAAACTCCCTTCCCCTTTATCCCTCACTGAGCTAAGTGTAGCTCACCATTTTCTTTACCATTTCAGGAGAGGTTGAGTCAGAGCAGGCCCCTTAAGTTGCTGGAGAAACTCCTTGGTATGACATCGAGAATTTCCGTCTTATGTGATTCTACTTGTTGATGTACTTGGAAAATATGCGATGTAATAACTTATTCTTTTTGGACAACTCTGATGTAACTAAATACTTATATTCTTTTGAGACCTAGGAACCGAATGTTGGTTAGTCCTTATGTATGGACAGGTGGTTCAAGGTCTTGTATATATGTAACAGGTTGTGGTTCACCTCTAAGGCCGAAGTTATTGGCAGAATGTTGATCTTTTATGGATTATATATGGATGTATTGGCTATTAAGCTATTAATTTATAGGTTATGGGTTTCAAACGTCGCATTTCAGCCTTAGCCTAGCAATAGGTCGGGGTTGGGGCGTGACACCTATTTAGGTAGTATCAGAGCTAGCCTTAGTTAGTATAAAACTAGCTTGTGTTAGCGTAGTCTGGGTTTAGAACCCCTGGTTAGTGGGTAGAACTTTGAAACGAATATGTTTTAGTGTTATACGTGTTTATGTGAACCTATTTGCTTAACGTGCTATATTTGCTTATGTGTAATCTATGTGCTAGGTATGATTATATGTATTAATTGTATTAGGAGTATTGTTGGTATCTATACTAACCCTCGTATAATAGTGCCTAAACGTCATATAACCATGAGTGGTGCCTATTCCATAGCTATAGATGGCAGGACCTAATACCCGCAGTAACACCAGATCTCAATCAACGGGGAATGCAAACCAAGCCAACCCCGGGGTAGCAATGTTTAATTTAATGGCAACTACCGTGGACCAAATGAGTCTGGTTATGGAACAACAAGCAGCAGTAGCTAATAATAATAATAACAATAACAATCATGGTGCTGGTAGCAGTGGTGGGAACATAGATCATAGGGGAAGTGATAGCATTAAGGATTTCCTATTCTATAATCCTCTGAAGTTCAGGGGCCAACCAAATGATGAAGAGGCAGAGTATTAGCTATCCCTGATCGAGAAAATTTATGCTGCTCAGGACTATACAAAGGAGAAAAAGTTATCTATACAATCTTTCAATTAGAAGGTAACGTTGAAACGTGGTGGAACACGGTGAGGCCCTTTCAAACTCAGGGCCAGTCCAGAGCATTCCAGATCTAGAGCCACCAGGACCAAGGCCAAGTGAGACCAGTGGCTCCTAGACCCCAGCCTAATACTCCAGCCACTCAATTAGCTCATGCTACAGCAGGTGCTGCCACTACTTCACAGAATGTCATATGTGGTTATTGTGAGAAGATGGGGCATATAGAAGACCAATTTTGGAGGAAATCAGGCAAGTGTATAAGGTATGGAAGTACTTAACACCAAGATAAGGGTTGCCCGAAGATGCATAATAGGGGTATCCAGAATTAGCTTGCCAGAAATGCTCCAGGACAACAAGTTTAATCTCGAACCTATGCCATGGATTAGACAGAACTCCCATATGATGTAGCTATTGTTGAAGGTACCTTCCTGATTCACAATCAATTGGTTAAGGTACTTATTGATACTGAAGCCATGCATTCATTCATAACCCCTAAGTGTGTATATTGCACTAAGTTACATGTTGAGTACTTACCGTATCATGTAGACGTTAGCACCCCGATGGGCCCTAAATATGCTACTAGGTTGGCATGCAAAGCATGCAAGTTACGGATTGGGAACCAAGAGTTTTTGGCCGATCTCATAGTGCTTATCTTTCGAGACTATGAGATTATTTTGGGAATGGATTGGTTGTCACGACATCATGCACAACTAGATTGTCGGTCGAAGGTTATAGAGTTCCGGATACCGGGACAACCTGTGCTTAAGGTGAAAGGAAAACGTGACTTGTTGGGAAAGGTTGTGATATCCTCATTCAAAGCTGTGAAGTACATGAGAAGAGGTTGTAGTGGATATTTAGCTTTTCTAATCAACAAACCAACGGATCAAGTCAAGTTAGCGGAGGTGCCAACAGTTAGTGAATATGGGGATGTGTTCCTAGAGGAATTGTCTGGATTACCACCCACAAGGGAGATTGAGTTCGTGATTGAGACGCTACCAAGTACACATCTAATCTCTAAAGCTCCATACTGTATGGCTCTGGCCGAGTTGCAAGAGTTGAAAGTTTAGTTGCAACGGTTGCTAGAGAAAGGGTTTATACAATCTAGTTCATCTTTATGGGGTTCACTAGTTCTATTTATGAAGAAGAAGGATGAGACATTGTGGCTTTGCATTGATTACATGGGATTGAACCAAGTAACCTTCAAGAACAAGTACCCTTTAAAGCTCGCTTGCAGGGCCAGGGCATCCAGGTAGATTTGACCGACCTCTTTGGCGAAGCCCCTTCTGATCTAGAGATTAACCTCAACCCGGCAGGAGCAACAGACATAGGTGGTGGAGCCCAAGCTTGACTAGACCCCCCTGATAAACGATTTAGTTTTCCTTCTTTTTTTTTTTTAAGTTTGTAAGCCAAGGGGTTAATCCTCTTTTGTATAGTTCCCTCTGTGCTTAATGAAACTTTCAATTCATAGCTCTTTTGTATGTTATTGTGCAAACTGCTTTTCAAGTTTGTCTTATGCTTTTGGATAATTTCCCTTTAGGAAGAGGCCTTTTCTCGCATCTTAGCCTTATTATGGCTCTGCTTTGTATATGTTGTCGACTCGGGGCCTGTGGTTCATTTAAGCGTTGTTTTATTAGGCCTCTTGGCTCCCCTGTGGGATAGCCCTGTTGGGAAGAGAATGACTATTTCCTCTAAGGGGTGCCTCTTTTCCAAGTGCGGAGCTTTTAAGCAACTTCAACATTGGACTCTTCAGAAAAAGCCCCTTAACCAGAATACAAAGTCAGTCAAATTTTTAGGAGGAAAAACAGAGCTTTTATTATCTAACACAAGAAAGCATTACATATACTACTATCGAATGCTATTTATTCACTACCATTGTTCTAGGAATAGTACATGAAATATTTCCTAAGGTGTTCAACATTCCATGCATTGGCTAATTTCTTTCTAGTAGGTCTGACCTGTTTCGCTGCCAGCTAGGGACCCTCCCAGGTTGGTGCCATCTTTCCTTGCCCGGGCTGGGGCTCGAAGATTGTTTTTTTGAGCACCCAGTTACCCTCTTGGATATTCTTGGGTCGGGCCTTCTTGGAAAATGACCTGGCCATGGCTTTTTTTTCCTCCAACATTTTTATTTATGCTTTTTGCCTAAATTTTTCAATCAGATCAAGGTTCTCTCGGAGCCCTTGATCATTTATTTCCTGCTCATAAAGCTGGACACGGCTACTTATAGCACCAATCTCCACTGGATGTCACGCCCTAACCCAACCTATAGAGGCTAGACTAGGGTGTAAGCTAAACGTTCAGGACATGTCCCATACTTAACCATTGATGAAGATTTAACACTTAACGTTTTGGCCTAAACTCTAAAATCTTCTAGAAAATCGGCAGCATAACGGCTGTAATTGGGCTATTTGGTTTGACCTAATTCTCTAAACGCCTCAATTATTCTAATCATTAATCCAATTCCATTAAGGACTCCTATTTGTCACCAACCGATTTGCCTACTAGTTTATCTTGAAAGTCTCGTTTGGTTAATAAGCCTAACATGATAACTATGTCCCGTTTATTTGTCAATTTCCTATCATGCAAGTACCTATTATCATTTAGTTTGCAAATGAGCACCTAAGTGAAATTAGATAGAATTAACTTAGTTGATTATTCATCTAGTGGTTTGAATGCCTACGATAACTACTAATTAAGAAAACGAAAGCAAATAACCAAATAAAAGTTCGTCCGGTTATAGATAGTACAATCCCAGAATTAGACCCAAATTACAACGGGGTCATTTACATCAATAAAATGAATACTTTGCAATCAAACACAACATCCTTATAGCAACCACTTTCAGGCAAGGCACAAAAGCACGTAGGGATAGGCAATCACTCCAAGGAATCATCGTTAAGCACGTTGTCCTCGGGTATCTGTACCTGTTCTTCTTCACCTGTGATGAAAAAGAGGGTGAATCCTTATGAACTCAGTGAGGGGGAACGAGAAATACGTTTTGAAACTCATTTTCCAGTTCAACTTATGAAAATCCTTTTTGCAAGCATGAACACAACAGAAATATAAGTACAGAAACAGGAATACCAGTCTTTCCTCCCCGAGGTTCTCTAGGAACCAAGCGAGAGTACTTATACACATAGTAAAAAGGATATAGTGAGCTTTTGCTCTCAGATCAGTTCCAGGATCAATTGTTGCGGCCGACTTCAAATCATCCCCCAAACACGCCAAGTGGGTATACTCCGGATGTACCCCGAAATCCTACGACCCAACTCTCCGAGGAAGTCTAGCCCCCAAGCGAGAGAGGGAATAGGACCATGGTAGTCACGGGTGCACCGGCAAGCCCGATGCCGCCCGGTGTGCGTGATCGCTACCATGCCAACAGGAAAGGTTGCAATCTTGTATGCAATGCACATTCATGACAGGTAATATCTCACAGTAGGAGAACAATAAAGTAGGTTGCCTCCGGACAGTCATAAGATTGCACATTGACAGGTAAACAAGCAGGGCACGATAAGATAGGTAATTTCACTTGAAAGGCATATAGAGTTATATGAAAATTAAATAGGCAGCCATGTAACACATGTAAAACAGGCCATATAACTCATTAAGAAGCCCACGTGATCAAGTGATAAGATTATTCAACATGCAATGACATCAATCATGGGTTCGGGTGCAAGAAAAGCTTATTTGTCAACATGCAATGGTCAAAATCACATTTGAAGTCATAAGACATTTACGGGCAGCCCACTAAGCATATAATTTCCACACAATATCCAAATGATCAACACTTAGCAAGACTACCTAGTCATTAGGGTTTCCGTTTCACGCTTAACCGCGTGATTAAACCATAAGTCAACTCAAAATCATTCTCAAGTCATGCATCATTCAATTCAAACATCCTCAAGTACCCAAAACAGTCCACATAACATTCCAACACCACAATTCCAAGCAATTAGTACCACAAGAGAGGTTACATCAATTTTCCAAGCATATAGCTAAGTGAAACCTTTACTGCAATAGGCTGTTTTCTCACAATCAATAGGATAACCAAAAAATCTCCAAATCCAGTGAATAAGATGTCAAATTAAATCTTAAGAAGTTAACTAAAATCAGAAATAAACCTTGCATCAATTGGAGTTCGGGATCATTAGATATAGCCGAAACAGTGGAATAGCACAAAACTGTCCAGATTTGCACACTTTTCAGAAATTGACGTTTTTGAGGTCCTTAGGGTCACTTTTAGCCTTGGTCCATTTCTGACAAAATTGTCCAGAACTGAAAATTTTAGCAGCACACCAATTTTCATACATTTTCGACATCATTAACTAAGTAAAATCTGGTTCGTTCTAAAAAGTCAGAGCATATGCCAAAACCTGCTTCATTTTTCCAGATTTTCAGATTTGGTCACGTTTTAAGGATTTGCCATTTTGAGGACCTTAGAGTCAACATTAGCTTCATCCTATTTCTGGGAAAAATGTTCAAAACTGTCCAAACTAGTGACCTACCAATTTTCAAGCATTTTCAACATCATTTGCCTAGCTAAACTTACCTCGAACAGACTGGTCAGAGAGCTGTCAACAATTTCGATTTCACCTAGCATCATTTTCAAGCCAAGATCTTGCCATGCATGGTTGTTTAAGCTTATGAACGACCATATAGCTCAAGTACAGAAGCAAATACACACATTTATGAGCATGCATGTGAATTTTTGAAGAGTTTTCAAAAGGTTTTAGCCCTCACCTTAGCAATCAACCACAAAGATGCACAAAAAACTTGTTGAAGCTTCAAATCTCTTCTTCTTCTTGCTTAGCCGAGATTCCAACTTGGTTTCTCTATTTTTCCTAGCCTAGTGATCAATCTCTTAGCACATGCATGAGGTTAGAACAAGAAGAAAAGAAATGGAAGCCAAGAAAACTTACCTAGGCCGAAAATGGGGACTCAAAATGCTTGCATGTGTGTTTCTTGCATCCTAGCTTGCTTGGGTGAGTTTCTTTGCTTATGGTTTGTCTTGATGCACCTTAGGATGATGAAGATGAGCTAAGAGGTGGAGAGAACTCAGCCAAAACCGAAATGGAGAGAGAAAATGAGAGGGAAGTGAGAGAAATTGAGAGAAATTGAGAGAGTATGACAAAAGTGATGGCTTTGCAATTTTTTTTGAGCATATGGTCAACCTTGGGTATACAAATTCAGACTTTTTGTGTCTTCAAGGAGTATTTTGAAATGGCTAGCATGGGCATGGAGCACTTGGTCGAAAATGGTGGAGATTTGAGGAGAATTTGAGCAATTTTTTATGCATTGTGTTAAGTGTTTTGTCATAGTTTGTCTAGGACTAATTTTTTATGCATTTGTGTCATTAGAATTGTCATAGGAATGTTGGGGAATGAGGGAATCTAGGTAGAATAAAATATAAGAATGTTTGTTGATGAGTTGAATTATGCATAGAATAATAGATAGTGGAAAATGTAGGAATAGTTTAGTATTATTTTATTGTTGGTGGAGTTTGTAGAGAATTTGAATTAGAAATATAATATTGGTTAGTGGATTGTGTAGGATTATTTTATTGTCTAGTACTTTGTGTAGGATTCTTTCTTGATTAACGTGGTGGCACGGATTCCTAGGTCTAGGGCATGAATTACGATGTAGACACGAATTACGAGGTAGACACGAACTACGAGGTACAACACGTATTTCAAGACTAAGGCACATACTTCAAGATAAGTGCACGGATTCTAATGCTAACACATGCAACCCTAGGTGAATGAACATAGACTGAAATAAGGCACGTAATTCAATGTAATGCACGCAAAACAAGGCACGACTCTATATCTAGGTTAAGGTACGCAATTTAAGGTTAGGACACACGAAACGAGGTAACGCATGAAATTCAAAGTCAGGGCACGTAAGCTGAGGATTAGGGCATATAATTCTAGGTCAAGGCACGAATGACGAGGCATGCATGAAAACCAAGACAGGGCATATAATCCAAGGTCGGTCATACAGTTCTGGGTCTAAGGCACGCAAATCAAGATCTCGCACATAAATTAAGGTCATGGCACGTTATTCGGGGTCGGGCCTCACATTGGAAGTACCGTCTCTGTATCAAACGTTAGCAAAAATAGGGTTTCCCCTGTTGCAGAGCTCAGAGTTGTCTTGTGAGCCCACAAGACTTCTGGTAGTATGTCCACCCATAGCCTCTTTGCCTGTCCTAGCTTGGTTTTGATGCCCTACAAAATAGCTTGGCTAGTTACTTCAACTTGTCCATTAGCTTGGGGATGTGCTACATAAGCAAATTTCAATTTAATTCTCAGCTTTTCATATTTGCCACGAAAGTAGCTAGAATCGCATTGTCTGCCATGGTCCGTGACCAGGGCTCAGGGTACCCCAAAGCGGCACACCACTGATTTCCATACAAAGTTCTAGGCTGCTCCCTCAAAGATTCTAAGGACGGCTTCAACTTCCATCTACTTTGTGAAGTAATCAACTGCCACAAACACAAACTTCCTTTGGCCCTTACTCAGAGGTAGGGATCCTAGGATGTCTAGCTCCCACTGGGCGAAGCGCCAAGAACTAACGATATAAGCTAACTCTGTCGCCGGCTGCCAGGGTATCCTGGCGAACCTCTGGTAAGTGTTACAATTCTTCACCATCTCCAGCGCATCCTCCTGCAGGGTAGACCAATAGTATCCCTATCGGAGGGTCTTCTGGGCTAACGCCCTGCCCCCTAAGTGGTTTTCACAAACTCTCTCATGTATCTCTTGGAGCATATAACTGCCCTTATCCTAATCCATGCACTTTAACAATAGCCAGGTATACGCCTGCTTGTATAGCTGCCCCCCTAGAATTATGAATTTCGAGGCACGATGCTCCATACTCTGGGCTTCAATGCTATCATGAGAGAAATCACCCTGTTCCATATATGGTTTAATTGGCCACATCCAGTCTTCCCCTATAACCACGACTGCCACTTCTAGGGATAGAGGTTGTATGGATGGGTTTTTACTTCGTTCACTCTTATGACTGCTGGATTAGAAAAACTCACGGCCAAGCTCGCAAGACAATATGTTCTCTTATTTTCAGACTGAGAAACCTGGCAAATATGGAACTGCTCCAACCCCTGGACCAACCTTTTGAGTTTATTAAGGTAGGCCATCATCGTTACATCCTTTTGCCTTATATTCTCCCGTTACCTAATTTGCCACCAATTATGAGTTTGTGACCATGTCTACTCTCCTTGCTCCAAGTGAGATGATCGTTTTAAGATCTACTATTAGCGCCTCGTACTCGGCTTCATTATTAGAAGCTGGAAACAGGAACTTAAGCGAGTATTGGCTTTTCATTCTATCAGGGCTAGTGATCACGATCCCAACTCCGCTCCTTTGCTTCTCGGAGCCTCGTCAACTTTGTACTTTCCACAGGACACCATTTTTCTCCACCTGGTCCCCCGTGCACTCCACCACAAAGTCTGCCAGGGCCTGAGCCTTGATAGTTGTACGGGGCTAATAGATGATATCATATTGACTAAGCTCCACGACCCATTTCAACAAGCGCCCTGAAACCTCCGGCCTCTGCAGCACCTACCTCAAAGGCATATACGTCATGACCCAAAATGTATGAGCATCAAAGTAATGCCTAAGCTTTTGTGCCTCTATTAAGAGAGTCAACACCATCTTTTCTAGTGTTGAATACCTGAGTTCAGGCCCCCGCAGGATCTTACTTATATAATATACGGGCTTTTGGAGCTTATCTTCCTCTCTCATCAAAGCCGCCGCCACTACCTTACCTAAACTAGCCAGGTATAACGTCAGGACCTCTTCTTTTTCTAGTCTTGACAATAGTAGGGGTGAGGTAAGGTATTTTTTCACTTCCTCAAAGGCCTTTTGGCATTGTTTGGTCCACTAGAAGTTTTTTGGATTTCTCAACACCTTGAAAAAAGGGGCACACTTATCCGTAGATCTGGACATAAACCTATTCAAGGCTGCTATATTTCCTACCCGCTTCTGCACATCCCTAACACTCTTGGGAGGATTCAAATCCAATATGGCCTGGACCTTATCTAGATTCGCCTCTATGCCACGATTGGTAACCATGAAGCCCATCAACTTTCCTGCCATGACGTCGAACGCACATTTCTCTGGATTGAGCTTGATCCCGAATTGCTCTATAGTACTAGATCAGCCATATGAGAATGTGCACTTTTATTTTTAGTCAGCATATCGTCGACATAAACCTCCATGTTCCTCTTGATCTGGCAGTCAAACACCTTATTCACCATTCGCTGGTATATAGCTCCGGCATTTTTCAGCCCAAAGGGAATCACCCTATAATAGTAGGTCCTCATCTCTGTGATAAAGGCTATTTTCTCCTCATCTTCCGAGGCCATCATGATTTGATTGTAGCCCTTAAATGCATCCATGAATGTGAGCAGTTCATAACTAGATGTTGTATCCACCATCTGGTCTATTTTGGGTAACGGGTAACAGTCTTTACGACATGCTTCATTGAGGTCCTTATAATCAACACACAAGCGCTACTTCCTAAGGCCCTTGGCTACTAGCACCACGTTGGCCAACCATTCTGGGTACTTTACACTCCTTATATGGCTTGCCTCCAACAACTTCCATACCTCTTCTTGAATATTTTTGATCATTTCTTCCCCAAAATTTCTTTTATTTCGGTGAACAGGTCAGAACATAGGATCCACATTCAACTTGTAGACTATCACTAATGGTTCTAAACTTGTCATGTCAGTTGGACTCCAAGCAAATACATGTATATTGTAAGAAAAGAAGTCAATTATACTTTTTCGCAGGTTTGGAGAAAAGTCATGGCCTATCTTGATCCGCCGGCCCTCTGAAATTTCTACCTTATCCAGCTCCTCGGCAGGGGAAACCTCCTTCCTCTTCTCATCTCTTATACATCAAACTACTCGAGCTTTAGGCCCTTCACCTTGAAAAAAATAGCATAACAACGGCGAGCAGCCAACTAATCGCCCCTGATGGTAGCCATGCCCCATAGGGTAGGGAACTTTAGGGCTTTATGCAGCGGAGAGGCAACTACCTGGAATTTCATCCGGGCCATTCTTCCAAGAATCCCATTGTAGGGTGATTTGCAATCAAGGACAATGAGGTCTTCCATGATTGTTGTTTTCTTCTCCCTATCTTCTAAGGTCACGGGTAAATTGATAACCCCCTCTGGGTGAAAGGCTTCCCCCATAAATCCATACAATGAGCCATTTAAGGGACGGAGCCTTTCGCGTCCTTTTCCCAATTTATCAAAAGCTTTCAGGAACAATACTTCAGCGGAGCTACTAGTGTCCACCATCAAATACTTGACCGTGTAATTAGAGATGCGAGCCTCTACTAGCAGTGGATCATCATGTTGGTATATTATTCCTTTGAGATTATTTGTGGTGAACGCCAACTGTTCTTCCGTCCTCAATTTTTTATATTAGGGCTTCTCTCTTGCGGATCTGGCATATGATCTTAGTGCTGCTCTACTGGCTCCCTCATAGGCGAATCGCCCAGCAATAGTATCAACCTGGGGATTCTCCTGCTCTCTCCCGTGCCTAGGGCTGCTGTGACACCCCAGACCTAGCATATAATAAATAGTACTTGTTTGCATATATCTAAATGTGTATTTAAGTGTTTGAATGTAAATATGTGTTTACTTTAGTAAATTACATTTATTAATTAGAATAATATTCATATTTCTTAAAATATGCAAATTATATTTAATCGATTTATATAAAATACGTAATCTATTATTTTGATAATTATATTAATCAGAGCTATTTTCTTGCATCTAATAAGCTAGTTTTCATTATTTAAAAATGAGTCCTAAGCTTGGGGTGAAAATTATAGTATTTTATTTTACGAATTTTGCATTTTTCCTTCACTATACATTTGATCTTATGATTATGTTCATAAATTTTATGTGCATAGCATTTCGGGAAGGCGAGTAGAAAAATTGTTAAACATAATGAATGAATAGTAGTTTGAATGTTTGAATTTAGATCTTTTAATGATCAAACAAGCATTTGAGTTAATTTTAACCATCTAGAATGATTAAATTAAGCTTAGTTACCTAACCAAACCCACAACCTATTACCGTAACCTTATATAACCTAACTTAACCAAAATAAAATAAAACAAAAATATAAATATAACAACACACACACAATCGGGTATATCACCCAAAAATACACACACACGTAAAATACACATAACTCACAAGAGGAGAAAAAGAGATAAAGAAGAAGAAGTAAAAGAGAAGAGAGGGCCAATTGAGCTCATTGTCAAGCTTGTTGGGTGATTTCTAGCTAAAATTAAGGTAAGGGGTTTGCATATTTATGTTTATTTCTTGCATTTTGTTAATGGTGAGTTTATGTGATTATTGCAATAGGATGAGCTATGCTTGGATTTAGCTAGCTAACTTGATTCTTATGAAGTTTATGTGATGGTTATGTGTTGTTTGCTAGTTAATCATTAAATTTTGGCAATGATTGTTGTTATTGTAAAGTGGTAGAAGATGATGAATAATGCATAGGTTGTGTTTGTTTTCATGCTTGATAGAAGTGGTTTAAGCTCAAGAGTGCAAAGCCTAAGCCAAAAGATCATGGGATGCAAGCTAAACTAGGTGTTAAGGTTTAACCAAAATTCGGACAGTCCACTGCCCTTGTCTTCTAGAGCCATTTTAACATAGTAAACGTGATTGGAAATTAATGAAATTTACACAACAGCCAGATTATACAGTTTAGAACAAATGTTGATTTCTAGGACTGAGGCTAATTCTAACTTTTTGCCCTCTTATCATATCATTTCCAAAATGTAGCTCAAAAATCATTGGTTCTGCCTAGCTATGTGTAGTTGCGAGGTAAGGGTTATAACTTTTGGAATTTAACTCGGAATTGAGCACCGTTTGAACCTAAAATTAACTAAACTTGAAGAACTACGTTTGTACATAAAAATCAATCAGTTTGGAGGTCAATAGCATAAATAACTGAATTGATTAAGTTAAGCCTCTGTTATAGAAATTGAAAAATGTCTTAGTTGGATAATTATTTGACATTGTTAATTGAGATTACTAAGTGGTGAAATTACTAATTTCTATTGTTGATTATTGCTATATCTATACTTATAAATGCTTCAATTATATCTTATTATGCCTAGTGAACACTCTTTTGAAGCTTGTTAGCCTTTTTAATGGTTAGAATTTGTGATTGCAAGTTATAGGAAGAACATGAATAGTAAATTTTTCACATTTTGGGGTTTTTATATTTCTAAGTGTTCTATTACTTCTAGTAGTTGCTATAACCCTTAAGAATGTTAGATGTATCATAAAAATGATTGTAACGTGGCTAGAATTAGAATTTTGGCTTAAAATGTAAAGGGGACTTTGAAATGAAGTATTGAGTTTGGCTCGTTTGATTATGTAGTTAGTCTTAGAAGGGTTAGGAAGCTCTTCAAATGTATTTATGATACTTAATTGTTAATCGGATTAGGTACCTGTAGTACAAATCACCTAAAGAGCTTTTCGGTGTTTTTGAGTTAAGATACTTGAAAATGTGATTTCGTAGAATTTATGTGGGTCATAAAGTGGCTTTAGGTGAATGGTAAAGTTATATTTGGAATTCGTAATCATGTGTGAAGTTTAGAACCTAAATTGTAAGCATTGGAATAGTATTTTGATGCATTTCTTGTGAATTACTTGAACTAATTGCATGAGTAGTTTTTTATATTGCTATAATTGCTATAATTGACCTTTATAAGGCTAGTTAAATGCTAAAGAGATGTTTGGTTAGAGTGCTCATTCATTAGAAGAATGTTAGGGTGTAGTTAAGTAGTTGAATGTAATTACGTGCTAAGTGGATTATGTGAGAATGAATACAATTTTATGGGTTAAAGAAGTGTTATTTTGACATGTCTTGTAATTTAAAGCAGTTAGTGCATGTGTAATAATCTTAAAGCATGAAAATAATTCTTAGTCCATGTTTTATAGTTAAATTAGGTTTAAGTGTTTAAGTGTAGTCGTTTTGATTGAATGCCTAATTTGATATTCCTTTGGAGGATAAATGAAGTTGAACTAGTTATAAAGTTTAACTTGTTAAATGTTAATGTAGTAAATGTCCTTTATAAGATTAAAGAAATGGTTTAGTGCTATTTGTATGATTACTTAGACTATATGGCAATATAAGATATATAAGTGATTGTATATAACTTCTAATATTGTGAGTTGAGTTAGGTAATAGTTAAGTTGGAATTGGTGAGTTATTTGCTAAAGTGTTATACTTATAGGAACAAGCTAGAGATTGCATGATTGAGCAAATTCAGGGAGAATTGGAGGGAATGTAAGCTATTTTTCCTGCATGTTTGGCTTAATCCAAGGTGAGGGACTTGCATTATATTTATATTTCTAGTTGTGGCTATGCTTGTGTAACTTATTGGATAGTTGATATATGGTGTTCCTACTTCTATGAATTGTCAATGCTAAAGTGAATGTTATTTATTATTCTACTGCCTTCGTGTATTACTTGGAATTTAAAGAATGATACCTATGTGATTGCTTGAGTTACATGTTATTTCCTATTGATTGTAATTCATGTGCAAGGGCAACCTACTTTGTTGTCCCTCATTTATGTGTTTATCAGCTTTTAATGTTATATTGTTATTATTGCTACTATTTGTGTTATCATATCGACGGTTGTGCAACCTCATTGCTAGGACGGATGCGATGGGCCGCTCTGGGCAGCATTGGGCTGGCCAGTGTTGGTTGCCCTAGCTTCGTACCCTAGTCCCTCAATCGCCTGGAATAGAGTAAGCTAGGGGGTATGGGGCGTAGGAGCGGGGACATCCAGAGTACCCAAAGGTGTGTGGGATGCCGGTATATCTAGTTTGAGTTCGAGTTCGAGTTCGTGGTTTGAGGTTTGAGAAGTTGAAGTGATAAGGGTTATTGCATTATATCCTTTTTCAATGTGTGGTATTTCATAGTTAATTTGCTTTTTTATTGTTTAATTGCTATCTTATGTGATTAACTGTTGCATCGCACGAAAATACTTTCGAAAACCTTCCTGGTTAACAGTTTCCCTTCCTTCACTGAGTATACATGTGTTGCATGCTCACCCCTCTTTCGAATCATCTCAGGTTTAGGTCCTTCAAAGATTAAGAAGAAGAGAATCAATTTGGTCAAATGCCTTGACTTGTTGCTTACCGAGATTGGATGGCTTGTGTGAAGAAAGTAATGTTGTCATGTATATGTTCAACTTTGAGACGTTTTGGTCTTGTTTGTATTTATTTACTAACTTGGAATATTGTAATAGTTAATGTGTTGATGTATAGTTTGGATTGTAGCGGCATGTAATAACTTTAACTTTGCTTTATTGTCAATGTTGCATGCTTGTGTGGTCAGTGAAGGTTAGTTGATTGGTTGGACTTAAATTATAAGTAGGTTAAATTGATAATATTATAGTGATATGATAAGCGGTTCTAAAATACAAAAATTCAATAGATTTGACCTTGCATGCTTGTATGTCTTCAATGTTGGGTTCTAAGGCTCGGATGGCCTTGAGAAGTTGGTTGACTGTGATGTTAGCGATAGTTGAGATTTACGGAGAAGGTTGGACTTTGGTTTTGAGATTATAACTGCATGTACAGGTTTTGGATTGTCTCATAAATAGGGGAGACTACGTCCATTTTTCCTAAATTTTGTACCCGGGTTTGGAATTTGGTTGAGAATAGTATGATTAATAGAATTCCCGATCTCGTGAGGCATCGGGGCATTACAACTGCGTTCTCTCTCACGTCGGGGACTATACTCCCTGTCAAGCCTGGGGCTCCACTCTCTCTCTCGCTGGGATTCCTAGTTCCCTACAACAACCCTGTTCAGTAATATCTTTCTTACTAGTACCTCTATCTCTGCTTTAAGTTGCTTGCAATCTTCTGTGTCATGATCTTGGTCCTTGTGGTACCTGTAATATTTATCCTTTGCCCTTTTGTCCGGATTGCCCGTCATCCTGGCCGGCCAACGTCGGAACTCCTGATGGGTCTAGATTTCGTGCAAAATTTCTGCCCTGGGGATGTTTAGAGGGGTATAACTCCGCTCGAACTTGCCCCGATTGTTACTACCTTGTCCTTCCGTCCAGCCCTTCAGGGCTCCTCTTTGTTTGTTCACTTCTTTAGCTTTTCCTTTAGCCAAGGCTCTCTTTTCTTCCTCCTTCTTGATTGATATAACCTCTTAAGAGTTGATATACTTGGAGGCCCGAGCCATGAGCTCCTTCAAATCACGGGGCATTCTTTTACCCAAAGAAGCCTTCAAGGGTCTGAAATGCAGGCCTTGCATGTATACAACTATAGCTGCTAACTGGTCAAGGTCTGGTACCTCCAAGGCAGCTTGATTGAATTGCTAAGTATAGTCCCGCAAAGTCTCACCCCTTTGCTATTTTATGGAGAGCAAAGACGTGGTGAGTCCTGAGGGTTTCTTGCTACTGGTAAATCGAGTGAGGAACAAACCGACGAGATAGTCAAAGTAATGAATCGAGCCCTCCGCCAGGCCAACAAACCACTTCTGCGCAGATCCCACCAACATTACTGGGGGGGCATGGTACTTGATGGCATCTGGGACGTCCTGGAACGTCATATGATGCTCAAAGATTGTAAGGTGGTCCTCTGGATCCCCGATCCCATCATAGGTTTGCAAACTTGGAAGCTTATACACATACAACATGGGCTTCTACATCACTTCTCTGGCAAAGGGGTGATGTTTCCCTTGCCCTGCCAAGGCCTAATACTGTCATCCTTGGCTGCGAGAGACCTCCTGCCCCCCATGTCGTGGGGGTCTTCTCGCCCTATCCTACTCCAGCCTATCTACCGGTCTTACTAAAGCTATTGTATCCACCGAAAACACGGGTGGTTGGGGCTGATTACCTGCTACTGGATCTTCCCGTTAGAGGGGTACTGCCTCTAGTCGCGCCAGCCCCTAAGTTTATAAGAGCTGATTGAAGGCCTCTCTTAGCCCATTGAACAACTGAACCAGGGTTGGTAGATCAACCTGCTGGGATGAAGATGACATATTTCCTAGAACGAATACTAGAGGAATTGGGGTAGTAACCCCTCCAGGCCGTGCCGTGTTGAGTGGAACTACCGACACTGGGGGATCTATGACTTTGTGAACCTGATGTTCCTCTGGGGGGGCTTTGGTTTCCCCCAACATTGGCTTGACTGCATGTATGAACCATTGTGGTATCTTAGTGGGACTACTGGACACGTTCCCACAGACGATGCCAAACTGTTAAGGTAAAGTCTAGCTACCCCGAACAGGTTCCTGGGTTGGACCTCTGCAAAATAAAAGAACCGATGGGAGATTCCCATGGTTCCCACTTCGACGCTCAAGTCAATCAACTGTGGGAAAAAACTCTTAGGCAGAAAGTGTGGAATGTGTTTCATATCTTTCACTGTGAGATTGCCCCATATTTATATCCGTGGATTGCTAACTTCTTAGATTAGGAAGAATTCCTCAAGATCTATACCTCCAAGAGTCCTCCTTTGCTAAGTGATTCCTTACGATCATCCTTTGCGAGTTGATCTTTATCTAGACTTCCCGAGTTCATCCTTATCACGATTATATTTCCATGCGCGTGCCTACCCTGTTATTTCGACAGGTCTGGGGCTTAGAGAATGATGGGGCTGTTACTTATTACTCGTGCTAGTTTTATAGGATTGGAGGGCCACCCTTATCAATTATTATTATAACAACAATGAGTAAATAAATTGCAAATAATAATCATCTCATTTATTAATAAACATGTCATACACATATTACAAAACTAATTCCTTATACACATGTTATTGTCTTAAGAATTAAAAAAAACATACAAAATTATAATAATGATGATAATAATAATAATGAAAATAATTATAATTGTAACAATTAACAATAATGACAAATATATAATATTAATATACAATAATAATCCTTATAAATAACAAGGGAAAATATTACATTTAGTACCTATTATTTTTCAAAAGTTTTAATTTTCGTCCCTATTGTTTAACATTTCTCAATTTCATCCTTATTTTTTTAAAACAAATTTAATTTCATCCCTATTGTTTCTAAAAATATCAATTTTTCCCTATTGTTTACCTAAAGTTTTAAATTCGTACCTATTATTCAAAATTAGTCAATTTAATCTCTATTATTTAAAAAAAATTAAATTTGTCCGTATTATTTCTAAAAAGTTTCAATTTAGTCCTTGAATAAAAGGGACGAATTTGAAACTTGAAAAAAATAATAAGGAAAAAATTAAAGCTTTTAAGAAAATAAGAGGCACGAAATAGAAAATTTAAAAAATAATATAGACGAAATTGAGAAATTTTAAATAATAGGGATGAAATTAAAATTTTGGAGAAACAATACAGACTAAATGTGATATTTTCCAAATAATAACCATATTATATATATTTTAGAAAGCTCATATATCAAATCCCAAGAGTGCCCTTTCAAAATGTATCATATTACAAACATAACCCTTTATATATTAATAATTAAAAGATTTAAAAACAATTATCATGATAAATAATAATAATAATAATAATAATAATAATAGTAACAAAAAGTACTAAAAATAATAATCATGAAAAATATAAATAAATTGATATCGAATAATAATAATATTAGTAAAGAGTAAACATATTATATAAAATTAAGAAAAAAAGGCAATCTGGTCATTTTATACAAGTTATTTTTCAATACTACTTTGGTGTACTAACTACTAAACATGAACTTAGAGCCAATACATCAATTCCTAGAACATACCAAGCATGGCATAGTCTTTGTCAAGTTCATTCTACTAATTTCTAATTTATTTCCATTCGTCCTTAACTTATTCTATTCATGTTCAAATTTATTCCAAGATATCAATCGCCATCTTAGATGTTCAATCTTAACCATTGCATTAGGGCCTCATTACTACCAATGGAAATGTTTTTATCCTAGTTCAATTAAGTAGTGACTTTTGCATAACTAGGTCACAAATGGTCCAATGGGTCCTCAAACCAAGCTATCCTCCTTTTCTACTCCTCGTGCTACTACGATACCATTCACTGACTGAAAGAATTTAAGGATTGAATGATATGACATAAATATTCTTTAAATAATGCTTTTAGAAAAAAATTAATCTTTTTGGGTTTCAAAATTCTTGTAGGGATTATTTAGTAGTTTCTCTAATATAATTTAGAGCAAGAATACATCAGTTTTTTTTATTTTTAATCTTTTCATATTATTTGGCTTATTTCCACGTAAATTTATAACATAAGAGCTTCGTTTTACTAACTAATTATTTTTTTAAAAGAGATTATCAACTCTTGTGCTTATGCCAAATGATTCTATTCACATAGTCAATAAGAATTTGTAAGTGCTCATCTAATAGATCTTCGTCACTAATGGTGTTAATATAAAATTGGCTAAATTTGCCATAAAACTCAAGAACTTCGTTGGTTTTTAACATCACAAGTAACCAAGTAACTGGTTAAAATGAATGAATGTCATTATTTTTAGTATTGTTAAGAACCACCTTATATTACAACCACTCCTATAGAAATGAGCAAATGAAAGATGTGAATAAAATCCGTAAAATCTAACCTATATATTTCATTAAAATTAGTAAAATCTATACTACATCTACTCTTAAGGATAAAGAGTTACAACTTCAACAACATGATGTTAGGATTGGTTGTATTGTTTTCTCTTGACTTCGCATGTTGCTTGTATAGAAGAATAGTCTAATAGTCATCGACGATTTCCTTCATCCAACTATTTGTTGGATATGGCTCGAATCCCAAATCGAGTCAGATACTAAAGACAATTAGAGGTTTAATAAGAGTTGAAATACTATAGAAGATAGGAATCCTAATCATATTAGGACTAGCATTAGTCTATTATAAATAGAACTATCTAGGTTAAGTTTAGTTGTTATGCACCACAAGGGTGGGTGTACCATATTATATTAGATTAAAGTTAGAGTACATACGCCTCTAGGTAGGTGTATAAGAGTCATTATTATACTAGTTTCTATAGGAAATAAGAAATAATGCTATGTAGACGTAGGCTATGCCGAACCGCATTAAATAGTGTTATGTTCCCAATATATCTATCTGCACGATCCTTCCAACAAAGGCGTATCACAGCTTGAGACTGCATATAGATATGTTGGTCATTATTGTTGCCAAGAGAAGGTGCATTTCGCTACTAGAGTAGAAGACTGCAAAGAATAGGACGTTGAAGCAATCAAAAAGCTTGCGTCGAGACATGGTATAATGCTCATTTTTTAAGATTGTTGTTGCGACAAGTTTAGCAGATTGATGTCGCACCATAACACTAGAGTTTCTATAGCAACTCCGAGTTAAGAAGAGAAGAACATGGCCAACAGAGAAGGGATAGTTGCGCGTCATCACTATTGAACCATGAAGGAATAGGCGTCCTCAAGAGCGCCGAAGATGATAGATAGTTGTAGTTTTCTAGAAAAAAATCAATAAGCACCACTATTGAAGAAAGTGATAGAGATGCCTAGCGAAGAAAGAGTTACAAGTTGAGGGAAAACACAACCAAAAAAATAGGAAAAAGAAAAAAACCAAAAAAAGGGAAAAGGAAAAAAAAATAGCATTATGGACGATCTTATTTTAAGATTTTAGAATTTTGTATTGGTGAATAAATATTCTTCTCTCAAAGGTTCTTATCAAGATCTTGTCAAACATGTCTACAAAACAAAGCCCAATAACTTTGATTTCGACAAGGCTAATGAGCTGTGTACTTTGTTGAGCTTGGATGATGAAAGCCGTGAGTCTTGAGGGAGGATTTGATTCAATATTTGCAGTCCACAGAGGAATTGGTGAACTTGAGTTTTGATTAGACAAGAAGAGTTTTTTATCGAATGCTTTGAGCTTAAGGGACGATGTGAATCCAAGTTGTCCAAAGGTGGTCACAAAGTTTTTGGGTGTCCAAAATTCGAAATTGAAGTCAAAATCTGCTGAATTCCCTCTGCGTAGTTGGGTTGCTGAATTCAAAAGATGTTGATCAAGTGCTTGAAGCTTGGTATTTCTCGCCAAGGGAGGAATTTGTTGGATATGGCTAGAATCCCAAGTAGAGTCAGATACTATAGACAATTAGAGGTTGGATAAGACTTGAAATACTATAGAAGATAGGAATCCTAATCATAATAGGACCAGGACTAACATTAGTTTATTATAAATAAGACTATCTAGATTGAGTTTAGTTGTCACGCACCAAAAGGGTAGGTGTACCATATTTTTAGATTAGAGTAAGAGTACATACGTCTCTAGGTAGGTGTATAAGAGTCATTATTGTAGTAGTTTCTATAAGTAATAAAGAATAATATTTTGTGGATGTAGGCTATGCCAAACCATGTTAAAATATTGTTGTGTTCCAACGTATCTATGTGCACCATCCTTCCAACACTATCATCTAGTCATATGCATATGCCCTTTACTTTTTGAGGCAATTAATTTATAAATGTTGAGCTAACTGATATAACTGTAATCGTAGCACTCAAACTACTGTATTTTTACTACATTTGCATCTTAACTTGAGAACTAAATACAACACCTCATGCACTTTTGCTGCAATGTCGGATGATCTTGAAAGTGAAGAAACCGGACTCAAAAACAAATCAAAGTGCACGTCAAAGAGTTGAGGAACGGTGGAGATTTAAGAATTGGTGGAAAAAGACGAGCTTGTACAGAAAGAATTTGGCCAAACCAAGCGCGAAAACGGACTCAGGACGTCGAAAAAATATGGAAATAACCTTGGTCAACTTTTTGATCAAAGTTAATATCACGACCCAACCCCTCACGGAATCAGGACCCCTATTAATTCCACTAACATTGGCTCGACCCTAACCCTGGACATGAAAAATGAGAGAAAACGGACTGAGTATCCCCTGTTTCTAGGC
The DNA here is from genome assembly GCA_037974665.1 of Ehretia macrophylla. NCBI lineage: Eukaryota > Viridiplantae > Streptophyta > Magnoliopsida > Boraginales > Ehretiaceae > Ehretia > Ehretia macrophylla. The sequence goes on from CM075781.1 coordinate 49,452,382, forward strand.
CAAACCACCACTTGCACGTAGAAGAATATAACCACAACAAAGCCACCATACAAATAAAGTTCTATTTTCTTTTAGTAAATAAAACATTCCTAGCTTTTCATTTGGCAAAAGGTAATCATACAAGTATTCTAGTTAGATGGCTATTTAACTTTAATTCCAACTCTTGACATATGAAATACAAATAAGGTCATTAAAACCTCAATATAGATTACAAACACAAGGCCATGTCTTCACACAATTCACATAAGCTAAGCATTCAACCACAAACTACAAGCAACCAAAGAAACACTTGAACTTCTCTTCCTCCAAGACTTGAAGGACCAACTTTACTTCACCTGAAAGTGTTAGAGAAAAGAGGGGTGAGCATACACCGGAAAAGTTTTTGAAAATGTTTTCATGAAATGCATATAAGACATTCGTAATCAAACACTTTATAAGAATTTGAAAATATAACATTTAACATGAAATACTTGAAGGCATTAACTATACATGAGAATAACGTGAGAAAGTAACTTTAGGCATGATAAGATTGATAACATTGACATTATACGCTAAGTAATACATATAAAAGGATATTGCTAACCCTATGGAAAGCTTCGTCCATGCAGGTTTTCTTCTCTTCACGCCCCTTCACGTCTCTTTGCTTTTCTTCGCTTCGCTTGCCGGCATCCCTTATCTCTCCATGGGTGTACTCTGGATGTACCCTGAATCCTACGACCCACGTCCGTGGATCGCTCTGTCTATGCAACTAGGGAATAATCCACGGCGGGTTAACATCCACTGGCAAGCCCTCTGCTGCCCAGTGAATGATCACCACATCCAAGCCGACCCTTAAGGTTGCAACCTTCACTATGCTGAACGCTAGTTAGCACTGTTAGTTTGCTTGACATAGTTTATACCACATCACACATTGTCACATTGAAGCAGTTTAACAATTGAATATAATAGATGCACCTAAGTGAGAAGTGACAAAATAGGCACATTATCATTCTCATGCTCTAAAATCAATAAACATGCGCTACACTACATTAACTACATGACATGCTATTATGACACTCTTTAATTCACTTGTCCTGTATTCACTCTTGAATACATTATCTAGCATGCTCGGGGTTTTTTTACATTTAGACTTCTAAGCACATTAACTACACTTAATAGCTAGACTAAAACATTCAAATCACTCAACTACAATTCAAGCTAAAACATGTTCAAACTTCGACCACACATGACTTTTACACTTAACACAAAATGTAACCTCTTATAGCATGCTCGAGGTCACGAGGAAAGGAAGAAAAACCACAGCAGCCCACTATTGTGGCTGCTAGGCCCAATGGGCCGAACACACACCCATACGTCCCATAATACACACACTCACACGTTAAGCTCTACTCAAGTTCTAGCTATTTTAGACACCTAATTAGCTATATAACCACTTATCTAACTTCATTTAAGCATTAGAACAATCACATTGCATTCAAACATGGTTCTTTATGTCAAAACACTATTCATCTTCTTCTTCATTTAATCCACATACATAACTCTAGCTAAACAAGTGTAGAAAGCTGAGAACCACTAATACAAGCCATATCTACTTATCTATCAAACATATATATCCCTATTATTATCTTGCTAGCATAAGAAACAACAAAATAAACACTTATGGATGAAACTCTCACCTGCAAGAAGCTAGAAATGGTGGAAATATGCATGATAACACTTCAATCCTTCCTAAAATTGCTCAAAATAGCTCAAAATGCCAAGCTCTAGCTATAGCTTTTCTCTCGTTTTCCTCTCTGCCCTTTCCCCATTTTTGCTTCTTCTTTTCTTTCATTTTTTGGTCTTAATTGGTTATTATAACTAAGCTAATAACTTAAGATGGCTTGGGCTTGCTAAATGGGCCTAGACTAATTTAATTAAGTAGCATATAAAGTCCAATGTTAGCTAAAAACTCTAAAAGCCCAAATAAAGTCTCTACAAAAATTCACTATTCTTGACAACATACTATTCATTTAGGACACTAATCTTTTTATATCTCACGCTCCAAACATGCAATGCACATAATTCCAAAGATTGAATCCATGATTAATGATAGGCATTAAGGGAAAAATATGAAATAGAAAAATAAAATGATCAAAAATTTCACTCTAGGCACGCAATGCACAAAAATTTCAATGAACGAACACTAAAGACAAGAAAATAAATTCAAATAATATAATAGTAATATAATCAATTTATATAAATTAATTAAATATAGATTGCACGTTTTTCAAAAAATATGGAAATTAAGGTTAACATATGTTTGCAAATAATTAAAGGGTTAATACCACTTTTGGTCTCTTATTTTTGACATCATTGACACTTTGGTACCTTATCTTCAAAATTTATCTTTTAAAGTTAGGACACCGTTAGTCCTTTTCACTCAATCCGTTAATTTTTTAACGAAAAAAGAAAACACATGTGCTGCACACGTGCTTTTCTAGTTAAAAAATTAACGGATTAAGCTAAAAAATTAATGGATTGAGCGAAAAGGACTAACGGTGTCCCAATTTTAAAAGATAAGGGACTAAAATATCTCACTTTTAAAGATAAGGGACCAAAGTATCAATGAGGTCAAAGATAAGGGACCAAGAGTGGTATTAACCCATAATTAAAATAAGCACTTATTTTTATGCAAACATTTAAAATAACACGTAAGCATATGCAAATAAATAATTTAGCTATATGCTCGGGTCGGGGTGTCACAGTTAAAGCTTAAAAGTCAAAATTCTCAGCAGTAGGGCGCTCAAGCACACCTTAGTTGCGCTCGAGCGCACCTCAACCTCCCACGCTATAGCACGTAATTGTACCACCAAAAGCGTACCCGAGCGTACCGCCCGAACCGTAGCACGAAAATGGACCAATGGGAGCCCACCGCGCTCAACCGCGCCTTAGCCACGCTCGAGCACCATCACAAATTTTAGGCTATAAATACTCCCCAACCCCGGTGGTATTGATATATAATTTTTTGTTCAAAGTTTTATTTTATTAGATTTTATTTAGTTAATAGGTTATAATTATATAGTTTTATTTTTGTCAAACACGAGGGAAATTCTTCCCGAGTAGCTACATTGCAGGGGAACAATTACCCACTTTACCTGGAGAAAAATCCCGGTAGCTACGCCCGTGGAATCTCTACTCAACCCGCTACTTCAGAAATACGAGTTCATCTAATGGGAGAGCTTTTCTTTACACTCTTTTATTTGTGTAGCTCGTATTTATTTTTAATATCTTAGTAGATCTATTATCTAGGGGAAAATGTTGTAAATAATGATCTTTTAATTTACGGTCTTGAATTCGAATAATTTGATTTCAATGCAATATATGGCTTTGATTATTTGGTTCATTATTGTCTTTCATATACATTATACTTGTAGTTAATGTTATAATTGCTTTACATTTGTGCCATATATCCGAGCTTTAATAGTAAATCTATCGGTCGTACCATAGTTTTCATGAAGTTATAGGTTGTACCATAATTTCTACTTATGAATCTGTTAATTGCTTAGTTTAATTAAATCGCCTGGTCACTTTAGATTACAAGGACAAATCTATACTTTGGAGAGATAAAGGACTCGAGGGTAGAACGACACCTATAATTAAAATAGCAACCGAGACTTAATTAGTTAATGTCTGAGTAGATTTATTATCTAAGGGATGATATTGTAAATGATGGTCTTTTAATTTATGGTCTTGGATTCGGATAATTTGATTTCAATGCAATATATGACTTTCGTTATTCAGTTCATTATTGTCTTTCACATATATTATACCTGTAGTTAATGTTATGATTGTTTTATATTCGTGTCATATATCTGAGCTTTAATAGTGAATCTATCAGTTGTATCATAGTATCCATGAAGTTATAGGTTGTACAATAATTTTTACTTGTGAATCTGTTAATTGCTTAGTTTAATTAAATTGCCTGGTCACTTTAGATTACAAGGACAAATCTATACTTCGGTGAGATAAAGGACTCGAGGATAGAACGACACCTATAATTAAAATAGTGACCGAGACTTAATTAGTTAATGTATGAGTAGATTTATTATCTAGGGGAGGATATTATAAATGATAGTCTTTTAATTTACGGTCTCGGATTCGGATAATTTGATTTCAATGCAATATATGGCTTTCGTTATTCAGTTCATTATTGTCTTTCATATACATTATACTTGTAGTTAATGTATTGATTGTTTTACATTCGTGCCATATATCTAAGTTTTAATAGTGAATCTATCGGTTGTACCATAGTTTCCATGAAGTTATAGGTTGTACCATAATTTCTAATTTTGAATTTGTTAATTGCTTAGTTTAGTTAAATCGTCCGGTCACTTTAGATTACAAGGACAAATCTATATTTCAGCCAAATAAAGGACTCTAGGATAGAACAAAACTTATAATTAAAGTAGCGACCGGGCCTTAATTAGACTTAGGAAATTAACTAGGGTAGGCTTGTAGCTTAATTTGAACATTGAATTAGAGAATCTTGAACCCGATCCTAGGTTAATTGCCTCATTGCATATCCGACCCCTAGATCCTTTCTCTTGGATTTGACAAACTAAAATTTAGTTTAATTTACATTTTCTTTGTCACGACACTCCAATTCACAAACTTTCACACACTTATTCACGAATTAGCTTAAGAGCCTGCCTGTGGCTTTGACCCCGTACTCTAGTATACTACACCATATTGATCCGTGTACTTGCGGGTTTAAAACTTGGTTAATTTTGCACACATTTTATATACCGACAAGTAACGATCACTAACCATCAACAGTCGTGTTCTATGGCCAACTAATACATATCCTTACAATCGATTCTACTACTGGTTCCATATCTATCGATTATAACTATATGTTAAGGTAGACAATCCGGAGAGCTGAACTGGGCTTCGGCCTCCCAAGAGGAACACTATAGGTTAAGCCCACGTTAGTCATCCGAAAATCAAGTTAGTGACCTTCTTAGTAATGAAGAAGATAGATCTGAAAAAGAGTGTGTAGAATGTATTTGATACTTTTTATCTGAGACTGTGAATGCTATTTTTACCTTTGTAAGAGATTCTGTTTCCTCTCTCATTCCTGATTCTCTGGAATTGTGTCAGAGTTAGTTATAACAACTTTTCCCGAAGTCTCCCAAATACATCTCCAGCTCGAGCCCTCCAGATTACTGACATTTCCAACACTCATGACCTCGGGCCTCGAGAGTGGTGGACCTCGAGGCAAAGTCACCAGTGACCCTAGCTATATGTTTCATCATAGGGGTATTTTGGTAATTGTGCTCAGGCTCAAAAATTTATCTCATATCATTATATGTGGCTTGTCCCTCGTTTAAATTATTGTCTTCTTCTCGAGATTATCTTTGAAGGCACATAAACAAAAGACCTTCATTTCATAAGATGGACTTGTATTTTTGGCAACAACCTGGACAATGGTGCTCCCAATGAACATGGTCGATACGTATTTTCCCAAGTGTGGCTTTAGTCACAATATTCAATCCTATGTGCACATGGGACTTAAGCACACTATGCTAGTGTATGACGTACTTTATAGTGTAAATCGATTGATAGGAGATGAACCACTTAGACTGCACAGAATAATGCTATATATCACCATTTTATCACCTCCTACATGGAGTCCTATACGGTATGCCAACTTGAAAATATCTTTATTTTCTCTTTCTTCTTTTAATTTTTTTTTTCTCTTCTTAATTTCTTTCTCTCTCTGTCTTAATGAACATTTACTCAAATATTTTTGTCTTTCTTAACTAATATTTACTCAAATCTTTTTACTCTTTCTTTAACTATATTAGACCCAATATCATTTTTCAACCAAAATTAAACTTTTCTTAGATCCTAATCTACTGTTGACTTTAGGAAGTCTCCATCTTCTTCTTCTCGACTCAACATTGCAAGTTTCTTTTAAATCCAGAAGAGAGTTTCCTGCACTAATCCAAAAGTCATAAAAGTATCAATCTAAATCAAAAAGTTTTTTTAATAAACGACCCAAAACGTGCAATTATATGACATTGGCTTTAATTTCATGAACCATCATTCATAGTAAGACAATAATAAAATGAATAAGTTTCATGTGTTCGATTCCTAAAACTAAGGACCAAGAGCTTTTTCCCTTTTTTTTAAAAAAAAAACAATTGTTTGTTATGCGGATGCATTAATGTAATAAGTTTAAAGCATTCAGCTTATCTATTTAACAAGATAATTATGCTGACCTTGAACTTGCGAGTAAAAAATGAGTTAGATTTAATTTTTTTCGAGGAGAAATATGTGTAATTTTGTTTCAATTTAAGATAGCATTATCATCAAACGGGTATGCCATAATTTGAGGATATATGGTGTAAAGTGAAATATTCGATCAAATCTATTTATTTTTTTGAAAAACCGTTGTGAATTTGGAAAAGATTGAAATTACATTTTGAAACAGCCCTATTAGATACCCACCATTTCAGAACAATGATGAAGAGTTCTTAAAATCAGCAATGGGTTAGGAACCAAGAAAGTTTGATTTTGGTTGAAAAGTGATATTAGGTCTATATAATTAAAATGAGAAGAAAAAGATTTGAGTAAATATTAATTAAGAGAAAAAAAATTATGAAGAGAGAGAAAAAGAATTAAAAGAAGGAAAGAGAAATTTAAATATCGTCTAGTTAGCATGCCACGTAAGACTCCACATATGAGGTGATAGTAATGAAAAAATGGGTGATATATAGCATTACTCGACTTCAGACTAATCTCCCCATTTATAGTTCCATATATTGTTATCTACCATTTCATGTTTAAATTCTTTGATGAGCTCCAGCGATAGATTTCGTTTTGTTCCAAGATGCTATTGACATCATATTGTACTATTACGAATTTTAGGCAACAACAAAATATGAGATTAAAAGGCATACTAGTGAGTTGAGGATTGATCCACGGAGATTGGAGTTACCAAGTTAAGTTAAGCAATTAATTTAGAGTTGTTTTGACTTCCAAGTCACGGTAGAATTTGTTTAAGTTCAAAAAGTCCAAAAGCAACGGTAAATTATAAAATTATAGAATTAAATTACAACACACTTTTAATTAGTCCAAGAATTGAATGTGATTCAGGATGATAAATGGTTCAGAATATTCAAGTATAATGTTATAGATTCATATTTAAAGATTAAATCATTCAAAAATAGGGCTACCCGTTCCCACTTTTCAAGCTGGCCTCAGATACGTAAGTGATGAGTTTAATTGATTATCAAGATTGGAGGTGTTGGTACAACCGAACTATATTAAATCTCACAATTAATATTTCCCTTACATAATCTGGAGATGTCGGTACAACCAGATTGTATCAATCCGAGGTAGTCTCATATTGCCACTGGTTTACAAAACTAGGCACATGAGTATTATTGATTAACGAAAAATTGACGTCAAGTCTATGCATGATTAATCAAGTAATACTTATCGAGAAAAGAAATTACAAGATATAAATTAATTTGAATCCAAGAATTATATACAAAGAATATCATCACTTATTACCACCCCGAATTTTGAGTTTAATGTGCCATAATAACAATTACAATACAAAAAGCTATATAGAAAATCAAGAAATCTAAAGAATACTTATCGAAAATAGCGGATGTTGATTCTCCGAAATGACTTTCATTTGGCTATAGCCTCCTCAATTCGGGCTTTGAACTAATGGAGCAAAAGGGTATTTATAAGAGAAAATTGGGTACTATTCTTGCGGCTACTGTTCACGCATACTATTTGCATAGTACTATTCAAATGGCTATTATTTGTACAGTACTATTCACATGTGGACTATTTGTACAGTACTATTCACACGTTTTACACACAGTTTTACTGTTCACGCGCAGCCGGTTACTGTTCACACATTGAATGTTACTATTCATGTATTAACCATTGATTTTGATTTTGACCAAAAGTTGACAAAAGCTATTTCAAGGTTTTTCAGCATCCTGAGTCCATTTTTGCACTCCGTTTGGCCAAATTCAATCTCAATTTGCTCGTGTCAATGTCATTCTACCTTCCTCTTTTAGTGTTGTATCGACGATTGTTTCCAATTATTGGCTTTTGACATCATTTTTTCTATTTTTTCTTCAAAACCTACATTGCACTAAATTTGTATCAAATGTTCAATTTAAGCTTAAAAGAATAGTGCAATCGTACATGATTTAATAGGTTAAAATATGAAAATATAGATTTATCACATACGAGCGACATAAGCCCTTGACAGTAGTGTGGTTCTAATCAAATACACTTCAACGCTTAAATTACTAGCCGAAAGATGCTTATAGGTGGAAAGTAAAAGGTACAAAAAGTTGAGAGCTCAATTTTGGTACGTCTAATAGAGAATATAAGACGTAGATTATGCTAACAAGGACAGAAGGGACGATATTATTTAAGGTAATGAATACTATATACCCTTTCTTAGGGTAGAAATGACCTATTAATAGTTGTTGGTACGTCAAGAATCAATAAATCTTTAATAGTTGTTTCCCTTAAGTACTCCTAAGGATTAGTGAATGATTCCTAATACCCTCTTCCTGATACTAGGATTGTAAAAAATTTTAAAATTTGATATGGTCAAATCCTAACCCTGAGTTTGTCATAGGTTTAACCACACAAGTTGACATCAAAGGCCTTGTCATTTAACCTATTGGGATTGGGTATACTAAGGTTAGGTTCACCCAAAAGCCTTGTGCTTGGGTTAGACCTACAGTAGTGTAACTAGTAAGCTATATCGCTAGTAGTCTTGTAATTCCAAGCCTGAAGATAATCCGTAAAATTAAGCTTTCGGTGCAAACCCAATTTTCGCAACCACATATGCTATGAATGGATCTTGTGCCATGGATAAACAAAAACACTAGGATAATTATGATTAAAATAAATGAGGATGACCCTTCCGTACACTCACTGCAATGCTTGGGCCTTTTGGGAGGTACACCATAACTATGCGTGTCATGTACAGTGGTAAATGAAACAAGCCAGGATAGAGAAAAAACACAAAGAAAACAAAGAAAGAGAATCATTCAATATGCATGTACGTTCATTTAAAGTTGATTTTTCATGATGATATAAAGCAGGAAGAATTTTCTTATGTTGGTCAACAAACCAGAAGAGTCAAGGGGACATGTTTTTTTGGTTAAAAAGGGGGGGATATGTTTTGAATTAACATTTCACACATTCTATTTGACTATGTCTGCCTAAAATGTTGAACTATATATCAATGACGTCCTTGTATTACTATTGGTAGCCACAATTAAATCTTGAATAATGATAAAATTAGTGAACTTTAATTAATACCTAATTAATCGGATTCAATTAATTTAGTTTCAAATTTCATTGAACAAGTTCTAGAAACATAAAGACAATAAATAAATGACTGGATGGATTTAACTATGAGCATATAAGGGTTCAGCCCTTATTATCCAGAAACATAATTTAAATGATTGATAACATAGTCAAATAATGCATTATAATTCTCAGACCAAAAATGAAATAAAAAATCTTAAATTCTCCCGTGCAAAGACACACGAGATCACTCCCAAAAATAGAAACTAATTTTTCCTGTTTTTCTTACAGAGGATAATGTTCTCCCGTTGGTTAAATTCCTCAGAATAATGTCAACTTGACTAAAGAATGAAATTTAATCTTTGAATACAAAATCGTCTGATGCTTAAATTGATCCTATCGCGATGATAATTCGCACGTGGATTTTATGTCGGTTGCAATCATAATTGCAATTTTTAGCCTGCGTTTAGAGAATTTCGTAATGGCATTGGGAAAAAAAGAAACTACGTATCATCTTCAAGCATCAGGAAAAATACAAAAATGGCGCATGTGGAAAAGTAGCAGCAGCCACCTGGGACGGATATTGATTATTTTTTTTTAGTTATAATAGAGGTTGAAATTATAGGTCAAACTTAAAATATAATTATTTTATTTAATTATTGGGTTATATTAATATTTTCTTTCAACAAACAGTAATTTCATTTATTTTTACCAAAAATACACATATATTTTAAAATATATATATATAAAAGAAATATATACATATATTTTTCTAAAACAAAATAGAAGCCCTAGAGGTCTATTATTGAATATAATAAATAATACAATAAACTATTTTTTAATAATTTAAACTTTTAAATGAGGTAGCCACTTAACATTTTATCAGAGCTTACGTAACAAAAGGTTCTGAGTTCAAAACTCACTGCCACACATTTAAAAGTATTAAAATTGTTCAAATATAAGACTTAAAAACTAACTTTTTTGCACTTGTGAAAATGTGTTAAATATAATAAATAATGCTCATCCAAAAGTTGGTAGGGGTCCATAAGAATGTGATCACATTCACATTCCACGAGTCTTGTTCCCACGTCTTACTTGCCTATAAATTGCAGCCCAAGACCCCGTCTTTGTAGTCCAAGAGAAACATAACACAACAAACAGCTTAGCACACATTTGTCACAAGTCACAACTATAGAGAGAAGAAACACTTGAAAATTTTGAAGATCTAGACATGGAGATCACATTTCCAGTTGTTAACATGGAGAAGCTTAACGGTGAAGAAAGGTCTGCAGCCATGGAGCTGATTAAAGACGCCTGTGAGAACTGGGGTTTCTTTGAGGTAAGTGCTGTTCAAGATTGTTCGTCACTTCATTTACAACTCAACCTAATAACTTGATCAAAAGCTTTTGCTAAGTTATTTTCTTGCTTGTTTTGTTGTATATATTCTTAAGTTGGTGAATCATGGCATATCTCATGAGTTTCTGGACACCGTGGAGAGGCTCACAAAAGAGCACTACAAGAAATGTATGGAACAAAGGTTCAAAGAAATGGTAGCAAGCAAGGGACTTGATGCTGTTGAGACTGAAATCAATGAGTTAGACTGGGAAAGCACCTTCCACTTGCGCCATCTTCCAGCTTCAAACATCTCTGAAATCCCTGATCTAGATGATGAATACAGGTTTTAATATTATAACTCATCAAAAGTTTCCTAAGAATCTGCTGGTCCAACTATATGGATATTTTGTGAAGTCACACTTTACTATTTGGCCATATGTAAGACCACTATATATTAATTTGATATGTTATCAGATACCACCAGGTTAGCAAAAAATACTAGATTCAAGTTTTCACCCATTAAAAAACAAAAAAACTCTTCTCGTGGAAGTTCAAAACGAATCACGTTTGCAATTGAGGGGGCGTATTGAAAACAATAAAACTCATCACTAACGGTTTAATCTTTTAGGTAGAGTGGTAATTAATATGATAGGTTCTATTAAGGCGGCTTTAGTAAATGGAATTAGTGTTATGTGACCTTTTCATTTCCTAAATTTTTTTTTATTGTTGAATTAATGATAACAGGAAGGTGATGAAGGAATTTGCAAAAGAGTTGGAGAAATTAGCTGAATTGCTTTTGGACTTGCTCTGTGAAAATCTTGGACTAGAGAAAGGTTATTTGAAGAATGCTTTCTATGGCTCAAAAGGTCCTACCTTTGGCACAAAAGTAAGCAACTACCCTCCATGTCCTCGTCCTGAGTTGATCAAGGGCCTCCGAGCACACACCGATGCTGGTGGTATCATTTTGCTCTTCCAAGATGACAAGGTCAGTGGTCTCCAGCTACTCAAAGATGACAAATGGATTGATGTGCCACCTATGCGCCACTCCATTGTTATTAACCTTGGTGACCAACTTGAGGTATGCTCATCTAGTTATACTCTTTTACCATTCTTATTCACCACTTCTATATATTCTAAAAACTACCTTCTCAGTAAAAAATACGGGTTCAATTCGTAATGACTTGAATTGTCTAATACTGTCATCACGGTTTAAAATGTTTTGGGTGAGTTGATTAAATTTTTCGCAGGTTAATATTTGAACCTAGGTTGTTTCATTTGCAATTGCCAATTTCGATTGTAAAACAGTTAGTTATTCTTATGTCTGACATATTTTTGGGATTTTTCTTTTCATGATTAGGTGATCACAAATGGCAAGTACAAGAGTGTGATGCATAGGGTGATTGCTCAACCAGATGGTGCGAGAATGTCAATAGCCTCATTCTACAACCCAGGAAGTGATGCTGTTATATACCCAGCACCAGCACTGGCACAGAAAAACGAGGAGAAAAAGAACTATCCAAAATTTGTGTTCGAGGATTACATGAAGCTTTATGCTGGCCTCAAGTTCCAAGCCAAGGAGCCAAGATTTGAAGCCATGAAGGCCACGGAGAGCATTGTCAATTTGGGTCCAGTAGCAACTGTTTAAGTCATATAATATTTGTTGTGAAGCATCGATCAAATTCCCAGATACAAGAACGACCCAGGCCAGTATGGATGCAGTCAAAGAAGATTGGAACTTAGCTAACACAAAGTAATGATAGTAATAATAAATAAATAAATAATAAAGCACCAGGCGTCTTGGTGATACAAACAAAAAGACAATTCCTAGCCAGATTCAAACTCAACTTTAGAGAACCTTTTGTATGTTATAATTTCCATTAAACATAAATGTAAGATTTGCCCTGTTTATTTAAATAAGTCATTATTAAGTGACAACTTTTGTTAATATGCTATAAAACAACTGCTTAGACCGATTGATTGTCACCACTAGTAAAAGCAACCTTGTCAAAATGCTTTGCCAAAGGGCACTTAAATGCATATGTTTTATACAAACAAATATTATTACATAATATTTCTTTCCTCTTTTTTAAAATTTTGTTTATTTTCTTGTTTTGTCTTAATTTAATATTTTCGTGCACTAAAGCTTGGGCAAACACAAGGGCACAAATTAGCAAAAAAACAAAATCTTCTCTCCCGTAATGCTTGTTTCTTCATAACCTTGTGAAAAGGTCTAAACCATTGATTCATTTGATTCAACAACGATAAAATAATTATCATAAAAGCTTAAATGAGGTACTTTCTAATTTATATTTATTAATCATCATCTCATCACCATTAGATTAAAAAATCAATGGTCCAAATCTTTCTTATAATGTGTGAAGGGATTCAAAACTAATCTATTCATAATAGATTTGGATTCTCTCATAACATTACATTATTCATAATCAAATGAGTAGACAAGTATAAGATTTTTGCAAGCAGTGTGGTGAATAGACCATTCAAGGAAAACTGCATAATGGCTTCATCTCTATTGGATCTTTTTGGTAACGTCCAAATATTAGAACACAAACCTTATGTGCAAGTCATCCGAAGAGTGCATTTCCTTCTCGATTGCATTTTTGAAAACGGCTATACAATTTGTCTTGAGGTTAAGCTATGGATTCTTTTAAGAATAGCAATAAACTAAGTTTGTACCCTATAAATGCTTTTATTTCTCCCTTCTTATAAGGGTAAATTACAGTAATAGTCCTTTTATGTTTGTTAATTTTTGATTTTATTCCTATTATTTTAAAATGTGAAAAAAGTCCCCATTGTTTGTAACATATGTGCAAATTGGTCCTCATCAAGATTATAGTTATTAAGGATGAATAATTTGTGAAGAGACCATTTGACCCTTACATATTTTCCTAAATGACCAGCATGTCCCTAACCACATAATTAGACAACTAAAACTTTGGAGACTAAACTGAAAATTATGTACAACATTGAGGCATATTTTAAATTTAATGTACAAACACTAGAAATCAAATGTTATTAAATTTTAAAAATCTGCCCTCCAAATGTGGTCACGTACGATTGCTAATTTTAACAGTAGAAAAAAATATTAATATTTGAAAATTATTGAGGTCTTATTTAAAAATTTAAAAAATAGGGACAAAATAAAAAATCAACAAATAATGGAAACCATTCGTGTAATTTGCCCTTCGTTATAACTTGTTCTTTTAGTTTTGATGTGTTACTTTATCTATTCCTCTCTTTGATCACTAAGTGACAATTATTGAACCTCAAAATTTTTTCCTTTTCTAAAGCAAGTTTCACATGAACCCATGTGAAAATGATGTGTTGGATTTACCAATTGCATCCTAGATTTCTAAATATGTGTGTTAAGGTAAAATCTGATAAATAAATGTAGGATAATCTGTCTGACGTGTTAAGGGTTTGCTTGAGGCTTGTTGACCTGTTTTCTGCAAAACAAAGGACCTCAGGGCTGTAAGGCCTGGCATAAAACTTATGTGCATTACATAATCCTATGTACATTTACATGATTATATGTGCAATTATTTATTTTAAATAAATATTAGATTGATACTTGCATAATTTACAAGGAATTAGAGTTTGAGTAGTATTTCATCTAACTTGGTAAATTGAGGCATATATGATTATTAATTATTTTGTGTGTAGTAATCTTTTAACACCCTTAAATATTTTAATTAACTTAATAAGTAAAGTTTTGACTGTAATACTCGAGCCCGACCATGCATTTGTAAGTATTTATTTCTTTCATTATTCTTGAAAAATATGTATTTGTGATTATTTGCTTGCATTTCATTTATAATTAATTGCCTCATTATTTAAGATCAACTTGAATTTTAATTAATAGTGACCTACTAGGCGTTCTTAGTTATCCTAATGTGAATTCAATGAAACTTAGGAATATACTAAGTTAAGCATATCAAACTAAGCGTTCGTTTCAAACTAAAAAGGGAAGATTAACCTAGGTAGTACATTTGGATTGTTTGAGTAGTGCAAAGGTAGAAAATATTAAACTTGGTACCTTACTTGTTTTTATAACTTATATAGTATTAGAGCCTAGATTAAGTTCATTATCTTAGGATGCGATAGGTTATAGTTAGGATGTTAGTAGTTGAATAGATTATACTTAGAATTAGTATTAGATAAAGTAGTTATGCAAAAAAGATAATGCCTTACAAACTTTCATTTGAATGATGTAGCTTTTAGTACCTCTGGATTAGAACGAGGTGAAATGTAAATATGGCTATATGATAAAATGGTGAAAATGAGAGGGATAGTTATATTAATTAAGTGGTTGAATCTACTAAAGTACTCTAAATACATAATAAACTAGAGTATGAAATAAGTTTCACTTGGTAATAATATTTGAAGTTATAATAATGTGAGGTATAAAGCTAGGTTAATACGGTAAAGGTCCTAATATAAAGAATTAGTATATATTTTAATAGGTATATTAGATAGCAAGGGGGTGTAAGCTAATATACTAGGTAGCAATTTTAACTTCTGAGATAAAACAGAGAATGTTGGCCAAATAATTAACCTAATGGAAAATACTTAGGTATAACATTTGGATTCAGATATAAGTTAAAAATGCTAATATTGTTGGGTCAATACCGCTCAGAATAATGTAACTTATTAGCTCTTAGATAAGATTCAATGATACTCACACTATTTTGTTAATACCAATTAATTCCTATAGCCAAACCAACTAGATATCTAATTATCACAAATTATTGTTACTAGCTTATACTAGTCATCATTAAAGTTTTCTTCCTAAGCTGCCACCCAGGTTAACCTAATTAATTCCACTGTCACCTTCACCCACATAGCTTAAACACGTTTCAAATAGTCACCACTTGGCTTCACATAAAGTTGTTACCTTTCATTAGTCATCACTCAAGCTTAGCCATATCGTGCCAACAAATAAACTAGTCGCAATTAGCATCATCATCAGTAGGCTAATTTCTTTACTGCCCCATAAACCAACCAAAACTATCTACATGTAGCAATTAAACATTAAGCCATGACTTGCACTCATCGTTACTAAGCAAAGCTATCATCCTACTTCGTCTATGTCCTGCTTAAGCAAATGATACAATAAAGCTACAACACCTAAATTATCATAACTTTATCCTTGTAAGCAGCTTGCCTATGCACCTAAAACACTCACACAACATCACCAGTCTACTTAAAGGAAATCATAAATAGCCACTTGTTTGAGGTGTAATCAAGATTCATCATAACTATTTAGAACTAGGTCAATATTGTTGTCAATTAAATTAAAGAGCCGAGCTGTGAATCAGCTAGTTGTGTGGACATCTTGCATGCATGCCATACAACCTGATTGTATCACTAGACATCGAGTATAGCCACTGGTCACAGCACGTCTTCACCATGAACACGTAAGAGCTTGCTTCATGTTAGCTAGTTACCTAGGTTATTATTAGAAATAGATTTTATTATGATCTAGCGGTACCTCCCTATTTGCCAACAAGAAACGATAGCTAAGGTAAGTCATAAACTAGATAGGCCACATCTACGCAATTTCTATATAAATAGGCGCAGTTTCTTCACCAACCAAAAGTAACAAAAAAAACTCCTAAAAATCTTCTAAGCTTCATAGTCGTAACAGTAGCATTAGTAAAGCAAAGTGAGAGAGTTTTAGTTAGCATTTTACTTGTGTATGGCCAAACTCAACTAAATCAAAAGTCAACCGTGAGCATCATAGGCCATAGTAGACGTTGTAGCTTGATCTTTGCATTAGTTTTCTTAGTCTAGTTGGTAACTTAGGAAAATTGGATTGGCAGCTTGGTGGACTTCATTATTTTAAGTAATGGTTTAGCTTTAGTTAGCTAGATGAAACAAAGAAAAGAATTGATGAATTGATTGGGAACAAATGCAAGAAGTTGGATATGGTAAAGCTGAAGCCAAAAAAGAAAAACAAAATGGGGAGCTTATATACTATTTTAATTGCCTGTTAAAGCTGGAGGTGAGGAATTTTCTTAAACTCATGAGTTAATTATTTGAGTTAGTTGGTATTAACTTACAAATTTAAGTGATTAGAAAATATGAGAAGATTTCATAAACTCAAGAAAATTATTAATGTATGAGTTAAATTATATATGTGTTAGTTTGGACTATATGTATAAGGGTTATAAAATTATACTCATAACTAGCTATAAATGTGAGGAGATTTTGGTTAAACAGCATCTTTAACATGAATATGTTCATCTGATAATTATAATATGCTTTGTTATGTTGATATATAAATTAGATGTTAAACTTTGACTAAATTAGCTATTGTTGTCCCTTAATTAAACCTAAGAGGGGGGTGAATTAGGTTATATAGGCAATAAAACTACTTTTTCGATTAGGCAATATGATAGCAATGATTAATCAAAAAAGATCTTAAATAGATATGCACTTTATCAATATAAAATGTGAGTGAGACAATTTATCAAACACTTAGTGAGCAAAAAATAATGCAAAGAGAGAGTTAAGAGAACGAGATTGCAAATTACGATTTTAGCGTGGTTCGGCCTCCGCCTAAGTCCACAACCCAAGCTCCCCTCTTAGGATTTCAACAGTATTCACTATGGTGGCTCTTCAAATGTTGGTGAGTCCACAAACCAACTACAATGGTAGTTCAAGCTTTTACAATAGAAAAGAACTATTTTCAATACAAAGCTTTAATTCCAACAACTTTGACAAGGAAATCCTTCATTTCAAAGTGTTTAACTCTATCATTTTATAAGTGTTTGAGATTCACAATAAAAGTCCTCTTTTAGGGTAGATGAATATAATGAATGCTTCTCTTTCAACAATGCTCACAATTTCTTGCTCAAGTATAGCTCAATGATGATTCAAAGGCAAAGATAATGAAAGAACTCAAGTGTAATTGATTTGAATTAATGCCTTAAGAGTTTTCAGTTGAGAGCATTAATAGAAGCCAAATTGCGTGTAATAAATGCTCTCAAATGTTCAAATAAACGACTATATTTTGAATCAGGATTTTGTCCCGACCAGTCGACCCTTGTTCGCCGGTCACCCGGTCGAGAGACCCTCGTCTGGTGGACGGGTCTCGAGCGGATGACCCTTTGGCCACCGGTCGCAGTGGGGTCGTCTCGTGGAACCAAAACTGTCAGGGTTGGGTTTTTAAAAGGTGTTTCTTTTGAACATGTTTTGTAAGATATTTTTCAAATGTTTCAACACAATATTTGAGAATCAAAATTGAGCATATATCTTTCTGCAAGACCCAAAACCCTAGTCAAGTCCCAACCTGTACCCCTTATGACTTCCGTCTCCATCTTTATAACTCCATCTTCATTCTTCGAATCTTCTCTATGAATTGTTGAATGTTCTTCTTCCTTCTTTAGCTTTGATGATCTTGGAATTGGAGTCAATCTTGATTCATCTTTACTTATGCACACTTTCACAAACTCATTAAGCACATTTATGGTTTGTAATCATCAAAACCAAGATTTAGAAGCCTCTCAGGCTAACAATCTTCCCTTTTTGATGATGACAAAATTTATCTCAAATAATAACAATGTAAGCATAATGAGTTTGAGGGAGTATTTAGCAATTTGTGCATTGTGAGTTTGTTTGAACTTAAGATATAAGTTTGTTCAAAAGACTCCTCCTCAACGAGTGCATACATAACAACTCCCCCTTAATAAATGAGTTCTTTTTAGATATGCTTTTATTATTTATACAATTTTTCTCCCCCTTTTTGTCATTAGCAAAACATTAAGATCATTCACACAACAATAGTAACTTCCTAGGTGACATTAGCAAGCAAAGAAAAGCATGTCTAGATTTGAACACCAAACACTTGACACAAAGTCACAAAGTAAAGCAAGTCATAGAAAGGAAAACTACCAAAACAATGGAGTTGAAAAAAAAAATCAAAACCATGGAAGAGAATGCATGAAGTAAAACATGATTGTTGGAAAAAAGAAAGTTGCAAAGTTTAATGAGAAAGGGGATCATCCTATGCATCGCAAGGCAACAGGCTTAATCTTTGATGAACTTTTCATAAAGCTTCTCAAGTATCGTCTTCATTCCCTTCATCTCAGAGTTGACTTTTCCAACAGTCAAGGATAACTGATCAACTTTCAAAGTCAAATTATCAATCTTGGCATCTACTTCTTCAAGGGTAGCTCGGCGAGGTTTTCTCTTTGTAGACGAACTAGCTCCTCCAATATCAACCCGTGAAGGCTCTCTGCCTTCGTGGTCTCCTTCATCACTCTTGCTTGCAACATCACGTTCATCACCTTATTCCCCAAGGTCATAGTTTTCTAGATCATCAACTACCTCAGATTGAACCTTACGAAATTGACGTTGCTTAATGTAGATAATGTCATTATTTTCACGAGCCATGTATTGTCTATTTAGGCAATATTGGTCAAGGAAGTAGGTGGCATCATTCAAGGGTGCAAACTGACCAACACGATCGATACCCTTAAGACAGAAGAAGTGACACGAGCATTCCATAGGGCAAAGATTTCTTCTTAAAGGCCAGCATGTGACTAAGTATAATATATGGGATGTTTATTTTTACCTTCTTGTACATGAGGTGCATCACATACCCCGTGAAGGATGGAATGGTCCCGTCTTTTATATTACGAGGCATGATAGATTGATTGAGGATGTAGAGTAGCAAATGTTTCTCGACACATAGTTGATCTTTCTTGGGCATAAACTCGTCCGATTTTCCCGTCCTATCCCACATTGTAGCACACATCTCCTTGAAAGCGTCTACTGTAGTTCATTTGGTAAGTTGACAGTGGTACAGAGTCTGAGACCACGATATGGAATACCAAATGAGTTAGCCACGTCTTGTTCACTCACAAAGATGTTAACACCACTTACTCGACTCTTTATCCCCCTCACACTGGCTTGTTCACCTTTTACCGCATTGGCATAGAACTCACGAACCTATAGAACACAGTTGATGTCCTCGAGTCCAAACAAGGGAAGCCATTGTTGATGATGAAGCAGTTTATAGGGACAAGTGTTATCTAAAAAGTTTGAAAGATCAATGCGTTTACCCCATAGTATATCCTTTTTTATAGAAATCCCCCGGTGCTATGATGTACATTGGATCCCATGGGTCAATAGTATGAGGCCTAAACCCGGTCTTTCATTTCTTGGATGCTTGTCTGGATGATGATGCCATGAGTTGTCAAGAGAATTTGCAAGAAAAAAGCAAGAGATTTTTGGTTTGGGAATTTTGTCGAACACCTTGTGTGCAAGAGAATTTTGAAGAAGTTTTAATGAGAATTTGAAGAAGAAGAAAGATACTTGAGTGAGTTATGAGGTTTTAAAAGCTTTGAACTTTCTTTTGTATTGAAGTTATGAACTTTGAAACAACAAAAATTGCTAAGGGTTTGATAGAGTTCTAAGAAAAAGATGGTAGAGTTTGAAAGAAATAGAATAGTTGAAGAAGTTTGAAAAAATTTGGTTTTTTAAGCTTGGTGCCCGTTAATGTCGCGACCGGACGAGGGTGAACGCGCTGGTCATCCGGTGCTATACCCTTGTCCGCCTGAGGCATGTATACCGGATGAGGGTATACTTCACCGGTCGACTAGTAGAAGACCCCTCTTCCGGTGGTGCATTTTCTGCCATAAAGTACAACACATCTAAAAGAAAACTTCAAGTTGCATTTTTCAACACATTTTAAGCATGCCCAACTCTCTTCTAATCACACAAAATTGATTCTCATGCAATGGTTTAATAAAAATATTAGCTAATTGATGCATAGAATCAACAAAGTTAAGCACAACATCCCCTTTTTGAACATGATCACGAATGAAATGATGCATAATTTCAATATATTTTGTTCTAGAATGTTGGATATGATTTTTAGTGAGATTAATAGTACTTGTATTGTCACATTTAATAGGCACACTATCATATACATGACCATAATCAAGCAAATTTTGTTTCATCCAAAGAAGTTGTGCCACACAATTTTCGACAGATACATATTCAACTTCCGCCGTAGAGAGAGCTACACTATTTTGTTTTTTACTAGACTAAGAGATTAATGAATGTCCTAGAAATTGACAGCATCCACTAGTACTTTTTCTGTCTACACGATCTCCTGCATAATCCGCATCTGAATATCCTACAAGTTCAAATGAGGTGCCTTTCGGATACCATAATCCTAAATTTATGGTCCCCTTAAGATATTTAATTATTCTTTTTACAGTATTTAAGTGAGACTCTTTAGGACAAGATTGAAAACGAGCACATAAGCACATAACAAATACAATATCGGGTCTAGAGGCAGTTAAATAAAAAAGGCTTCCAATCATACCTCGATATTACTTTTCATCTACTTTGTTACCTTCCTCATCTTTGTTAAGCTTGATTGATGTTGACATTGGTGTACTCATTTCTTTTGCTGACTCAAGTCCAAACTTCTTGATAAGTTCTTTAGTGTACTTGACTTGATTTATGAAAGTACCCTATTGTGTTTGTTTGATTTGGAGTCTGAGAAAGAAATTTAATTCTCCCATCATACTCATCTCGAATTTCTTGTGCATACACTTAGAGAAATACTCACAAAGAGATTCATTAGTAGTACCAAAAATTATATCATCAACATAGATTTACACGAGCAATATATCTTTGCCTTTTGTTTTAACAAAAGGGTTGAATCTAATTTTTCTCTAGTGAATCCTTTTTCAAGCAAATAATTGCTAAGCCTATCATACCATGCTCTAAGCGCTTGCTTAAGGTCATATAATGCCTTATCTAGTTTATATACATGTTTTGGCAAGTTAGAAAGACACTTTTTACATCCATTTGATATAATTTAAAGTTCATAAAACATGCAAACGAAAGAAGCATACGAATGGATTCAAGTCTAGCTACTGGAGCAAAAGTTTCATCATAACCTATCCCTTCTTCTTGATTATACCCTTGAGCAACTAGTCTAGCTTTGTTCCTAGTTACAACCCAGGATTCATCTAGCCTATTTCTAAAAACCTATTTTGTACCAATTATAGGATAATCCTTAGGTTTTTCAACTAGATGTCATACTTTACTTCTTTCAAATTGATTTAATTCTTCTTGCATGGCAATTATCCAATCTTCATGATCTAAAGCCTCTTTAACATTTTTAGGCTCTACTTGAGAAACAAAAGCAATATGTTCACAACAAGCATTTAAATTAGAACGAGTTCTTACTCCCTTTGAAGGATCACCAAGAATTTGATCATTTGGGTGATCTTTTACAAACTTCCAACATTTTGGTAGATCAACATTTGTTGTAGCTTCTTGGTCATTTTGCATTTGTTGTACATTGCCTTGTAGATTTACTAGTGCTTTACCATCCTTGAAGGTTTGACCTTCTTCAAGATTTGTCTCATTTGGATCAGTTGAGGTTCCCTCATTTTCAATGGTTGTAGGTAAGTTTTGAGTGTCAACTTCGGAAACACCTACATCATCATCCTTCTTTCTCGGGGCAAAATGATTAGTTTCATCAAAATCCACATGCATAGACTCTTCAATAAGCATATTTCTCTTGTTAAAGACTCTATAAGCTTTGCTTCTTGAAGAGTAACCCATAAAAAGCCCTTCATCTAAGTTAGAATCAAATTTTCCAAGATGTTCTTTTGTATTTAGGATAAAACATTTACAACTAAACACTTTAAAATGAGACATATTTGGTGCTCTACCTTTTCATAATTCATAGGGTGTTTTCTTTAGAAAATGTCTAATTAGTACATGATTTAACACATAACATGCGGTATTTACGACTTCACCCCAAAAGTATGTTGGCAAGTTGTTTTCTTTCAACATTGTTCTTGCCATTTCTTGTAGTGTTCGATTCTTCCTTTCCACTACCACATTTTGTTGAGGAGTTCTAGGAGCCGAAAAATTATGTTCAATGCCACGTTCTTCATAATAGTCCATGAAAGATGCATTTATAAATTCGGTGCCTTGGTCACTATGTATGTAATTTATGTAATAGCCTTTCTCATTTTGCATCTTATTACAAAGTTTAACAAATTCATTGAAGGCATCATTTTTATGTGCAAGAGGTCTTACTCATGTGAATCTAGTGTAATCACCTATAATAACATAGACATATCTAGATCCACCTAGGCTTGCCACATCCATTGGACCAAATAGATCCATATGTAATTTTTGTAAAGCTTTTGATGTGGTTACCTTGCTAATTGTTTTGAAAGATATCTTGTGTTGTTTTCCAAATTGACATGCATCACATAAATGGTCTTTTTGAAATTTAGTCTTAGGAAGACCTATGACAAGTTCTTTTCTCGAAAGCTTAGCAAGTAAATCCATGTTGGCATGACCAAGTCTTCTATGCCATAGCCATGAATCTTCATTAATAGTAACTAAACACGTCACATTTTGGCACTTCAATTCAAGAAAATTGATCACATACACATTATCACATCTATTTCTAACAAATAACACTTTATCATCTTTATCATATACTTTGCAACAGGTAGATAAAAATTCAACTCTAAATCCATAATCACAAAATTGACTTACACTTAGTAAATTATGTCTAAGACCTTTAACCTACAAGACATCATGAATAGGGAGAGACTTTATATCTCCTATGCTACCCTTACCAATGACTTTGCCTCCTTCATTTCCTCCATAGCTAACTTTACCTTTGAAATCTTTGTCAATCTCATAAAAGAAAGATACATCTCCCGTCAAGTGCCTTGAGCACCCACTATCAATTACCCAAGTATCTTCATACTTCACCTTTACGGCAACCTATCATTCATAGAAACAAATCAAGTTTATTTTGGTCCCCAAGGTTCTATTGGGTCCTTTTGTGTTAGTACGAAGTCCTAACACATCTAACAAACCATTTGGGTCTAAGCCATAAAGGAATGTGAGAATCTCTTCCCACCATGTTTCTAAATCTATATTGTGATGCATTGTGACCAATCTTCTCACAATAAGTGCATCTCTTAAATGACCTTCTTGATATTAAGGCTATATGCCAAGAGGATGATGTTTTGACAAAGTGATTTTGAAACCCTTTTTGATATGGGTTATTGCCAATCCATTTTTTGTCAAATTGTGCTTTTTGTGATTCTTTTAATGGTTGATGGACAATTGAGGATTGAGAAACTTTCACAAAGATAGTTTTTGAGAACTTTGGTTTAAAAAATGGCTCATAGCCAATTCCACCTTTATCAAGTGGTGATTTTTGAGCACCAAGGATTTCATCCAAGGTTTTTGTTCCTTTTGAAAATATAGCAAGATCATTTTGTAGGCCAAGAACTTGTTTTTCAAAATCTTTGATTTCTAATTCATTTTTGGATTTAAATGATAGTGTTCACACATTTCTTTGGTAAGAGTATTATTTTCATCTCTAAGTTTCTTAATTTCCTTTTGAAGTTCATCATTTTCTTTTTGAAGATTCTTTACTTTTGAATGTGCAAGAAGAAAACTATCATGGAATTTTGAAAATTCAGTTGTTAGTTCCTCAAATGTACATTCATTATCATTAAAAGAAGAAGAAGATTCATCACAAGATAAAGAAGTTACCTCATCATCTCTAGCCATGAAGCACACAAAGTTGGCCACTTCGGTTTTACTTCCACTTTCGTCACCGGTTGATATATTATCCTCGACACAAGCCTTCATTTCATTTTGTTTTACTTTGATCAATTTTGTACACTTTACTTTGATGTGTCCCGACTTGTCACAATTGAAGCACTTGATCTCCTCTTTGGTTTTTTCAATTCTCTCTTTGAATCTTCTCTTGATATTGTTGTTGATGGGCTCTCTTTTCCTCATCTTTTTGTATTTCAAGAACTTCTTAAATTTTTTTGCAAGAAGTGCAAGTTCATCATGATTACTATCGTCTTTGTCTTCATCACTTGATTGAGATTGAGCAATGAGAACAAGTGATTTTATTGACTTCTTTTCTTCTTTATCTCGTATCTTTTCTTGATTTAATACAAGTTCCTCCGTCTCAAGATTGCAAATGAGTTCATTCACCATAATCTTGGAGAGGTCGGTTGATTCTCTAATTGATGTCACATTTGGTTTATATTCTTTTGGAAGAGCTATAAGAATCTTCCGGTTGAGTTCTTCATTTGGATACTTCTTTCCGAGAGCACTTAAGTTGTTTACGATTTTGGAGAATCTTTGATGTATTTCATTTAGTGACTTTCCGGATTTCATACAAAACAAATCATACTCATGAATGTGAAGATCAATCTTGTTATTCTTCACTTGAGACGTTCCTTGATACGACATATGTAACATTTTTCAAATTTCGTGAGTGGTTTCACATTGACTTACACGACTATACTCGGTTTCGTTTAGATCACAATAGAGGATGTTATTGGCTCTTGAGTTCTTGGTCATCATGATAATGTTTTGATCATTTAACTCTCCTCTTTCTTTGGGCACTTGAACGATTTTGACTTTCTCGACTCCACTTGCACTTGGAGCATCTTTGACCGTCACCTCCTTCATTGGAATATAAGGGCCATCTTCCACCAATGACCATAGAGCATAGTCAACAGATTGTATGTATGTTTCCATCTTGTTTCTCCAATAATTGAAATTGGTACCTATAAACAATGGAGGCCTATTAGTGGAGTAACCTTCAAAATAAGGAGAGGTAGTATTGTTTGCCATTTATCTTTTCTTTGCTAGATGTTAAGCTATATGCAAAGTCCTAGCTCTTGATACCACTTGTTGTCTCTTAATTAAACCTAAGAGGGGGGGGGGAGGGGTGAATTAGGTTATATAGGTAATAACACTACTTTTTTGATTAGGCAATATGATAGCAATGATTAATCAAAAAATGATCTTAAATAGATATGCACTTTATCAATATAAAATGTGAGTGAGACAATTTATCAAACACTTGGTGAGCAAAAAATAATGCAAAGAAGGAGTTAAGAGAAAGAGATTGCAAATTACAATTTTAGCGTGGTTTGACCCCCGCCTAAGTCCACGACCCAAGCTCTCATCTTAGGATTTCAACAATCTTCACTATGGTGGCTCTTCAAATGTTAATGAGTCCACAAACCAACTACATTAGTAGTTCAAGCTTTTACAATAGAAAAAGAACCATTTTCAATACAAAGCTTTAATTCCAACAACTTTGACAAGGAAATCATTCCTTTCAAAGTGTTTAACTCTATCTTTTTATAAGTGTTTGAGATTCACAATAAAAGCCATCTTTTAGGGTAGATGAATACAATGAATGCTTCTCTTTCAACAATGTTCACAATTTCTTGCTCAAGTATAGCCCAATGATGATTCAAAGATAAAGATAATGAAAGAACTCAAGTGTAATTGCTTTGAATCAATGCCTTAAGATTTTTCAGTTGAGAGCATTAATAGAAGCCAAATTGGGTGTAATAAATGTTCTATAACGTTCAAATAAACGACTATATTTTGAATCAGCATTTTGTCCTGACCGGTCGATCCTTGTTCACAGGTAAACCGGTCTAGAGACCCTCGTCCGGTGGACAGGTTTCGAGTGGACGACCCTTTGGCCACCGGTCGACCGGTCGCAGTGGGGTTGTCCTGTGGAGCCAAAACTGTCAGGGTTGGGTTTTTAAAAGGTGTTTCTTTTGAACATGTTTTGTAAGATATTTTTCAAATGTTTCAACACAATATTTGAGAATCAAAATTGAGCATATATCTTTCTGCAAGACCCAAAATCCCAGCTAAGTCCCAACCTGTACCCCTTATGACTTCCGTCTCCATTCTTATAACTCCATCTTCATTCTTTGAATCTTCTCTTTGAATTGTTGAATGTTCTTCTTCCTTCTTTAGCTTTGATGATCTTGGAATTGGAGTCAATCTTGATTCATCTTTACTTGTGCACACTTTAACAAACTCATTAAACACATTTATGGTTTGTAATCATCAAAAACCAAGATTTAAAAGCCTCTTAGGCTAACAGCTATAACTTATAAAATTATATGTGGTTGATTATAGATATAAGGAAACCTTTAATATATTCATACGAGTTAATTTATATGTTAACTATAAGCTATAAACAAGATTGACTACAAGGACATTTTCTTGAACTCATTTAATTAGCTTTGATTAAATAATATTAGCTTTTAACTTATCTACTCTTGTTAAGGATTATTTGATATCAAATAAGATACTATTTAATTTGTTGGTTTTAAGTGAAAACAATAAATTGATATAAATTACATTCTACTGTCTACTTGAACTACTATTTCTAATTGCTAAAGGTACTTGTTCGGGGACGATCTCTTTCGTTGTTCTCCACTTATGTGTTTACCGAACTGTGTGATCGTTAATTGCAAAAATGTTATCAACTATTTGTTATACGACTACTTGTGCATGTGTGTGTTACGTGATTACTTGTGCATACTTGTATGCTATTTGGGGGTTGCAACCTCAGGCATGATAGCTTGCATGAACGTCGAGCGGGATAGGGCTTGCCGGTGCTCTCGTGTCTATCGTGGCCTACTCTTTTTCCCTCTTGGTGATCTTCACCCTCGGGGAACTGGGTCGTAGAATTCGGGTACAATCCAGAGTACCCTCTTGAGAGAGATAAGAGTTGGGATTATGATCAAGGCTGGCCATCTCGAGAAATGATTGAATTGAAAATTGTTCCTACTCTCACTTGGTACCACCCTCGGAGAATAGTGTCCTACTCTCGCTTGGCATTCCACCCTCGGAGAGTAGGTTGCTATGTGTTGTGGATATATTCTATTAAATTGACTATCTATCTATATCTTGATGTCTACCATATGTGGATATTATTGTACATGTACTGCATCATAATTTTCAAAAGAGACACACCAAAAATGTTTTAAAACTCTTCTATTCCATCATCACTGAGCTTCCCCAGAGCTCACCCTCTTTTCTCCCCCCCATTGCAAGTGCAGCTTAGCTTGTAATGGAGATTTACATCATGTGCTAGAGTAGAGGATTACATTCTGGAGCTCTTTGCTTGTTATATTTCGAACCAAGTTGTAAAAGTTAGTGTTTGATTGTACTATTCTCGGGTAAAAAGGCAACTGAATTGAAACCCTAATTGTATAGCAGCGGGATAGTTTCTGTATCTCGGGTGATGATGTAACACCCTTTGTACTTAATTTATTGTATAAAAGCTTATTATTGAATAGTATTCTGTATTTTCTTCCTCTTAAGGTTACGTTAATTATTTTCATGAGACCGCAGCAACAGTGAACATAGACTTTGACCTAATCTTGAGAAGGGTCGGGTTAGGGTCGTTACATTGACCATTTTGACTTAGCCATTTTATTTAGAGACTTTGACTATTTGACCAAGTCTTCCACCAAGGCATAATAGATATACATATAATATAGCATATAAAAAAAGAAAAAGAAAAGACAGGTGTGGGTCAACCATAAAGAGAAAGAAAAGAGAGTTTAAATGCAAGTGTATTTGGTTAGTGTATTATAGTAGCTTTTGTCATAAGAAGTAAATTGCCAAGTGTCCTCTTAAGCTTAGCTTTAGTGCCAAGTGTATTCTTCATGCAAGAACTAGCTAACCTTTTAGTTGCATATAAACTAACTAGTAATAATTCTTTGTTAAATACAACTAACTAACACAATTCTAGCTACAAATAAACTAACTAGTAAAACTATTAGTTAGAAACAAACTATTGGTGATACAAACTAGGCATTTAATACACACCTAACCATCATAATACTACACACAACACAAAATAAATAGAGAGAAAAAGAGGGTGGAGTAGACAGCCCAAGCAAGGAAGAAAGAGAAGGAGAGAAAAGAAAGAGAAGAGAAGGAAAGAAAGGAGGAAAATGCTTGGTCTAGCTTCAATCTTTGCCATTCTTGCTTCATTTTTCTTGAATCTACAACCAAAGTGAGGGGTTTAAACTATTTTCAAAGGCTTTTCAAAGTTTCATAGCATGTTGTTGAGTTATATGCCCATGCATGTATTATTCTTGTTTGATATTACAAGAAAATAGTGAATGTTGGTGTTTTGAGCTAATGCATGTGCTAAACTTGTGTAAATGCAAGATTATTAGTTGATTTCTAGCCTACATGTGTTGATCAAACCTGTTCTTAGCTTGCTTGGGTGATGAGCATACATTCATGTGTGATTTAGTGGTAGATTTATAAGGAATCATATTAATCTTGTATGTTAGAGCTTAAAAAAAAGCATTATGCGCATTGTTTTTGCATGACTACTTTGATATAGTAACAGTTAATGGATGACCCTGATTTTCAGATATGTTATACTAAACTCATAGTAGAACAAACTTTGCGTTTAGTGCATGTTCAAATATTAAGGTTTAGATACTATTTTAAACCGATTCCAATAAGGTTCGGATTCTCGCGTAAACACTGGACAGTTTGCGCAATCTAATTCTAGAGGTCATATCTCTCCAAATCGAGTTCTATTTGATTCTAAACCCATCTACACTTAAGGAACTATGTTTTTGTACAATTTCAGAAATTTTGAAGGACTTTAAGGTTGATAACTGAACTAGATAAGTCATGCATGTGCAGTACAAGTTTTTCTAGTCTTCATATCTAGGTGTTTTATGCTTTGCATGTTGAGTTGCTGTAGTCTATCATGTGTGTATCTTGTCTTTACTTCAAGATAAATGTGAATTGTAGTTACATGAACCATTGCATATGCTTACTTTGTGTAAATCTTGAAAGTTGGTACAAGAAAAATATGAAAATATGCTAATTGAACTACTGCATGTATTAGTTTTGCATTGATCTTGCATTATAAGTGAAATTCCAACCTAGTTGAGTAGTTAAAACTTGTCTTTTAGCTTATATATTAAGTGTATGCTATATTTGGGCTTAATCTTGGCATCTAATTTGAATATGATGTTTAACCGTGAACCAATAGTCTAGTGTGTTTGCTAGAATTGTTTCAAGAGCTATGAAATGTTGAAAATAATGCTAATGATTGGGTAACCTACTTTGTTACCCAACCCTATGTGGTGATTTGCTAATGTGCTATCGATTGACTAAATGTGTTAAACATTTATTTGTAATCGGAGGCAACCTACTTTGTTGTCCCCTATAACTAAACGTGCATATGTGATATGTGACTGAATGCGACAGTTTACTGTCTACTGTTTACCGTTTACTATTTACTACAACTGTTGTGAGACATGGTAGCGTCGTGTTGCTCTGGGCTGCATCGGACTTGTCAGACAACGCCATGACTACTATGTTTTATCCCTTATCCTGCATGGACGGTGCTGCTCCATAGGGTGTGGGTATAGATTTCGGTGACATCCGGATTGTACCTATTGTAGTGGGAGTAAAGGGAAAACGGAAGAGTTCATGATGGTGGTATCAGGAAACGACATCAACACTGTTAGCGTGTCCTTTTGAAATGTGTTTATAGCTTTGATATTACTTGAGTTAGCTGCACTTACTGTTTATACATTGTTTTAATGCACGTTTTCGAAAGGGTTTTCAAAGTAAAAATATTTTCCAAAACCTTCCCTTTCCACCCCCCCTCAGTGTGTTAGTGGAAACTCACCCCCGTTTGCTAACATTTCAAGTAAAGCTAAGCTCTAAGATGTTGAAAATGATTTGTGTGCATGATATGCTTGGATGATGATGCTTGTTATATTTTCTTTCAAATTATGTTATGGGTGCTATGATGAAGCACTTTGGACATGTGATATTGTTGGGTGTATTATTAATATATGATTTCAACACCTTTTCACTTAAATTTGGTTAGTTCTTGAATAATTTATGAGCAATTTGATTGGTTTTGTCTTTGATTTGAGTTGTAGGTAATTTCCAAGAGACAAGCTAAGTTTTGAGGCAAAGATTGAGGAGAAATTAAAAGTAGCGCAATCATAGTGCAACTGCGCAGTATCGCAGAAATTTTAAAGGCAATTTTGTAAAAGGCACGTAAAGAAGAAACCCTATGTTAAAAAGGAGAAAAATAAACGTTTGATAGGGGAGCTTTTGCTGGCGGCTGGTTCTTGGGAGCAAAAAGCAACGTTCCAGAGAGGGAATAATGCAAGGATTCGAGAGTTGAAGATGGAGAACTATCCGGAGACGGATTTCTACCACGATTCTTCTCCAAATCCTAGTTTTCTCTATCTCTCTCATCATGAATTACGTTAAACTCTGGATTTTATTTAATTTCTTTATGATGTTTTAAGTTATTTTTCTAGGGCTACGATGTAGCCAGATTATGAATATTTGAAGCCTTTGATTTTAAATTCATTGATGAACTATTCTATATATGCGTTGAGTATTTCATGCTAACTTTAATGCTTGTGATTGCCTGATCAACAATTGCATGATTCGTGGTTTGGTTTGAGACTGAGAAGTGATAACTAAATTAGACCACGTGTGAAATACCACTAAATCGTCATAAGCTAGAGATAGTTATAAGATCTAGTGCAGCGCTTGAATTTCTAAGGCTTAATACGTTCTATAAGTTCACAGTTATTACAAAGATGTAGTTAGCTTGCTTATTGGGATAGATTATTGATGCTTGAGAAAGATTAATATCTACCTTAGCGAAATTGCTGACAATATAAAGAATAGGCATCAATTGATTTAGATCAAAAGTTTTAAGTAGGATTAATCTTGGTGAAATCGGAATCCCTAGAGCCTCTTAATTATTGAATTACAATCTTTTGTTAATTTCGTAATTGTTTTAGTTGCAATTTTTATAAGTTCTATATTTTTTTAGTCGTTAGTTAGAAACTGTCAAATTTGTGATTATCCAAATAAAGTTAGAGCTACACCAATTTCGGTACTTAATAATCACAGTCCTCGTGAGAACGATTTTTACTCATCATTTTATTACTTGTTACGATACGTGCACTTGCGTTAGAAGTCACACAACAAGTTTTTGGCGCCGTTGCCAGGGACTGTGCCATTATTAATATTGATAACAAATAACTTTAATTTTACTTTGGATTTATTTTATTTTGTTAGTCGTTTTTCTTATTTTTGTTACTTGCATTTCAGGAACATAGTGTTTTAACTGCATGCGAAAGTTGGGAAGTGGTACTTTGCTGCCTTTCAATCCTAAGATAGAAAATACTTGTCGAAAGAATAGAAAGGATAAAAGAGTTACTACCCACCATCTCCAATATACCATGGCTGCAATTATTCAAGTACAAGAAGGAATTAACCAAGCAGTCAATCAGAAAAATCTGCCTAGAACACTGCGAGAGTATGCGTTACCACCCACTGGAATTCAACCTCTGATTAGAAAGCCAGCGATTCAGGCGCATGATTTTGATTTGAAAACAGTGACACTACATTAGAAGACGGTGAACATCCTTTCAGATTCGGCATTCTGTCCTGTCTCAATTACGGGGTCAGTTGTCTTTTTAGAAGTTGACAATTCTCAAACATTTATATCACAAAATACATCACATTTTTCAAAACACCTTTTGTAGTATACCTTTTTTCAACCAAATGGTTACACGATAACTTTTATTCAAAGTTATACACAAAATATCGTCTTAAGATTATGGTCCAAAAAATTGGGGTTATGGATATTATGTCCATAGCACAATAACTTTGATTTGTTATATCACTTATAGAATCATGACCATGTAATTATACATGCAGTCAAGATCGAAGGAATAAATAAAAAAATTATCAAGACCATATAATAACACATGCAATCAAGATCCATAAAAAAGGAAAACACAAGCAAAAATGATCTAGGTCATATAATCACACATATAACTGAGATAAAGGAAATTAAAGACACGATCAAAATTATGTATTTACACGTAATTTAGATCGTGTGTTAATGATAAAGTGAACTTAGGAAACTAAAAACTAAAGTAAACTTAAGGAAATTAAAAGTAATATATGCATATATTATAATTTAGATAAACGGAAATTATAGGAAATTTAAGCGAGTATCAACATATTCACCGAGGCCTGATTGAATCAGTTTTCTTAAGATGATATTGCCCCACTATAGTGCTTATGACTTCACGACAATTGTCTCCCAAGATTCAAAGGTGGGATTCTTACATAGGAGCATTCCAAATTGCAAGAAAAGGCAAACTCCAGAATGCTTGAATCTCTCTCAAATTTTATATTCTAATGTCTTTGATTTGTTAAAGGCAACTCTAGCATGTAATAAATGATGAATTTTTTATAGTGGAGAAGTGGTAGCCAAATATCTGTTCATGAAGAGTCATAAAACTTGGAAGAAAAATCTTCCCATTGGTGTTCACTAGACAAGTTGGTAGAGCTCCTCGACCGGCTCCTGGGATTTACTTACTGAAGTAGCCGATTGAGGCAAGTCAGTCGAGCCCCTCAACTGGCTACCTTGACCGACTTTCAACCAAACTTTCTAGACAAGACGATTGATATAGTCGGTTGACCGGCTAGTCCAACTGGTCGTCCGACTTTCTAGTGAGTTTCACTAACTTTAAGTCCCAATTTTTCATTCACTCTTCGTTGGGTCAATCCAAATGATCCTACCACGATCATCAATCCAATGATTAAATTGAGACAGAGTTAGTCACACGTTTGGGTTTATATCACCCAACACCAATAATACCTAGGTTGAAATTGTAGTAAACCAAAATGAATTACGTATTAGTTTTTACTTGTCAGCTTCGATTCATCTTTTCGAAATGGTAAAATATGTCAATTGCACTTTTGGTTTGGGTGGTTGTTGTGGTGTGGATTTCGGTGTTTCATGTACTCCTGTTCTCTTGAGTCAAGTTAGGCTGGTCCATATTTGTAATTGTTATGTTTTGTTAATGGAATTCTGTGTTGTCTTACAGAAAAATGAAGTTAAAAAATGAAGTTTTAACTTACAATTAAAATAAATTCGAGCGTAATAATCACTGCAATTGCTCATGCAGGCATGCTGCATAGGTAGCAAAACCTAATGTTCACTACTATATAGGGGAACTCAACAGTTTGACAGTATTTGCTCGCCTGCTGAACATAGCACATGCACTGAATGTTACAAGTGTGCATTCGTATCCTTTCTTATTGACTTTATTCCCATATAATTCAGCTCATGTTGCTAGAAATTAACTATTCTATCTCATGCATTTGCAAAGAACTTCTGACACAATTTATACAAACATAGGGCTGCTGTGCAAAATTATTTTCATTCATTCCTCGTATGCAAAGAATAAAAGAAATTCACGCCATCCCTGTCGGAGGTCTGAATATTTTTCTAGAAAAAGAAAAGTTTTATGGTTGATAAAAACCACTGAAACCTTTTTTTTCCCCCCTCATATGTATGATAAGTATTACATACGAGTTTATAATCCATCGGGCAATATTAAATTAATTTCTATTCTAGTTTCATTTTAATCTCATTCTTTTCCAATAACAAGTGTGTTTCTACTTTTTCTTCGAGAAAATTTTCATTGTACCATTGGAAAATGAGTTAATTTTAAAAACGACTAACTATTTTTAAAAAAAGTAACGCTAAACGTCTCTTTTTTTTATAACTCAATTGTCACATCCTAGTTGGCATGCCTAATTAGTATACCAACTAGATAGATTTATTTTTATTCTCTCTCTAATCTTTTAACTTTATTTATTTTTTCTTTTTCTCATTTTTCCTTTTTTATTTCCTTAATAAAAGTTTTCTTTATTCTTTCATTTTTTCTTTCCTTAATCACGTGTTGTGTAATGTAAAAGGAATTAGGAAAGACCACAACAATAAAATTTTATATGGGACAACAACAAATTAATAATACGTAAAAACTTTGAGAATCACAATTTTTTGTATATTTTTCTCTGTTAGTTGCATAATACTACATGTTGTTAGGGTTCGAAATGGTTTTTAATGGTTACAAATGAATCATAAGAAATCCATCCAAGATTAAAATTTTCCTTGTATTCCAATTGCCAAGAGACACGCTTCTTTACTTTTCCAGGAGAAAAGACAATTTGCATTCAACTCACAAATGCATAAATGAAAAAAGTGTAAACAAAACTTTTTATAAATAACAAAATAATAGAGATGATTCAAGTTGTGCCATTAGTAGTTTTTTGTCCAACTATACATGCGTACGCATGTATGTTGAAAAAATATGCATTAAACCTACAAGGTTAAACTGCTGAAGAGAGGAAAGGAAATTGATTAAGGAAAGAAGAAAGGAAAAACAAGAGAGAGAAAAATTAATAAAAAGAGAGAGAAATATTAAATGAAATTAATAAGATTGGAGAGATAATAAAAATAAATTTATCTAGTTGACATGACAACTAGACATGCCAATTAAGATGTGATAGTTGGGTGATAAAAAAATATAACGTCTATCATTACTCTTTAAAAAATTTACACTTATAAATATAAATATAATAATATTATAGTGTTATATGAGCATTACATCTATGGTTCCAAACAAATCAGGATTTGAAAGAAATTTCTACGTAATATAATCTATCAAGTGCGCCTAGAATTTAGGCATCCTCGTAGAATCCGTAACATATTCTTGTTAGGTAGAATAATAATGGCCATGGCCATGAGCTAGCTGTGTGATTTAACAGACCAATCAATCGCGGAGTCCTTTTCTACAAAGGGAAAAAAAGGAAACTTAAATCAATTTCATCCATGAATTTTAGATAACTCTTTAACACTCATGCGCTTGGCGTGCTTTGTTTATGTTCGTCTAGATACAGTGTTCCAAGAAAATGATCGATCCCGGGTCAAGAGTTATACTTTGTTTGGATTGGGGGAATTAAGAATGACAGCGGTTCGGTTAATTACGATTTTTGTCAAAATTAAAACCGAAACCGTTTAACAAATTCGAAAACCGCAACCGAAATCGAAGGATTTAAAAACTATTATCCAAAATCGAAATCGACGGGTTTAAAAAAATCGCGGATAACCGAAATCGAAACCGTTAACTAAAATATTAGTTTTATATCTTTTATTCTCTTTTATGTTATATGTATATTAGTTTTTTTATTATTTTATATCTTTTGTCTTTATAGTCTTTATATCTCTTTTACTTGTTTTATTATTAGACCTTTTTACTTATTTAGTAATTTTTTTATTTTTTTAAATGGTAATATTAGTTTAGTCTAAAACTTTTAAAAAATGTAGTATATTTTAACTATTTTATAAAATTTATTGTATCTGTAGATATATATATATATATATATATATATATATATATATATATATATATATATATTTATTTATTTATTTATTTATTTATTTATATTTATATATTATAATAAATTATAATTGGATTTCGAGTTTCAGGTTTCGATTTTTTTAACGTATAAAACCAAAACTTATCGATTTACCCGTCGATTATAACTTATAAAAATCAAAACCTATTGATTTACTCGTCGATTTTTGTTATCGTGTTTTTATCGGGCGGATACCTGTTCTGTTTCTGTTACAGCGATTATCCGTTGCCATCCCTAGGGGGATGGGTGAAGGGAACAGTGAGAAAGGGATTAAATCCCTCATCTTATTTGGCTTGGGGAGAATAATAAAGGAAAAATATCCGAGTGAGTGGTCTAAAATATCTCTTCTATACCGCAAAATCTAATTCCTCAATTTGGGGTAAAATGAGAAGGAAAGGATTATGATATTTTCTAAAATGACTATTATACTCTTGTCAGCTTTTATTTTAATTAGAATTTAATAACCATCTAGAAAAGAAAAATAAATTAA